>CM042162.1:15920164-15940164 GCA_023376005.1 Doryteuthis pealeii
ATTTTTATTTCTAGTCTACAGTAATTCGATCCACTTGGGCTATCAAACTCGACCACGTTCTCTACACACTCTGCCCAACGTCACTTTCTTGCAATTCTGTAATACTCACATGAATTCGAAATGGAAACTTTTTCTGCCAGACATTCGATTTTATAGTCATCCGCCCCACTCCCACAAGGCCTCTCATTTCCGGTCTGCACTCATATATAAAGAGAATCACTCTCGGGCCACGGGGTAAGTGATATTTCCATTTCTTAAAATATTTTCTTATTTCAACTACATCTACAAAAAGATTTTGCCCGGTCTTTCACTTTGAATCAAAATGAATTTATAAAATTCTATTTTTCTTCCGTGTATATACATTGTACAAGTATAGTTTTTATTTTATTTGAAAGCAGTTGTTAATAAAAAATATTTTGTATATAAATGACCATATGACCTTTAGGCACCCCTTTTGCTTTGCTGATTCATAAGTACATTTTTTTCATGTACACCGTTAACATCCGGTTGTTTGTTAACAGACGATTTTAGAGGGTTTTTAAAATTATAAAACTAACCCCTAACCCTAACCCCTAACCCTAACCCCTAACAAACAACCGGATGTTGACGGTGTAAATAAAAAAAATGTACTTATGAATCAGCAAAGTAAAAGGGGTGCCTAAAGGTCATATGGTCCAATATAAACTTTGCTTTGTGTTTGTCCTTTATCTGATCATCCATAACGCAGAGTTTTTCTTTAACATGTCCACGTTGCTTTTCAAAAAATTTGGCTGAAAGACAAACAGGTCGGTCTTTTGATCAGTTCGTTGTGCGCATGCGTGCAACGGCGCGTGAAGAGGTGGCGGTAGCTGACACCCTGCCATGTCGAAATCGCCATTTACAAAAGATTCGACGGTCCCAGCTCACAGGTACGATGCAATTAATGACCTCTCTCTCTCTCTCTCTCTCTCTCTCTCTCTCTCTCTCTCTCTCTCTCTCTCTCTCTCTCTCTCTTTCTTTCTTTTGGCGGCGGTATCCACGGCCGACTCTTGATAACAGGCTACGAGTTTGGCAGAAATAGTGGTCATAATAAGAAAATAACCCTGACACTAGTCCCTAAACAGTATTTAAGTTAATTGAACGGGAACGGTGCGCGATTACAGGTTGCAACGTTCACAGACTTTGTCCAAGAATCACAGGGAAGAAAGCAGAAAGTGGCACGCCCCTCTAAGTCATTAGTCCAAGCCGGAGTTTTCTCACACGCCATCAGGAAATAGTGATACACAAAGAAAAGAATATATATATATATATATATATATATATATATATATATTCAGGAAATAGCGATACAGAAGGTGAATATATATATATATATATATATATATATATATATATATATTATGTATATATATATATATATATATATATATATATATATATTATCCTTGTGTGTCATTATTTCCTGAATATATATACATATATGTATATATATATATATCCTTGCGTATCACTATTTCATATATATATATATATATATATATATATATATAGGAAATTGATGCACAAGGGGAATATATTTATATATATATATAAGAAAGTTTGGTATGTACGTGTCGACCTATAACTCCGAAACAGAAGGTCACTCAGATTCGAAATCTTGCATACACCTTAATACCCTCTAAGTAAGAAACACACTAACTTTGGTTATTGATTTTTATTGATTAACTATTATAATCAATCAATTAAACCAAAATCAACCGATTTGCGGAACTGTCCCTATACCAGCTGCTGCTGATAATAAAATATTGTTTGCTGCCTGCTTTCTATTATAGATATACCAGCAGTTTAGTTTTGAAAAAAAATCGCAGTCTAAGCCATTCAGCTCGGAATCTCTCGCCTATTCACGTTCCAATCTTTATATATTGTCCGGTCATGGACCGGGTACTTTTTCTAGTATATATATAAAGGAAAGTTTTTGGTATGTACGTGTCGACCTATAACTCCAAAAGAGGAGTCACTCAGATTCGAAATCTTTCAATAGATTAATAACCTTCTAACTAAGAAACACACCAAATTTGATTATTGATTTTTACTAATCAAGGATATGATTAATTAATCAAACAAAAATCAAACGATTTTCGGAAACTATCGCATAGTTGTTGCTTCTGATATGGCAGCAGGAGAAGCTTGCCTGCTGCTGAAATCAAGTCATTCAAAGTGTCTGCTGTATTTCTACTATTAAGTCAACACTGTTGAATGAAATTGTTTTGAGAACTAAAAAAATCAATTTTTAAATGTAAAAAAGAAAAATGAAAACCTTTTTATCAATATTTTTTACGAATGCTTTCATATTTCTTAGAATAAAATATATCCATCTTTAATCAGCGAATCAAATTTGAATTTATATGCAAAATATTTTACCTTCAAATAAGTTAATGTTCAGTTATTAGCAATTACAGAAACTGAATTTAAAATTATCTTACGCACGAAAAAGTTTTAGAAAAAAATCATTCAAGTGATTAAAAAAAGGGATATAATAAAAAAAGTGGATACCCACGTACTATTATTTTCATATTTCTTAGAATGAAATATGATTAAATATATCCATTTTTAATCAGTTTTTTAAAACGTTGTTGAAGGAAGAATAACGAAAAATTGCAATGTTACATTTTATTTCTAACTCAACAAGCAATTAAAAACTGAATTAAAAATTGTCTTTAGTTTTAGAAAAAATCATTTAAACCATTCACAAGTTTTTTTAAAATATTATTCTCAATGTTGTAAACAAAAACAAAATCGCAATTTTTTAGCGATTAAAAAAGGGGATATAAAAAAAATACATACTATTATTATTTTCAAATTGCTAACTGGATTTATATTTAACACAAGGAAACTTGAATAAATGTTAATATTATCTTCAAAATTTTCGAACCATTCAAAAGAAGAAACATTATTTATTTTTTAACTCCTGATGATTTTTTTTAAATTTCAGCTTACGGAAATAATGAAAATTATCAACGAAAACAATGTTTACCTTTTTGCACCGTTGAATCAATTGAAATTTAATGTAACCAAAAACAAGTTGACTATGCTTTTTAAAAAATTCTATGAAAAAATCAACTAATAGTCAAATTTTCACGAAAAATGACGAGGGCGGTATTGAACCAAAACCTGTAGCCGAACACTCTACTGAGCTAAACTGTGCTAAACGAACACTGACCGGCGTACAAAAATACAGTCTTAACTCACAGCCAACACGCCAATGTGTATAAAAATAAACGCATTCATTGTCATTTTAAATTTAAATGCCATAGCTGTAAGTTCACCTCGAAATTCTACAGGTTTGTTACCGTATTATTATTTTTGATTTACAAACTGCATTGTGATGGCCTTCTAAATCTATATATATATATATATATATATATATATATATATATATATATATTACCATGGGCGATTAAAGAGGTTTTAACCGTAGCATTATATTGTCTGTAATCCGTGCATACGCGTATGTATACTTACCAACCGCTTACCATGAGTTAGATCTGACACAAGGTCAATCTATTTAGCGAATTTTATCAGGTTTAAATTCAGACGAGTTACTTAGCCAAGGTTAAACGGCCCAGCCTGATCGCTGGAGGGAGAGTAGTTGGATGCATACCTTTCTCAAGTGTTTTAGCGCTATGTGAAATGCAAACAGCCTGGTCTAGGATTTGAACTCGGGTCGACGAGTCCATTTCTTCGACAATAATCATTACACTACGCAACTTCAACGCGTATGCTAATATATATGTGTAAACCTGTTTCGAATCTTTGGAATGGGTGATTTTTATTGAGACTGATTGTGTATGTGTGCGTTTGGGTTTGTGCTATGTTTTGGTTGGTTGGTTGGTTGGATTTTACGGCATGTCAACACTTATTGGGTTATTTATATGCCGAACACGTTTTTAGCATAATTGTATTATTCGGACTATTGTCCTCATCTTCATTGTCATCTGTACAACGTTTTGGCCGATGTTCCCTTCGGCTTTCTTCAGGTATTTCTTGTCGGGCTCAGGAACCTTTTTGTCGTAATCGGGAGACATCACGGAACGTTGAACCTAACCACCGAACACTTTTGTTTTATTCCTTTTTATTACTCAATTTTTAACACATTTTTTCTATTTAACCTACAGATAGGACCACAACAGGGTGGACCTGGGAGTAATGGTGATGAAGGGATTCTTCACCTTTCGCAGAGCTCCAAACTGGAACCTCACCATCAGACAGAGTTTAAAGTCATACCCAGCAGCCACCTTCTAGCACATATTTTATAAAAGGGTTGGGGCTTGCCATAAGGGTAATAGGGCTGGGCGACGAGTCCATTTCCCATGACCACACTAGAATCATATAGGTGCTGGGCTTGACGTGATCAGCCCAAGTAACGGCCAAAGTGAATGTAGTATGTCATGGAGTACTCAGCTACTAGGATTCCATCCTTAAGGATCATAGATCTCCCCCTGACCAACAGGTGACCTGTTTGGTTGAGGATCTTACCCCTCTGCAGAGGTGCAGTGTATTCTAAAGTCCCAGTGGACAGGACTGCAAATTGACTCTAATGCGCATATATGTGTAAACCTGTTTCGGATATTTTGAATGTGTGATTTTTGCTGTGTCCGTTTGCTGGTTTGGACATGTGTGCAGTTTGTTTCTGTTTGTATGTGTATGTATGTATGTGTATGTTTGTGTGTACTTTAGTCTTTTCTTTGACGTAAGATTCACGTGTGCGTAAATATTTTTCATTGTAGCACTTTTTTCTTCTTTTTTTGTATGGATTCAGTCGGTTTTCATCTTGTGACTTTTGTAAACAAACCAACTTTTTTTTTCTATTTGAACATAATCTAAGAATTTGCTGCATCAGATTCTTTTTTCTTCTTTTCCTCATATATATATATATATATATATATATATATATATATATATATATATATATATCAATTGATTCCTAATTTGATTAATAGAATATGTCATCAATCATATCATGAGGGCAAAACCTCACGTCTCCATAGACGGTATGAACAGTAAATGATAGACAGATATGAATAGACTGAGATAAATAGTATCTCTCTCTCTCTCTCTCTCCTCTCTCTCTCTCTCTCTCTCTCTCTCTCTCTCTCTCTCAAAACACACACACGTCTTCGTTCTATAGTTTTAAATCTGTGATACACACACACATAAACACTCTTTTTCTCTTTCTCATATACACACACACTTTCAATCTCTATCTTTTCGCATACACTCTCTCTCTCTCTCTCTCTCTCTCTCTCTCTCTCTCTCTCTCTCTCTCTCTCTCTCTTCTCTCTCTCTCTCTCTCTCTCTCTCTCTCTCTCTCGTACACACACACACATATACACACACAGTACATGCACTGACAGTAAAAGTAAAAAGTCTTAGATATTAACTGCCGTGAAGTATAAATCGAGATAAACTGGAGTCTCAAAAAATTTCTGACTGCAATAGACTGGTTGGTTGGTTGTTTGGTTGGATTTTAAGGCATGTCAACCCTTGTTGGGTTATTTTATGCCGAAAGTGTTTTTTTCTTATTCATTCTTTCTGGGTATTTTTTTTTTTTTTTTACTTAAACTCAATTTTTATACAATTTTTTAAATCTCATTTTTTTTTATTTAACCCTCAAATAACCCAAAACAATACAACAGGTACTTCTACTTCGGGTCTGAGTGGACCTGGGAGTAATGGTGATGAAGGGGTACTCCACACTCCCCAAGCTCCAGAATTGGAACTTCACCATTAGACACAGTTTAATGTCATACCCATTATCAGTGAGATTCTCACTAGATGGTCAATTTTTCTGGCATTGTACCAAACTATGCTAAGCTGAGTTAATAACTAACGGGACGCTATTTGCGGTTACTAGGGACGCTATTGTTACACGGGATTATGGTTACGGACTCTATGGAAGCTAAGGACTCTATTTGAGATTGATTCTTTTGCTATTAGCTATTACTGGTGGTGGTTGCTAAGTACGCTACAGAAATGTTATCGGGAAATAAAACTGTATGTTCTGATTAACAAGAATTAACAAAGATGGAAACAGAGAGAGACAGCACCAAAGAGGACTTCCTCAACCAGAAGAGAACTAAACACATACCGAGACATAGAGAGACATTAGAAGCAGATATCAGATAGTCTACCCTGTGTCTATTGGATTCGACCATTGGATCGGTAAGGAATATAATATTAGCGGGAATCGCTGGGAACAACTGTCCCACATCATCTAAATTTTGAATAGGATGGTCCCAGAATGCTGTCGGATGATACATACTTTAAATGCATAAAGGAAGGTCATCAGTGATGAATTATTATCATAGCCAATTTCGGGTTTCTCAACATCATATTGGTTCTAATAGCAACCCCGACCTGACTCCAGAATTGTCAGGTCGCCTTCGTGAAACCACCATGCTACTAGTTTAACATTCCAAACTCAAATCATAAAAGCTAAAAAAAATAAATCCACAAGAGTCTCACAGCTTACTGAGCAACTCCCTGTGAGAGCGTTCGCACTTGTTCAGTAAGGTCGTCTTTGAATTGATATCATGTTGCAACAAAGCCGTGGAACCGGTTCTCAATTTGAATCGATAGATTGTGAACAGAGGTTGAATTTTTAATAATATTCTGGACAATTTTAATAAAGTTATCAATTATCTCTGTTCATTTCTGAAATGAGGTAACCAAGCAAATACATGGTACTATTAACATCTTAGTAATTAAAAATTTGGAGTTCTTTTTGACAATAATATAGTTATTATCCTGATAACTCTATTACATTTCCATATGCCACAGTTGAATGAATCTTATATCTTTATTAAATTATTAAATGATTTGATTAGTTAAGTTAAAAGTTAATAGAAACAATCGTGACATGCACTTAAAAGAATTGAAATAGTATTGTTTGGATTATTCGGACTATTGTCCTCATCTTCATTGTTATCTGTACAACGTTTCGACCGATGTGCCCTCCAGCCTTTTACCAACGTTTCGACCAATGTGCCGCCCGGCCTTTTTCAGGTATTTCTTGTCGGACTCGGGAACTTTCTCGGACTCGGGAACCTTCTATTCGAATTCTGAAACCTCCTCGTCGTAATCGGGAACCTTCTTGATGTAATCGGAGTCCGAAAAGAAGGTTCCCGAGTCCGAGAAATTTCACGAATCCGACAAGAAATACCTGAAAAGGGCCGGGCGGCACATCGGCCGAAACGTTGTACAGATAACAATGAAGATGAGGACAATAGTCCGAATAATCTAAATAATACTAATTATCAAGCCTCGTCTAAAAAATTCCGAGAAATAGAATTGAAATAGTTTATCATAAATTATTTTAATTCATTATCTAGATATATAAATGAATAATTTATATTATATCTACATCTAGATAATAAAAGCCATGCTTAAGTAATAGATACCAGATATTTTTTGCTATATAACAATTTATCATTGAGGGAACCCTCCCTTTTCTGTATACATGTACGGTACCCAAAATTTGAACCCCATTGATCAAGGCCGTGGAACCGGTTCTTAGAATGGCTGGATAGATTGCAGACAGACGTTGTCTGTTTTCTTGATACTGACAAACACTATCTAGTAAGGTCCGAGACTTAAGAAATGACTTTTTAATAATATTGTGCACAATTTTAGAAAAGTGATCAATTATCTGAGATCAGACTGGGTGACGACACTTGAAACTCCATTGAACTTTGTTTCGCTGCAAAGTGCAAATGCTTCAATGGAACCAAATTTTTGTTTTTTTTTGTTTCCCCTTTTTTTTGCAATCTTTAGGATCGTTTATCATCTGAAAGAATTGTCAAAGACAAAAATATTTCATTGCTTATTCATTTCTTACTAACAGATTAGCTTCAACCATAAATAAATGCGAGTTTTTTTTCTGTCTTTTTTGTTTCTATGTTAGTGTCAAATTTGGCGAGTGTTTTGTATTAAACTGTTATTTACTATACCTCTTTATATCGTTCCTATTTCATACCGTTGTAAATAAACTCTTATTTAACTAGTATTTAACATTTATTCAACTATTATTAAACTATTCTTAACAACATAAAACCCATTAGAAATGAAATATTATTTACCTATGCTCATACCATTTAAATAAACTATTATTTAACTTGTTTGATGGTTGGTTTTAAAGGTTCTCACAATGCAAGTGTAAAGAAAATAAGGTAACTATCGTGTTGTTTCTTAACCTTAATTTATTCTTAATATTTAGAGATAAAATCTTTTCGACAGAAGATTTATGAAAATGAAGCTGTTGTTAGTGATCGTCCATTCTGCTTTGTCTTATATCTTCCAAATTATTTGCGTGTGTGTGTGTGTGTGTGTGTGTGTGTGTGTGTGTTTAACAATGTCTGATTATCATTCCAGGTTTGGCCTACCCTTTTTAACTTTTACTTTACAATGTTCATACCATTTTGCATAATTATTATGGTTATTTCCTATAACTCTAACATAAACAATGGGGAACCCTCTTGACTGATAAATTATTTATTATTTTCCCATTAAACTAACCCTAAACCCTAACCCTAACCCTGTCTTCTTTTTTTCTAATAGATCAATAAATAAATAATAAATAAATAATTCATCAGTCAAGAGTGGTTCCCTTTGTTTATGTTGTAGTTATAGGAAATAACCATTATTATTTAACTGTTATCTAACAATTATTATTTATTACCAACAGATTAGCTTGGAACATAAATAAATGCGTCTTTCTTTTTTCTCTCTCTTTTTCTCGGTTAGTTTCAGATTTGGTGCGTATTTCCATACCGTTTTAAATAAATTATTATTTAACTATTAACAAACATTCATTCAACTAATGTTTAACTATTCTCATACCATTTTAAATAAACTGATATTTAACTGTTTTTACTATTATCATTTATGTTCATACCATTTTTAAAAAAGTTATTACTTAACTATATTTCAACTAAGTTCGTACCATTTTAAATAAACTACTATTAATTGTCATTTAATTTTTTATCTATGTTCATATCATTTTAAATAAACTATTATTTAACTGTTATTTAAGTATTACCTATATTCTAAGACTTTTGAATAAAATTATTTTACTATTATTTAACTTTTATTTGGGTATGTTTATAGCATTTTAAATAAACTATTATTTTATTAATATTAAACTATTATTTAACTATGTCCATACCATTAGAAATAAACTATTATTTAACAATCATTTAACTATTATTTAACTATGTTATACCATTTTAAATAAACAATTATTTTACAATTATTTAACAATGTTATACCATTTTAGATAAACTATTATTTAAGTATTTTTAACTAGGATCATGCCATCTTAGCTAATCTATTATTTAACTATTATTCAACTAGCCTTATACCATTTTAATGTGCGATTTTTATCAACTGAATTATGCAAATTATTTTATTTTTCACTGTTTATTCTAATTCATTTTCGGTTTAGCCTCACTCACTTATCCCGGCTTCGATTCCACTTTTCCAAATGTTCTGATAAGTTCTTTCACTTGGTCATGCTCTCCATAATCTCATCCATGGCCTGAAATATATTTTCTTTTAATTGCGATTTTAGTTTTGAGAAGCACCAGAATCACCGTTCAAGTTAATGTAAGTAAAAACAGTCGGCGGAGGGGCCTATTGTCGATCTCAGCCGGACAACGAGGAATTCTATCCCCTTTTTGCTAGCGCTAGACCAGAGAGATTGCTTTGCTGTGGTTGACTGACACACCTAGTGTCATTAATTCAGTTTATTAATACACATGAAGTTAATGGAAAATTCAACTTAAGAAGTATTGGTAGAAATCATTTTTATGTTGAATATTCCACTGAAAATCCTCTTCGGCATAAAATAACCCATTGGGTTGGTATGCCGTAAAACACAACCAACAAAACTAACCTATTATTTGCTCATAGCTGCAGTGACAATAGTTGGATTCATACCTTTTACAAGGGTATTAGAGCTATATGAATTGCAGCCAGCCTTGTCGAGGATTTGAACCCGTATCTCCGTGTCCATGTTTAACCTTTACACGACTGGAGACTTTATTCATATAGATAAAATAAATGCTGTTTTTTTATATTCTTGTTTGTTTGTTGTGGTTTAGGAGAGGTTGGGAGTGTAGGAGGCTTTTTTGATTTAGTTTACTTAATTTCATTGCTAAAAATAACAAAAAAACTATTGACTAAATAACATAAAATAACATAAAACAAGAAGCAAAAAAATTAAAAAGAAAAGGTAAATGTCTTTTGAATTACACACCTAAATATCAACATGATGTATGAATTAATTACAAACAAGTCAACAGTTTTTGGTATTTAAAAAGAACAAAGACAGATTTGTATGGTTTCAGTAAAGCAGCCACATTTTTTACAAGTATGCGTGAATGGTGTATATACGAATATAATTTGCGTATGTATATATGATAGTTTTATATCTGATACTACAGTCTGCAATTCAGTAGCCATATATTGTCCGTAACAAGAAGAAGAAAAAATTGCTATCAAATATGTCTGAAAAAAAATGATGACAGTGAGGGATTTCATTTTCTTTTTTGTACTTGAAATGCAAGCAAAGTAATTATTATTATTTACTCCTTTTGAGTTTTCACATCAGCATTAGCTGATGGTCTTTCACTAGAGTCTGAGTGACAGCAAGTCTCCTCAGGGTCCAGGACTCTTCTGAGTATTCTGGCAGATTGCAGCAGTGCAGTGTTCTGAATTGTTTCAATCCTTCCTCTGATATCCAAACTTTCCAAACCCATTTCTAATCCTTTTGGGACTGTTCCAAGTGCACCAACTACAATTGGTATCACATTCACTTTCATATTCCATAACTTTTATTATTATTATTATTATTATTATTATTATTATTATTATTATTATTATTATTATTATTTTCACTTCAGCGTTAGCTGATGGTATTTCATTGGAGGCTGAGTAACAACAAGTCTCCTCAAGTATCCAGGACTCTTCTGAGTATTCTAGCAGATTGCAGCAGGACAGTAGTCTGGATGGTCTCAATTCTTTCTCTGATTTCCATTTTACCCAAATTCTTTTCCAGAGCTTTAGGGACTTTTTCAACGGCACCAATTACAATTGGTACTACATTCAGCTTCATGTTCAACAGTTTCCTCAGTTCTCTGGCAAGGTCCAAGTATTTGTCTATCTTTTTGCCCTCTTTCCTTTTCACTTAGTGGTCGGCCGGGACGGCAGAATTCACGAGATGACATGTTCTCTTCTTCTTGTAGATCAATACTAGGTCCGGTCTCCTGGCCAGTATTAGGTGCTCCGTTTGTACCTCAAAGTCCCAGAGAATTGTATGCGTCTCATTCTCCAGGATAGGTCCGGGCTTGTGCATATACCATTTAGTTGTATAGTGAAAATTTAATTTCTTGCTCAATTCCCAGTGGATTACTTTTTCACCGAGTCGTGCCTAGTCTTGTACTCTTTGTGCTAGTTTGCTGCATTCCCTTATTATATAATTAACCTTTATTATTATTATTATTATTATTATTATTATTATTATTATTATTATTATTATTATGTTTGATATTTTCACACCGACGTAAGCTGGTGGACTTTTATTGGAGTCTCCTCAGGTCTCCAGGACTCTTCTGATGATTCAAACCAATCTTCTGAACTCTTCTAAGTATTCTAGAGGATCTTAAGAATGATGTGGTCTGGATGATCTCCTCAGTTCAACCAGTGTTCTTTTTCAGGCATCTGGAACCGTTCCAAGGGATCTAACTACAAATGGTATTACCGTCACTGCCATGTTCTACAACTTCATTATTATTCCACTCCTTGAGAGTTATTCACGCCACCATTGCAGACTTGTTGTCACTCAGACTCCATTGGAAGACATGATGGTCTTTCACTGGAGTCTGAGCGACAACAAGTCTCCTCAGATCTCCAAGACTTTTCTGAGTATTTTAGCCGGTTTCAACAATGCTATTATCTGGATGGTCTTAATTCTTCCTCTGGTTTCCAGTTCCTCCAGTCTTTTTTCCAAGCTTTTTGGTACCGTTCCAAGTGCACCAACTACAATTGGTATCACTTTGATCCTCATAATCCACAGCCTTTTCAATTCTCTGGCAAGATCCAGTTATTTGTCTATCTTTTTGGTTTTCTTCATCTTCACCCTGTGATCTGCTGGAACTGCAGAGTCTACCAGTTGACAAGTACTCTGGGGAATGTAGAGAACCCCTTCATTGCCATTACTCCCAGGTCCACTCTAACCCGGAGTGGTAGTACCTGTTAGGGTCCAATCTATGGGCTAAATAGATTTCAAAAATGAGTTTTCAAAATGTGTTTAAAAATGAGTTTGAAAAAAACCCGAACGAATAAAACAAAAACGTATTCAGCACAAAATAACAAAAGGGCGATATGCCCCCCCCAAAAAAAAACAAACAATTAACCAATCAACAAACCGAAGGCTCAATGAAGAACCATTCACAGAAGCTAGCTTAATTGCCGCCGGATATGGTGGCTTTTAAGCTAGTAATCCTACATTTCTGTTAATTTGATACCGATTGACTTCCCTATAATAAGAAAGAAAAACTGGGTTTAAAAAAGGCCTTTTCTTTATACGCTTGCTAATAATTACAAAGAATTGATTTTCATCAATCGCCAACGAAAAGGCGTAAAAATAGAGACGACATCTTGGAAATGAAAGGCGCCATCTTAGAAATAAAAGGCGTGTTTTTCTGTTCATTTTAGGATCCCTGGTCTGATACCCCCTACTTTATTTCTTCATCGAATAAAAATTTTAAAAGGTTTTAAGTGGTTTGTTGTTGTTGTTGGTGGTGGTGGTGTGCTGCTGCTGCTGCTGCTGCTGGTGGTGGGGGTAAGGGATCGGAAGAGAGAGAAGTATTAAGAAGTTGGATTTGTTGTTGTAATGGACTTGTTGATGTGATTGTTTTTGTTTGTTTTTTAATTCTTCGATTTTAGCAAATGTTACGTCTCTTCGGATGAAAATGGCCGACAAATTGGAAGAACAAGGAAAAAAGAAAAACATTAAGAGAAATGTTAAAACCTATTAATGGGGGAATACACTGAGAGAAGTAAAAGAGATATACTAATGTGAGATTGATATAAACTGTTTAGGATAGACAGACAGACAGACAGACAGGTAGATAGAGCCCTGGTTTACAAGACCAGTGCTCTAACCACTGAGCTATGGAGGCAGACATTCAAAGAGTTTCAATATAAATGTGAAATTCCTACCAAAAACATATCCCGCTGTTGTTTCGTTGTTTATTCAGAGAGATAAAAATCCAAATAAACCAAATTCCGGTCAATCAATACGTTTCTCTGAATGAAAACATAAAAAGTAGATAGATATATAAATATGAACATACTGAGATAGATAGATAGATAGATAGATAGATATGAACATACTGAGATAGATAGATAGATAGATAGATAGAAACAAACTGAGATAGATAGATAGAAATATAGATAGATAGATAGATAGATAGAAGCAAACTAAGATAGATAGATAGATAGATAGATAGATAGATAGATAGATAGATAGAAGATAGATAGATAGATAGATAGATAGATAGATATGAACAAACTGAGATAGATAGATAGATAGATAGATGTGAACAACAAACTTTGATAGATATATAGATAGATAGATAGATAGATAGATATAAACAACAAACTGAGATAGATATATACATATGAACATACTGGGGTATATAGTTAGATAAATTGATAGATAGATGAATAGATAGATAGATAGATAAGGAACATGATAGATATGAACATGGTGAGAGAGATATAGATAGATATGAACATACTGGATATATATATATATATATATATATATATATATATATATATATATATATATAGAGAGAGAGAGAGAGAGAGAGAGAGAGAGAGAGAGGACTGGAATGGATAGATAGATAGATAGATAGATAGATAGATAGATAGAACTATGAATATTGAAAGCTTGACAAAGATATCAGACACGTTCGCACACATACACACATACACACACACACACACATATATATATATGTGTGTGTGTGTGTGTGTGTGTGTGTGTGTTTGTGTATGTGCGTGTGTACGAGGATGAGTCAAAAAGTAATGCTATTTTGTTTAGGACAAGTATAATTACCAACACAGGAACATGTATCATTCATCAAAATGAAGCTGATCCTCTGTGGATCCCCTCCCCACTTCTCTACATGGTCACCGTTTCTCTCAATAGCAATGTTCCACCTTCGCATGAAAGCATGTATCCCTGGCCCATAAAATTCTGTTGACTGTACTTTGAGCCACTTCTTCACTACACATTTAATTTCCTCGTCACTGGAATAATAAATGCCTCTCAAACCCTCTTTCATTGGATCGGAGAGATAATAGTCTGAAGGCGCCAAATCTGATGCGTATGGAGGATGCAGTAAAGTTGTCCATCCGAATGAGGCGATTTTTTCCCTTGTCTTAATGCTTGTATGTGGTCGAGCATTGTCATGCAGAATGAGGACATTGTCGATTGGCAAGTTGGGTCTTACTCGTTGGGTTCTTGCTCTGAGCCTCGTAAGGGTCGTAACGTAGGCCTTACTTTTATTAAATAAAAAACTTCACATAAAATAAAGGAAATGACATTACTTTTTGACTCACCCTCGTATATATATATATATATATATATATATATATATAAAGATAAATCTAATGAGTCAGACGAACCTACTATTAGTTTCGCTTAATGCTCTTCAGGGCTAAGAGTCAGATCTTAGCCCTGAAGAGCATTAAGCGAAACTAATAGTAGGTTCTGACTCATTAGATTTATCTTTATTATTTGCTCTACTTAGGTATTGAGCACTTTTTAATTATTAGCTTATTCTCCTAGCGGTTATATGAATATATATATATCTTATATACATATATATACATATAAATTGTTTTTTTTTCTTTTGGCCAAATACTGTACCAATATATTACTTTTTGTTGGTACGACTATCTTGGTCTTTTCTTTTTTCCAAAAATGTTTTTCTCCCCGGTTGATGTTTGGTAGTATATTTTTACAATCAAACTATTTCCTGGTTTTTTCTCTCACCGCGAGGATTTACCAACACGCTTGATATATTAATTATATATATATATATATATATATATATATATATAATATATATATATATATATGTTTGTTTGATTTATGTATACATGCTCATTGATAGCGTGTATGTTATCAATGAAGAGGATTTAAGATTAATGATTTCTTTGATAAATAGTTGGCTTTGTAAACAACGCTAACATATGTTCTTATTGTGGTGTTGTTGGTGGTGGTGGTGAGGCGGTAGGAGAAACACAGACGTAATCCCGTCAGAGACAAACGCACGTGACCCCAACATCTTAAACTAAACATATTGCCCATACCCCGTACCCATGTGCATGTCGATATGCACAGGGTAGAAAGTGTTACAATTTTTCTTTAATAGGTGTAATGAAATAAAACGGTTTCGTTTTCTTAGCAAGTTGCGGGTGATTTTTTAAAGTTTTAAGCCTAAGATATAATATATGTATCAGCAACCCCATCCGCACAGGCAGAATGAGAAACAAGGTCAATTTCTTATGCGGAGTTTAACAGGTTTGAATGCAGAGTTTTCCTTCTCCTAGACCGGTTGCCTAACCAAGGTTAAAGAGCACAGTTGCCTTACCATTTATCCATAGCTGGAGGGAGAGTAGGATTCATACGTTTCCCAAGGGTATTAGCGCTAAGTAAAATGCAATTACCACATCCAGGATTTGAACTCGGGGTGACGAGTCCATTTCCCATGACTTTAACCATTACACCACGCGCTTCCAAATAAATAAGATATAATATATACCCTGAAAATTAAACTCATCAGATATAAATAAAGAAGCATACGTGGACTTCACAACAACTAAATAAGTCATGTGTGTATTTTAACGCTACAAATCTAACATTTAACTAAAAAAAACTACTCATATCAAAGACTCTTTTGGAAGTTGGTTGGTTGGTTTGGTTTTAAGGCATGTCAACACCATTGGGTCATTTTATGCCGAAGACATTTTCGTGTTATTTATTTTTTATGGTTACTCAATTTCTCTGAATTTTTAGATGAGGCTTGATGATTAGTATTATCTGCATGGCTCCCGATTACGACAAGAAGGTTCCCGAGTTCGAAAAGAAGGTTCCCGAGTCCGAGAATGAATACCTGAAGAAGGCGGAGGGTACATCGGCGGAAACGTTGTACAGATAAGAATCAAGATATGGACAATAGTCCGAATAATGCAGATAATGTTACTCAATTGGTTTTAAACACATTTTTTTCTTTTTTAACCAATTAATGGTGCCCTAACAGTTACTACCCATCCACATCAGAGTGCACCTGGAAGCAATGCTCCACATTCCCTAGAGCTCCAAAACTGGAACCTCACCATCAGATAGCGTTTAACGTCACTCCCAGTATAAAGAGCGAAAGACGTAATTCAGATGTCAAGAGTAGAATCGCAAATGACCGCTTCCATGGTTCTGTTTATACTGTCCTCTGGTCAAGGCAGATTAACCTATTCAGCCAAAACACAGGGGCAGATAACTCTCTTGTATGTATAGATAGTGACCACGGTATAAATCGAAATGGTCATTTTGGTTTGTATGCGCCCGAGTAATTGTGATAGTTCGCGAATCTGTGGGGACAAGGCTCTTGGAACTTGTACCCTGCAACACGAGTGTTGTCACAAAGGTGACTGTAGCATCACTTTTTGAAGTTCGAAGTCAAAAACCTTCATCGCAGCGCCATATAAAGTACGAAAATACGTGGTTCCGACGTCAACAGTAGAATTGCAAATGGTCGCTTCAATGGTTCTATTTATACTGTCCTCTGGTTAAGGTAATGACCTTGCTGGTCACGTCAAGTCCTAGCACCTATATGATTGTCTCAACCCTATTGAGTTTATGGCAAGCACCAGCCCTTTTTATCATGTCCTGGGTGTATAAGTAAAATAGAGTGATATGCCATTGTGCATAGGGCATATCACTTATGAAGGACATATATGATCAAAGGGCTGGTGCTTGCCATAAGGTCAATAGGCTTGGGACAATCATATAGGTGCTAGGACGTGACGTGACCAGCCGATTGATTCGAGGGATCCTCTTCGACCGTTCTTTTTTGAATAAGTAATTTGGTATATTCCACTAAACAAATCTCGCCGGTTACGAGATTCTCGAGAGTTTCCCGCCAAAATGAAAATATTTTTTGCTAGTGTGTATAACAATTCTGATCCAGAGCATATCTCTAATTTGTATCTCGTCAGATAAATTCATCTTTTCTTTCCGCGACCCCCGCCCCCTCCGCACAGAAACCCCCACCCTGCCCTTGTTTTCAAGATGGACGCCACGAGATTGTAAAATATTGACGTTGTTCGCGATCAATGAACGTTTTTATCGACTTCAATCTCAGTCAAAAGGGGGCGGGGTTAACGTCATTCGAACTGATTGTGAGGGAAGTTATCAAAATGTCGAATCGGCTCCAAACATGAACGTCCCGTTAGATACGACAACCCTTCACCCTCCCCCACCCCATTACCGATTTTTCAGTGTTGAACCACTGACTCAATTACGTTTGTGGCACGTCAAGTCACCCGTACCAACTAGTCATTCTCATCAAATCAATTTTGCATACACCCGCAAATATATATATATATATATATACATATATATATATATATGTGTGTGTGTGTGTGTGTGTGTGTGTGTATGTGTGTGTGTATTGGTTATTCGGCATTGAACCGTTGTTAGCAAACGGATCGAGCGGATCATTAGAGTACTAGTTTTCCAATATCATTGGTTACTTGATGTAAGAATCTGACCTGATTAAACACCCCCCCATAAACACATGTATATATATATATATATATATATATATATATATATATATATAACCCATTCTCAACGTACCAGCTGATTCCGCACTATCATTTGCCGTTAGCTTTCTTTCCGAACATCTCTCTCTCTCTCTCTCTCTCTCTCTCTCTCTCTCTCTCTCTCTCTCTCTCTCTCTCTCTCTCTCTCTCTCTCAATCTTGTCGGCTAATTAATATATCATCTTTCTGAACACCTTGTTTTTTTTTTTTTTTCATATTCTTACAAACAGTTGGATTCATTTCCATTTTCCCCAATATATATATATATATATATATATATATATATATATATATATATATATATATATATAATATATTTTGGTAGCATTTTTCTTTTATGCATTTCTTGTCTGACGAGTTTTTTCTATCCTTTCCAATTCTCTGGCTACCCTTTTTTTAATATCAGGGTGGAATAGGTAAATGAATCCACCGAAGGTTCTTACACTAGTACTTTCTGCACTACTTAGTGCCATCATTAGATGTGAAATGGTGAGATGTTTCCATGTTTCTTTTTAAACAAACAGTAGCAGTAGGAATAAGGGACTCCAAAGTTTATAAGAAATGTTATGGGGAATGATGGGAGGAGAATTGGCTGGAAATTATAGGTATTTGAGAATATGTTGGCTGGTTTCGTAGTTGATCTTTGTACATACTGCACAAACAAAAGAACAAACAAAAACTTCAAATACTCAAGCTCTATACATTAAACAAAACACCCTAAACAAGATCAATTATATATATATATATATATATATATATATATATATATATGAAAAAATGTAACATCGATGAGAAGACCTGGGAGAGTAAGGCTTTGGACCGTGGGCAGTGGAGAAGAGCTTTACAGGAGGGCACAACAAAGTTTGAGACCAAACTTTTAAAAAATCGCCCGCAGTTGAAACGAGATATTCGCAAGAATAAAAAAAGTAGACAACCAAGGGCTTCAAATCGGTCTACTATGTGACCAGTGTGGAAGGCTATGTATGAGCAAAGCTGGCCTGATCAGTCACCAATCTGTGCATCGGCGGGATGGACTAATAAAATACCCTGTGCTCCCTGGAATTACCTGTAAATGTGGGAAGATGTGCAAGACTTTGGCAGGACTAAAGAGCCACTTTCGTGCAGCTCATTGTTGAACTTTTTTGAAGCTCACCATTATATTCTTTGAACTGTTGAACTTTTTTTTTAATATCAAGCAATGGCAATACTTGAACACGAGTTTGCTGCCATCATATATATATATATATATATATATATATATATATATATATATCAAGCGAAATTTTTAACGTTGACAAATACTTCACCTATAATAAAATCATCATCTGAATACCTTGTTCTTTTCTCTCTCACACACACACACATTACACCTAGGTCTACCCTGACCCGGAATGGTACTACCTTTAAGATTTAATTAGATCTGGAACTCAAGGGAATGCGGAATACTCCTTTATTGCCATTAGTCCCAGGTCCACCCTGATCACAATGGTAGTACCTGTTAGGGTTCTATCTGTGGGATCAAAAATGAGTATTAAAAATTATTTAAAAATTAAAAAAAAATTGAATACCCAACAAGAATGAATAAAACAAAACATCTTCGGCATAAAATAACCGAACAAGCGTTGACGTGCCGTAAAACCAGGTTTTATAAATAATTACTTGGTGTTATTGATCTCTCCCTCAGTCGGTAGAGCGTTCGGTTAGAAACACAACCTAGTTCGATACCGGCCCTCGGCAACTTAGCGTATGAGTAGCACAAGGAACTGTGCAGTAAAGTAAGGAGCTGGTTGTAGGTGTGGTGCTCAACCTCAGACGCTAAAATAATCTTCTTGATCTAGCGCTAGTGAAATGAGATAGACTCCCTCGCTGATTGGCTGATATCGACAATAGGCCGCCCTGACGACTTTATTGATCTCTGATATTATTGTATTATTCTCCAATGTATTAAATCAAACCAATGAAAATATAATTAGAATAAGTTTAATATTTATATACGTTCATATTTAATTTCGTTAGTCTGTCTAATTTATATATTTCATTACATAAAAACTTAGATACTTACGC
>CM042162.1:15945164-15970164 GCA_023376005.1 Doryteuthis pealeii
TTGCCTCATACCCCACTTGTATGGGCTGGACACAAGGCCTCGTTTTAACGTGGGCCACCCATAAGCCGAAGCTTATGGGTGGGAAAGAACAAAAATTGCGTCGATCCCTTCGGCATTCCCCTACAAGGGGGCGCCTCAGGCGCTGGGCAATAAACCCATCCCTGCACCTTTAAGTCAAGGAGGCAGGTATTGCCTGGGAGGACAGCCCCCTGGGATCGACGCTATTAAGTTGTAAAGATCCAGGGCTGAAGCCACTGGACCCCCTCTCTGGGGGGGGGTTTACATACTAAAGAACCAAATAAAAATACTTATCAAGCAAAAGTAGCAACAAGGTTGAAATGATCCCCAAGCCCCAACATATATAGTTCAACAGCTGAATCATCTTTCCACTTTGTCTGAAGATCGCAAGGGAGAGTAACTGTCAGTAACCAGGCGCCGTTGACTCCATGTCTACGCTACCTTAATTTAGCTCTATCCATGATATTGATCACGGTTTACTTATAAATATAGAAACCGTATTATCTATAACACACACACACACACACACACACATATATATATATATATATATATATATATATATATATATATATATATATGGTTTCTATGTTTATGTCCACACAACCTTAACGTAGATATAAATGCTCTATCCATGATATTGAGTAGTTTAATTATAGTTATAGCGGCCATATCATATATATATATATATATATATATATATATATATATATATATATATATATAATATATATTTAGGCCTCTATTTGTCTATAACTGAAACTACGTCACTACTTACGTCACATTACCCAAAATCCTCATAACAAAGAATAAATACACTCAAAATTTGAGCATGCAAACTTAGATGGTTTTCATTGTTTATTTTTTTAAACAAGTTTCAATAAATACATGGCCAGTATTATATATAATTTGTTTTATTTTAATATATAATGTATTATTTTTATTAACTAAATTTTCTTTTTGATTAAAAACTTCTAAAACTAAATCTTTTATAAAAATTCTATTTAAATTAATGTGTATTATTTTTTTAAACTAGATTTTAGATGGCAAAATTTTGATTAGATATATGAAAAAGTTACTTATTCTAAAAACTGAAATTTCAAAATATCGTGAATGATGTTATTACTTACCTAACCACCAAAATATCATAATTATTCAAGTCAGAATAAATTTTATTCTCTACTTTTTTAGCAACACAAACAAATAACATATTTCTCTTTTGATGTGATTGCTTATTTTAGATAATGGGAAAGTGGATCATACATCAATGAGAATTTTGCCTTAAACTAAAGAGTTTCTAGTTCGATCTGGTCGACAGGTTTCGCGAATCACACCCAGGGCGGGATTTTGGACATGGACGAATAGCTCGCCCTCTGCTCCAATTAAAACATACTTGGACAGAGTGTTAATTAGAAGAGTCGACGTCGACATTTTAGATTGCCCTGTGTTCCACCTATATGCGAAGAGTGACCATAAATTGCTTACCGTCACTCTTCGCTTAAGCGATAGGCCTAGGCTGGTCCTTACTGGAAGTTAAATACCCAATGCTGGGGGTATGTGACTACCGTGAGAGGCTGGTTTTACTTATTCAGCGGGCGTTAGTGGGGTCGGTTTTTGGGAATAGATGGTGGGCTGACCTTAAGTTTAAAATTAGGGACTTCACTATCAAATATTGCCAACGGCTTGCCCTAGATAAGGCAGCGAAAGTGAAGGCCATAGAAGATAGAATTTCCCGGGCGGTGGATGGGGGATCCCCTAGCCTTAGGTCTAGCTAGTGGGGATCTTGAGCGTGAGGCTAGCGAACGCTATCAAGGTTGTATAGTTAGATCTAGGCTAAACAGAGTGTCCAACGAAGCCGTGAAAATGGACGCAGGATTGCGACAGGAAGAGTTTAGAAGGTTCCCGGAACGGTACATCGAAAGTGTTGTAACCCCGGACGGGCACAGCCTTCGTGCAGGTCGTAAGATGCGGGAAGCCTTTCGGGCGCATTTCCAGGAACGATTTACCCGGTTGCCGAACCTCCCGGTGCAGGAGTTCCACAACTATTTAACCGACTTTCTCCGCCTTAGGGAGGCGAAAGCGGCTGGTTGTGAAGGGAGGATTACAGACTCTGAGGTCCGTGATGCGTTGAAGCAAGTCGGCCTCAATAATAATAAATCTAGAAATAAATATTAATAGTAATAAATTTTTAAAGAAAAGTACTACACAGAAATTCCTGTGATACTGCTGTTACCAAACTGCATAGGTTTCTTAACTTTCCTTTGGACCACAGCGGCAATGTGAAGAGGGGGAATCTGCTGCTTGGGCAACAGCACATCCTCCAAAACAACCGGCCAGAAAGCAGTTAAAAAAAGAAGAAATTTGGACACTATAACATCGTCTTTCGCAGACAGAAGGATTCCAACACAGGATCGCAGTAAGATAAGGTTTTATAGAGCAAGTTTTCAGCTACTAAAATACATATTCCCACCTAGACCCACTCTGCCGGCTGGGGCTGTAGAATACACTGACTGCAACCCTGCAGATGGCAAAATCCTTCTCAGTGGGCCATTTATTGACCGTTTGCGGGTGACCTGTGATTATTATGGACGGAATCTGCAGTCCATGACACCTACATTGACTCTTACTTAGGCTAGACGGGCAGATCAATCCTTTCCGATCAATCAGATGGTCACGTCAAACCTTCTATCTATGAGATTTATGGTAACCCCAACCCTTTTCATCATATATGTGCAAGAAGGTGCGTTGAGGATCTTATTGTCCTGAATATGAAGTTAAACTGCATCTAATGGGAAGTTTCATTTTGGAGCTCTGGGAAGTGTGGAGGATTCTTTCATCGCCATTACTCCCAGATCCACTTAGACCCGAAGAGTAGTACCTGTTAGGGTCCCATATATGGGCTAAATAGATTAAAAAATCAGAATTAAAATGTGTTAAAAATCGCATTACTGTTTGTTACGTAGGGTCAACAAGTAGCCAAAATGGGGGGGGGGTCTTACCTGCAGGTGTGCAGTCGGTATATTCTACAGCCCCAGGGAGAAAATATGTAAAAAGCGATAATAACGACTGTGGTGAAGTTAGACTGTTTCTTTTTTTTTTCTCACCCTGGATCAGTCTGCTATAAATTCTGAAAAACCTTCACCGAACTGGACCTCAGTTGAGTTATATTTATAAAGATTAAAGATTGTGCCTTTTATTGCGATTCCAGTGTTTTTTGTTGCTGTTGTTTTTTGCTATTTCTCGGAATTTTTGACATGAGGCTTCATAATTAGTATCATTTGGATTATTCGGCCTATTGTCCTCATTTTAATTGTTATCTGTACAACTTTTCGGTCGATGTGCCGTCCGGCCATCTTCAGGTATTTCTTGTCGGACTCGGGAACTTTCTCGGACTCTTGTATTCGAACTAGGGAACCTTCTTGTCGTAATCGAGAGGTGATGCTTTTTGCTTTTTTTTTTTTTTTTGCTTTGTTTTTGTTTTTTGTTGTTGTTTATTTGTGCTTATTTTGTCATCTTATTGAATCAACATTTTACAAGCGATTTCGATAAAGATATTGTCACAATATTATCAATCTCGGAAGATTCCATTAGAATCCCATGCGTTTACGGGCGCACGTTCTCGTGCCCGCATAAGCATGCATGTGAGTAATTTGAGATTGTTTTTTTTCTTTCTTTTTTTTTTCTTTTTTCATTTTGCTTGTGTATGTGTGTGCATGTGCATGTGTGTGTGCATGTGGTGTGTGTGTGTGTGTGTGTGTGTGTGTGTGAAATTTTTTATTGCTGTATTTTTTTTTCTTATCATATGTATGTATGTGTGTGCGTGTATGTGTATGTGTGTGTAATTAAATATCTGGTGTATTCTTTTTTCGTGGTCGTGTGTGTGTGTGTGTGTGTGTGTGTGTGTGTGTTTTTATATTCATTGAATTGATTTTTTCTGTCTGTGTGTATGTATGTGTATGTGTGCGTGTGTGCGTAATTAAATGTTTTCTGTATTATTTTTTCTGCTCCCGCTCGTGACTGTGTATGAATGTGTACCTGTTTGTGTAATTTTATATCTGGTATATTGTTTATTCTGTTAGTTGTGTGTGTATATGTGTGTGTGTGAGTGTGTAATTATATATGCTGTATTTTTCTGCTCGCGTGTATGTGTTTATGTGTATGTTTATGCGTGTGTATGTATGTATGTGTATGTATTTGTGTATTAAACATTTGCGGTATTGTTTTTTTCTGCTGGTATGCGTGTATGTATGTGTGTATGCATGCATGCATGCATATATGTTTGATTGTGTGTGTGTGTGTGTGTGTGTGTGTGTGTGTGTGTGTGTGTGTGGTGTGTGTGTGTGTGTGATTTTATTTGCTGTATTTTTTTCTGAGTGTGTATGTATGTGTGTGTATGTATATGCCTGCGTGTATGTGTGTGTCGTAATTAAATATTTACTGTATCATTTTTCTGCTCCTGTGTGTTTGAGTTTAAGTCTGTGTGTGTGTGTGTGTGTGTGTGTGTGTGTGTGTGTGTGATTTTATATTTGCTGGGTTTTTTTTTCTGCTCGTATGCATGTGTGTGTGTATGATATGTGTATGTATGCATATGTGTGTATGTATGTGTGTGTGTGTGTGTACGTGTTTGTGATTTTATATTTCCAGTGTTATTTTTGTTTGTAACTGTGATTTCACTCCGCAACTCCGCACCTCCCCAAATCCCAAACGCTTTCGGCCCTCCATTTGCCAAATGATCCCGTTAAACGCATCAGTTAGCATCCTCTCTCATTCTCTTAATAAAATTTCCTTCTTCGCCGTTCATCGTCTTCGTCATCGTCTTCCCTTTGTCGTTGCCATTTGCAATCAGAAAATGAAAGCTGTTCCGAATTATCCGCTCGACGGGATACACATATATTTATTATTTATCTAGGGTCTTTCAAAAAGCATCTATTTTCTTTTAATTTCTTTTTTCTCTTTTTTCTTTTTTGCGTATAACCTTGGATGTGCGCTTAGCATGACGGTTATCGTCGGGGAAGATGGATTCGGCTTGCTGAGTTCAAATCCCAAACGAGTATGTCTGCATTTCACATAGCACTAATAGACATTGTAGAAAGAGGATCAGAGAGGAGGAGAAGGAGAAAGAAGGTGAGGAGGAGGTGAAGGAGGAGGAGTTGGTAAGAGGAGGAGGCGGAGGAGGAGGAATAATTATTATTTATGTAGGGTCTTTCAAAAAGCATCTGATTTCTTTTGGTATATATGTGTGTAAGTGTGTGCGGTATATTTACCAAATCTAATATATATATATATATATATATATATATATATTATATATATATATGTATTTGTTAAAAAGATGAATAAATAAAGGAAAGAAAATGTTGAATGGATAAAATTGATTTAATGAGTTGCCAACACGTGTTTCGTCCAGGAGTTTGTTCATGTACACATTGTATTCTATTTATTATTATTATAAATATGAAATAAAATAATAATAGTAATAATAATAATAGAAAATTATAAAACATTTAAGTATTCAAAGAAAACGGCCTTCTTCAAACAGTTTAGATGGCTGTTTTCTTTGTATAATTATTTTTTTAATTTTGAACTTCGATGGATGCTCCGTACTTGCAACCTTGTGCCACATCCTACCCTTGGTAAGCGGGTTGGGTACCTACAAAGAAATATATATATTGAAATAATAATAAAAATAGAAATTATATATATATTTACCAACCCCTCCGCACTAGCAGGATGCGACACAAAATCAATTTCTTAAGCGGAGTTCAGCAGGTTTGAATTCAGAGTTTTCCTTCACCTAGACCGGTTGCCTAACCAAGGTTAAAGAGCCCAATATGCCCTACTATTTACCCATAGCTGGAGAGAGAGAGTAGGATTCATACCTTTCCCAAGGATATTAGCGCTAAATGAAATGCAATTACCACGATCCAGGATTTGAACTCGGGGCGACGAGTTCATTTCCCATGACTTTAACCATTACACCACGCGCTTCCTAAAATTATTTATATATATGTATATATTATTTTTATTCTTATGATTATTTCAATATATATATACATATATATATATATATATGTATTATTTTTATTTGTATTACCATTTCAATATACATATGTTTATTTATATATATATACATATATATTGTTATTACTATTTCAATATATATATATATATATATATATATATATATATATATATATATATATTTGATGCTGTTTTTTTTATGTTTGTAATCCATGACCTATGTATATTTAAGAAATACATTCTGTCATTTCTCTTTTTCCCGGCTATCACTGGGTACGCCTATTTGTCATTATTTGAAGAAAAAAAAGGAAACCCACTATGAAAGTAACCCTTTTTATTTCCTATTGAAAGAACCTGGATTTCGCAAAAAGAATTCTGAATTTCTCTCTCTTCACCATTTCCAAAGACATCTTCTATTAAGAAACACGTTCATGAAACCATTGAATGAAAATCCTGAGATGCCAAACCGGAGAATGTACCAAATTATCCCGTCAGCTTTTTTTTTTCTCTATCAATTGGGTTTCGGTTTTTATTGCCAATGTGCGACCCTCACGTGATAGAATACCAGGGAGGGTCAAAAGTTTTACAATATTTTGCTTGTGTAATATGATCAGACGAGCAGGATATATTGATACATCACAGTGTGATAATTTAATTATTACAAAGTTTGATATGTTTACCTAAGGGCTATTGAAAATACTTCAATATGTAAAAAGTAAAATAATCTTGATTTAGCTCTCTCTCACTCTTTTTTTTCTTTCATTCCTTTTTTTTTCATCTTTACCTTGCGTTCAATTGAAACATATTAGCGTTATCGATTCCGCGCGCTTACCCCTCTCTCTCTCTATCTTTCACCTTTTTTCTTTCCTTTTTCTTTCTTTCTTTCTTATATTTTTCGGTGTAGCATGTCCAATTTCTTCCCTTTCTTTATAATAAAAATTATTATTATTCATTATTAGTTTCAGGTGACTGCACTCACAAGAAATAAGAATTCGGCGGATAGAACACTATAATTCTAAAATGAATGTCTGAGAGTCAATATCTTGGAGTAAGCCAATAATCCATGGCTAGTGAGTTCGATTCTCACTGGATGTCCCACAATTTTGATCTTGTTTCAAAATAAGCTGAATTTAATAAATATCTTCTGGGCGTTTGCGTTTCATATTAATTTTCTTGAAAAAAGCATGAATCCATCTCTTCCTTTCATCAGTTATATATATATATATATATATATATATATATATATATATATATATATATATCTGTGTATCATTATTATTAAAACCGTTTAACTAAACTATTGTGTTTTTGTTACCAAGGTGATGTTAGCGTCACCTTGGTGACAAAAACAAAATAATATATATACAGTGGCAGTTAATTTTTTAAAAATATTTCTATTAAGCTAGACAAACGTAATTTAGAATAAAAAATTGTTCTATTTTAAGCCATATATATATATATATATATATATATATATATATATATATATATATATATATATATATATGGTAGTAAAATAGGTAATTAAATACGACAGTATGTACAAAAAATAGAAAAATACGAAGTATTCCAAAAGATGAGTTTATTCTTGATGGTTAAGTCAACATTATAACATTTCGGTTTATGCTACCTTTATCAGGACATCGGGAAATTTTATGTGGTCATAATATACTAGGTTCTTGAACCTTAATTTAAGAAACCATTCTAGGAGAAGGAAAACTGAACTCAAACCATCTGTACTCCACTAAATTAAGAGGAATTACGGGATTCGTAGGGAACTCTTAATTCCCCGGTAGTCGGCGATTATTCGGATGAAAGACAAACAACACAATGGAAATTATACACATGTATTAAACAAAAGATACAAAATGCTGCAAATTTGATGGCATTTGCTACAGACTATCTTGAGAGGTGAAATAACAGTGCTGTTGAGACGTCTCCGTCTTGGTTGCTTCTCGTCCGATAAGTAAAAGTGTAGGGGAGTGCTTTTTTGAGCAACTCGCCTGGTTAACTGCCCTTGTTAAAGTGACTCGTCCGGTCGACAATCATCAGATAAGTGATGGGTTTTGGTTTTGTCGCCAACATCGTATGTTGGCGATCCGCCCCCTAGCGGCAGGAGAAGGTAATTCTACTATCGTTTTTCCGATAAAATTTTATAAAATTTAAAAAAAAAAAAATTGACACTATTGTATCCTGTCTGTAATGGAGAGGGTCGGGTAAATACATATACTGAAAGCTATGCATGTTTGAAAGCATTTAGAATTTTTATTTTAAATGAAGTGCTTGAATCTAGTATTATTGGGATATTTAAAGATTTCACAATTAAAATGTTACAGTAATTTTTAAAAAAATCAACGATTCTAAAAATCTTTTAGGATGTTGATTAGTTGAATTTTACATGTCAACCCTTGTTGGGTTATTTTATGCCAAAGAGGTTTTTGTTTTATTCTTTCTTGTCGAGTATTCAATTGAACTCATTTTTTTTAATTTATCTATTTAACCGATACATGGAAACCTAACAGGTTGTTACGATTTTTGTGTCCATCCTTTAGGCTTCAAGCAAGAGCGCTTGTCCAGCGGAGATCCTTCGTGTTAAGCAAAGCGCGATCCTTAATAAAGAATCATTTTGGTTGTTCCTTGGTGCTCCTCAGTTTTGCAGTCCTTTCGTCAATGATTGCAAATGGACGTCTCTCAGTATTAGCAATTAAGAAGTTAACCAGCCACCTATTGATTGGCTGAGGTTTTAAACCACGTGACCCTCGATTAGTCTATAAATTTAAGTGGTGTATTGTAGCACAGCTTATATAACCAAATATTCCAACACAGGTACTACCATTCTGGGTCAAAGTGAAACAATAATGTCAGAGTAGAGTAATGGCAATGAAAAAGTACTCCACATTCCCCAGAGCTCCATGAATTGAAACCTCACCACAAGATGCAGTTTTCCGTCAGACCAGGACATTAAAGTCTTAGCCACGGCCTTCTCGCACATAGTGTCGGGACAATCATATAGGTGCACGTAGCACCATAGGGGTAGGGGATCTTACCCGTATGCAGAGGTGCAGTCGGGGTATTCGACAGTCCCATCCGACAGGTGGCAGCTAGAGTAAGCAGTATACAATAAAAATCTCTTTCAATTTTTTCAGCCTGTATGTAGGTTACTATTTTTATTGTGAGGCGCCTCGTGCCACAACTTTGGTACACTTAGTAAACAACATTTATTATCATTGTGAAAAATGGTGTCTTTTCTTCTTCCCAAGTCAGAAACTTTTTTATACATAAATCTTCACTCATCTATCATTCTTGACAATAAAGATTATCTCTGTCGACCAATTCCAAGTATTATCTGTGTGACGTTAAAACTGCATCTAATGCTGTAGTTCCGATTTTGGAGCTCTGGGAGTGTGGAGTACCCCTTCATCATTATTACTCCCCAGTTTACTCTCACCCAAAGTGAATATCCTGGGTATGGCGTTAAACTTCATGTAGTGCTGTAGTTCCGATTTGGACCTCTGGGGAATGTGGGAGTACCCTTCATCACCATTACTCCCAGTTTACTCTCACCCAAAGTGAATATCCTGGGTATGGCGTTAAACTTCATGTAGTGCTGTAGTTCCGATTTCGGACCTCTGGGGAATGTGGAGTACCCCTTCATCATTACTCCCCAGTTTACTCTCACCCAAAGTGAATATCCTGGGTATGACGTTAAACTTCATGTAGTGCTGTAGTTCCGATTTCGGAGCTCTGGGGAATGTGAGTACCCCTTCATCGTCATTACTCCCCAGTTTACTCTCACCCAAAGTGAATATCCTGGTATGACGTTAAACTTCATGTAGTGCTGTAGTTCCGATTTCGGAGCTCTGGGGAATGTGGAGTACCCCTTCATCGTCATTACTCCCAGTTTACTCTCACCCAAAGTGAATATCCTGGTATGACGTTAAACTTCATGTAGTGCTGTAGTTCCGATTTCGGACCTCTGGGGAATGTGGAGTACCCCTTCATCGTCATTATTCCCAGTTTACTCTCACCCAAAGTGAATATCCTGGGTATGACGTTAAACTTCATGTAGTGCTGTAGTTCCGATTTCGGACCTCTGGGGAATGTGGAGTACCCCTTCATCACCATTACTCCCCAGTTTACTCTCACCCAAAGTGAATATCCTGGGTATGACGTTAAACTTCATGTAGTGCTGTAGTTCCGATTTCGGACCTCTGGGGAATGTGGAGTACCCCTTCATCACCATTACTCCCCAGTTTACTCTCACCCAAAGTGAATATCCTGGGTATGGCGTTAAACTTCATGTAGTGCTGTAGTTCCGATTTCGGACCTCTGGGGAATGTGGAGTACCCTTCATCGCCATTACTCCCCAGTTTACTCTCACCCAAAGTGAATATCCTGGGTATGCGTTAAACTTCATGTAGTGCTGTAGTTCCGATTTCGGACCTCTGGGGAATGTGAGTACCCCTTCATTCATTACTCCCCAGTTTACTCTCACCCAAAGTGAATATCCTGGTATGACGTTAAACTTCATGTAGTGCTGTAGTTCGATTTCGGACCTCTGGGGAATGTGGAGTACCCCTTCATCACCATACTCCCCAGTTTACTCCACCCAAAGTGAATATTCCTGGGTATGACGTTAAACTTCATGTAGTGCTGTAGTTCCGATTTCGGACCTCTGGGGAATGTGGAGTACCCTTCATCGTCATTACTCCCCAGTTTACTCTCACCCAAAGTGAATATCTGGTATGACGTTAAACTTCATGTAGTGCTGTAGTTCGATTTCGGACCTCTGGGGAATGTGGAGTACCCCCTTCATCCCATTACTCCCCCAGTTTACTCTTCACCAAAGTGAATATCCTGGGTATGACGTTTAAAACTTCATGTAGTGCTGTAGTTCCGATTTCGGACCTCTGGGGAAGTGGAGTTACCCCTTCATCGTCAATTACTTCCCAGTTTACTCTCACCAAAATGAATATCCTGGGTATGACGTTAAACTTCATGTAGTGCTGTAGTTCCGATTTCGGACCTCTGGGGAATGTGGAGTACCCCTTCATCACATTACTCCCCAGTTTTACTCTCACCCAAAGTGAATATCCTGGGTATGACGTTAAACTTCATGTAGTGCTGTAGTTCCGATTTCGACCTCTGGGGAATGTGGAGTACCCCTTCATCGCATACTCCCCCAGTTTACTCTACAAAGTGAATATCCTGGGTATGACGTTAAACTTCATGTAGTGCTGTAGTTCCGATTTCGGACCTCTGGGGAATGTGGAGTACCCCTTCATCGTCATTATTCCCCCAGTTACTCTCACCCAAAGTGAATATCCTGGGTATGACGTTAAACTTCATGTAGTGCTGTAGTTCCGATTCGGACATCTGGGAATGTGGAGTACCCCTTCCATCGTCATTACTCCCCAGTTTACTCTCACCCAAAGTAATATCCTGGTATGACGTTAAACTTCATGTAGTGCTGTAGTTCCGATTTCGGACCTCTGGGGAATTGGAGTACCCTTCATCGTCATTACTCCCAGTTTACTCTCACCCAAAGTGAATATCCTGGGTATGACGTTAACTTCATGTAGTGCTGTAGTTCCGATTCGGACCTCTGGGGAATGTGGAGTACCCTTCATCACCCATTACTCCCCAGTTTACTCTCACCCAAAGTGAATATCCTGGGTATGACGTTAAACTTCATGTAGTGCTGTAGTTCCGATTTCGGACCTCTGGGAAATGTGGAGTACCCCTTCATCACCATTACTCCCCAGTTTACTCTCACCCAAAGTGAATATCCTGGGTATGACGTTAAACTTCATGTAGTGCTGTGTAGTTCCGATTTCGACCTCTGGGGAATGTGGAGTACCCCTTCATCACCATTACTCCCCATTTTACTCTCACACAAAGTGAATATCCTGGGTATGGCGTTAAAACTTCATGTAGTGCTGTAGTTCCGATTTCGGACCTCTGGGGAATGTGAGTACCCCCTTCATCACCATTACTCCCAGTTTACTCCCTCACCCAAAGTGGAATATCCTGTATGCGTTTAAACTTCATATAGTGCTGTAGTTCGACTTCAACCTCTTGGGAATGTGGTATACCCTTTCTCACCATTACTCCCCCAGTTTTACTCTCACCCAAAGTGAATATCCTGGGTATGACGTTAAACTTCATGTAGTGCTGTAGTTCCGATTTCGACCTCTGGGGAATGTGGAAGTACCCCTTCATTCACCATTGCTCCCCAGTTTACTCTCACCCAAAAGTGAATATCCTGGTATGACGTCTAAACTTCATGTAGTGCTGTAGTTCCATTTCAGACCTCTGGGGAATGTGGAGTACCCCTTCATCGTCATTATTCCCCAGTTTACTCTCACCCAAAGTGAATATCCTGGGTATGACGTTAAACTTCATGTAGTGCTGTAGTTCCGATTCGGACCTCTGGGAATGTGGAGTACTCCTTCATCACCATTATCCCCAGTTTACTCTCACCAAAGTGAATATCCTGGCATGACGTTTAACTTCATGTAGTGCTGTAGTTCCGATTTCGGACCTCTGGGAATGTGGAGTACCCTTTCATCACCATTACTACCCAGTTACTCTCACCCAAAGTGAATATCCTGGGTATGACGTTAAACTTCATGTAGTGCTGTAGTTCCGATTTCGGACCTCTGGGGAATGTGGAGTACCCTTCATCACCATTACTCCCAGTTTACTCTCACCCAAAGTGAATATCCTGGGTATGACATTAAACTTCATGTAGTGCTGTAGTTCCGATTTCGGACCCTGGGGAATGTGGAGTACCCTTCATCACCATTACTCCCCAGTTTACTCTCACCCAAAGTGAATATCCTGGTATGACGTTAAACTTCATGTAGTGCTGTAGTTCCGATTTCGGACCTCTGGGGAATGTGGAGTACCCCTTCATCACCATTACTCCCCAGTTTACTCTCACCCCAAAGTGAATATCCTGGTATGACGTTAAACTTCATGTAGTGCTGTAGTTCCGATTTCGGACATCTGGGGAATGTGGAGTACCCCTTCATCACCATTACTCCCCAGTTTACTCTCACCCAAAGTGAATATCCTGGGTATGACGTTAAACTTCATGTAGTGCTGTAGTTCCGATTTCGGACCTCTGGGGAATGTGGAGTACCCGTTCATCACCATTACTCCCCAGTTTACTCTCACCAAATGAATATCCTGGGTATGCGTTAAACTTCATGTAGTGCTGTAGTTCCGACTTCAGACCTCTGGGAATGTGGAGTACCCCTTCATCGTCATTACTCCCCAGTTTACTCTCACCCAAAGTGAATATCCTGGGTATGACGTTAAACTTCATGTAGTGCTGTAGTTCCGATTTCGGACCTCTGGGGAATGTGGAGTACCCCTTCATCACCATTACTACCCAGTTTACTCTCACCCAAAGTGAATATCCTGGGTATGACGTTAAACTTCATATAGTGCTGTAGTTCCGACTTCAGACCTCTGGGGAATGTGGAGTACCCCTTCATCGTCATTATTCCCCAGTTTACTCTCACCCAAAGTGAATATCCTGGGTATGACGTTAAACTTCATGTAGTGCTGTAGTTCCGATTTCGGACCTCTGGGAATGTGGAGTACCCCTTCATCATTATTACTCCCCAGTTTACTCTCACCCAAAGTGAATATCCTGGGTATGACGTTAAACTTCATGTAGTGCTGTAGTTCGATTTCGGACCTCTGGGGAATGTGGAGTACCCCTTCATCACCATTACTCCCCAGTTTACTCTCACCCAAAGTGAATATCCTGGGTATGACATTAAACTTCATGTAGTGCTGTAGTTCCGATTTCGGACCTCTGGGGAATGTGGAGTACCCGTTCATCACCATTACTCCCCAGTTTACTCTCACCCAAAGTGAATATCCTGGTATGGCGTTAAACTTCATGTAGTGCTGTAGTTCCGATTTCGGACCTCTGGGGAATGTGGAGTACCCTTCATCACCATTACTCCCCAGTTTACTCTCACCCAAAGTGAATATCTGGGTATGCGTTAAACTTCATGTAGTGCTGTAGTTCCGATTTCGGACCTCTGGGAATGTGGAGTACCCTTCATCATTACTCCCAGTTTACTCTCACCCAAAGTGAATATCCTGGGTATGACGTTAAACTTCATGTAGTGCTGTAGTTCGATTTCGGACCTCTGGGAATGTGGAGTACCCCTTCATCACCATTACTCCCCAGTTTACTCTCACCCAAAGTGAATATCCTGGGTATGACGTTAAACTTCATGTAGTGCTGTAGTTCCGATTTCGGACTCTGGGAATGTGGAGTACCCCTTCATCACCATTACTCCCCAGTTTACTCTCACCCAAAGTGAATATCCTGGGGTATGACGTTAAACTTCATGTAGTGCTGTAGTTCCGATTTCGGACCTCTTCATCCATTACTCCCCAGTTTACTTCACCACCCAAAGTGAATATCCTGGGTATGACGTTAAACTTCATGTAGTGCTGTAGTTCCGATTTCGGACCTCTGGGGAATGTGGAGTACCCCTTCATCATTATACTCCCCAGTTTACTCTCACCCAAAATGAATATCCTGGGTATGGCGTTAAACTTCATATAGTGCTGTAGTTCCGACTTCCGACCTCTGGGGAATGTGGAGTACCCCTTCATCGTCATTACTCCCCAGTTTACTCTCACCTAAAGTGAATATCCTGGCTATGACGTTAAACTTCATGTAGTGCTGTAGTTTCGATTTCGGACCTCTGGGGAATGTGGAGTACCCCTTCATCGTTATTACTCCCCAGTTTACTCTCACCTAAAGTGAATATCCTGAGTATGACGTTAAACTTCATGTAGTGCTGTAGTTCCGATTTCGGACCTCTGCGGAATGTGGAGTACCCCTTCATCGCCATTACTCCCAGCACCATTTTCATCCGAAGCGGTAGTACCCGCTTGGGTTCCATCTATGGGTTAAATAGAAAAAGAGTTTTAAAAGTGTTTTAATGAATTGAATGTAAAAATAATTATTAGAAGATGATTCAAGAATGATTAAAACAAAACGTTTTCGGCATAAAATGAAAATAACAATAAAGATGGGGACAATACTCAGAGAAAATGATACTCGTGTTCCTTAATTGTACGACCGTTATCATCTTGCAACACACTCTGGTTAAAAATGAGACCGTCCAAATCATCCAAGTTGGTATACAAAAATGTAAATCCTGATTATCTGGTGTTTCTTATCCACCATTCTTTTTCTTATGATTGTTGCCACCTTAGCTAAATAATGGACCATTCCGTTTTTATTATAAGGAAAGGGAAGAAAAGGGACATGCTACACAGAAAAAATAATGAGAAAGAAGAAAAAGAAAGAAAGGGAATATGGGAAATATAGGGAGAGCGGGTGAGTGGGCGGAAGTGATAACACTAATATGTTTCAATGGAACATAATGAAAAGATGAAAAGAAGGAAAGAAAGAAAAAGAAAAGAGTATGAGAGAGAGAGTTGAATCGAGATTATTATACTTATTACATATTAAAGTAGTTGGCAATAGTTCACGTGGTGTAATGGTTAGCAAGCTAGATTTGTGGACCATTGTTAGTGAGTCCGATTCTCATTGGGCGCCCCTTACTTTTGGCCTTGTGCAACCACAAAAACGCCACCACTCATCTCTTTCGATTAACTTTACGACGGAGACTGAATAGATTTTCAACGATCTGTCTTTACCATGAGTCGAGTATTATAAATAAAATATCTCTTGTTATAAGCTTAGTTAATGGGTATATCCACAGGTCCTTCTAGTATACACTCAATCCGGTTTTGAAAAAAATTACATATCAGGAATCTTAAAAATAGGTTCTTTTTTATTTTGACAGAAAAACTATTTATTTTTTTAATCGTTAAATTCGTCTTCAAGGCGACTGTTACGGGTCTTTAAATGCAACCAGATATTGACCAATTTTTCCACAGGGTCATATGTCATTCTAATCAACGTAAATCACACTATGTTGTATTCTACTGGTTTTGTAAGGTAGACCCTCCGAGATTCTGTGGACTATTTCCCCAGAGAGTGATGACCCATTAGATTGTCTTATTATATACAACCAACAAAAACGCCACCACTCATCTCTTTCGATTAACTTTACGACTGAGACTGAATAGATTTTCAACGATCTGTCTTTACCATAAGTCGAGTATTAGAAATAAAATATCTCTTGTTATCCTCACCTTGCACTGGCATATGCGTCTGAATTCGGAATTGCTGACGTGGCTTTAGTCAAAGACGAGTAAATGTTTGTAAGGCAATATATATATATATATATATATATATATATATATATATATATAATATATATATAACTGTCCAAATATTTTCAAAAATTAACGTTTCTGATGATGACCAATCACCTAAAGGTGAGGCTCCGAAAACATTGGCAAAATGGACTCTTAAATGTATTGTAAACTATAATTAAATAAATACAGCTCTTACAGAAGTAATTGAGCATTTTATTATCATTTGACAAGGAATTAACTATATATATATATATATATATATATATATATATATAGACAGGGTTATAGTATTTGGTGGTTGATTGGTTGGATTGGACGACATGCCAACCCTTGTTGGGTTATTTTATACCGAGGACGTTTTGGGTTTTTAACTCAATTTTTAAACCCATTTTAAAACTCATTTTTAAATTTATTTCCCCCATAGATGGGACCGTAACAGGTACTACCATTCCGAATCAGGTGGACCTAGGAGTAATGACAATAAAAGGGCACTTTATATGCACATTATATATATATATATATATATATATAGAGAGAGAGAGAGAGAGAGAGAGAGAGAGAGAGAGAGAAAGAGAGAATGAGAGAGAAAGAGGGGGGAGATAGATAGATAGATAGATTGATATTAACTACCCAGGAATTTTCGAACAGCCTGAAAATAACATTCTGCATATGGTTGTGTACTGTAATCGTGCGATGCTACAGTGGACAATTGGTTGGACTAACTGACACGTTGCATCCGGCCGTTTGTATATCCGAGCAAGGAAGTCTGTCCAGGATACACACACACACACCACACACACACACACATATATATATATATATGTGTGTGTGTGTGTGTGTGTGTGCGTGTGTGTGTGTGTGTGTGTATACGAACTTTGCAAGTGAATCCCTGTAAACAATCCATTCTCTGCAAAAGAGCAGTTCTTTAACTTGCAGCCGATGCTGCGAACCTGTCACTTCGGATTATCCATTGTCGCGCTCTCCCTGCAACGTTCCTATCCTTTACGGCATTTGCAGAGCTGTGCAAGGTATTGAAACATTTTCTTGAATAATTCAACAAAGTCTCAGGCTTTCTGCACTCGGCATTCCAAAAAGGATTTCAATACATTATATCTTCTTCTCCTTCTGCAGTTGGCTGCTTCGTTTGTTGGTTGGATTTTACGGCATGTCAACCCTTGGTGGGTTATTTTATTTGATATTTTGTTTTATTTATGCTATTGAAGTGTGGAGTACCCCATAATTGCCATTACTCCCAGGTCTACTTTTCACCAGACTAGTCTTTGGTTGGTTGGTTGGCATCTCAACCCTTGTTAGATTATTTTATACCGAAGACATTTTGTTTTATTCACCCTGATGGGTATTCAATTTTTAAACTCAATTTTTAAACACATTTTTAAAGACGTTTTGGGTTTTTAACTCAATTTTTAAACATTTTAATACTCATTTTTAAATCTATTTACCCCATAGATGGGACCGTAACAGGTACTACCACTCAGGGTTAGGGTGGACCTGGGAGTAATAACAATAAAAGGGCACTACACATTATATTTTTTTTTTCATATATATATATATATATATATATATATATATATATATATATATTCATATTTAACCTATAGATGGGACCCTAACAGATACTACAACGCCGGACCAGAGTGGACCTGGGAGTAATGGTGATGAAGGGTTTTCCACATTCCTCTGGACTTCTAAATTGAGTTTATCGTCATACCAAGGACACTAAACCCCTAAGTCACCACCTTGTAGCACATATATAATGAAAAGGTTTGGCGTTTACCATAAGAGTACAAGGATTGGGACAATCATATAGGTAATGGGGCTTGACGAGACCAGCCGACTGATCGGAGGGGGCCTCTCCGATCGCTCTTCTAACCTAAGCAAGGGACAAAGTGGAATATTGCATGTCATGGACTGCTCAGCCACCAGTATTCTTAAGCATCACCGGTAGTCACCCACAGAGACCCGGATTGGGAGGATTCTACACCTTTGCAGAGGTACAGTCGGTTATTCTACACCCCGATAGGGCGAAAGGGTGAGAGAGAATCGAGGGAATCTCCACTGTATGTAATCACTGATTACCTACTGTGCATTGTCTCAGCGGAATTGTACTTGGCACGAAGAAGCAAGAACGAACTCATAAGCAACGTTCTCTGATGGACTACTACACACCAACACACCAGTATTGGATGAACAGTAGAAAAATACATTCACCAGCTCTGTTCGGACACTAGATGTGTTTTAGTCGACTTACCAAGAGCGGTGACCGATTGAGGCAGATGGTGAGAAAGAATCGAGGGACTCCGTGCTGTATGTACACATTGATGATGACGATGATGATAATGTTGAGGCTGACCCTCACTGATTAAAGAATTGCTGTATCTATTTTTTTTTTGTGGGTTGTAGCTGCACGAAATTTAATGTTTCCTACCCTTTGGGCCATGTTCTAAAAGAGTGTCACAATTTTCCATTTCAGTGCATTTTCTTCGCTTGTCGACATCTACCATTTTTTGTTACTCACTAACAAACAGCAAGGTGCAGAAAGGTGAAAGAGAATGTCACATTGCAAAGGGGAGATAACCCAACTTAGACGTTGTAATCACTGGCAATCACCTTTGGCTCGTAAAAACGAGCGGCCTATAAAATTGAATTGTCTGAGCGGAATTGTGTGTGAAACTGGAGATATTCTTTGAAGCATGAAGAAAATGGAAGGAAAATCGCGAAGATTTCTAATGATCCCCCCCAAATCCATTGAATCATTCTTGTATTTTTTCTTTTCTTTTTTTTTTTTTCTTCTGCAGTGGGGAAAGTCGTTCAAGGCAATGTCGAATCGATAGATTTTTCGATAATTCTTTAAGCAGTTAATGCGTGGATTTAGCTCAGACCCACAGGGACGCAGTACGCACATATATTAAGATATACTTGCGTAGATTCTATCATACATACACACACGCGCACACGTAAATACACACACACACACACACACTCAGACGGAGAGAGACACAGAGAGAGACAGAGAGAGAGAGAGTAAGAGAGACAGAGAGAGAATATGTGTGTGAGAGAGTGAGAGAGACAGAGCGAGAGACATAATGAGAAAGTGAGAGAAACAATTACACGCAACCTCATATATATATATATATATATATATATATATATGTGTGTGTGTGTGTGTGTGTGTGTGTGTGTGTGTGTTACATCCCTTGTTTGTCTACGTTTCTCCACATACTGACGGATTGATTTCCTCATTTTACTCAGTAATTATGTATATATATGTGTGTACGTATATATACATATATGTGTGTGTGTGTGTGTGTGTGTGCGTACGTGTGTGTGTGTGTGTGTGGTGTGTGTGCGTGTATATGTATGTGTTTAGATGAAATATAGGGGCCTTTGACTCTATGTCTACGCTATCGTTATAAACATATACATATATATATGTGGTACAATATAAGGAATGAAAGAACAAAACTCAGACAAAAGTGTGTAGCATATTTCGCTGGAGTTGAACTTGGCTTCTTCAGCTTTCATTGAATTATTCGGATCATATATTTTATAGAAGAGGGAAGTAGGTAGGTGGGTAAGTTTTTATCATTGAAAAACGTGCATTTCTAAACAGTGTTTCTTATTGCTAAATCTGAGGGTAAAATTCACCTAATTTATTGAATCATCATCATCATCATCATCATCATCTCACGCTGTTATCCTTGACAATCTCTCTCTCTATCGGTCCCTATTGCTCATCATTCTCGGGAGGTCTTCTATGCAGCATCCTGTATCCGTACAGAGCTGGTCAATGTACGCCTTTGTTGGTCGGCCCACACTGGCGTGTCCATGTGTTGGCTTCCACCGGAGGACGTCACTTACTGGAAAATTATATATAGGATGACCCATTCCCCCAGAAAATGATGATCCATTAGATTGTCTTATATATATATATATATATATATATATATATATATGTGTGTGTGTGTGTGTGTGTGTGTGTGTGTGTGTGTGAAGAAAGGAAGTGAATCTGACGGTATGTAGTATATTAAGAAAAATGAAAAAACACAGGTTTAAATGGGTTAAGTGGTGAGTTTATTGGCCGACGCTGCAGTGTTTCGATCTATTAGTTAAAATAAAATGTCGATCTATTAATTAAAATAAAATTTCGATCTATTGATTAAAATAAAATTTCTTTTGACGCCCAATGACCTTCTCTCCCCTACTTCTTACCAATACACACACACACACACACACAATCTTAAGGTTTATTTCCGCTGTCGTTTATCGCAAAAAATTTATACACACACACATAGACACACACACAACCACACACCTAAAAAATGCACAATGTTTCCTTTCGATACACACACCTACACCGTCCCATACTCACGCCATAAAAGAGAATATTTGACGTCATATTTCAAACCGTCCCCTTTTTTCAAACCTCAAAATTTTTTAAACAGATGAATAACAATGACTACCACTCACTTTTCTCGTTATTCTGTGATAAATAATTTCTTATCACCTTCCATATACCAACAAATGCCCTGAAGATGATCTAATTGATAGATCGAAACACTGCAGCGTCGGCCAATAAACTCACCACATAACCCATTTAAACCTGTGTTTTTTTCATTTTTCTTAATATACTACACACACACACACACACACATATATATATGTGTGTGTGGTGTGTGTGTATGTGTGGTGATGCGTATGGTGTAAGGATGTAAGAGTCGTAGGAAAAGAACTCGTTGACCCGTGTTTAAATACTGGACGAGGCCGTTTGTATTTCATATAGTGCTAGTACCATTGAGAAAGGTATGCATCCTACTTTAAGATCTTAACCTTGGCTAGTAACCAGTCTAGAGAAGGAAGGGAGTTACTTTACAATACACACACACACACACACACACACTATATATATATATATATATATATATATATATATATATATATATATATTATATATATATATTCATTCTTAACTACGACTTGCTCACTTAATCCTTTTTATGTACAGTTAAAATTGCGACTCACTCACTTTTTACCTTCTCCGTTAATTCACACTCTTTTCATAACACACACACACACACACACACACACACACATATATATATATATATATATATATATTATATATATATATATGGAGGATATGTGAATTGAAGTCGAGAATTTTGAAAATTAATTAGTTAATAATTAATGAATTTAATATGTTAATGTAAGGCTAAACGAATCGAGAAAATGTCAATTGAATGTACATTTCGACTATTAGATCTCATCTGCAAGGTTATAACGGGAGACTGCTCGAAATGTACAATTGAATTTTAACGTTTAACCTTACATTTCCATATATGCCGCTTAATTCATTAATAATTATTTTCAAAATTATCGATTTTAAGATATAAATTGTCCTTAAAATATAAAATAAACCATATATATATATATATATATATATATATATATATATATATATATATATATATATATCAGGCTATGTCTAATATTATGGAAAAAATTGACAGCGATATTAGATAATGCTTGGTTTTTAAAAGTTTCTTCATATTATAAACACAAACATTTTTTTTTCAACGCGGTAAAAATGAACTGAAGCAATCTTGCTTTTCATCGCATTCATTCGATTCAAAACGAGGCTGTGACATGTTTGGGGAATTGCGGACTTCCCTGAAAAACATAGAATAATTTTGCTAATGTTTCAAATTCCCTTTGAAAGGTTTCTAAAAGCGCCACAAGAAAAATACGTAAAACACTTTCGATAAGAAGGAAAAGAAAAAAAGAATTGGCTTTTATATAGAGACGTCTAAGGTATAAGACTGAGAGATATAATATATATCATCTATATATTAATGCTCGTGTTCCTAAATTGTTATCATCTTGCAATACTCTCTGGTTAAAAATGAGACCGTCTAAATCGTCCAAGATGAAATGCAAAAATGTAATTCCTAATTATCTGGTGTTGCCTTTAATTCAGAATTCTTATTACCTGTGTGTGCCGTCACCTCAGCTAAAACAATATACCATTTTATTTTTTATTATAAAGAAAGAAAGGGAAGAAAATGGACATGCTACATAGAACAATATAAGAAGAAAGAAAGAAAGAAAGAAAGAAAGAGAGATGGGGAGTGATAGAGAGAGGGGGTAAGTGCGTAGAAGCGATAACGCTAATCTTTCAATTAAACATAATCAAAAGATGAAAAGAAGAAAAGAAAAAAAAGTCAGAGAGAGAGTTAAATGAAATAATTATACTTTTTACATATTGAACTATTTCGAAATAGCTATTCAGTAAACGTTGTTATAATTACAAATTGGAGTGTTGCATGTCATAGATTGCTCAACCACCAGGACTCCATAAGGGTATAGGGTTGGGACAATCATATATCTGCTAGGGGTTGACACGACCAGCCGATTGATCGGAGGGGACTCTTTGACCACTCGTCTGGCCTTAATAAGGACCAAAGTGGAGTGTTGCTCAGCCACACCACGGGTCACCACCCACAACCAACAGGTGGCCCCATATAGGTAGGGTCTTACCCTCTGCAAAGGTGCAGTCGGTGAATTCTAAAGCCCAAACCGACAGGGCTAACATCAAAGATACCAAACCTTAAGATAGAGTTCGATGTTGATCTTAGCTAGCTACATCTCTGCATATATTCTAAAATAAAATGTAATGCAATTATAGAACTGATAATGTATTACAATAGATTGACATTGAAATTGTCTTTGCTCATAGCTTTTAATTAGTGGCAATAAAAATATTTCATATATTTCAGGAAAAATGGTAAAATACACATCACAAGTTTTTGAATTTTGAGTTCTTCAATTAGGTTTCAAACTGTGGCTATGGTTAAAGAGTCAGATTTTAAACCACTCCATTATTATTTATCTGAATTTTTTAGATGATGCTTGATGTGAATAATTTTGATATTTTGGACTGTTGTCTCATTTTATTGCAGTATGTAAACTCACAACATTACAGCATCCGAAATGTGATTTTTATATACCACAATAAAGATGAAGACAATGGTCTAAAAAAATCAAAATTATACACTACATTATTGTTTGAAACCAAATTGAAGAATTCTAGTAGCAGATCCATAAACTGATGGCAGCAGGTGCAAAAAGTGTCAGACCCTAAAGCATCATCTCTTTTATTTAGAGAACCATTATTTTAACCATGACTGTTTTGTTGTTGGTGAATGATGATTAATTAAGCAATTTTATTTCGGAACAGATACAGAGTTGCAAATTGTCCAAAACACACAACCCCGCCCTGTTGGCTGGGGCTCTAGAATATACCGACTGCACCTCTACAGAGTAGCAAGCCCCACTCTAATGAGACTACCTATTGGCCTTGGGTGGCAACCCATGATGCTTATGGATAGGACTCAGGTGGCTGAGTAGACCATGATTTGCAACACTCCACTTTGGAGCTCTGGGTAGTGGGATGTACCCCTTCACCACCATTACATCCAGGTCCACTCTGACCTGGAGTGGTAGTACCTGTTAGGGTCCCATCTATGGGTTAAATAGAAAAACCTAAGTTTTAAAAAAATATGTTTAAAAAATTGAGTTTGAGAAAAAATTGAGTTTGAAAAAATTGTTGAGTACCTATCAAGAAGGAATAAACACAAAATAACCCAACAATAGTTGACATACCGTTAAATCCAACTATCCATCTATTTATATCACCTGTGTAGACATCGTGATGTAATGGCTAGCAAGTTAATCTCATAGATCTCACAGATCTTTTACTACCAAATAACGAATTCGACCCTTGTTGGATGAACCTGTTACATTTTTTGTGACCATCCTTTAAGCTTCAAGCAAGAGCACTGTCCAGTGGAGATCCTTTGTGTTAAGCAGAGTGTGACCTTTAGTGAATAATCATTTGGTTGTTCCTTGGTGCTCCTCAGTCTTGCAGGCCTTTCGGCAATGATTGCAAATGGACGTCTATTAATATCACCGATTAAGTAGTTCACTAATGACGTATTCGGCTGTTGATTGGCTGAGATTTAAACCACGTGACCTCGCTTAGTCTATAAATGTAAGTGGTAGATTGCAGCACTGCTTATATACCAAATATTCCAACAGCACCATACTTGCGACCTCGTAATACATCCTACCCTTTGCGAACAGGTTGAATATTTAAACGGGTGTCCCATCATGGTATAATGATTAGCAAGATATTCTCGCAGATCTATTACTACTAAATAGCGGGGTTGATATTCGCTGGGTGCTCCATACTTGCAACCTTGTGTCACACCCTACCTGTTTTGAACGAGTTCGGTAAATACCTTGATGTAATTTTACTTATTCAGTTGTAATTGTTAACTGGGCTGGTTGGTTACTGTTGGTTTGAACAACAATAACTAAGCAAAACTGAACTGGTGCCAAAAGCAGCTGGTATTTATGGCACTCAGGAATATTCCATTCAAGCATTTGGGTGATTCCATTCCTTGAGTCCTGATTGGCTGCTTTGCTTCAGTGATATTATGGTGCCAGATAAATCATCTAGCATTCTGAAGTAGACCACCAACAATGCAGGATCTGTATTAAGTTACGGCTTGCTTGTTACCTTGTCTGCCACTTCGACGGTGGAATACTGCTTCTAGAGGTTGGATTTTACAGCATGTCAATTCTTTTCGGGTTGTTTTATGCCGAAGAC
>CM042162.1:15975164-16027664 GCA_023376005.1 Doryteuthis pealeii
GGATGTACTTATTGATTTAATTTCAAAAATTCTTTCTTTTCAGATGAATTAATAAGGCAAAAAAAAGGATATCGAAGATACGCAAAACATGAATACATATACAGATAAAGAATAAAGGAATTGTTGTTGGTTGGATTTTACGGCATATTAATCCGTGTTGGGTCATTTTATACCGAAGACATTTGTCTTATCAATTCTTCATGGGTACTAAATTTTTTTAACTCAATTTTTTAAACAACTTTTTTGCAGACTTATTTTTCTATTTAACTCATAGATAAAAGCCTAAAAGTTACTACCATTCTGAGTCAGAGTGGACCTGGCAGTACTGGTGATGAAGGGGTACTCCACATTCTACAGAGCTCCAGAATTGGAACCTCGTCATCTAATAGAGTTTTACGTTATACGCAGGACAGGAAGACCCTCAGATACCGCCTTCTCGCACATATACGATAAAAAGAATTGGGGTTTGCAATAATGGCAATCGGGTGGGGACAATCATATAGGTGCTAGGGCTTGACGTGACCAGACGATTGAATGGAGGGGACTTCTCCAATCTCCTGTCTAGCCGAAGTCAGGGCCAAAGTGTTGCCTGTCATGGACTGCTCAGCCACCAGGATCACGTCCTCACACATCACGGTTCGCCACCCACGCCGAACAGGAGACTCCGTTAGGTCTTACCTCTATACAGAGGTGCAGTCGGCGCATTCTATAGCCCCAGCCGATAGATTTAACTCGCAACTTCTGATTATGAGTGGTAACTCATGGTAAAAATACTGTCCTCCCCGCTGGCTAGAGCGGTTTGGTCGCTGAGGAGGAAGAATGGCTGTTTTTAGTTAACCAGGGCCATTGGGCAAAGTAACAGTTTGATCCGATGGGATCCACGCTTGTTTAAAACTAGCCACGCATAAACTTCGGTTTGTGCGTAGCTTTCCACGTTAAAAAGGCCTTGTGTCAGTGCCTAACCTAGTGGGGGGGGGTCTTTGTAAATACAAAGAATTGGTGTTTTCAGCATAATTCATTCGACCCAGGTCAAATTAACAGCATTATCCGATGGGATCCACACATTTTATTACTAGCCACGTATGAGCTTTGGTTTGTGCGTGGCTTTGCACGTTAAACAGACCTTGTGCCACTGCCTAACCTAGTGGGGGGGGGTCTTTGTAAATACAAAGAATTGGTGTTTTCAGCATAATTCATTCGACCCAGGTCAAATTAACAGCGTTATCCGCATTTTATTACGAGCCACGCAAGAGCCTTGGTTTGTGCGTGGCTTCCCACGTTGAAAGAAAAATCTTGTGTCACATCCTAACCTAGTGAGAGGTTTTGGTAAATACCAAGAATTCGTGTTTTCAGCATAATTCATTCGACCCAGGTCAAAGTAACAGCGTTATCCGATGGGATCCACGCAGTTTTTTTACAAGCCACCCATGAGGTTCGCATTGTGCGTAGCTTAGCACGTTAAAAAGACGTGAGAGGTCTTGGTAAATACCAAAAAATACTATTTTCAGCGGAGAGAGCCGACTGTCCGTACCAGTCTGATGACACGGCCTGCAATATGTGATGACATGAAGAGCCGTAGAATCGGTTTTCATAAAATGTCACACGAGTTGACATGCCGTAAAATCCATTCCAACCAACCAATTGTTTTTTTATTATCTATCGTTTATTTCTATTCTTTTTCCAACGTTTAGGTCGTGTAATCCCTGACGTTCTTCTAGTGTATTTAGTTTGGGATTCTGGCATCGTAACAAAAAATAATAAAAGAGAAACGAAATCTGGAATGCATATAGAGTTTATAGAATAAAAGAATTCGTGGAATTTGGCGGAAATTTTTTTTAAGAAAGGAATTAGAAAAATCGGGAAAAAAACAATATTTTAGGCGAAATGTATTTATGTGCTATTTTCAAAAACTTATTTTATTTACTATTTCTCTGAATTTGTTAGATGAGGCTTGATAATTAGTATTATATGTCTTATTCGGACTATTGTACTCATCTTCATTGTTATCTGTACAACGTTTCGGCCGATGTGCCCTCATACCTTCTTAAGGTATTTCTTTTCGGACTCGGGAAACTTCTCGGACTCGAAACGTTAGTACAGATGGCAATGAAGATGAGGACAATAGTCCGAATAATACAAATAATACTTATTTTATTTATATTTAATCTTTTTTAATGGTCTCCAAACAGACGTAGTTCAAATAGAAGGACTAAGCACAAACAGTTATTAATATTGGCATGAGAGAAATAACCTTAAAATTAGCTGAACACAAAGAAAACAAAATGAACAAAGAATAGGCCTTTATTTTGTTTTACGGCATATCAACCTCAGTGGGTCATTTAACGCCGATTAAGTTTTGAAATAAATTCATTCTTAATGGATACACAATTTTGTTAATACATACATTTTTCTATTTAACCCATAGATGGGACCCTAACAGGTACTACCACGCTGGGCTAGAGTGGACCCGGAAGCAATGGTGAAGAAGGGGTGCTCCACATTCCCCAAACCTCCAAAACTGGAACCTTACCATTAGATAGAGTTTAACGTCATTCCCAGGATATGTTAGCCCTCAACAATCGCTTCTAGCACCCACATGATTAAAAAGGGTTGGGGCTTGCCATAAGGGCAATAGGGTTAGGGCAATCATATAGGTGCTAGGGCTTGACGTGACCAGCCGATTGATCGGAGGGCCTCTCGACCGCCCGTCTAGCCTAAGTAAGGGTCTAAGTGGAGTGTTGCAGGTCATAGACTGCACATCCACCAAGAATCCGTCCTTAAGCATCACAGGTCGCCACCCACGACCAACAGGTGGCCCCATTTGGGAGAATCTTACTCCTCTGCAGAGGTGCAGTCAGTGCATTCTAATGCCCCACTGACAGGGTGAAAATTCCTCATGAAACGAATAAATACAGTCACCCAAAACAAAAGATGCAACACTCGAATTTGACCTTTATTTAGGTTAGACTGGTGGTTGGAGATGACCCCTCTGATCAATCGGCTAGTCACGTCAAGCCATAGCACCTATATGATTGTCCCAACCCAATTGCTCTTACGGGAAACCCCCAACCCTTTCCATCATATTTGTGCTAGAAGCCGTTAGCTGAGGCTCTTAGTGTCCTGTCTATGACGTTAAACTGCATCTGGTGGTGAGGTTCCAATTCTGGAGCTCTGATGAGTGTATAGTACCCTTACATTGCCATACTTCCAGTTACACTCTAAGTTGCTGCGGTGGTACATAGTAGGTTTTCATAGATCAAAAATAAGTTTTTTTAAAGAATTAAACGCCCAATAAGAACGAATAAAAAACATCTTCGGCAATGAAATAACCCAATGGTTGACATATTGTAAAATCCAACCAACCAACCAACCAACCAATCTGTTTATTTTCTTTGGGATCCTGGAGTCGTGAGAAGAAAATAATGAAGGAGAAACGGTGTCACATATATACAAAACTAGAATGCATATTCAGTTTATAGAATAAAAGAATTCTAAGGGGGAAATTAAGAAAGAAAGTAACTGGAAGAATCGAAAAAAAAACACTTTTTTTTTCGTGAAATGCAAGTACAACTCAAAGAAAACAAAAATAAATCAACAAAAAATAGAAAAATAATTCTACACGAAATAAATAAATAAATAAATAGCACAGTTACACAAACCGAAATAAAAGTAAGTATAGCAATGATAGTAGACACTAAAAAACAGAAGAAAAAAATAAGAAAAAAAAAAGATAGAAAATAAGAATTTAAAAAAATAATAAACGTGTAAATTAAATCAAATCTTCTTTAATTATTGTTCTGTTTTCTTTTCCTGCCTCCAAACTTGCTTGCATCGTAAGACAAACATTATTGCATTCAGAGAATGATATAAAGGTACAAAGACAACAAAAAAAAAACGAAACAAAATGGCTGCCGTTGGCTTTTCGAAGAACGTATCTGCTTCGTTCGGCAGTTTCCGTCGTGCTGCTGAATAGCCCAACCGACAGCGAAGAGCCCAGTTCCTCCTTCTCCTCCGCCCCCCCCCCTCAGCGTCGCCATGTCAATTCCGACAATCGTCAACGTCAATATTAGCTTTTCATTAGTGGCCGGTGTGTGACGATCGAGTCTATTTTGCCTTCCCTTTCGGTTGTGTGTTCGTGATGTGGTTGTAAAGATGGCGTCTTTTCATTGGCGCGAACAAAGGGATGAAAAGAAAACAAAGGAAAAACTTAAAGAAAATGAAATAAAAAAGGGGAAAAAAAGACAATGTGAGAGAAAGACAAAGACTAGATAAGTTCATTGATAAGTATGATCTATCTACCCATCGATCCATCCATCTATTTATCTATTTACGTATTATCTATCTATCTATCTATCTATCTATCTGTCTACCTATCCATTTACCTATCTATTTATGTACCTATATATCCATCTAACTATCTAGCTATCTATCTATCTACCAATCTATCCATCTATCTATTTACGTACCTATCTATCTATCTATCTATCTATTCATCCATCTATCCATATACCTATCTATTTACGTACCTATCTATCTATCTATCCTATCCATATACCTATCTATTTATACCTATCTATCTATCTATCTATTTATCATCTATCCATATACCTATCTATTTACGTACCCATCTATCTATCTATCTACTATCCATCTATCCATATACCTATCTATTTACGTACTATCTATCTATCTATCCATCTTTCTATCTATCCATCTTCCTATCTATTTACGTACCTATCTATCTATCTATCTATCTATCTACCTATCTATCCATCTATCTATTTACGTACCTATCTATCTATCTATCTATCTAACCTATCCTATCTATCCATATATCCTATCTATTTACGTACCTATCTATCTATCTATCTATCTATCCATCTTTCTATCTATTCTTCCTATCTATTTACGTACCTATCTATCTATCTATCTATCTATCTACAATCTATCCATCTATCTATTTACGTACTATCTATCTATCTATCTATTATCCATCTATATATACCTATCTATTTACGTACCTATCTATCAATCTATCTACCTATCCATCTATCCATATACCTATCTATTTACGTACCCATCTATCTATCCATCTTTCTATCTATTTACGTACCTATCTATCTATCTATCTATCTAATCTATCCATATATCTATCTATTTACGTACCTATCTATCTATTTACCTATCTATCTATCCATATATCTATCTATTTATGTACCTATCTATCTATTTACCTATCTATCTATCCATATATCTATCAATTTACGTACCTATCTATCTATCCATTTATCTATCTATTTACGTACCTATCTATCTTTCTATCTATTTATCCATCTATCCATATAACCATCTATTTACGTACCTATCTATCTACCTACCTATCTATCTATCCATATATCTATCAATTTACGTACCTATCTATCCATTTATCTATCTATTTACGTACCTATCTATCTATTTACATATCTATCTATCCATATATCTATCAATTTACGTACCTATCTATCCATTTATCTATCTATTTACGTACCTATCTATCCATCTATCCACCTATATATCTACCTATCTATTTATCTACCCATCAATCTATCTATCTACCTTTCTTTCTATTCATCTATCTATATTAGACTATTTATTTGTCCATATCTATTGATTAATAGATTGATCTATCACAACTTATTCATTATATGCGTGTGGTTGTTCATATCTGTCATAGTCTGCTTCTATCTCAGTCTGTTTTTCTATCTCTCTCAATCTCTTTCTATCTATCTCATTATGTTTCTATCTATCTATCTATCTATCTATCTATCTCATACTGTTGATATATTCATATCTATATACAGTGGTGCTCTTACCTAAATTCTATCACAACCTATACATTATATATGTGTGGCTGTTCATATCTATTGTAGTCTGATTCTATCTCTCTTAGTCTGTCTTATTATCTATCTATATATCTATCTATCTATATCTCATTCTGTTTCTATCTATCTATTCTATCTATCTATCTATACCTATCTATCTCATTCTGTTCATATCTATCTATCTATCTATCTATCTATCTATCTCTTTCTATTTCATTCTGTTTCTATCTATTTCATTCTGTTTATATATATATATATATTATATATATATATATATATATATATATATATATATATATATTCTGTTGATATTTATCTATCTATCTCATTCTGTTTCTATCTATCTATCTCACTCTGTTATCTATCTATCTATCTCAGTCTGTCTTTTATCTATCTATCTATCTATCTATCTCATTGTTTCTATCTATCTATCTATCTATCTATCTCATTCTGTTTCTATCTATCAATTTATCTATCTATTTCACGCTGTTAATATGTTTATATCTATATACAGTGCTGCTTTTACTTACGAGTTTGATTCATTCCGCTCTTAACTCAATTTCATTGAATATCAAATCAATTTTCCCTATTGAAATAAAGGGAAATTCCATTAATCCATTCCAGTTACTCTAAAAAACACCTAATTTTTAACTAAAAAAATAAATAAATCTATATATTTTTCTTATCTTATTTGTCCTCGTCTATTATTTGTACACAACGCAACGAGTGATAATAATAATAATAATAAATAATAATAATAACAACAACAATAATAATAATAATAATAATAATAATAATAAATAATAATAATAATAATAATACTGGAGAATATGGAAATCAGAGGAGAATTGCGACCATCCAGAATACTGCATTGCTGAATCTGCTAGAATACTTAGAAGAGTCTTGGAGACCCGACGAGACTTGTTGTCACTCAGACTCCAGTGAAATACCATCAGCCAACGCTGACGTGAAAAACTCAAAAGGAGTGAAAACGATAATAGAAGAAGAAGAAGAAGAAGAAGAAGAAGAAGAAGAAGAAGAATTTTACCTAAAGAAACTGTTATAGGGGATACATCCTATTTGACCAATGGAATACGCCGACAGCTTACTATAAATAAACAGGGATAATTGTGGCTTAGAAGCAAGCCAATGCGAGTGCCAATAACTCTGTTCGTCGGACGTAATTTCCACATCTCTCTATTGTATTGTCTACTTTCTGTTAATACATTTTTCTACTTTTCGTTACCCGTTGTTTTGTTCTTATTTGACCCCTTAAAACCTCACAACAGAAACTAAATCTCTTTTGATGAAAAATTACCATAAGAACAAATTACATCAAAGCAAAAATGATAATACATAGAAGAATAACAAATGTAGGTAATGTGGGGAGATGAAACGATTATTAACAAAATAAGCAAATGCAGCGAACGGGTACAAAAATTATAAAAGACTGAGCATGACTGGGAGAGAAAGGTGATCCACTGGGAATTGTGCAAGAGATTAAAATTTGACCATACTACCAAATAATATATGACCAAATGATACATGCACAAACCAAAAGAGGAATAAAAGTTCTAGGCATGACTGGGTGGGAAAGGTGATCCACTGAGAATTGTGCAAGAGATTAAAATTTGACCATAATAGTATATTCACAAACCACAAAAGGAATAAAAGTCTAGGCATTACTGGGTGGTAAACGAAAATACTGATTGTTAGACTGGGGAACTGGATATCACATTTAAGAATCGATACCATCCCGTCCTCAGCGTTGTTAAGATCTGTTAGGATACTCAGAAGAGACCTGGAAACCCGATGCAAGTTGCTGTTACTCAGACCCCTGAGAAAATCTCACAAAATAGACAAATAATTTTTAAATTGTTTTTTTTCCTTTTCTTTTAAAAAGAAAACACTGATCGCTGAACTAGGGAACTGGTGATACCAATAATAGTTGGCGCACTTAGAACTGTCCCCAAGAGCTTAGAAAGAAGACTGAAGAACTGGAGAACACAGTAAGAATCAATAGCACCCAGACCACGGCGTTAGGATCTGCTAGGATACTGAGAAATGTCCTGGAGACCCGATGAACCTTTCTATCACTCAGACTCCAGTAAAAATCTCGAAAAATGACAAATAATTTTTTTAAATAGTTATTTTTCCTTTTCTTTTAAGAAAAAAAAAACTGATTGATAGACTGGAAAACTGCAGATCGCAGTAAAAATCGATACCGTCTAGACCTAAGTGTTGTTAATATCTGGTAGGATACTTAGAAAGGTCCTGGAGACTCGATGTGACTTGCTGTTACTCAGACTCCGGAGAAAATCTGACAAAAAAATGTTAAATGGTTATTTAATTTTTTTATCCTTTTCTTTTAAAACGAAAACACTGATCGCTAAATCTGTATATATAGCTTTCTCTTGCTTGATAAGTCTTTCTAACTTTACACACGATTAAGCCGGACAACGCCATTAACCTTTCTCATAAACTTTCTGAAATTATCGTCTGCAGACAAATTCCCGCCAAATGTCCAAGATCTCCCATCTCCATTTTTTTTTACTTCCTTTTTTTCCCGCTTTTTTTATTCAGACAGAAATTCCGTGTTTACTGTCATAAATTTCTGAAATTGACCGGTCGACGCGAAGAAGTGGGAAAAACACTGGCACGAAGGATGAATCACAAGGAAAGTTTCGGAAAGGTTCGCTTGTAAACAGGGAAAAATTGATTTTAAACATCGATTAAAGAAATCTATACAATTTCAATAAGAAACAATTGTTTAAACTTTAAGATGCTCAAAACAGTATCTATTGTGTTACGTATATATATATATATATATATATATATATATATATATATATATATATATCATCATTATCATCATCATTGGCAATTCAGTCTCGAAAGACTATGATAAAAGGATTTGTGTGCCCCTGAAGTTGCAGCGCCTCCTGTGACTATGAAGTCCTATGTTTGAGAAACATTCTCGACCACATTATTTTGCATTTGTAGGTTGTCCCTGTAGATGATGATGTTCGATGCTTTGTTGCGTTGCTTTCTTATGGACCTCTTAGCTTCATGATGTTGTATCATCATGGTGAATTCTGACATGTACAGTCCTCTATGGAGATTCTGCCGCCACCGAGGGCGGTCTTGAGCCAAATTTTCCCAGCTGGAAGGGACAATATATATATATTATATATATATATATATATATAGTATATATATATATATATAATTGTGTATCTATTGTGTTACGTATATATATATATTATAATATATATATATATATATAGAATGATTATATATAATATATATATATATATATATATATATACAAGACAAAACGTGACCCGTTGGGTCACCCATTCAGCTCTCGGTAGATAATTGGGATTAGGTAGGTATTGCCAAAGATGACGTCAATTCCGTATTTTACAAAATAAATTTACCCTCCCTGATTGAAAAACAAATACTAAAATTCATTGAATTATTCGATTTTAATGAAATTTTCAGTGTTGATTTATCAATGAATGAATTTTATAATGCATTATTTTATTTCAAAACTTTCCGATTTTTTCAGGTCACTTAATTTTGCATCCACCCCTTATTTTTGAGACGCAATATATCGGTGGGTTTATATAAAGGAGAAACTAATTACAGTATAAATAAAAAGACAAAAGACTGAAGGTTTGAATAAAAGAAAACAATCTTTTCAAATAATCTGATTTTCAGTGTGTTTAGACCGAAAAGACAGACATTTCATTTAAAAGTTATTAATTCTTCTGTAATGAGTGTATTTATTATTTTGTGTTATTGATTCCTAAGAAGAAATTGTTATAAGCCTTAAAATCCTATATAATATTTTTTAGTTCGTATATACATAAAAAGCGGTCACGTTTGCAATATATTTGAGCAAAATTGACCGAACATAATAGTATAAAATAGGCACTGCCAAAAACGAATTAAAATTAACTAAATCGATTATTTATGGTCAAATTTTTGTCTAAGTCGAAAAGTAGTAACATAATGAGCATTAGTAAACAAAAGGCAAATAATATTACACATGTAATTTATTTTTGAGAAATTTTACTCTATTATTTTCGGTCAATTTTGCTCAAATATATCGTAAACATGACCGCTGTTATAGGCATTTTAAAATGTGTGTACTGCATTGGAAATTAATTTTGTTTAAGGATGGTTTGTATTGTTTTATTTATAAAGCTTCTTGAATTTGGAGTTTTTGTTTATTTTTTCTTTGTGCAGAATGTGTGTATTTTCCGTTAGAATATTTCGGTAATTTTAGGTGTTGTGAAATAGAGCTATTATCTTTTAAATAGAGGGTTAGACGACGTGACAATGTGGTTGAGGTGAATCCAATGTATGTATTTTCATTTTCTGGGAGACTGCAATCTCTAGGGGACATTTAAATCTGTATACTACATTGGTCTCATTAGGCCGACTTGTTTAGGGAGAGAAATTGTTGCGAACAACGAGATTAGTTGTTTTGAATTTTGTATAATAAATAATCAATTTTACCTTTTATCAGACGTGGCTGCAGTAACATAATTCCGAATTATTTTTTTTAGTGCTATTTCATCAAGTTTGTAATTCCTGTGCATCTGGTTGCGATAGTAAATGTTATTTGAAGAAGTATTTGCCGTAGTATGTTTTTCTTTGTGGCTATAACACCTTTCTCATCAATTCTTCTCCTTCCAGCATCCAAATTAAAATATTCTTTTTTATATTGGAACACATCACCCCTGATGATGGCATTTTGAAGTGCCGAAAGTACTCGGGATCTGAACTTTGGTGGACTTATCCACGAATTCAATCCAAATATTAAAAAGTTGGCCAGAAAACTCGAATAGATCAAAAATAAAATTGTTAAGCAGGAGATGTGTCTTTTATCTAATTCTAACACACACACACACACACACACACACACACACACACGCATATATATATATTATATTATATATATATATATATATTTATATATATATATACGTATGTAAGTTGAAAATCGAACCGAATCCGTCGGTATGTTGAAATGAAAAATAAAGAAAAGAAAATGTTGAATAGATAAAATAGGATTTATTTTATTTTATTTTATTTTACTGACACGTGTTTCGGGCATGAGTTTATCCATGTACACATATATTCTATCTATCATTATTTTAAACACAAAATAAAATAACAATAACAATAATAGAAAAATTACAGAAATTGTTTAGTATACAAAGAAGTATATATATATATATATATATTATATATTATATATATATATATATATATATATATATTATATACAGTTACGTAAGGGCACATAAAAGTTTTTATATGTTCTGGGCTAATCTCTTGGGGAAGGAGACAGGTTCCTTCGGGTTTTCAATCAGAGTTGTGCTTCTTCATTACTTTAGATTTAATGGTAGAGATCTGGACACTGCATAGAAGCTTTGGCGGGGAAGGAGCAAAAGGTGATACAATGCCATCTAGCGGGGTGGGGCGAGAGAGATGAAGAGGGAGGAGGAGAAGGGGAAGTGAGGGTGTGGTTTGCGCAAGATCATTTAAAGTTAAAGAAATCAGTAATAAAAGTTAACTCTCAAACAGAATTCCCCAAAGATGATTAAAGTAATTGGTCTTCAGAGACTGATTAAGGGAAGATGCCATTGAAGACATTGGGGATTAGCACGGATTTAAATTGTATTAGGAATAATCTCTATGGCCTCGTCTCATCACCTTCTTTGATATGTGTGTCCTGGTGAATGAACGAAAGAAGATGAAAGGAAAGGAAAGGAAAGGAAGAAAGAAAGAAAGGAAGAAAGAAAGAAAGAAAGGGGGTAATCAAAAGAGAATATCGAAAAAAGAAGAGAAAGAGACAAAAAGGAGAGAGAACGAATAAAAAAGAAGAAAGAAAGAAAGAAAGAAAGAAAAAGAAAGAAAAAGAGATTGTTGAAAAAGAGAATGATGAAAAGAGAATAGAAATAAAGAGATTGGGTGAGAGAGAGAGAAAACAAAAAAGAAGAGCGACGAAATTAATAAATAAATAAATAAATAATAAAGAAGAAAGAAAGAAAGAAAGAAAGAAAGAAAAGTTAGAAAAGACAGAGATAAATTGAGAGACAAAGAGAAAGAAAGAAGAAAGAAAGAGAAGACAGAAAGGAGTTAATGAAAAGAGAAGATCGAAAAAGAGAAAGAGAAGAGAGAGAGAGAGAGAGAGAGAACGAATAAAAAAAGAAAAGAGACAAAAGAAAGAAAGAGGGTGATTAAATCAAAAGATTGAAGAAATAGTAGAGAGATAGATTGAGAGAAAAAGAGAAAGTGAGAGCCGAGAAAAAGAAAGAAAGAAAGAAAGAAAGAAAGAAAGAAAGAAAGAAAGAAAGAGGGTGGTTAAAAGAGAATGTTGGAAAAGAGAGTGATGGAATGATAAAGAGAGGGTGGTTAAAAGAAAAATAGTAGAGAAAGAGAGAGGTTAAGAGAAAGGGAGAAAGAGAGAGACAGCAAATAAGAACAGGAGAGAGATAAAAGAAAGAAAGAAAGAAAGAAAGAAAGAAAGAAAGATGGTGGTTAAAAGAGAATGCCGAAAAAGGAGAAGAGAAACTGAGAAATTGAGGTAGAGAGAGAGAGACAGACAGACGGGTAGAAAGAGAGAGAACGAGAGAGAGAGAGAGAGAGAGAGAGAGAGAGAGAGAGAGAGCACATAAAAAAGAAGAGATATGAGAAAAAGAAAGAAAGGGGTGGTTAAAAAAGAATTTTTAAAAAATTGAGAGATTGAGAAAAAAGAAGAGAGAAAGAGCGAGACAGAGAGAGAGAGAGAGTGTGTATGTGCAATAATAATAATAAAAGTAATAACGATAATAATAATAATAGTGATTGGGAACTGCGCAAAATACTCAATTTTGACCATACAAAAATGGTATATGCATAAATCAGAATCTGTTCTTGAGAATGAAACATGAAATTCTCTGGGACTTTGAGATAAAGACGGATCACCTTATCCCAGATAGAAGACCATACCTAGTATTGATTATCAAGAAATAGAGAACTTATCAACTGATAGATTTTGCAGTTCCGGCAGATCACATGGTGAAGAGGAAAGAAAACTAAAAGATAGACAAATACCTGGACATTGCTAGAGAATTGAAAAAGTTGTAGAATATGAGGGTGAAAATGATACCAATTGTAGTTGGTGCACTTGGAACGGTCACCAAAAGTTTAGGAAACACACTAGAGGAACTTCAAAGGATGAATTGAGACCATCCAGTCAACAGCATTGCTAAAATTAGCTAGAATACTTAGAAGAGTCCTGGAGATCTGAGGAGACTTGTTGTGACTCAGAATCCAGTGAAGATTCATCAGCAAATGCTGCTGTGAAAAACACTCAAGAAGTGAAATAATAATAATAATAATTTTAGAAGCGGACATGAAAGGAAAAGTTAATAATTTTAGAAGCAGAAATGAAAGGAAAAGTTTAAAAAGAATATCTCAGGAGAACTAGAAAACTTCTAGAAACGAAACTTAACAGCAGAAATCTGATCAAAGGAATTAATACCTGGGCTGTCCCCATTATAAGATACTCAGGACCATTCTTAAAATGGACAAAAGAAGAACTTAGACAGATAGACCAAAGGACGAGAAAATTAATGACCATGCACAAGGCTCTCCACCCTAGAGATGATAGAGATAGATTGTATGTGTCAAGAAAGGAAGGGGGAAGAGGTCTTGCCAACATAGAGGAATGCGTAGAAACCACAATCCAACAACTTGAAGATTACACAAGGAAGAGCAAAGACAAATTACTTATGGCGACCAACAATAGTAGAAACGGCAGATGGACAAACAGAAAAACGACAAAGACTAGAAAACAAAAATGGGAAGAAAAACAATTATATGGACGCTTCAAACGACAAATAGATGAGGTTGCACATGGAAAGACTTGGACATGGTTAAGAAAGGGAAACCTCAAAAGATAAACAGAATCACTTATAATTGCTGCACAAAATAATGCCATAAGGAAAACTACATCAAAGCGAAAATTGATAAGACCCAACAAAATAGTAAATGTAGACTTTGCGGTAATAGAGATGAGACTGTTAACCATATACTCTGCGAATGTAGCAAACTAGCACAACGAGAATACAAAACTAGACACGACTGGGTTGGGAAGGTGATCCACTGGGAATTATGCAAGAAATTAAATTTTGACCACACAACAAAATGGTATATGCATAAACCAGAATCTGTTCTTGAGAACGAAACGCACAAAATTCTCTGGGACTTTGAAATTAAAACGGATCACCTTATCCCAGCAAGAAGACCAGACCTAGTGTTGATTAACAAAAAAGAAAGAACTTGTCAACTGGTGGATTTTGCAGTGCCAGCGGATCACAGGGTGAAGTTAAAGGAAAATGAAAAAATTGACAAATATCTGGACCTTGCCAGAGAACTGAAAAAGTTATGGAATATGAAAGTGAAAGTTATACCAATTGTAGTTGGTGCACTTGGAACAGTCCCAAAAAGGATTAGAAAAGGGTTTGGAAAGTTTGGATATCAGAGGAAGGATTGAAACCATTCAGAACACTGCACTGCTGCAATCTGCCAGAATACTCAGAAGAGTCCTGTAGACTTGAGGAGACTTGCTGTCACTCAGACTCCAGTGAAAGACCATCAGCTAACACTGATGTGAAAACTCAAAATAATAATAGCTATGAAGGTGAAAGGTATACCAACTGTAGTTGGTGCACTAGGAACGGTCCCAAAAAGCTTGGTAAAAAGACTGGAGGAACAGGAAATCAGAGGAAGAATTGAGACTATCCAGACAACAGCATTTCTGAAATCGGCGAGAATACTCAGAAGAGTCCTGGAGACCTGAGGAGATTTCTTGTCACTCGTACTCCAGTGAAAGTCCATCAGCTAACGATGGTGTAAAAACCTGATAATAATATTCATAGTGATAACAACAACAACAATAACAACAACAAATTGCCATACCACGGATTTTTCTGTCCCGGTGAAAAAAAAAGATAAACAAATACTTGGACCTTGCCAGAGAACTGAGAAAACTGTGGAACATGAAGGTAAAGGTTTGGTTTGGTTTGTTTTGTTTTACGGCATATCAACCTCGTGGGTCATTTAATGCCGATAAAGTTACGAAATAAATTCATTCTTAATGCATAATACAATTTTGTTTATCAACTCGTTTTTCTATTTTACCCATAGATGGGACCTTAACAAGTACTACCACTTCGGGTCAGAGTGGGCCAGGGAGCAATGGGGATGAAGGGGTGCTCCACATTCACCAAACCTCCAAAACTGGAACCTCACCATCAGATAGAGTTTAACGTCATTCCCAGGACATGTAGACCCTCAGTCACCGTCTTCTAGCACCCATGTGATAAAAAGGGATTGGGGCTTGCCATAAGGGCAATAGGGTTGAGAAAATCATATAGGTGCTAGGGATTTACCAATTATAATTGGTGCCCTTGGAACCGCCCCCAAGAGTCTAGAAAATAGTCTCGCTGAACTGGGTGATTAGAAGAAGAAATCGAGATCATCCAAACTACGGCATTGTTAAGATCAGCTAGAATACTCAGAAAAGTCCTGGTGACCTGAGGAGACTTGCTGTCTCCCAGGCTACAGTGGAAACCAGCTTAGGCGGGTGTGAAAAACTCAAAGGGAAAGACAATAATAATAATGATCTATATGTTAGTACTCTTGTTTCTTAATCTTCCAACCGTTATCATGATGAAAAGCAAAAATGTAAATCCTGATCATCGGGTGTCGCTTATCTACCGGTTTTATATTTCTTATGAGTATTGTCACCTCAGCACATTGAAAAGAAGGAAGGAAAGAAAAAAAGAGTGAGATAAAGTTAAATCAAGATTATTGTACTATTTATATATTGAAGTATTTGCAATACCTCTTACGTAAACATATCAAACGTTGTGATAATTGAATTATATCAACAGGTCCCGCTAATAATAATAATAATAATAATAATAATAATAATAATTGTAGAATATGAAGGTGAAGGTCGTGCTAATTGTAATTGGTGCCTTTGGAACGGCGTCCACAGCTCTGGAAAAGAATTTGGGGGGAATTAGAAATCAGAGGAAGAATTGAGACCATCCAAACTGCAGCTCTCTTGGGATCAGCTAGAACACTCAGAAGAGACCTGAGAAAACTTGCGGAGACTTGCTGTCACTCAGCCTCCAGTTAACCACCAGCTATGGCAGGTTTAAAACAAATAATAATATATAATAATATAATAATAATAATAATAAGAAGAAGAAGAAGAAGAAGAAGAAGAAGAAGAAGATGTCGCCGGGCCGAATAAATATGAACAGACGAGAATATATATATATATATCTTAACCTGTCAACATCCTTTAGTCTGGCACAAGATATCTTCATCACTCATTCTAGATAAAGTTATGGCTACTACTTGGATATTAGAATGGAAAGAGAGAGAGAGAGAGAGAGAGAGAGAGAGAGAGAGAGAGAGAGAGAGAGAGAGAGAGAGAGAGAAATATATGAGGGTGGGGTTGGGCAAGGACGACGAATGAAGGAGAAACGTAACTTAGCGATAGGGAACCAATGATCAAATTTCAGAAAGTGTTTAAAAGCTTTCAGATCCATTATTGGATCTCTGGGGGCTACGGAGAGGGCCTTTCCATTATCCCAGCACGGCTTACGGTGTGTTTGTGAGGGAGCGGGCCAGGGGGGTGTCGGTGGTGAGACGTTTTCTTTCCGGAGAAAATTAGATAACTCATTTGATTACATTATTTCCAATCGCTGTTAAGATCGGATTTGAAAAAAATCAATGAAATGGTGTGAACGGCCTTCTCATTCTCCCCGGTGTGTCAGAATGTGAATTTAAACAGGTTCGGATCATAGTTAACACGATTTGATATTTTACCGACTAGTAGCTTTATTGTAGTTGACCTATTACTTAGTAATCTCGACTATATTCGCTTTTACTCATTGGTGAAATATCTGTAGCTAAAAAGCCCGGGGGTGGTCACCGTGGCCAGAGTGGCTTAAGTGCTGGACTGTGGCATTGTAATAAACGTGTTAAACGTCCGGTCTTAGTTGTGGTAGTGGGGACACTTGCTTTGAAAATCGCATTGGTGAGTAACTGTCAGTAATCAAGCGTTCTTGACTTCATGTCCACGCTAACTTATCTGCATAGAAATATATATGCGCGTGTGTGTGTCAGTGTGCACACACACACACACACACACACACACACACACATATATATATATATATATATATATGATCATCATCATCATGTCGCGCTGTCAGCGCGGATATCCATGACAATCTGTCTCCATCCGTCCCTATCGCTCATCATTCTCGGGGGTCCTCTATGCAGCATCCTGTATCCGCACAGAGCTGATCAATGTACGTCTTTGCTGGTCGACCCACACTGGCGTGTCCATGTATTGGCTTCCACAGTAGGACGTCGCTTATGAGTTCGTCCTTGCTTCTCCAGCAGTGTCCCGCGTGTCTTGTCCGTCTTACTCGGATGGTTTGGGTGATATGTGGCAGGTGGCCGTACAGCTGCTTTCTCGTGGGGTGCTGTTTCCACGTCGTGTTCAGGATCACCCGCAGCATTCTTGTGCAGCTCACATCTAGTTTATTCTCTAGTCGCTTAGTTAGGGTCCAGGTGGTGCAGCCATACAGTAGCACTGATACGACAACGGCCTGGAAGAACCGTCTCTTTAACTTGTCTGTGAGGTTGGATTTTCATATGACCGATAATTTATTTATAGCGGCTCATGCCTTTCCTATACGTGCATCAGTCATCCACAGACACGTGTTTCGAAGTTTACTTCTCATCAGTGCGGCTCAACGTTTTAACAGCTACTCCTAGAATTTTCGTCTGCCAAGTTCCTTACCCTTGTGGCCATCAGCGGCTGTCAGTTTGGGGTGAACAATTAATTGATACATACTTACAGTGGTATGTTTTTACAATCACCAGAGAACTTAAGTTTATAAACAGTGACAGGCGAGTAACGGCTTACGCTAAACAGTGAAATTTCAGTTAATGCCCCCCCCCACAGTGCTAAGTGAGACTGACAGAAAGACAGAGAGAGAGCGGTGGGGATAGGCAGAGAACACAAAAGACACCTTGATTTCGATTGATAAATGTTTTGTGTCTTATCTGTTATTACTTTATTTACTGCCAATGAAAAAAAAACTGAGATAACATCCCCTAAGTGTGCTAATTCCATAAAATCTTCCAGATCTATTTGCTAAATTTTATCTATGTTCAGAAATCGGTGTTCAAACCCCTGAGGGGAAGTTAGGATACAGAAACCTTATTCTTAAAATAAAACAAAACAAAACAAACAAAAAACCAGAAAGGCCCTTGCTAGGACCAAAAAATTATTAGAAACCCTAATTACTTTATATATGCAGTACAAAACAAAAGGTTAATAAATATTTGCAGGACCTGTGGATATTCTACAGTATGATAATTTAAGAATTACAATGTTTGATATGCTTACCTTAGGGCTATTGCGTTGTTCAATTTGTAAAAAATATTATAATATTGATTTTACTCTCTCACTTTGCTAAATCTTACCTATGTCCAAATGTCGGTGTTCAAACGGTTAAGGGAATGGTTTGGTTTGGTTTGGTTTGGTTTGGTTTGGTTTACGGCATATCAACCTCAGTGGGTCATTTAATGCCAATAAAGTTTTGAAATAAATCAATTCTTAATGGATAATACAATTTTTTCATAAATACATTTTTCTATTTAACCCATAAATGGGACCCTAACAGGTACTACCACTCCGGGTCAGAGTGGACCAGGGAGCAATGGTGATGAAGGGGTGCTCCACATTCCTCAAACCTCCAAAACTGGAACCTTACCATTAGATAGAGTTTAACGTCATTCCCTGGATATGTAGACCCTCAGCCACCACCTTCTAGCACCCATATGATAAAAAGGGGTTGGGGCTTGCCATAAGGGCAATAGGGTTGGAAAAATCATATAGGTACTAGTGCTTGACGTGACCAGCCGATTGATCGGAGGGGGCCTCTCCGACCGCCCGTCTAGCCCAAGATAGGGCCAAAGTGGAGTATTGCAAGTCATGAACTGCTCATCCGCCTGTGTTCTATCCTTACGCATCACGGGTCGCCACCCACGGCCAACAGGTGGCTCCATTGGGGGAGTCTTACCCCTCTGCAGAGGTGCAGTTGGTGCATTCTAACGCCCCAGCCGACAAGGTGGCTTAAAGGAATGTTAGGATTAAGAAAGTGTATTCTTTAAATTCATGAGAAACCGTAATTAGTTTATATATGATATGCAAATCAAAGAATGGTAGATATAAGCAACCTGGAATTCGTTTTACTTTTGACCAACAGAAATTATTGACTTGTTGGTTTTACTCTATGGATAAAGAGGGAGAGGGGGTAGAAGGAGATAGAGAGAGAGAGCGAGAGGGGGAGAGGGAAGATAGACAGACAGACAGACAGACAGACAGAGAGAGCGAGAGGGGGAGAGGGAAGATATATAGATAGAGAAGAGAGAGAGATAGATAGAGAGAGAGAGAGATGGAGAAGGGGAAGGGGGAAGATAGATAGATAGATAGAGAGAGATGGAGATGGGGGGAGAGGGGATGATAGATAGATAGAGAGAGAGAGTGGAGATGGGAAGAGGAAAGAGAGAGAGAGGGAGATATGGAGAGGGGAGAGGGAAGATAGATAGATAGATAGATAGATAGATATAGAGAGAGATGGAGAGGGAGATAGATAGATAGATAGAGAGAGAGAGAGAGAGATGGAGAGGGGAAGAGGGAAGATAGATAGATAGAGAGAGAGAGAGAGATAGATAGAGAGAGATAGAAAGAGAGAGAGAGAGAAGAAACAGAAACTGGTAAGTCGTTCAATGCCGGAAGTGCTTCGCTAGGAAGGTCACAGGTCAAAGATATCTTGAAGATATTTTCGTTGCGTACGGAGAGAGGACAAAAGCCAATTTAGCATTGCTCAGGTGGCCGTGGGGGAGGGGTCAGGAGTTGTTAGTCTCATGAATATTGGTTGCGGATCGTAACTTGGTTAGATGACAGATATTCACAGGATCTCCGCTGGAAGTGATCATTTCCAAGATATCGTGTCGGAAAAGCTTATAGAATAGCGAAAACTCTCAAAACACAAACCATGTTTACGGCATTTGATTGGAACCTTCGGCTGAGAAGCATCTCAATAAGGTCATTCGGAACGCCGAATTCTATATCATCTGTGTTTTAAGTTCTTGTCCGCTGCAGAACAAAGACGAAGATGACCTGCGGTTTTCTGGTTTTGTAGCCAAAGAACAACGGATGGGGGAGAGAGGGGGAGACAGCGAGAGCACAAGAGTGGGTGAGTGAGAGAGAGAGAGGAAGAGAGAGACAGAGAGAGACAGAGAAAGGAAGATCTAGTGAGGGAAAAAGAGCGAGTGAAACAGAGAAACACACAGATGACGGAGAAGAGAGAGAGAGAGAGAGAGAGAGAGAGAGAGAGAGAGAGATAAAGCTAGAGGGGGTGAGAGAGAGAAAGAGACAGAGAGACAGAACGAGAGCAAGCAAGAGAGAGAGAGAGAGAGAGCTAGGGCGAGAGGGGGTGAGAGAGAGAGAAAGAGACAGAGAGATAGAACGAGAGCAAGCAAGAGAGAGAGAGAGAAAGGGTGAGAGAGAGGAGAGCGAAAGCCGGAGAGTCAGAGTGAGCGAGACAAGAGAGGAGGGAAAAGGAGAGAGACGGGAGGCAGAGACAGAGACAGACAGTGAAAGAGACAGAGAGACAGAGACAGAGGGAAATCGAGTGAGAGAGAAACAGCGTAAGCAAGCAACAGGGAGAAAGCGAGACAGAGACAGACAGGAAGAAAGCGATTGCGAACGAGAAAGAGAGAGAGAGAGTAAGAGAGAGAGAGAGAGAGAGAGAGAGAGAGAAAGACAGTCAAAGATACAGAGACCGACAGAGAGAGACAGGGGGGCGAGAAGAATAGAGAGACAGAGAGAGACAGGAAGAGAGTGAGAGCGAACATGAGAGTGTGACGGAGAGAACGAGAAAGAGAGAGAGAGAGAGATTCAAAGAGACAGAGAGACAAAGAGACAGAGTGAGAGGGAGCGAGAAGAATAGAGAGACAGAGAGACAGCAAACGAGAAAGTGAGAGAGACTGAGAACGAGAGAGAGCGAGAGAGAGCGACATCCAAAGAGACAGAGAGACAGACAGAGAGAGACAGGGAGCGAGAAGAATAGAGAGACAGAGAGAGAGACAGGGAGAGAGTGAGATCGAACATGAGAATGTGTGTGGTGTGAGAGAGAGAGAGGGGGGGAGAGGGAGAGAACGAAAGAGAGAAGGAGGTTGTGTGGCCTACGGAGGTCAGTGGATCTTTTCATTGATAGTCATAAAGGACCAACCGACTAACTGACCAATCCGTCCAATCTGACCACCATCAGAAAATGACCGGAAGTGTTATTTAATCGATACACTCAGCCCTTTGAAAAGGCCACAGTTATTATGTGTCCATTAGATCTGATATTTACTCAATGACATTAGACCCAACTATAAGACATAATATCGATGATATTGTCAAAGTCAGTAGATGTTAGCTACAAAATAGGTTTCCAAAGATTCAAATCTGGCTTTATTATAACTATATTACGATATCGTATAATAATGATAATAATAATACCCGAGGAGACTTGTTGTCACTCAGACTCCATGGAAATACTCAACAGCTAATGCTGGTGTGAAAAATTAAGAACCATAACAACAATAATAATAATAATAATAATAATAATAATAACCCTATCTCAGCCGTAGTGTTGATTAGCAAAAAAAAAAGAGAACGTGTCAACTGGTGGACTTTGTGGTTCCAGTAGATCACAGGATGAAGCTGAAGGAAAATAAAAAGATAGATAAATACCTAGACCTTGCCAGAGAATTGAAAAGGCTGTGGAATGTGTGAGTGAAAGTGATACCAATTGTAGTTGGTGCACTTGGAACAGTCCCAATAAACTCGGAAAACAGACTGGAGGATCTGGAAATCAGAGGAAGAATTGAGACCATCCAGACTACTGCACTGCTGCAATCGGCTAGAATACTATAAGAGTCCAGGAGACCTGAGGAGACTTGTTGTCACTCAGACTCCAGTGAAATACCATCAGCTAACGCTAACGGAAACCTTCTTGTCGTAATCGGGAGCCAACACGGAACTTTGAACCTAACCCTTTATTCAGTGCACGGGGGTATCCTGTTCTCATTCCGCTAACCATAGTTGGGGTACAGGTGTTAAGCTGTGTTAATTATTATTCTATGTTACTACTGCCCCTGACCAGGATTGAACCTGTAGTCTAGAGATAACTCTCACTTAGAACTGTCTTAACATATCTCCTTTATCCACTATGTTATGTGTCCAATTGGGGAAATCTGAGAAATAATAATAATAATAATAATAATAATAATAATATAACTAGCTGGATCTGTGGATATACCACAATATGATAATTTAATTATTATATGTTTACTTAAGAGCTATTACGAATAGTTCAATATTTAAGAAGTATAATAATCTTGATTTAACTCTCTCTCTCTCTCTCTCTCTCTCTCTCTCTCTCTCTCTCTCTCTCTCTCTCTCTCTCTCTCATTCATTCATTATGTTCGCTTGAAACAGATTAGCGTTATTCTCTATATATTTCCCCCACTCTCGTTCTTTCTTTCTTTCTTAATATATTTTTCTGTATCGCATGTCCTTTTCCTTCCCTTTCTTCCTTTGTAATAAAAACGGAACGGTCCATTATTTAGCTGAGGTGACGACACTCATAATTGTATATGCACAAACAAGAATCTGTTCTGGAGAATGAAACATAAAATTCTCTGGGATTTTGAGATAAAGACTTACCCCAGCTAGAAGAGCATTAATTGAAAAATAAACTGTCAACTCGTAGATTTTGCAGTTCCAGCCGATCCCAGGGTGAAGATGAAAGAAAACCAAAAGATAAATACCTGGACCTTGCTAGAGAATTGAAAAATAAACTTGTCAACTCGTAGATTTTGCAGTTCCAGCCGATCCCAGGGTAAAGATGAAAGAAAACCAAAAGATAAATACCTGGACCTTGCTAGAGAATTGAAAAAGCTGTGGAATATGAGGGTGAAAGTGATACCAATTGCAGTTGGAGGACTTGTAACGGTCCCCAAAAGTTTAGAAAACAGACAAGAGGAACTGGAAATGAAAGGATAAATTGAGACCATCCAGTCAACAGCATTGCTGAAATTAGCTAGAACTAAATAACTGAATCCCATTCAATTAAACTGAAATTGCATTTCCGGTGAAGATGAAGAGGATTGGAATTTGCAATGCTTTTATAGTCGGAGCAACGAGGAAACTTAAATAAGGAACGCCGATTACTGTAGCGATTTCCTCAGAACGTAAATCTACAGTAACAAGGAAGTAAACGGTAAATTAATCCCAAAACGAATAGTCAAGAAAATAAGAGAAAACACTTTCCTTCGTATTTAAATTAGGCAGAATTAGTCTTGCAGCAAATCATCGACTGTTTCAACCTTGGTTCGGTATTTGGTACCAACTGTCTACTAGTCTTGTGTAGCGTAATTATTATGGTTTACTCAACGTATGCTAGCCATTGAGCGAACAATGACCCCTGAACTAGATTTTAAATAAAAACGGAATTTCCAGGTATTCTACGGAGGGCGGAAGCGGATGTGTCCATTCCCTCATCCCTGGGGCCACAAACGGAAGAAGAGGAAAATCTGTCTTTTTCGTTTGGGCCTTCGTAGGAGGCAGACGTGGGTTTTTTGGTCCCACTGTCATGTGTCTAGGCAAGTACTGGAGACCTGAAGAGTCTTGTTGTCACTCAGAATCAATGAATCATCAGCTAATGTCATAATGCAGAACAGTCCCATATCATTGAAACCATTCAGAACACTGCACTGCTGCAACCTGCCAGAATACTCAGAAGAGTCCTGGAGACCTGAGGAGACTTGCTGTCACTCAGACTCCAGTGAAAGACCATCAGCTAACACTGATGTGAAAACTGTAAATAATAATAATAATATAATAATAATAATAATAATAATAAAAGCTGTGAGATATAAAAATACCTGGACCCTTGCTAGAGAATTGAAAATGAAACTCTGGAATATAAGGGTGAAAGTGATACCTAACAGTAAACTAGCACAACGAGAATACAAGTCTAAGCACGACTGGGTTGGAAAGGTGATCCACTGAGAATTGTGCAAGAAACTAAATTTTGACCACACAAAAAATATATGCACAAACCAGAATCTGTTCTAAAGAATGAAATGCATAAAATTCTCTGGCCCTCCGAGATAAAGACGCGCACCCAAAATGATATTGAAAAGATTGGATTTTTCACTGACAAAATTGTTGGCGAGATCAAACGAGTTACTCTTGAAAAATCATCCCTGTGGGTAATTTCATTCTGCTAGTCTTACCGGAAGGCGCAAAATAAATTGACTTGAGAAAATGGCGCTAAATATAGGAGGGATTTGTTGCGAAAAAATCGTTCTCTTTACTGGAGGCTGAGGACTTAGGGAACAGATTTTGATTTGTGCTTTTTTTGCTGAAATTTGAAATGAACCCAGGAGCAAATTTGATAAGAGAAGAAAAGCAATCTGACATTTTGTGAAACGAAGGAGAAGCAGGGCGTGTGTGGGAGGAATATTAAAAAAGGATACAAAGCGTGTGTGTATATATATGTATGTGTGTGTGTGTGCTTATATATATATTTGTGTATGTGTTTATATATATATATACGCAGTGTATATGTGTGTATGGTTATAAGTATACGTATGTATGGTTATATATATATACATGTATATATATATATATATATATATATATATATATATAATATATGTGTGTGTATGAAAGACAGGGAGAGGAGACAGAGAGAGAGAGAGAGAGAGAGAGAGAGAGAGAGAGAGAGAGAGAGAGTATGTTGGGTTTGAAAGGAATATAGCAAATGAAAAAGATTGGTTCTCAAGTAATGAAAAATAGCAAACACTTTCTACTCACACACACATTTACAGGGTTTATGTGTAAAGTGCACACGCAAACACACACGCACACGCACACGTACACACACAAACACATATATATATATATATATATATATAATCCATATATTCTCCCCCCAGCTATGGGTTAAATAGTAGGGCAGACTGTGTCCTTCAGCCTTGGCTAGGTAACCAGTCTAGGAAAGGGATAACTCTGAATTTAAAATTCCTGAGGTCGGTCGTTCATTGGGTTTGTGGCAACTCTTGATGCACAAATTCTTTCGTATCGACTGTGCCAAAAAACCTTCACGACTATAAACAAATCACTGTGTGGGTGTTCATTGTATGAACACTCATACGTCGATCGACGGGAGAGTCCATCATATATATATATATATATATATATATATAGAGAGAGAAGAGAGAGAGAGAGAAGAGAGATATAGATATAGCCATTATACAGGGTGTCCCAGAAGTCGCGCACCATATGATTTGTTTTTTTTTCAGATTTATTGGATATGGGTGAGAAATTAACAATACAAGAAAGATTTAAATTGTTTTTTATGTTTGGAAGAGATGGGGGCTACATAACGCTCTGTAGCTGAAGAATTCAACGCACTCATCCCGAGCAAGAAAAACCATTGAACTATACCACCTCTGCCGTTTGATAAAACGTTTCCAAGAAACTGGCTCAGTTGCTGACGCGAGAGATGTGGTCGACGAAAGAGTGCAACTGATGAAGCAACATCAACTATGGTTTTGGCGAATGTTGCTAGAAGCCCCGTGAAATCATAAGGAAAATAAGCCAGGAGCTTACGATTAACAAATCATCAGTACATCGTATTCTTAAGACACAGACATTTCATCCGTACAAAGTGCATCTTGAGAATTTATGTTTGTATCAATGGAGAGGGTGAACAATTTGAGTAACTCAGTCGGTAGAGCGTTCGACTAGAAGGTTCCTAGTTCGAAACTCAGCGTATGAGTAGCACAGGGAGGTAAAGTAAGGAGCTGAGTAACCTCAGACGATCTCCTTGGTCTAGTGCACACTGACTGGCTGATGACTTTAGACGAATTTATACTATTATGATTATGATGAATAAAATTGATATTCATATGTCTTTTTATACTTTTTATATGTATTTTCATACATGGTGCGCGACTTCTGTATATTTAAACAATTTTGGTTAAACATAGTAGAATCCTTATTGTTTCAAGTTCTTTCTTTCAAGTTTCTAACAATTCTTTTGATGTTATCATCTTCAAAGGTGTTAATCAGTTGTTTGAAAGAGTATTAGTAGACTAAGTAATCAAAATTATATTTTCAATGTTCCAATGGATGATTTTTCAAATTGAACTTTTATTCGTCCATGATGATTTGATAGCACACATTTATATGATATCAAGGACACATATAACATAGAAATAATTTGCACACAGTCGTATGGTTTCAAGTCATTCATTGGCATTTCAGTCTCGGAAGACTATTATGTAGTTTTTGTGCCCCTGAAATAACAGCGCCCCCTGTTGTTGCATAGCTCTTCTTTGCAACTCTGAATCGTATACGTTGCTGGTATACTGCGAGTAGGTTAGTAGTCGGCGTAGAGACTCAACACATGGGCATTGTAACAAACTTTAGTTTATTTCTTTACATTCTCTCGTGGTGGGTGGCGTGCTTGACAATGAAATGACCGAGGGTTGACAATGACTTCTACTGCTGCTGGGATCTGACGGTGTTCAGGTAAAGGAGTGGCTGGTGGCGTCTCACCGCCCTTAGCCGTGACCCCGTCGGTCCGCCGTCTCTCTCCTGACTGGGGTCTGTTCACTACTGACCTCTGGCTTTTGTATTAACGATACGCCTACGCATCTCTACCCTAGATCTGATAACTATCTCCGAACTCATTGTTTCCCATCCTTCTTTTGTCCGCTTTGTTTAATTTAACCGGAAATTCGTATTTCCGTTTGTACAATATCCAACACTGTGACTGTAAAGTCCAATATTCGAAAAAACATTCTCGACCACAGATATCGCATGTGAAGGCTGTCCCTGAAGATGTTGATGTGCCAGTGCTTTGTTGCCGTTGCTTTCTACTGGACTTCCTAGCTTCATGGTGTTGCGCCAGGGTGGCTTCAGATATGAACAGTCCACTGCGGAGAGCCTACTGCCACCGAGGGCGGTCCTGAGCCAAATTTTCCCAGCTGGAAGGGGCAATGCCAAAGCAGCTGAGATCATTCTTCCAGACATCCTTGAAACGCAACTGGGGGCGACCAATCTGTCTCTTACCAGACAGATGCCCTTCGGGATTCGTCCATCTTCCATCCGACGGTTTTAAGTATTCCTATTTAATACTAATAATTTATACGCGATTATATGGATTAACACAAAACACACACACACACACACACACACACACACACGAATGTTTATTGGGACCATATGACCTTTAGGCACCCCTTTTGCGATCTCGATTTATAAGGACATTTTTTTCATTTACACCGTCAAAATTGTTTGTTAGAGGTTAGGGTTAGGGGTTCGGGTTAATTTTTATAGTTAAAAAAACTAAAAATCGTCTGTTAACAAACAACCGGATTTTTAAGGTGTAAATGAAAAACATGTCCTTGTGAATCGAGATAGCAAAAAGGGTGCCTAAAGGTCATATGGTCCGTTTATTTTGGTACCAACTGTATGCCAGCCGCTCCCTACTATAATAAACTGAAGGGTCAAAATAGTCTGATGCTTTAAAGCAGTATTTTTCATAGCCGATATGCAGGGATTAATATCGCTTTCTGGGATGAGATATTACTACCTAGTTACGTGAATTGTTCTGCCGGCTTTAGGTCTTACCGTCGAGTGTGGAGATGCCTCGTTTCTTTTTAAAACCCTCCCATAAAGATATCAAACAGACCTTATGTCCCATTCTACATCCGTGGGGGTAGTTGAATAACGCCCCCCCTACTCTCAGGGACATGAGATAAGAGATAAGAAACATGGTAGATTAATCATATAGCTAAGAGATAAAACAATGAGATTTAAGAAAGATACATTTGAAAGACACAGATTAGATGATCGGGTAAAGAAAACAAGTAAGTTAAGAAAAATGAACCGGAGAAAGAGGAGATGATAAAATAAGAGTAAAAACATATATATATATATATATATATATATATATATATATAGAGAGAGAGAGAGAGAGAGAGAGAGAGAGTGAAAAAAAACGAGAAAGAGAAGTAGACAGATGGAGAATATAGAGAACAAAAAAGAATGTTCGAAAGAAATTGGGTAGAAAATTATGAAATAGAGAGAATGGGAGTAATATAAAGAAGAAGAAGAAAAGAAGAAGAAAGAAGAAGAAGAAGAAGAAGAGAAGAAAGTAGTGTGTGTGTGTGTGTGTGTGCTGTTGCGTGTGTGTGTGGTATGTGTGGTGTGAGAAGAGAGAGAGAGAAGAGAGAGAGAGAGAGAGAGAGAGAAGGGATAGAGAGAATCGAGCAATGAGGTGAGGTAGACAGATTGAGAGTGGAGAGAAAAAAGACGTTCGAAAGATATTGGGAAGAAATAAGGAAATAGGATGCGAGTGATATAAAGAAGAAAGAAGAAGAAGAAGAAGAAAGAAGAAGAAGAAGAAGAGAGAGAGAGTGTGTGTGTGTGTATGTGTGTGTGTGTGTGTGTGTGTTGTGAGAGAGAGAGAGAGAGGGGGTGAGAAGATCAAGAAAGACAGAAATATATCTTCGAAATAAATTGGGTATAGAATGAAATACGGAGTATTGTAGTGATATAGGGAAGAAGAAGAGGAAGAAGAAAGAGAGAGAGAGTGTGTGTGTGTGTATGTGAGAGAGAGAGAGAGAGAGCGCGCGCGAGAGAGAGAGAGAGAGGAGACAGAGGGAGAGAGAGCGAGAGAGAGAGAAAAAGAGGTGTGTGTGTGACAGAGAGAGAGAGAGAGAGAGAGAGAGAGAGAGAGAGAGAGAGAGAGAGAGAGTTTGTACACGAGAATGAATAATAGAAAATTGTATTTGAGGAAACAATGACGTAAAGGGACAGTGTCAGCAAACATGGCGGCTATTACAAGCCAAGATAGGATCTTACAGCATTACTTAATCATTACTTATCTCCCCTTTGTACGCCTTCTAATGCAGATATTTATTGCGACACAACAAATGATATATTTGCAATGCATCAAGGACGAACTGAATTCGAAAACCCAGAGACTGCATGATCAGTAAATCTATTTCTAACATCTTTGCCGTACAACAAAAGCGTTAAATTTATTAGCAATCCCCCCCTCTCTCTCTCTCTCTCTCTCTCTCTTCTCTCTCTCTCTCTCTCTCTCTCTCTCTCTCTCTCTTACCACACACATGCATGCACACAAAACACACACACACACACACACACACATATATATATATGTTTGTGTGGGTGTATGTCAGGAAAAATAACATAGAAGATTTAGATTTTTAGCATTATAGACTATTTAATGGAAACTAGAGGAATTATCTAGTCGTTCCCCTCATCAGATGCAAAATGCGATTCATTCTTAAGTGAATTGAAACCAGATTTATTTAATATATTTGTCTGTAAACTGTATAACCATGTGTTACGTAGTGCCTTTTCTTGGACGGCACTAAATATCTATACGTTGTATACTTCTTACGTCTTACTCTGGTCTATTCTTCCGGCCGTATTTTGATCGTCTATCTTCTATCTTGGTCTGGTCTTTCTTATCTGGGGATTCCGTGTCTGGTTCTGCTGGGACCATTTCTTATCAGAAGCCTTGTGTCATTGTTAGCTTTTAGTAATAGCAACAAGACTTCGATTTACTTTTGATATTACTTTATTCCGGATCCCCAGACCAGACAACTGCGCGCGGAGAGTCACATCTTGCTAGCTTCAGTCCTAACTCTCAACTGACTAACTGCAACTGACTAAGTTACTTGCTTATTATCCTTAAACCGGAAGGGCTTCTATTGACTTCCGTTCTCACGTTCCATTCCCATAAGCATTGTCACTCACTCTCAAGGCCATCAGCTGTACTGATCGCCATAAGGATTTCTATACTACCTTAAAAAGTAATAGGGATCCAATTAATATGTAACACATGCCTAAAGGTAATTTAACTGCTGGTCATAAATTAATAATAATGTTATAATAATAATATGTGTGTGTGTGTGTGTGTGTGTGTGTGTGTGTGTGTGTGTGTGTCAGGAAAAATAACATAGAAGATTTAGATCTTTAGCATTATAGACTATTTTAGAGAATCTAGAGGAATTATCTAGTCGTTCCCATCTCAGATGAAATGTGAGGATTCATTTTGCATCTGAGGATCGGGACAACTAGATAATTCTTCTAGGTTCTCTGAAATAGTCTATAATGCTAATAATCTAAATTTTCTTTGTTATTTTTTCATGATATAATTTTGCTCTGTGACTCTGACAATAAGAGCACACATCGAGCTCTGCAAATTACGACAATTCTTTACTTGATCTTTGAATATAATATATATATATATATATATATATATATATATATATATATACAAGTTGCACGCAAGTCACGCGCAAATCGCACGCAAGGATTGAAAAAAATAACGTAACGTTCAACCGTTATTACACAACCATTATAATAAAAAAGTTACAAAAACACACACAACCTATCAAATATCGGACATATTCTGCCAAAATAATAATTCAATGCCTGAAGAAGACAACAGATCAGAAAAACGTGTCGCATTCATATGTAAGTTAATACATATTTTTAAAAAAAATCCTTTTTGCAAACCTTCTTTTTTTGTAAAATATCTATTTTTCTCCCGTTGGACCCATAACAACACTATATATATATATATATATATATATAATATATATATATATAATGAATAGTGAATGAAAAAAATGAGAAAAGTATTTGCATGGAAAGGTGCTCAATGCTAATAAAGCAGAGCAGATTTATAATCAATGGTAATATTATGGTTTTACACTCATAACTTAGAATTTCATGGTAATCCATATGGTAGTCACATAAACGTTAAACAAGCCACAGTTTAAAAAAAAACAATTTTTAGCTTTACATTTCCCATCTCGTGAAAAACGCTTCATATAAACGCTAAAAAATTTGGTTTTTAACATCTCAACCATTTCACGACTGGTTTTTGATATCTCAACCATTGATCTCATCTGATGATTGGATTACCATAAAAGTTATGAGTGTGAAACCATAATATTACCATTGATATATATATATATATATATATATATATATATAATATATGACGAAAATAAATTCTTATTGAGCCACCAATGACTCCAAAGACTAAAATAATTTCCTAAAACCTTTATAAAAAATTACAGCACCAGCCGATGGGGCTATTATGTTCTTCAGTCATTATCAGCGAATTTCTTCATCCAAGAAGGGTTAAAATCAAATAGTTTGAAAATTGCATAAGCGAGGAACTGTCAGTAACCAAGCGCCGTTGACTTCATGTCAATGCTACCTAACTTTTATATACATTCTCTATCTATGATATTGAGCACACTATATAAATATAGCACTCTATATTATTATTAACACAAACACATACACACACACACACCACATTATATATATATATATAATATATATAATGTATATATATATATAATATATTATATATATATATATATATATATATATGTTTGGTGAATACCGACTTTAGGCCACCCCGAAGATTCATATATATATATATTGTTATAGGTGATATACCATATAGACTAATGGAATGCGCCGACGGTTACTATAAGTAACAGGGACAATTATGGCTTGTAGAGTAAGCCAATGCGAGTCAGCTCATAACTCTATTGTCGGACGTATTTCCCACTTCTCTGTACTGTAATTGTCTACTCTTTTGTTAACACATTTTCCTACATTTGTTACCCGTCGTTTTGTTCTTATTTGACCCCTTAAAACCCCACAACACACACACACACACACACACACACACACACACATATATTATATATATATATATATATATATATATATATAGTAAATGAAGAAAAAACTCTAAACTTACTTCATTACAATAATTTATTTCAACCGTATTAATACGGCATCTTCAAGTAATCACAAGAACATGACTCTTACTGAGAATTTCCCAATATATATATATATATATATAACCAAGATTTGGCATTAAATAACCTCAAAGGTTTGATATGCGGTTAAGCACCAACCAGCCAACCAATCCACATATTACTTACTCATTTGATTATAAATGTAATTAATGTTACACCCGCTCTCCATAGTGCCGTGTGTGAAAGGTATTAAGTATTTTCTATTAAGAGCCGATGAATCTAGCTGAACCATCAACACCAACAAATGGAAACTTGTCGTTGGTGTTTGGAGAGGTTCTGACAAATCTGATCATTTTTGCAAAGATGGTTTTGAAAACCTGTAATCCCATTGTACCTATCCCTTCTAAACTCCAATTGCACAGCGTAGGGAACCAAGATAATAGGGGTAGAACCTTGCTTTTTGTTGTTTTTTGTATTAATGCAGAATAGCACGCAAGAGATAATATCGTTATTTTTCCTGGTTTATCTCAGTGAGTAGAGCACTTGTCTAGGAAGTGCAAGGTTCCTGGTTCGTTCCTCACCAACTCAGTGTAAAACCAATATTAAAATTGTCAGTAAAAACAATATCCCGGGTCTAGCGCTAGCGAAAAGGGGATAGACTCCTGTTAGCCTGATATTGACAATAGGACATTCCGCCAAATTTATTTTCTTTTTTTACGTATAAAATGTATTATATTTCTTTACATTTGACGGAAATACCCGGAACCTTTGAGACACTAGGGTAAAGGTTAGAGTAAGGGTTAAGGTTAAACTTAGAGTTATGGTTATGGTTAGGGTTAGGGTTAGAGTTATGATTAGTATTATGCTACTTTGGGAGTTTCCATAATCTAAAGATATTTATACGTAAAAAGCGATTCTAATGATATTATCTCTTGCGCGTTATTCTGCATTTATACCTTCTTTTTTTTAAAATCTAATGTAAAATTTTAGGCGTCAAAGAGTGAATGATGCCAAGGAGCAGGCATTAGTCGATGGAAGAATTAAATTCACACCTTTCCCTTCCTTTTTGAATTATGGAAGTGTTTGGGTTTGGAGCCGATTAGCGTGAAGGTTGCAAGATGTCCTTCCATAGTTTAATAATCTAATCTTTGCGCTTCGAGGTGATATTAAACTATAAATTACGATTAATTCTGTTTCTAATTGCATTCAATCTACTGATCTTAATCCAAAGAACACAGCAGCGTATGATAGCCTCGTGTAACCACGATTACTCTCTATTGAATAAGAGCCGCAATGAGGTCCTATCTCTCTCTCTCTCTCTCTCTCTCTCTCTCTCTCTCTCTCTCTCTCTCTCTCTCTCTCACTCACTCACTCACTCACTCACACACACTCATTCACACTCTATCTTTCACACCACTCTTTCCCTATCTCGCAACTCAACAACAACACACACACACACACACATATATATATATATATATATATGAGCAAGACAATCAGCAACTCTTCTAATAACAAGTGCAAGTCAGTTTCTAAGTTTTCCGCAAGGTAAAAAGATGGTGCACCCGGTGAGAATCAAACTCATTAAAAATCTTCAGAAACTCTTCTGACTATGAATGGCTTTTCGATCCCTCTAATTTGAGCATTTAGAATGATCATAAAAAGAATCAAATGACGCCCCAGGACTCTCTTAGCGTAACAGTTATCATTGTAGGAAATGAAATCGGGAACCCGGGTTCAAATCCTGGACGAGCCTTGTGTTACATAATTGATAGGTAGCCTATTAATTATGTACTGTGAGCGTAGCTTAGATTCAAAACTAACGGTTTAATGGAAAAACACAGGAAAAAGTGATTGACACTTTTTAAACTTGTGTTGACCTCCTCTTCTGGTTCACCAGCGCGGACCGTGTGAAAGTAGCTCGGAAAGTCAGAATTTAGTTGGGCGTTGAACAGGAGAGATTGTAATGGCACTATGTCCGTTGAAACTAAATTCTTACACTCGTTTAGATTGAAATAAATCTTGGATATTTGACGGGTCCTTTTGCAAAATTGCAGTTATGAATGTTTATTGTACGCATGCGTAACGAGTATAATGTCATGAAATCTTGATTTTCAGACAAATTTCCTTAAATGTTTCATTTATGTTTCTTATACATGTTTCTTTATTAAAGGGTAAAAATTGCCGCTAGGAAGGGAGGTAAGCTCTTGAGGGTGGAAAAGACAAACCCTATCTTCATTTGAGGAAGACTTTTGCGATATTTCTGTGGAGGGCATCACAGATTCGCTTGGTTAACCGCAAAGATTAATTAATGCAAACCTCGATATAACGAACTGAATGAAGTGGGAAGGGTGGGAGTGTTTAAATGAATGTTTGTTAAACCCGATAACCCACCTTCATTCGGAAAGTTTGCAATCATTGTAGTTTGATCAATTTCCATAATGCAAACAGTAGGCGTGAACACAAAACGTGCAATATTATGAAAGGCGATTTGTGCTTTTCTAATGTATACATGATCAAAAGCGTAATAATCCGTGTTTTATTTTGGACAGACGAACTCTAAAATTGTGATTGAACCAATAAAAAAAAAACGAAGAAATATTTCCGGGTTTGTACTTTGGATTTCTTTTTCTTTTTTCTTTTTTTTTTTCTTTTTTTTCAACCTGGAAAATATTTGGCTTGCATTTTATTTATTTGTTTTTCTTTCTTTGCTTTTTTTTTCTTTTATAATATTTCGGATTTTCTATGTCTTTCTGCTTCAACTCTATATGAAGTATTTAATCGGATCTGATTTGCCATCAATCTCTATACAATCATACCATCTTGCGCTTGACATCGTATACGTATATGTTGTTGAGAAAAGAAAAATTATAATACAAATAAAAACAAGAAAGATATTTCTTTTAGATATGTGCATTTGCTCAACTTAGAAAAAAATAACAGAAAAAAATATATTCAATAAAAAAAAACGTTCGAAACCTCAAGGATGGCCTCGGGATAGCCTTGGAACGATGCACGATTCAGGTGGTTCTCCCGGTTGTTCATAGTGAATATGGTGACCACTGGCCTTCTACGAGCCTTTGGTCTGATTGATTGATTGATTTTGACGGCATATCAACCCGTCTAATGTTATTTCATTCCTAAAGGTTAGAAATTACGCTCATTGTGCATTTATATTTACATTTTTTGTGTAACTGTTTCTGAAGAATTTTTTCACTCCGTTATATATCGAATATTCCTATCTAATATAAATGAATTACACACAGTTGTTGGTTTCAAGTATTCCTATCCAATACTATTAATCATCTCATAATTGTTTGCACTATAAGTAAAAGTAAAGTAAATTCGTCGGGGCGGTCTAATGTCAGTATCAGCCAGACAGCGATGGAGTCTATCCCCTTTTCACTTGCGCTAGACCAAGGAGATTATTTTCACCACAATTAACATCAGCTCCCCACTTTAATGCATGTGCTACTCAAACGCTGAGTTGGTGGAGCTGGTATCGAACCAAGAACCTTGTGATTCCTAGACGAACACTCTACCGACTGAGCTAAACCGGCCCCTTATTTGCACTATATATAGCACTATCATTTTAGGTTCGATAGATTGAATGATTTTAACGGCATGTGAACCCACTTGGGGTTATTTTAAGCCTAGATGTTAGGGAACTGCGCATATCGTATGTTTATGTTTACATTTTTTGTGCAATTTATAACGAGTGTTTTTCATACGGTTCATTCAAGTATTCTTATCTAATTTGAACAATTTGCAAACCGATCTATAACAGACCTTAACAGCAAATTAGCACAATAGGATGTAAGACCAGATACGACTGGGTGGGAAAAGTAATCCACTAATAATTGTGCAAGATATTATAATTTGACCATACTAAATGCCTAACATTTCCTAGAATAGTTTACCCATTAAATTTCGGGTATCTTGAGATGCAAACGGGCACCAATCCCGGCTAAAAGAAAAGAACTTGTTATTTAGGGGTTGATGGAAAAAAGCGAAAAACATGGATCTTGCCAGAGAGCAGAAACAATACAGAATATTGAAAAACTCTCAAGGTGTTGAATAATAATATAATAATAATAATAATAATAATAATAATAATAATAACTGGGTGAAGCTGAAGGAAAATTAAGTATAGATAATTACCTGGACCTTGCCAGAGAATTGAAAAGCTGTGGAATATGAGAGTAAAAGTGATACCAATTGTAGTTGGTGCACTTGGAACGGTCCCAAAAAGCTTGGAAAAAAGACTGGAAATCAGAGGAAGAATTGAGACCATCCAGACTAATGCACTGCTAGAATACTCAGAAGAGTCCTGGAAACCTGAGGAGACTTGCTGTCACTCAGACTCCAGTGAAAAACCATCAGCTAACGCTGATGTGAAAAACTCAAAAGGAATAATAATAATAATCACAGGGTGAAGCTAAAGGAAAATGAAAGAATAGACAAATATCTGGACCTTGCCAGAGAACTAAAAAAGTTATGGAATATGAAAGTGAAGGTGATACCAATTGTAGTTGGTGCACTTGGAACAGTCCCAAAAGATTGGAAAAGGGTCTGGAATGTTTGGAAATCAGAGGAATGGTTGAAACCATTCAGAACACTGCACTGCTGCAATTTGCCAGAATACTCAGAAGAGTCCTGGAGACCTGAGGAGACTTGCTGTCACTCAGACTCCAGTGAAAAACCATCAGCTAATGCTGATGTGAAAACTCAAAAGGAGCAAATAATAATAATACGTCAAAAACTTTCAAAAAAACAGAAATGGGTACTTCTAGCATCAAACTCAAGAGATATTACACCAGAAGACATCAAAGAAAGGAAGAGAGAGAGAGAGGACTGTCTATTTATCTCTCTCTCTCTCTCTCTCTCTCTCTCTCTCTCTCTCTCTCTCTCTCTCTCTCTCTCTCTCCTTCTTTCTAAAAATAGAAAAGTAGGTACAAAGTGAATTAAAAGAGTAAAGAAAGAGAAAAAAAGAGAGGTAAGGAGGCCTTGAAATGAGAAATTTGTGAGGCGAGAAAGAATGACACTGAATAAGGGAGTGAGAGAGAGTGAGAGGGGGAGACAGACAGACAGAATAAGAGAGAGAGGGGGTTGAAAGTGAATAGAAAGAATAAAAGAAAAAGAAAAAGAAAGAGGGGAAAGGAAGACTTGAAAAGAGAAATATTTGAGGCGAGAAAAGAGAAATTGCTATCAGCCGTTACTGAAAGGTTTTGGCCGGCAAATGGTGAAATTGATTTGAACAATCGATTGCACTAAAGACGCCGTTAGCTAAATGTCATTTCCCGCCATTCAGGCCAAAACCTGCGATGATTGGCTGAAAATTTCAATCCCAAATCTCGTTCCCAACGCTGGATTTTTCAATCTAGTTTTCTTGAGTTTCTTTTTCCTTATTTTTTTGTTTTATTATTATTATTATTATTATTATTATTATTATTGGAGTTTTTTTTACACCTGCCGTAGCCGGTAGTTCACTGAAAGCTGAGTGACAGCAAGTCGCCTCAGGTTTCCCGGACCCTTCTGAGTATTCTACTCAATCTTAACAATGCTATAGTTTGGGTGATCTCGATTCTTCCTCTGATTTCCAATTCACTCAAATTCTTTTCTAGAGCTTTGGAGATCTTTCCAAATGCTCTAATTACAATTGGTACTACCTTCACCTTCATGTTCCACAGTTTTCTGATATTATTATTATTATTATTATTATTATTATTATTTCCCTCATTGTGAGTTTTTCATACCAGCGTTAACTAATAGTCTTTCACCGGAGTCTGAGTGACAATAAGTCCCCTCAAGTCTCCAAGACTCTTCTTGGCATTATAACCGATTGCCACAATGCTGTTGTCTAGATAGTTTCAATTCTTCCCCTGATTTCTAATTCCTCCAGCTCTTTTCCGGAACTTTCGGGGACCATTCCAATTCCATATTCCACTTTTTTGGGGGGAGGGGGTTTCAATTCTCTGGCAAGGTCCAGATATATTTTCATTTTCTCTCATCTTTGTCCTGTGATCTTCTGGGAGGAAAAAAATCCTAACACTGGTTTGACCACACGCATCTTCAGACTCATTGCTTCGTCTATGCATTCCGTGCCCACGTTGTATTTTCTTTTGATCCGAAAAAGAGATATCGATAGAACTTGGTCGGCGTCTCTTTGCGGCGGATCGGAAGGTTAGAGTTTGTTTTTTTCTACTTCTTTCTTTTGGATTTTTTTTTCTACTTCTTTCTTTTGGATTTTATAAACATCATAAAATCGAAACAGGCGCTTGTTAGCACAATTTACACTATTGTTTTTCTTTATCTTTACCTTATATCGACTTGTATATCGGAAACACCAATATTATAAAGAATCAATTACTTTTTTATCATTTATTCAACATGACATACATTATTCTATAAATTACAAATCTTATATATCAATTTTATGCTAAAACTAAAGTGACACCTGTATTAATATGACAAACTAATTTATTCGTATGATAGTTTCTTTGTTTAATAAATAATTGCTTGGTGTTATTGATCTCCAACGTATCAAAATCAATCCTATGAAAGATTTTATCTAGAAACCAATTAAAGTATAATCATAATAAGTGTAATCTTTTTATATGCGTTCTTATTTGATTTCGTTAGTCTTCTCTAATTTGATATGTTGTTGTTAGCATCCTTCCGTCTACTAAAGACGATGGCGTAGTATCCACAATTTTTTTAACTGCATCTGCATTAGCACAGGCCAATTTTTGAATGACAACCTCTGGTGCAGTTACTGCAAACAAACAGAGATGCTTGCTGGAGTCGCTGTTGTCTCGCCTTCCTTCTGGCTCTTTTTTCTGTGGCGGCTTCTTTCCTCTATTTTTCACTTAATTTGATATATTTCATTACATTAAAACTTAAATACATACACCCGGCGGAGGGCGCATATTCTTGCTAGTACCAATAATATATAAAGAATCAAGGATTTTTTAATCATTTATTCAACATGACATATATCATTGTTCCTTCCTTTTCATTCTTTTTCGTATATATGATGAGTAAATGATACAAACAAGCACGTCCTTGATTCGCATTCCAAATAAGGAATAATATACTTCCAGGCTGTGGTTATATCAGTACTGCTGTGTGGCTGCACCACCTGGACCCTAACAAAGCGCCTTGAGAATAAGCTAGATGGGACCTGCACAAGAATGCTGCGTGCAGTCCTGAACAAGTCGTGGAAGTAGCACCTCACAAGGAAGCAACTATATGGTCACCTGCCCCCCATCTCACAAACCATCCGCGTGAGTCGATTAAGCATGCAGGACTCTGATGGAGAAGTGGGGACGAGCTCATAAGCGACGTTCTCCTGTGGAAGCCAACACATGGACGCCCACTAAGGACCTACATTGACCAACTATGCAAAGATTCTGGATGCTGCGCAGAGGACCTCCCAGGGGCAATGAGTAATAGGGAAGGTTGGCGAGAGATTGTCATGGATATCTGTGCTGCTTGCGCGACATGATGATGACAAATAAATTGAATTGCATGAAACATATATATATATATATATATATAATATATATATATGAGTTCAAATCCTGGATGTGGTAATTGCATTTCACATAGCGCTAATACCCTTGGGGAAGGTATGAATCCTACTCTCCCTCCATTTATTGATAAATAGTAGGGCAGACTGTGCTCTTTAACCTTGGTTAGGCAACCGGTTTAGCAGAAGGGAAACTTTGAATTCAAACCTGTTGAACTCCGCTTAAGAAATTGACATTGTGTCGCGTCCACCTCGTGCGGAGGGGTTGGTAAATAGATATAAGTAGTTAGCTCAGTCGGTAGAGCGTCCGCCTAGGAACTAAAAGGTTTCTGTTTCGATATCAACTCAGCGACATGAGTAGCACATAGATCTGTGATGTAAAGCGAGGAGCTCATGGTAGGTGTGCCGCTACACCTGAGAAGCAAAAGCAATCTTCTATATATATATATCAACAATTCAACTTTTGGGTATCATTTTCTGCGAGTTTAGGACGCTTACCCATCAGTTTCTTAAAGAGTTCTTTCCTCTTTAGATGTCTATCTTCTTGGCTGGCTGCTTTTAGTTTTGATCTCCTACGACTAAATTCATTTACTGTTTGCTATACTAATTTTTTATTTGTTTATTTACTCTTGGGTATATTCTGTTTGTTCTTTTTTTGTACGTTTTAGTTGGCTCTATGTGGACTCTATATAGTCGATGTGTTAAAGTTTTATATTCTATTGATGTACTTTCATATTTGTTGTTCTTGTACTTGTACTATTTGTAGAATTTGTAGAATTTGTAGAATTTGATACACTTTTACATCTGTATAAGAATGACTTATGTAATAGCAGTAGTCGTTACCTATCTGTCCAACAGGGTCAATCATTATTAATTTCAGTTGACATTAATCGCTACGTGTATATGAAGCCCAATTTCCCCGAACTTCTAAGTATGACTTTATATATGCCGTTTTAAAGAGAGTGGGAAATAATTGTAACTTTAAATTCATGATACAATTTTTTTTTGATAGACAGAACGCTTTATTGAAAAGAAATGAAATTGATATGCAATTTACACTTCAGAAAATTGAACATATATATATATATATATATATATATATATATATATATATATATATGTGTGTGTGTGTGTGTGTGTGTCTGTGTCTGTGTCTGTGTCTGTGTGTGTCTACACTTCATAAAATTGCATACACACAGACATATATATATACATGTGTGTGTGTGCATTTTTAAAAGAATCTTTGTCTTCGGCGATATATATATATATATATATATATATATATATATATATATATATATATGTATATATATATACGCACATATATATATATGTATATATATATATATATATATATATATATATATATATATATGACGTCTTCATCGAGAAATTGGTTTCAGGAACGACATATGAAACAATAAGTTGCGTATGTAATTGCAAATATAAAAGGTTGAGTCAATGTGTTTCTGTGTCTGTACACGCATGCGCAAGAGTGCGCAAGTGTAAAAGTGAGAGAAATCACGAGTATTTTATCAGAAATCAATTCCTTTCTAAAAGTACTTGATCCCTGAAATCGTTCAATATGATTGTATTGACACAATATTGATACATTATTTCATTATATATATATGTGTGTGTGTGTGTGTGTGTGTGTGTGTGCGTGTGTGTGTGTGTGTAATAGCAAAGGAATAATACAAATATGTTTTGTATAAAAGAAAAGGCTAAATAAAAACATTCCTACGAGAAAGGATGAAAACAAACTAAAACTGCAAGTAAATTTTTTATATCAAATACGTTCTTCCATACTTCAATTTTTCGTATCAATATATTAATATTTGTGTTTCTTAAAAGTACGACCGCTATCGTCTTGTAACACCGTTTTCATGAGCCATTAGATGTTACAAATCATAAAACGTGTTCACTCGAGATAGGAAGACTGTTAAAAGTGTTGGAATGGCATAGGGTTATCTTCCATTGCTGCAGGTTTTCGCCGATAGGTGGCTAGAGTATTTAGGCAAGATCCCGGGAGAAAATCACTCTCTTTCACTGGTTCCGGCAACCATTGCACTTTGGGTTAGGCGCTTGGTGCCTCTGCTCCTAATGAGGGGGGCATTGCCCCCCCCCCCCTCAGCAAACTATCAGTGACTTATTTCTACATGTAAATCTGTATCACTTCCTTAAGATTTAGTCCTATATTCTTTATGTTTTTATATCTGTTTCATATAGCTTACTGTACCTCGTCATGAGTATATGTATACCTGTCATGTGTGTATTTTACTCCACGTGCTCACAGAATAAAGTCTATGTTTGTTACTTCACCTAACTTCTTTGTCGGATTATTTCATGTACATATATGTAACCACGTTGGAAGGTTACTTTGAACCTTCCAACTTATTATAAGAACAAGGTGCTTACTACATGACATCATTGTGTTCTCTACGAGAAGCAGGGCATATTTACATCTCGCAATTCTGGAGACAAATTAAACAATCATATTTCATACAACTAGCTGAAAATGCGCCTAATGGGCACAAGTATTTAAGTTTTAGTAAAATCTAATAGCATATTGAATTAGAAATACTAATGAAATTAAATACAAACACAAAAACATTAAACTTATTTTTACTTTATTCTAACTGATTTCAATATAAAATCATACATAGGTTTGTTTTAATACGTTTGAGAATAAAACAATGATATTAGAAATCAATAACACCAAGTAATCATTTACTAAACACGGTTTTGTTAAAACCGGTATGCAATTATTCACATCATATACTAAGTAAACCTTTATTTCTTAACGATATATAACACACATTGCAGGATTTTAAACGCATTAACAACATGGATGTTTTTTAGGCAAATCTATCTCAATTAGACTTTAATTGTGATATCATTAATAAATAAGATGCTAATGTTAATTAAGATTAAATAATGATTATTTAACAACGATCTATACATATATATATAAAGAGCAGTTGTGTGTATGTATGTCCGGGGGAAATGACGAAAATAAAACGGTTAACGACAAAGTAAACATATATACACATTCACTGTTACTGAGTCTACAAGGTGTCCACAAAGTCTGGGTACATGGGTGGATTAACACATACTTTTAAAACAAAACAATTTTATCTAATTTAATGTTATATATTATATTTAATTGTTTATGTTATGATTTCATTTACTGTTGAATTACCATATCTGCCTTCTCGGAAAAATAACATGAATAAATACAATAGTGAAATCTCCATGTACCCAGACTTTGTGGACATTCTGTAGATTTTTGTGCAAAAATTATAAAAATTCGCGAAGATATTTAAAAATTAAAATAGCATTAAAATTCTACTTAAAAATGTCCGTGAATCTCAAAATTAAACAATTCAAACTCCGCTGAAGAAATTGACTTTGTGTCGCATCCTGCTCGTGCGGAGGGGTTGGTAAATATATATAAACAAATCAATATGTAAGCGCAAAACATTTTTTTTTCAGGTCGGATTAACATACAAGATCTTTGTACTTAGGGATTTTTATGGGGCATTCAGTGAGGATTAAACTCACTTTTCAGTAGTAACGGATCTGCAAGACTAGCTTGCTAACCATTATACCACTTTGTTTTTGTTTTGTTTTTTGTTTTTTACTCTTCTACCCAGGTGACGCTGGGAAGTTGCTTCTAATATTTTAAAAAAGATCAGACTATGTCTAAGCTCCGTCCACTTCCGCCCAGCTTGTATTTACGCCAGTTTTAACTGTACATTTTTCAGTTCCCGAATAAATTCTGTTTGTTACATACGTATGTTTATCTTATTTAAAAATTAAATTAGCATTAAAATTCTACTTAAAAATGTCCGTGAAACTGAAAGTCAAACAAATCAATATGGAAGCGCAAAACAATCATTTTTTTCAGGCCGGATTGTTGGCGTTTTGATATATAAGGCGTGTGGTAAATGGTCACTTCTACTTATAGACTCGCCGATAAGCACGTGACCAACCTATTGTCCAATCACTGGCAGTGCTCTGCTGCTGATATTATCATTTATACTGGCTGATTCTAATCTTAGCTCACTACTACTTGGATCTTCTTGGACAACGGACCAAAGGACTTATTGACTTACCGAAGGATTCTATATCACAGGACTTATTCACTTACCAAAGGATTCTATATCACAGGACTTATTCACTTACCAAAGGATTCTATAACTCGGGACTTACTTATTTATTTACAAGTTGTTTACAACTGGCCAAGGATAGCGGCCAGATACTTAACACGGATTAACATATGGTCTTTTTACGAGGGGATTTTTATGGGGCATCTGGTGACGATTAAACACACTATACAGGAGTAACTGATTTGCAAGACTAGCTTATTAAGCATTATACCACTTTGTTTGTTTGTTTGTTGTTGTTTTTTTGTTAGTTTTGTATTTTTTCTCCTCTACCCAGGTGACGTCGGGTAGTCGCTTCCAATTGATAATATAAAGTAAATAACCAAGAAAATTGTAACGTTAGTGGTGACGTAGTTTCGCTTACCAATAGTCAGACACATAATCTCTATTACAATAAGAAGAAATAAGATATATGGTAGATAAACAAGTCGAATCTGTATGGTATTTACGCTGCCGCCCACGCACTTCATTACCTGCATTGCATAAGCCAGTCACGTGATAGCTGTACGGCATTTTTTGTTTGTTTAATTTTAGAATAAGAAATGCAAGAAGAATTACGTTATATTCTTCGTATTTTTTCTTTTTTTTAAATTTAATATTTTTATTTTTTTCTTCTGTATTGATTTTGTTATGTACGTCAAGGTTATTCGTGTTTTGAAGACCAGGAAATTAAATAAGATTTTTTTAAAGATATTCTTTGCAAAATTAATTTTTCTTTCTTTCTTTCTTTCTTTCTTTCTTTCTTTCTTCTTCTTCTTCTTCTCTCTCTCTCTCTCTCTCTCTCTCTCTCTCTCCCTCTCTCTCTCTCTCTCTCTCTCTGTATATATATATATATACATATATATATGTGTTGGATGCATTAGAATCCTTTACTAATTTTACGTTTTTTGTTTCCATTTTCATTACAACAAAATCCACCTACGTACGTATAAGTCAGTGAAAACACACACACACACACACACACACACATACATATATATATATATATATATATATATATATGTATATATATATACATATATATATATATATATATATATATATATATGTGTGTGTGTGTGTGTACATGTTTTCAATGACACATATATATAGAAATACGTAAATTAACAGGTTATATATATATATATATATATATATATATATATATATATATTATATATATTATATTATATAACAACTCTCTCTCTCTCTCTCTCTCTCTCTCTCTCTCTCTCTCTCTCTCTCTCTCTCTCTCTCTCTCTCTCTCTCTTTAGCGATTGAACGACGATAGAAAATTCTTGAAAAAGAAACAAATTGACTTGCGCCCGAGTTTGTTTTTAAGAGACGTTTTCACGCACGAAGAAACAAGCCCTCTAATTAAGAAATTAAGACTAGTGCGTTACACTCCTGCTTTAGGTCTCCGGCAAGGTCCAGGTATTTTATTTATCTTTTCGGTGTATTTCATTTTAACTGTGTGGTACCCTTGAAAAGCAAAATGCAGTAAAGGATAAGTTATTTTCTTGTTAGTTAATACTTCTGGCCAGAATTGTCTCATCTATTTATATGCATATATCCCGCGCACAGGTAGAAAGCGACACATGTTTGATATTCTAAAGCGGAATTCAACCAGTTACTTCCTCCTAGATCGGTTTCTATGCCACAGTTAAAGATAACATTTATCTCATTCTGTTCACATCAGTCTATCTACCAATCAATTTATATTCTTTTTGTTTTTCTTTTTGTGGTTGTGACCACATTCATGTGTCAGAAGGTGACCGACCTTACAACTTGTATTTTCACCAAAATTACTTCAATGTTAATGAGACCACCTCGTATTATTCAATATCCTCATATGTCCGAATAATCCACTGTATGTCCAATGCGACTCTGTCCGAAGGAAAGAAATTCAAAATTGCATACAGAGTGGTAGGTAAGTCTTTTTTGGTGAAGTCTTTCTCATAAAATTGAGAATGGACATCTTTATTTAATATTTTAATTACACTAGCAATATAAAAAACGCCCTCCAGGCGATGTAAAAATAGATTTTTGAAACATATTGCTTGAGGGGTGGGAGTAAAAAATTCGATGTCAGCGAGTTTGTACCCTAAGTAAGTAAAATCATCAAATTCATTAAAGGATTAAATAATAATAAAAAATAATAAAAAGGATAATAATTTGGATGCATACTTTTCCCAAGGATATTAGCGCTATATGAAATGCAAACAGACTCGTCCGAAATTGGAACTCGGTTCGGCGAATCCATTTTCTACAGCTCTAACCATTACCCCACGCGCCTCCTTTATAAATATAGATACTACTATGAACGATTGTATTTTGGCAACTCAACGGCCGAGACCATTAAAAAAGGTTATTCTTCAATGTCTAATCCACAGTTCAACGAGCTCGGTTGGCCATGTTTCTTTAATACTTGAAAGAATCAGTCAGAAATTAAAATTTCTTTAAACGCGCAGATGATCTGGCACTTCTCGCAAATATACCTGCATAAGCCGAATCTTTGCTACACAGCCTAGACAAGGCAGCACGGAACATTGGCCTATACGTGAGCTCTGATAAAACTGAGTTCATGCCTTTTAGAAATGAAGGAAACATCTCCACACTCGATGGTAAACTCCTAAACTCTGTGAAACTATTATGTACCTTGGTAGTAATATCTCATCAACAGAAAACGATGTTATAACTCGCATGGGGTATTAGCACTATGGGAAGTGCAAACAGCCTCGTCCAGGATTTGAACTCGGTTTCATTTTCTACGACGATAAGTATTACACACGTGCACCACCATATATGTATGTATGTATGTATGTATGTATCAGTCATTTTTTTTTCTTGCGTCATTCACCTATTCATTGTGTATTGTTTATCTCCCTACATTTTTCAACATCAGAATTCTTTCTGTTTGGAATTCAAAAACAATCAAAATGCATTCCAACCAGATTTTTCCTTTCAAAATATTTTTCCAAATATTTCTTTCTCTCTTCTTCACCCATAATTTACCTTTACTAGGATTAATTGTTTTGCGAGCGCTAATTATTTCCGATCCCTTCAATTATATTACAACAGTAGAACACGAAGGTGACGGTGATACCAATTGTAGTAAGAAGCAGTGGAGTCGGTCTTTTTTCATTGTGTCAATAAACGAAACAACAAAGACGAAATAAATTCTTAGTATTATCTGCGTTATTCGGACTATTATTCTCATCTTCATTGTTATCTGTACAACGTTTCGGCCGATGTGCCCTCCGATCTTCTTCGGGTATTTCTCGTCGGACTCGGTAACCTTTTGGGACTCGGGAACCTTCTTTTCGGACTCAGGGAACCTTCTTGTCGTAATCAGGAACCTTCTTGTCGTAATCGGGGGCCATCACGGAACTTTGAACCTAACCCTTTATTCAGTCCACGGGGGTATCTTCTTCTCATTTCGCTAACCATAGCTGGGGTAGAGGCTTTAAGTTGTGTTAATTATTATTCTATGTTACTTGACCAAGATTGAACCTTCAATCTAGAGATAACTGTCACTTAGAATTGTCTTAATCTAACTCCTTTATCCACTAGGTCATGTGTCCAATTGGACACATGTCCTAGATAACAATGAAGATGAGGATAATAGTCCGAATAACACAGATAATACTAATCATCAAGCCTCATCTCAAACATTTAGAGAAATAGAAAGAAATGCTGTTTGATTGAAGTCGTTTCGCTTATCAAACCGAATAATAACACGGACATTTATTGCCCTATCATAGAAAAGGCTGTCAGGATTTTAATGTGAACAATAAAGGTCTTTGTTCGCCTCGTCTAAAAGAGACCAAACAAAACGAGAACAAAAATAACCCTTCTGAGTGACACCTTCTCACCTTATCGCGGTGATTATGGTTTTGTTTTTGGAAAAAAGAGGGTCGACGCAAATAATCAGCGGCCATTAACCTGGCATGTCAAATGGAGTAGACCCCCAGGGCCGCATTGATTACATATGTATGTCATGAGGGCGGCTCGTGACAACTAAATCTTTAAATCATTCTTCCAAATTAACAGAACAAAGTGATGATTGTTATCATTCATTTTGTTTATCATGGACGAAAAACCAATGAATACTTAGCTAAAAAAAAAGGATTTTGTTAAAAAAAGAAAGAAAAAAGACTATTACTGACCAAGTTCAAATAATAAAACGTTCAAGTGTCACTGTCAATTTCAGTCATGTGTTGATTGAAGGTGTGAAAAGGCAAGAGGAAAGATCCACCCCCTTTCATTGACTGAGTTAACCCCCTCCTTCCGCAACTCAAAGGAAGGGTGTGGGGGAGACAATGCGTTGATAACAGATTATTTCTTAACAACATATTGCTCTCATGAAAATAAACGACCGTTTTCAACAAAGAATTTTTTGGAAAAAAATACTTAAAAAAACGTGGTACTGTAAAAACGACGCATGAGAGCGCAGTCTGCGTGAGGGCCGCAACTGCGCTTGCTGAGGGCCGCATGTTGCACATGGGCCGCGTTTTTGACATGTCTGTCTTTATCGGAATATCTTCACCGGGAAAAACGTGTAGGGTTGATTGATTGGTTGGTTTGTTGGTTTGTTGGATTTTACGGTGTTACAATTTATGTGGTAGCATAAATTGTTGACAGACCCTGTAGCGATAATTGAAAGGACCATTGGCTTTCAGATCAGGAGTGGAAAATTACCAGTAACGGTTATAGTTCTCTGACCTCTACAGGTGCGAATCTTTTCGCGTCACGTGATTAGTTAGTTTAGAAAATCAGATGCAACCTGACTTCTGAACAGAGAGGATGTGCCTCTCTCTACTGCGAGGTTGATCTCATCCGCCCGGAAAAAACATGGGCCAGACTAAATAAAATCTTGATCAAGAAATAAAAGTCTTGTGGTTCACTTGATTAATTGAAATGACTAAAACTAGCAAAGGAAAAAGAAGCCCTTAGTTAAGAAAAAGAAGAAGCACCCAACTAGAAGACGACAAGATGACGGCCAGACAAATCAGGAGAAGCAGCAACAAGAAAGTCTCTAATCGCTCTCTCTCTCTCTCTCTCTCTCTCTCTCTCTCTCTCTCTCTCTCTCTCTCTCTCTCTCTCTCTCTATCACCCGAGTTTCCTCTATAATGGATAATTTTTTGTTGGTCTATGAGCCTTCATCTTTGATAGGAAGTCAGTTCTTTTCAGAAAGTTTAATATATTTTTAGGATCTATTTTTCCAAATAACTCGTTCACGTGGTTAACGTTGTAGAACTTTCTTCACGGAGGGTTGAGGTAAGAGAGTAAGGGATTAAATAACAAAATATATATCTCTCTCTATCTCTATCTCTCTCTCTCTCTTTCTCCCCCTCTCTCTCTCTCTCTCTATATATATAATATATATATATATATATATATATATATATATATATATATATATATATATAATATATATATATATATATATATATATATATATATCTGATTCAAATTTGCAGGTTTTGGATTATGATCATGTTTATTATGTCTCCTTGGGCATCACTCCTTTTCACTATCTTCTCACATCAGCCTTACAAAAAATATTTGTACAGAACATATACACAATCAATACAATATCTATATACAGATCAAATTCCGTTTAGTAATTCATCTGATCGTTTCCAAAAAAAATACTCTTTTTCTGAAATCATCCAATTTGAATTTTTTTAAATTATTTCTGTTTTTAATCTGATTAGGTAATTTGTTTCAAAAATATATTACTCTATTAAAAAAGAAATCCAATTGACTCAGATGTAACGTTTCGGGCTGAATTGAAAGGAGTAGAACGTGTGATAATTATAAAATTCGTTCAGAAACCGACAAGTAGCCTTTCACGCGCCATCCCAAAATTATGTTGGCACTCATCGACCAATAAGCTGGCATTTTCTCTGTTCTTTGAGTCAGAAAATAACTTGGGATCTTCTTGGGATGTAGTTGTCTTGTGTCGTTGTTAGTTCTTAATAACGAATACTTAACGTCAGAGCTCATATATTTTATTTTACACCCAATTAAAAATGCCTTGGAGAACAGACACAGGATGTGTCTGTTCTCCTCAAACACTCTCCCTTTCTTACGTTTTCGCCTTTTGCTGACCAATCAGAAACCGACAGGTAGCATTTCGCACGTCATCCCAAACTCTAAGTAACTTTCTACTAATACATAATGTATAACTAAAATTTTGGGTCTTTTCCCATCTCTTTATTTTACACATAGACTTAGTTTTTTAAATGTACCTTGATAGTAAATTTTCAGTTTGAGGAGAAATATTAAAGAATTGTTTATGTAACGTGCCCGATTGCAAATGCACGGACTAAGAAGACGTTTGTGATGATGCCGACTTTCAGCGAGTTGACTCGACACGGTTGGCGTTTGTTTACCAACAAAAATGTCTAGCATTTCGCGTTGGGGTCCTTTCTTCCTCAGTTCGCGTTCGGGGCCTTGATTTTTCAGTCGCCATTAAATCTGATTTTTAGTGAAAATTGTTTATACAAGAAAACTTAGGATCTTATTTCTGTTTGTTCCTAGCTAGTATTGGGAATCTAATTTATTGAAGTAAATCAGTCAGACAGTCAACAGTTGGTTTGAGCAATGTGACTGGCCAAGCACAACTGCACCAGTGTCAAGACAACTGGTATTTATGGGAATTCAGAACAGTCCACCCATGCATTTGGGTGAGTCCATTCCCTGAGTCCTGATTGGCTGCTTGGTTTGTAGGGTCCTCTGAGGTTCCATAAATCCTGCCACTTTTCAGTGGTCTTTACGGCATCTCAGAATCGTATTAAGTTACGACTGTTTGCCGTCTTGTCTTGCCAATTCGACGGTAATTGGACTTAGTATTCTATATAATTATCTGTCAATCAAAATTTTTTCTCATTATCATTTCTAATCTATCCTCGGATATGATTTTTTTAGGCTTTGAAACACATTCTTAGCCAATATCCGATTACATTACAGCCTACCATAATAAGAAATTCCAATAATTATTTTAAAAGCTTCAACTGGATCACGTCTCATTCTCATTTCTAACAAAGTAAAGTAAAGTCGTCGGGGTGGCCTAAAGTCGATATCAGCCAATCATCGAGGAGGTATATCCCCTTTTCACTAGCGCTAGACAAAGGAGATTGTTTTTGCGTCTGAGGTGGAGCGCCACACCTACAACCAGCTCCTTACTTTAGCACACAGATCCCTGTGCTACTCATACGCTGAGTTGGCGAGGGCCGGTATCGAACTAGGAACCTTGTGGTTTCTAGCCGAGCACTCTATAATTCATGTTAATTTCTCCAATTCTCTAACTGTAGTTTTTTACTCTTTTTATTAGTTTTGTCACTCTTCATTGTATACCTTCCAATCTCTCCCTGTAACTGTAATCTTTTATTCTTTTTATTAATTTTATCGCTCTTCTTTTCATACCCAGTAATCTCAATATTACACTACGATTTCCATGTCTAGACATTGTCTAGCCGGGACCGGAGTAAACTATTCTATATGTGGTCTTATTAGGGATTTTATATACGTTTAAAGCAACATTTTCTTCCCTTAATATGACATGAAACTGGGTGAGACGGAACGTTAATTTTGATAAAGCATCTTTTGGACAGAGACACTCTCATGTAAAAATTACGTCTTCGATAACATCTCATCATTCAGGCAGGACCGTTCCTTTTGGAATAGATGTTGCTGAATCTGAGTGAGTGAGATTCTCTCAATGGACCTTATTTCTTCACTATTTACAATACATACACCATACATGACGTAGTGGCTAATGTGCTGAACTGCAACATCGTAATAAGCGAATTCGAACTTTAGTCGCGTTATTACGTCACTTTCGGAGTAATTCCCATATCTAGATACTGGATCCCAGGCCTGAGTACAATATTCTATATGAAGTCTTATCCGGGCTCTATATATTTGTTGTAGAATAGCTAGCACCCCTTCAGTACTCTACCAGATAGATTGGCTCATAGCCTTAAAATAGCCAACGATTAAAGTGGAGTAACAAGAATAATATTCAGTGGATTAACAAGAATTCAGACTAACTTTGCTGCGATGGCTATGCCAAATTGACCCTCCTCTATTTAGAGTAAGTTTTGCCTTGTTAATTGTTTGTACTTATTTGTTCTGTGCTTTGTATGTATTCGTTTGACACCGGGTAATGGTGCTTAATAAATGTATTAAGTATACCATTCTCTGCGTATCTTTTCCACTTCAACGATACAACAATATTTTGAAACAATATTTGCCTCTCTTCAAATGATATTTCTAACCATTCTGCCAATCATTCCATTTACACTCGATTCAATAGACAAAATATGAGTGACAGCAAATCCCCTCGGGTCTCCAGGACAATCTAAGGTTTCTAGCCGATATTGACAATACTGTTGTTTAGAGGATCTTGATTCTTTCTGTTGGATTATTTGTTGTATATAAGGTGTGCTGTAATCCACCGCCTCTAAACCTATAGACTAAGCAGGGTCACGTGATTTAAACCCCAGCAAATCAACAGCCCGAATGCTTGGTTAGTTAACTATTTAATCACTGATATTGACAGCCGTTCATTTTCCCACCCAGGGCGGACTTACAGGATTACCAGATCTTTACCATTTACAGGTACCCAGAACTTACAGATACCAGACTTACAATACTCAGGACGGACTTACAGGATTACCAGATCTTTACCAATACTCAGGACGGACTTACAGGATTACCAGATCTTTACCAATACCCAGGACTTACAGGATTACCAGATCTTTACCAATCAGGCGGGACTTACAGGATACCAGATCTTTACCAATACTCAGGGACGGACTTACAGGATACCAGATCTTTACCATACTCAGGACGGACTTACAGGATTACCAGATCTTTACCAATA
>CM042162.1:16032664-16067664 GCA_023376005.1 Doryteuthis pealeii
TATATATATATATATATATATATATAAGTTAAGGTAGCGTATAGATGAAATCAACGGCGTTTGGTTACTGACAGTCTTTCGCCTATGAGCACCGTTGACTCCATGTCCACGGTGGCCTAATTTAGATAAAAATGCTCTTTCCATGATATTGAGCATCCTTTACTCATAAACATAACACCCATATATATATATTATATATAGAGAGAGAGAGAAAGAGAGAGAGAGAGTGAGAGAGAGAGAGTGAGAGAGAGAGGGGGGAAGAGAGTGAGAGACAGATAGACAGACAGAGCAGAGAAGTGTGGGTTGAGTATCTGTATGTTTGTACGTATGTATCTCTCTCTCTCTCTCTCTCTCTCTCTCTCTCTCTCTCTCTCTCTCTCTCTCTCTCTCTCTCTGTATATCTTTTCCATTCCGGAACTTATAATATGTATATTTAAGATATATTTGGTTTTATTTTCTTTCTTACCCTGACCGATCCTCACCCATTTTGTATCCTCTTTTCTTTCTCTCTTCCTTTCTTTATGTAACGTCGTTTTTCTCTTCTTTTCTTTCCAGTTCATTTTTCCCGCCCTTGTCATTACAAACAAAATGGCCGATTCTGACACTGGACTCTAAAAGATAAAAAGAAACAAAAACAAGAAAACGAAAAACAATAACAGCTAATCCGATTGAAGGGAATTCCCCTAGGGAGAGAGCATGTTCTTTTCTGTATATACGTCAAGTCAATTTGTCGACAATATTACCCCGTAATATCAATCCAAATAAAATGCTAATTACTCTTTCAAATTACAAACAAAGATGGCCGAAAGAACAGTTATTAGAAAGTCTATTCCTCTCAGCAAATCTTAAAAAACCCACGTACATCTACATTCATACATATGAGGAAGGAAGATTGGAGTAAAACCGAAAGAATGTGGTAGAGATATGAGGAACACAGGAACAAAACTCAGACAAACGTATGTAGGAGATATATTTCGCTAAGCATTTAGCTTAGCATCATCAGTCGTTTATTGATTATTAAGGTATCATACAAATGTTTTGGTTTAGTTTGGTTTGTTTTTTTTACGGCATATCAACCACAGTGGGTCATTTAATGCCGATAAAGTTTTGAAATAAATCAATTCCTAATGGATAATACAATTTTTTTATAGATACATTTTTCTATTTAACCCATAGATAGGACCCTAACAGGTACTGCCACTCCAGGTCAGAGTGGACCAGGGAGCAAAGGTGACGAAGGGGTGCTCCACATTCCCCAAAACTCCAGAACTGGAACCTCGCCATCAGATAGAGTTTAACATCATTCCCAGGACATGTAGACCCGCAGCCACCGCCTTCTAGCACCCATATGATAAACAGAGGTTGGGGCTTGCCATAAGGGCAATAGGGTTGGGAAAATCATATAGGTGCTAGGGCTAGACGTGACCAGCCGATTGATCAGAGGGGGCCTCTCCGACCGCCCGTCTAGCCCAAGATAGGGCCAAAGTGGAGTATTGCAAGTCATAAACTGCTCATCCACTTGGGCTATATCCTTAAGCATCACAGGTCGCCACCCATGGCCAACAGGTGGCCCCATTGGGGGAGTCTTACCCCTCTGCAGAGGTGCAGTCGGTGCATTCTAATGCCCCAGCCGACAGGGCGGACAAATGTTTTATAGAAGGGAAAGTGGACAGGAGAGGGGTGTCCAATTTCCCTTGACTGAGTTTTGTTCCTGTGTTCCTCATATCTCTACCACATTCATACATATGTACAACGTGAGGCAGATATATACACAGTGTAAGCTAGATATACATGAAGGCGTGAGGTGTAATGGTTACAGTCGTAGGAAAGAGACACGTCGACCAGAGTTCAGATCCTTGACGAGGCTATTTGCATTTCATATAGCGCTAACACCTTTGGGAAAGGTATGCATCCAACTACTATCCCTCCAGCTATGGGTAAAAAGTAGGGCAGACTAGGCTCTTTAACTTTGGCTAGGTAATCAGAGAAAGACCGCCCTGTCGGCTGGGGCGTTAGAATGCACCGACTGCACCTCTGCAGAGGGGTAAGACTCCCCCCAATGGGGCCACCTGTTGGCCGTGGGTGGCGACCCGTGATGCTTAAGGATAGAACCCAGGTGGATGAGCAGTTCATGACATGCAATACTCCACTTTGGCCCTATCTTGGGCTAGACGGGCGTTCGGAGAGGCCCCCTCCGATCAATCGGCTGGTCACGTCAAGCCCTAGCACCTATATGATTGCCCCAACCCTATTGCCCTTATGTCAAGCCCCAATCCCTTTTTATCATATGGGTGCTAGAAGGCGGTGGCTGCGGGTCTACATGTCCTGGGAATGACGTTAAACTCTATCTTATGGTGAGGTTCCAGTTTTGGAGGTTTGGGGAATGTGGAGCACCCCTTCATCACCATTGCTCCCTGGTCCACTCTGACCCGGAGTGGTAGTAACTGTTAGGATCCCATCTATGGGTTAAATAGAAAAATGTATTTATAAAAAATTGTATTATCCATTAAGAATTGATTTATTTCAAAACTTTATCGGCATTAAATGACCCACTGAGGTTGATATGCCGTAAAACAAAACAAACCAAACAAACCAATCAGAGAAAGAAAACTCTGAATTCGAACCTGTTAAACTCCATTTAAGAAATTGACCTTGTATCACATCCTGCTTGAGCGGAGAGGTTGGCAAATTTATTTGCATATGAGAATATACTATTAGTGAACCATAAATGGAACAGCACCAATTCTTATGTTCCATGGCATGCACCAAATGTTAATTTTCTCGTCCGAATGAATTAGTCCGAATAAAATGCTATATAGTCATCCAAATTACAAATTCGGATGGCCGAAAGAATATTTATCAGAAAGTTTATTCTCCTCATCACTTATGAAATGAATATGTACACATACATACATACATACATACATACATACGTATGCATATAAAATCCCTTACAAATGGACAGTGTGAGCTAGATATATAAGAATACTTATTTAGTGAACCATAAATAGAACAGAAACCAACTTTAATGTTCCGTGGATACTGATAGGCTGAGATAGATAGATAGATAGATAGATAGATAGATAGATAGATAGATAGATAGATAGATAACATATTGGGATATATATATATATATATATATATATATATATAGAGAGAGAGAAGAGAGAGAGAGAGAGAGATAGAGAGAGAGAGAGAGAGAGAGAGATGGATAGATAGATAGATAGATAGATACTGACAGAGGAATAAATAGATAGATACTGACTGGCTGAGATAGATAGATAGATAGATAGATATATAACATATTGGGATTGATAGATAGATAGATAGATAGATAGATAGATAGATAGATTGATTGCTTGATAGATAGATAGATAGATAGATAGATAGATAGATAGATAGATAGATAGATTGATAGATAGATAGATAGATAGATACTGACAGAGTGGAATAAATAGATAGATAGATACTGACAGGCTGAGATAGATAGATAGATAGATAGATAGATGATAGATAACATATTGGGATAGATAGATAGATAGATAGATAGATACTGACAGAGTGGAATAAATAGATAGATAGATACTGACTGGATGAGATAGATAGATAGATAGATAGATAGATAACATATTGGGATAGATAGATAGATAGATAAGATAACAGACTGAGAGAAAGAGAAAGAGAAAGAGGGGGAGCAAAAGACAGAGAACAGATGTATATAGATAGAGTTATTGATGAATATATATAAAATATTATGTGAATGTAATTTGATAAAAAGATGACCGCTTCAATTTCAACTGTAAGATGATAGCAAAACTGAACCGGAAGATTTTGTTATAAATCAGAAACGAATCGAAATCCTATATAATAAGAAAGCAAATAAACTTTCTCATTTTGAAGAACGTCATCTCGTTTCAAATAATTAAAACTTGATGAACACGTCAGAAACAGTAGAAAAATAAAAGAAGAAAAAAGAAAAGAAAAGAAAAAGAAAAGAAAAGAAAAGAAAAGAAAAGAAGCTGATAAGAATGTCTTCTCCCCTCAATTTCCACTTGTTCATATCATATCATAGTTTTTCCTCGTTTATTGAGAAGGGGAAATTGTCATATAAATTCCAGGTACTCTCTAAACTGAAGCCTTTCCTTAGATAGATAGATAGATAGATAGATAGATAGATAATAACATTGGGATAGATAGATAGATAGATAGATAGATAAGATAGATAGATAGATAGAAATAACATTGGATAGATAGATAGATAGATATAGATAATAGATAGATAGATAGATAGATAATAACATTGGGATAGATAGATAGATGGATAGAAGATAGATAATAACATTGGGATAAAGAGATAGCTAGCTAGCTAGCTAGATAGATAGATAGATAGATAATAACATTGGGATAGATAGATAGATAATAACATTGGGATAGATAGATAGATAGATAGATAGATACTTACTGGCTGAGATAGATGGATAGATACATAGATAGATACTAACAGACTGGAATGAATAGATAGATAGATACTGACTGGCTGAGATAGATAGATAGATAGATGGATGGATAGTATATTAGGATAGATACATTGATATAGAGATATAGAGATAGATAGATAGATATTGACTTGCTGAGATCTTTCCTTTCTTTATTCACTCCCTCCTTCTTTATTACTTTTTTCTTTTCTTCTGTCCTTTCTTTCCTCCTTCCATTCTTCTTCCTTTCCTTCTTTCTCTCCTTCCTTCCTTCCTTTCTTCTTTATTTATTCTCTCCTTCCTCCCTTTTTCCCTTTCTTTCATCCTCCTTTCTTTACTTCTTCATTCCTTCTCTCCTTCCTTCCTTCATTTATTCTCTCCTTCCTTCCTTCCTTATTACACTCCTTTTCTGCTTCCTTTATTCTTCCCTTCCTTCTCTCCTTTCTTCCTTCCTTCTCTCCTTCCTTCCTTCCTTCATTTATTCTCTCCTTCCTTCCTTCCTTCCTTCCTTCATTTATTCTCTCCTTCCTTCTTCCTTTCTACACTCCTTTTCTGCTTCCTTAATCCCTTCCTTCATTCATTCATTCCTTCTCTCCTTCCTTCCTTCCTTCATTTATTAACTCCTTCCTTCCTTTCTATACTACTTTTCCGCTTCCTTCCTTCCTTCCTTCTCTCCTTTCTTCCTTCATTTATTAACTCCTTCCTTCCTTTCTACACTCCTTTTTGCTTCCTTCATTCCTTCCTTCTCTCCTTCTTCTTTCCTTCCTTCCTTCCTTCATTCATTCTCTCCTCCCTCCTTCCTTCCTTCATTTATTCTCTCCTTCTTTCCTTTCTACACTTCTTTTCTGCTTCCTTCATTCTTTTCCTTCTTTATCTCGTTCCTTCCTTCCTTCTTCTCTCTTTCCTTCCTTCATTTATTCTCTCCTCCTTCCTTTTACACTCCTTTTCTGCTTCCTTCCTTCATTCCTTCCTTCATTCCTTCCTTCCTTCTCTCCTTCCTTCCTTCATTTGTTAACTCATTCCTTCCTTTCTAAACTCCTTTTCTGCTTCATTCATTCCTTCCTTCTCTCCTTTCTTCCTTCCTTTCTTCATTCATTCATTCTCTCCTTCCTACCTTCTTTCCCTCCCCACTTCTCTCCTTTCTCCATTCCTTCTCTCCTTCCTTCTTTTTCTCCTTCCTTCCTTCCTTCCTTCTTTCCTTCCTTCCTTCCTTCCTTCATTCCTGTTCGTGTAAACCAAAAATTAACCTTATCAGCCCTCGATGGAAAACCGAGAAGGACTCCTCCGCATCAAAATCATAGTCGACCCTTCGAGTCACGTAATAAATATGTCGTGTTAATTAAAAATCCGAGATGGACGGAAACGATCAGTTCGTCTTCAAGTCTCGTTTAAACGTAACGAGAGACGCCGAGAATCGGCAACATTTCAAATTCGAATGTCTCAGATGTTGTCCCCCCCTTCAATGTTCATATGAATAATGAGGATAATTAAAATTCAAGGTTGTCTGAACAACTTAGACTCGTTGAACCCGTGGATATCATATGGTTTAACTCGGACTAGACGACTCGTCAGTCCATCGGGTTCCCATTTTATCTTCAGCTCATGATGATATTTTAGAAAGCGGTTAGTCGAATCGCCGTTAACAAGCTAGTCTCGCAGATCGGAAGGTTAGAGTTCTTTTTTCTACTTCTTTCTTTTGGATTTTTTTTCTACTTCTTTCTTTTGGATTTTTTTTCTACTTCTTTCTTTTGGATTTTATAAACATGATAAAATCGAAATAGGCGCTTGTTAGCACAATTTATACTATTGCTTTTCTTTATCTTTACCTTATATCGACTTGTATATCGGAAACACCAATATCATATAAAGAATCAATTACTTTTATCATTTATTCAACATGACATACATTATTCTATAAATTACAAATCTTATATATCAATTTTATGCTAAAACTAAAGTGACACCTGTATTAATATGACAAACTAATTTATTCGTATGATAGTTTCTTTGTTTAATAAATAATTGCTTGGTGTTATTGATCTCTTGTTTTATTCTCCAACGTATCAAAATCAATCCTATGAAAGATTTATCTAGAAACCAATTAAAGTATAATCATAATAAGTGTAATCTTTTTATATGCGTTCTTATTTGATTTCGTTAGTCTTTCTAATTTGATATGTTGTTGTTAGCACCCTTCCGTCTGCTAAAGACGATGGCGTAGTGTCCACAATTTTTTTAAACTGCATCTGCGTGAGTACAGGCCAATTTTTGAATGGTAATCTCTGGTGCAGTCTCGCAGATCCATTACATTTATGATATGCCTTACATATATGTATTCCGAAAAATCATTAGATCCCATGAAAGAAAAAGTCTTCAGTCTAAAAAAAAGACAAGAAGCAGGCGAAATCCCACAGACTATTACTACGCAGATGATCGGGCACTTCTTGCAAATACACCTGGACGAGCCGAATCACTGCTACATAGCCTGAAGATAGCAGCAAGAAACATTGGCCTCTATGTGAACTCAAATAAAACTGAGTTCATGTGTTTTGAGTTGGCTGAGGACATCTTCACACTCGATGGATGCTCCATATATATCTATATATACATACATATCTTAATCTATTAACATCTGTCTTATTCTATTCCTATCAATAGATCGATCAATCAATCAATCAAGCTATTATCTTATTCTATTCATATCTATCGATATATCTTAGTTTATATCTCTCTATCTCTCTAACTCTCTGTCTATCATTCTACCCGTAGCGAATGGGTTGGGTAAATCCAACTGTTAGGACGGGATGAATGTTTTTTATTTTTCTTGTGTATGTATATGTTGTTGGCATCCGTCCGTCTACTAAAGACGATGGCGTAGTGTTAACTTTTTTATCTGCAACTGCGTGAGTGGCTGAACAGATCAATCTTTGAATGGCATTCTCTGGTGCAGTGATTGCAAACAAACAGAGATACTTGCTGGAGTTGCTGTTGTCTCTCCTTCCTTCTGGCTCTCTTTTCTGTGGCGGCTTCTTTCCTCTCTTTTTCACTCCTTTTCGTCCCTTCTTTGACTAGGAGCGCCAGGTCGCTCGGTCTTCTGCACAAGCCTCCCATGTGTTAGTGTTTATGTGGCATTACCTCTGGCAAAACATATGGTCCTATGGTATTAGCATATTGGTCCTGGTAGAGGTTAATTTCGCAATCAATCCGCAGTCCAAGTCGTCTCGCTTATAAATCCGCCTTCCCAGGCGTCTCGCTAACAAATCTGCACTGCCTTCCATTCAAGTGGCTTGCTTTTTATTGAACTACTTGCTCACGCATGCAAATTACTGATGCTATTAAAAGGGCTTCTTCTGCCCATGCGCGCCGATGGAGCTGCAAATGGCGGCCGTGACGGAACCAGTCAAGCATCGTGGATGCTTAGCATCAGGTAGATTCGGACTCTTGAGTCCCACTTCACTACACATATTTACAGGATGTTCACTTAACTGTGATGTTTTAGCGGAGGGGGGGAGCAGTAAATAAACTAATAACAGAAGCAAAACATTTGTATTTAATAGATGAACATTATTTTTATAGTAAGTAAAGTAAAGTCGTCGAGGTGGCCTAATGAATAAATGAATTACACACAGTTGTATGGTTTCAAGTATTCCTATCCAATACTAATAATCATCTTGTAATTATTTGCACTATAAGTAAAAGTAAAGTAAATTCGTCGGGGCGGTCTAATGTCAGTATCAGCCAATCAGCGAGGGAGTCTATCCCCTTTTCACTAGCGCTAGACCAGGGAGATTATTTTAGCATCTGAGGTGGAGCGCCACACCTACCATTAGCTCCTCACTTTACCGCACAGATCCAAGCTGTGCAACTCATACGCTGAGTTGGCGAGGGTCGGTATCGAACCAAGAACTTTGTGATTCCTAGCCTCTACCGACTGAGAAGACGGGAAATTTTTTTATCTAATAGCTGAACATTCTGAATTCATAAACAATTCCTTAAACAAACAAAAATTGATTATTAAGATTAATCATATAATATTCTTTCTTCAAAAAGTTCGAATGTCCTGGGTATGACGTTAAACTGCTTCTAGTTGTGAAGTTCCAATTCTTGAGCTCTGGGGTATGTGGAGTACCCTTTTATCGCCATAGTTCCATCAATAGGTTGAATAGATAAAAAAAAATAGTTTTATTTAAAAAATTGAATTTATATACAAGATTGAATAAAACAGAACGTCTATTGCATAAAATAATCCAGGGGTTAAGATGCCGTAAAAAACAACCAACCAACCAACCAACCATAGCAAGGACATTATAATTAGAAGTTAGATATAATTTAATGCTGACAGGAGACAGTGTTGATGAAGATAATTATATTTAATTGGTTTCTATATGAGATCATTCATAGAATACATTAGATAATAAAACAATAATATTAGAGATCTATAACACCAAGTATATATTTATTTAACCCCGTTTTGTTAAAACCAGTACGAAAATTAACCACAACATATATTATGTAAATCTTTATTTTTAGTGATATATAAGAGACATTGTAGGATTTTAAACGCACTAATAAAATGGGCGGTTTTGAGTTAAATCTAACGTGATCGAAGTTTGAGCCTGATCGCACCATTTTGGTTGCTGTCTTTACAGTGTAAACCCGACCGCTCCACTAGCAGTATGCACAAAGGAAGAACAAAGAGCAATGACCTGATCTTTTCTGGTCGGAAGGTGTGTCAGCGGCTGAAATTCGTTAGAGGATTTAGCGCAATAGGGGAAAGTGCACTAACTCGTAAAAGTGTGTATAAGTCGCTAGAGAAGTTTAAAAGTGGCCGGACAAGCGTGATGCACAAAGAAGGAGCAGGACGTCAACCTCCAACACCGATGAGAATATTCAACAAGACAGAGAGATGGTATTAGCAAACCGGTGAGTTATCATCGATCAGGTAGCTTGTTCTCTGCAGATTAGTCATGGTTATGTCAATCAAATCATACACGATGTGTTCGGCTTCCATAAAACAAGAGTACCGATAATTTTTGAAAATGCCTTTTATCTATCTTATTCTGTTCATATCTTTTTATCTATATATACATATATATCTTAGGCTATTAACATCTGTCTTATTCTATTCCTATCAATAGATCGATCAATCAATCAATCAATCAAGCTATCTATCTATATATCTATCTTATTCTATTCATATCCATCGATATATCTTAGTTTATATCTCTCTATCTCTCTAATTCTCTGTCTATCTTATCTATTAATAATGGAGATTCGCTTCCGGTTTTGTCTGTAACAAAAATTACGTCACTATTTACGTCACATTACCCAAAATCGTCATAACATAGAATAAATACACTCAAAATTTGAACATGCAACATTAGACAGTCCTCATTGTTTTTTTAAACAAGTTTTAATAAATACATGACTGGTATTATATATCTATATATAGCTAGTTTTATTTTAATACATATTTAAAGTTTACATTTGAAATTGTTTATTTTTTAATCCGTTAATGAATTTGATGATTTTACTTACTTAGGGTACAAACTCGCTGACATTGAATTTTTAACTCCCACCCCTTAGGCAATATGTTTTAAAAATCTATTTTTACATCGCCCGGAGAGCGTTTTTTATTTTGCTAGTTCCCGTAATATATATCTATGTGTCTATTTTAGTCAATTCCTATATATCTATCTTATTCTATCTATATATATATATCATATCTTTTTTTTCATATCTATCTGTCTGTTCATATTTATCTATTTATCTATCTACACCCATATATTGGTTAAGTAGTGCCACTACTGTTCTAGAGGCTAGATGGCTTTAGCAATGAATAACCAATGAAGGTTGATAGTATATTAAACAATGAAACCAAACCAAACCAAACCATCTATCTATCTATCTATCTATCTATCTCAGCATATTCATATCTATCTATCTATCTATCTATCTATCTATCTTATCTTATCTCTTCATATCCATCTGTCTATATTAGACTATTTATATCTATCTAGATATTTTGGAGACCTTACCTTTGGGATTACCCGCTTGAGAATCATTTTTGTTTATTTTGATATCATCCTACTGTCTTCTCACTTGCGGGGGACAGCACATCCCACTTTGGGGGGGGGGTGAACGCATTCCACAACAAGTGCTTTGTCTCGTTCATCTTGTTTCGTTTAAACCCAATCCCCACAGTCAAATAATTGACCCGCGAGGATTGAAATCTTCCAAAATGGTTCCCGTCTGTCTCCCAAAACTTTTTCTTTTCATTCATTACAAATTGTTTTTTTTTCTTTTCTTTTTTTTCGTTGTTACAATCGGCACGGTCGTGTGCATATCCTGAACATTATTCAAAAGAAGCAACGTTTTATTCTTATCCATTGCCCCCCCCCCCAAGAAACTTAAACGACCCAATAGGCAAAGATGCAGGAGAAGAACGGGAGTAATGACCCAAGGCGATGCACTGACCGAGGTAAATAAGTGCAAAAAATCTCATCTCTCGTCTTATCAATATGGTTCTTTCTTTCACCCACCTCCCTATCTCTCTCTCTCTCTCCTCTCTCTCTCTCTCTCTCTCTCTCTCTCTCTCTCTCTCTCTCCTCACTTTTCTCTCTTTTTCCTCGCATTTTTCTTTCACTCCCTTCATTTTCTCTTTCTCCCACCACTTCTCTCTGTCCCTCTCTCTCCCTCTCTTCTTTTTCTCTACCCGTCACTTTCTCTCTATCCCTCACCTTTTCTCTCTCTCTCTCTCTCTCTCTCTCTCTCTCTCTCTCTCTCCGTTTCTCCCACCCCTCATTTTTTCTCTCTCTTTCCCTGATTTTTTTCTCTCTCCACTAATTTTTCTCCCATTCCTCTCTCTCCTCCTCTCTCTCCCCCTCTCTCCCTCTCTCTCTATTTATCTATCTATCTGTCTTGAAAGTTAAAACAATCTGGGAGAAGCTGTTATTTGAACGTGTGAAAAGAAAAGAAGAAAGAAATATTTTTCCAGAGTGAGGGAGGAAAGTAAATAGATGAAAAGATGGATAAAGTGTGTCTCTGTGTGTGTGTGTAAGAGAGAGAGAGAGAGAGAGAGTGTGTGTGTGTTTTTGTGTGTAACATAAATAGAGATAGAGGGAGAAAGTGTATGTGCGTGTGTGTGTGTGAGTGTGCATATCTGTAAGAGAACTAATAGGACCGGAAAGAGAGTGTGTGAGAAAGAGTGTGTGTGTGTGTGTTTATCTGGATGTGAGTAAGATAAGTTATTTGTGTGAGTAGAGGTGGGAAATGGTATATATATATATTTACCAACCCCTCCACACGAACAGGAAGTGACACAAGGTCAATTTCTTAAGCGGAGTTTAACCGGTTTGAATTCAGAGTTTTCCTTCTCCTAGACTGGTTACCTAGGCATGGTTAAAGATCCCAGACTGCCCTGCTATTTGCCCATAGCTGGAGGGAGAGTAGGATTTATACCTTTCCCAATGGTATTAGCGCTAAGTGAAATGCAATTACCATGTCCAGGATTGGAACTCGAGGCGACGAGTCCATTTTCCATGACTTTAACCATTACACCACGCGCTTCCTATTGTAAATGGTGTATATATATATATATGTGTGTGTGTGTGTGTGTGTGTGTGTGTGTGTGTGTGTGTGTTGTGTGCATCTACGAGTGATACATACATATATATATAGAGAGAGATATATTGAGAGAAAGAGATAGAGTGGGGGAGAAAGAAAGAGAGAGTGAGCGAGGAGAGAGAGGGACAGTCAGAAAGGAAGAGAGGGTGAGATAGAGAAAGGAGAGCGATGGTGTGTGTGCGTGAAAGATATATATATATATAGTCAGTCATCCGCAGACACTATCTGATGATGAGGTTCCAGTTCTGGAGTTTGGGGAATGTGGAGCACCCATCATCACCATTGCTCCCCGGTCCATTCTGACCCGGAGTGGTAGTACCTGTTAGGGTCCCATCTATGGGTTAAATAGAAAAACATGAGTTTATAAACAAAATTGATTATCTATTAACAATTAATTTATTTCAAAACTTTGTCAGCATTAAATGACCCACTGAGGTTGATATGCCGTAAAACAAAACAAACCAAACAGACACTGTGTTTCGACATACCATGTTTCCTCAGTGGGACTAGACATTGCAGTTTACTTTGGGATTGAAACCCAACCGATTTATATATATATAGACAGACAGACAGACAGACAGGGTCAGAGACAGAAACAGACAGAGACAGACACAGGGAGAGAGAGACAGACAGACAGACAGACATAGACAGAGACAGACACAGGGAGACAGACAGACAGAGAGAAACAGAGACAGACACAGGGAGACAGACAGACAGACAGACAGAGAGACAGAAACAGACAGAGACAGACACAGGAGAGACAGACAGACAGACAGACAGAGAGAAGAGACAGAAACAGACAGAGACAGACACAGGGAGACAGACAGACAGACAGAACAGAGAGAAACAGAGACAGAAACAGACAGAGACAGACACAGGAGACAGACAGACAGACAGAGAGAAACAGAGACAGAAACAGACAGAGACAGACAGACAGACAGACAGACAGAAACAGAGACAGAGACAGAAACAGACAGAGACAGACACAGGAGAGAGACAGATAGACAGACAGAGAGAAACAGAGACAGAAACAGATAGAGACAGAAACAGACAGAGACAGACGAGGAGAGGAGAGAGAGAGAGAGAGAGAGAGAATCAGATGATAAATAAACAAAGTCGATAGTTGTAACGAAGATCAATATGATCGATAACCTGAATCGATTTTATCGTACATACACAGAAACTAAAAAAAAGAATCTTTCTTTCTTCCTTTCTTTTGTTTTTCTTTCTTTCTTTTTTTCCTTTTTTTTTTCTTCCTTTTTTTTCTTTTTTTTTTCTTTATTTCCTTGGAGTTCACTAGATTGTTCTAATTCAAAACCTCTTTACTTTCTCTAAACAACAAGGTGTGTCGTTATCTAGAATATTTTTCGAGTCGGAAATACCTTCCCAGATCAGCCAATAATTTTTTCTTTATTTCTTTTGAATGTAAGTAATGTAAACAAAACGTAAGTTAAACTCATAATTTACCTTCCAAAAAAGTTAGAGACGTTTGCAATTACATAAATATTTCTTCGTGATGTTTAGTGCTTTTTTTCGACATCAAAATAATTTATCAGTTAGTATGGCCCGTTTTAGTAAAATTACTCTATGCCTACTTTAAATCACTCACAGCAGCTCTTCTATTCTATGGTGAACCGCTGGCAAAAATTGACAGTTAGTTCATTAAAATTGAGTAGAAGGACTCAGATTACAATAATGATAGGACTTTATTTGAATAGAATGAGTTCCGAGGTGAACAACATGAAGACTTGCTATAAACAGCTAATTTACTAGTTTTAAGGGTTTCAACAAAAAAGTTTTTGCTTTTGTTTTTTGTTTTTTACTTGTGCAAAAACTTAAATAGAAATAGCCGATTTGGATGTGTTTGCATTAGATTTTAATGTCTACGAATTAATTCCAAATTTAACCAAGTATACGCTCCTAGCTGGAAGTGGTAGTACCTGTTAGGGTCTCGTCTATAGGTCAAATTAATTCACTTTATTAGTAATAGATAATTAATAATAATTATGAGCAAATCATTTGTATCAAGAATAGTTTAGACAGTTGGGTAGGTTATTAAATATATCGAGGGGATTTTCATCTGGTCATTAGATTTTGATGTATAGTTGCAATTAGTTGACGAAAGGTATTCTGGGTATCACTCAGATTCCTCGTCATCCGTAATTCACCTCTACAGCGTCCAGCCGTTGAAATTCTCGAAATGTATTCTGATTATCAGTTAGATTCCTTGCTGTACGTAATTCTCCTCTACGCGCTCTAGCCGTATAAATTCGCAAATTGTCACCAAAGAGAGAATTCTTTCGGCTTTTATATGCCCCACAGTTAGTCATGCAGGTTTTCTTCACACCGACGTACAGCATTTGATTAGTTCTAAGGCGCTAGGTAATTTACATGCTTGTGTTTGATGCAAATAATTTTCTGCCTCTTACTGTTAACATTTTTGCGGCCATTTTTAGGCTGCAGATGAAAACACTTTTTTAGATGAGATCTCTTGTGTTCCTTGGTGTTAGGTAGAATCCTTGTGTTCCTTATTGTTAGGCAGAATCCCTGGTGATTCTTAGTGAAGAATCCTTGGCTGTCCTCGATTGTTCCTTAGTAATAAGCAGAATCTAACTACGAACACCTGAACGCCTTTGAAGATCGGCCATTAAATAGTTAACCAACCACGTATTCGAGCGTGTTGATTGCCTGATTGAATCCATGCGCCCACGCAGAGTCTATAAGTTTAAGTGGTGAGCTCCAGAACACCTTATATAGCAAAATTATTCCAACACTGACATCGAGAAGAGAAGCTATGACTACTACACAGCACTATTAGATTTTACAAGTCACGTTTTTAATCGATCTTTCTATTTATAACCATGATGTTTAACAACTTATTTTCTTGCACATCAACCAAATTGTTTGCAACGTGCTTAAGAGAAACACGAATTGTCAATCGTTATCAAATTCGATTTTAATTTTATTCTCATGACCGACGAAAACAGTTTAATACATTCTAATATCTATTAATAATGGAGATTCGCTTCTGGTTTTTGTCTGTAACAAAAATTACGTCACTGCTTACGTCACATTACCCAAAATCGTCATAACATAGAATAAATACCTCTAACAACTTGAGAAACTTTTGTGATATCTGATTCTGTGCAGCTGATAATTTTTAAAAAGGCTTTCTTGTTTTTCTCATAAACTCATTCATTTTATCCCCAAGTAAAAATGCCTTGGGAAACAGACATACATCTTGCGTCTCTTCCCTTCAACAGCTTCGTCTAGATTTATCTTTCATCCGTTTCTGTTTCTCTCATTATCTTCCTTGTCTTGTCCTGACCTATAAGAAATCGACAGGTAGCATCGTGCGGACCAATCAGAAATTGACAGATGTCCTAGTAACATTCCACTATTAACTACACGTAATTCATTGGCTTTGGGGGGGTTTTCCACCTTATTATATTGCACTTTTATATGTGCCACAGTTAGCCATGCAAATTTTCTTCACAACCACGTAACATATTTGGTTAATTCAGAGGCACTAGGTAATTTGCATGGCTGTGTATGGCGTAGGCGATTTTCTGCTTTTTACGTTGCAGTTTTTCACACCTGATTCGATTGTATTCTTGGTAAAACGGTTTAGCGGATATTTTAGAGGATTATTTTATTCCGCTTGGATTCAGATTTAATCGGTGTTGAAGAAATAATGGATTTCGCCATAACCTAACAAGTTCCTCGATGATAACCCCAGGAATATTTTGAGGGGGTGGAATCGAAATTGATTTTCATATATATATATATATATATATATATATATATGTGTGTGTGTGTGTGTGTGTGTGTTTGTGTTTGTAATTTTTTTATTCCAATCTTATCTTATATTCGGAGAGTATATTTTACAACAGTTTTAATAATCTATTCTGCGCCAATACAATTTCTATTCAATAATTATTTTTTCTAGTTTTTCTTTTTTGTTTTTTTTGGTTTTTTTGTTCTTTCTTTTTCTTTATATCTTTCTTTCTTTCTGTTTAACTCAAGAAAACTCTGAATTCGGAGGAAGAGTTTCCCGTGGGGTAGTGGCTAACGTACTGGACTGTGACAACGTAATAAGCGCGTTCGAACTCCAGCCACGCTTTTACGTTCACTTTTGAACTAATACCCTTGGGAAAGGTATGAATCCCTTCATCCTTCCAGCTATGGGCTAAATAATATCACTATTGGTCTTCTGTAAGGTTGGCTTTGGCATTAAATAACCCAGGAAGGTTGAAAACACAACCTATTCCAAACCCAAAGAATTATTAAATCAAACATCGGAAATTTTGAACGTATATAGACAAAAACATAAATGGCGCCTCGATAGTTTAAAATAAACAGCTGGAGCGATACTTAAAAATCAAAATAAGCTCCGCGTTCATAATCCATTACTGTGGAACTATGATAGTGTATTTTGTTTAGTATGTTTTAATTGATCTAAATAATTCCACGCAAAAAAGCCCTGACGATCTTAACGGTAAAACTCTAGTAGGCTCACTCTTACTATATCGACATTTTTGTAACACTATGGTTATGACGTATAACTATTGTGTTGGATTGATGATTTGTTAGGAAAAATTTATGACCAGCGGAAAAGTTTAAATGCTGATTCAGCAAATAAGCGTGGATAGATTTGATTGGATGATTGGAATGTTGACGTGGCGAAGGGGAGACAGGAAGAGTGAGAGGTGATGGTTAGACGTTAGTAAGAAGAGTTTGATTCTGGGTGAGACGGAAGATTGAGCCTGGTCGGCGACGGGTGAATACGGGCTAAGGCCTTGATCTTCCCAGTGCAGTGATCATGGATGAAATCAAAATAAATAATTACTTGATCAAGTCGCAAAATGGATGTCTTGTCTTTTGTAATCCTTTTATTTTGACCAAATCAACCTTAGCTAGAAGCACAATCAGAAGAAGCCGTGGACATGGTAGAAGCTCTGCAAGTAAGTCTAATCTCTCTCTAATATCTTTCATAATAAGTCTCTCTCTCCCTAAAGAAAGTTCTTACCAAATAGAACTCACTCTCACCCGTGCGTATGTGACACGTATCACATTTGGTACTATGGACAACATAGTATTAGTGGGGTACGTATGCGAAGCATATATATATTTACCACCCCTCCACACGAGCAGGATGCGACACAAGGTCAATTTCTTAAGCGGAGTTTAACAGGTTTGAATTCAGAGTTTCCTTCTCCTAGACCGGTTACCTAACCAATGTTAAAGAGCCCAGTCTGCCCTACTATTTACCCATAGCTGAAGGGAGAGTAGGATTCATACCTTTCCCAAGGGTATTATCGCTAAGTGAAATGCAATGACCACGTCTAGGATTTGAACTCGGGACGACGAGTTCATTTCCCATGACTTTAACCATTACACCACGCGCTTCCTGTATGCGAAGCATATAGGGTCACATTCCTCATACGTTCGCAGTGGGTGCCGTGTTAGGACCTAATAGTGATCACATGGGGTATGTGAACCTTATAGTTTCACATTTTAAACTAGCTCTACAAACATATAAATGCCAATGATTTTAGATTATCCCCCCCCTCTCTCTCTCTCTCTCTCTCTCTCTCTCTCTCTCTCTCTCTCTCTCTCTCTCTCTCTCTCTCTCTCTCTCTCTCTGTATATATAAATATATATATATATATATATATATATCACAAATTCAAGCAAACAAAAAACAGCACTCACAAGCGTATATATGCTGACACACGCAACGAGAGAGATATAAATACAGACTGAGAGAGAGAGAGAGAGAGAGAGAGAGAGAGAGAGAGAGAGAGAGAGAGTTAGAAATCCCAACATAAAAAGAATAAAATAAATTGATGCTAAATAAAAAAAAAAGACGAAAGAAGCTGGAAATATATATTTACATACAACGAGAGAGAGAGACACACACACACATACAGAGGGTGGGAGAGGAGGGAAGAAAAAGAGAAAGAGAAAGAGAGAGTGATAAATCTAGAATTATACAGAAGAAAAAGAAAAAGAGAGAGTGATAAATCTAGAATTATAAAGAAGAAAATAACTTGATGTAAAAACAAAAGACAAAAGAAGTTGGAAATGTATATTTACAGATCGTCCATGCAATCTATAAAATCGCTAAAATTCGGTTAGCAAAAATATCGCCAATAAAAAAAAAAATAAAGCAAAATGGCAAAAATTTACTCATGCTTTTTGCTTCGTTTTTTTCTTTTTTCTTTTTTTTTTTTTTTTTTTTTTTTTGATAATTATAGCCCCGCCGATGAAACCGCACGCAAAAAAAACACTTCTCAGCTATTTCCAATCGTCTTAAGCAAAACATAAACATTGTTAATTCAAATCATGAACGCTGCTTACAAGGTACATTTTGGCGGGAAAATACACGAAGAAAAAAAAAAAAGCTTTTAATCTAAAAAAAAAAAAATGTACACAGGAATCAGCAGGTGCAGGTAGAAATAACAGCAAGAGGTAGTTGAGAGCTTGGGTCATGTAGTACGAGGTATGTCTGAAAAGTTCCAGTATACCAAAAAAAGATCAGATGATCAACCAGCATGTCTACAAAGCGATACTGCGGGGTTTGCTTTGTTCAGTGTGCGAGATGAGGCGAGAGATGTAGCAGGACAACTCGTGGGTGCTTCACCATGACAACGCATCTACCCACACTTCCCTGAGTATCCGAGAGTTCCTGGCCCAGAAGAACATCACTGTTCTGGAGCAACCTCCCTACTCGCTCGAACTAGCTCCATGCGATTCCCCACCCACGAGCATAGTGTTCTCTGATTGTAATGGAGTTCGGATTGTAGTGGAGTTAGTCAAAAAGAACTACAATGTTTTTTTTATTTTGGAAATGAATAAGATGTTAATTAAGATTAGTTCAAGGGAACCCGTTTTGAGAATGTGCACGACATTAAAAAAAGGCGGTGACGACAGAGCTACGGAGAATCCCTTTCAGGAGTGCATGCAAGCGTGGCAGAGGAGGATGGGAAAGTGCATTAAACTCCAGGAGGATTACTTTGAATGGGATAACTTGTAGTTTGTAATTTGGATTTGAAACACATATTTATGTGACACCAGTCCTGGAACATTTCTGACATACCTCGTAATCAAGCAGGGACAGGGGGCAAAGTTTAGGTACTGAACATTTATGCAGAAAAGGGACCCCCTGTCCCTCAATGAAAAAAGGTGATATTGAGAAAAATACCTGATACCTATTACTTAATCATAACATTTATTATCTAAACTAGCAAAAAGATGCGTCTGCAAGCACAAGCATTTAATATAATTAAATACTATATTGAATTAGAAAGACTAAGGAAATTAAATAAGAACTCAAAAAGTTTAAACATATATTTACGTTATTCTAATTGCTTTTAATATAAATTTATATATAGGATTGCTTTAAATACGTTTGAGAATAAAACAATAATATTAGAAATCAATAACAAGTAGTTATTTATTTAACCCGGTTTTTATTAAAACTGATATGCAAATTATTCACACCATATATTATATAAGGATTTATTTCTTCAAGATATATGACATACATTGCAGGATTTTAGACACGTTTATAATATGCGCAGTTTTGAGGCAAATCTATCTTAACTAGACCTTAATAGAGACATTGGAAATGAATAAGATGTTAATTAAGATTAGTTAATTATTATTTAATTAATAACAATTGAGAATATAACGTAAATAACTTAGAGAATTGTGACGTTGGTAATGACGTAGTCTCGGTTACAGACATACAGACACATAATCTCTATTATAATAAGATTGAGATATAATACAAATAATTATTTTTTATATCTAGATAATAAATTAAAATAATTTATAATAAACTATTTCATTTTTTAAATGCATATCACGAAGTCATTGTTTCTATTAACTTTAACTTTTAACTAATCAAGTCATTTTAAAATTTAATAAAAATATACAACTCATTCAACTATGGCATGTTGAAATCTAATTGATTGTAATGGAGTTATCAGAATAATAATTAATTAGAATAATTCTATTCTTTTTGTTATTGTCAAAAAGAATTACAATGGTTAAATTACAAAAATACTAATAATATCGGGTTCTCGCTTGGTTACCTCATTTCAGGAATGAATCCACCTCTTTAGAGGTACCAGATAAGATGGTTTGGTTTGTTTTTTTTTTACGGCATATCAACTTCAATGGGTCATTTAATGCCGATAAAGTTTTGAAATAAATCGATTCTTAATGGATAATACAATTTTTTATAAATACGTTTTTCTATTTAACCCATAGATGGGACCCTAACAGGTACTACCACTCCGGGTCAGAATGGACCAGGGAGCAATGGTGATGAAGGGGTGCTCCACATTCCCCAAACCTCCAAAACTGGAACCTCACCATCAGATAGAGTTTAACGTCCTTCCCAGGACATGTAGACCCGCAGCCACCGCCTTCTAGCATCCATATGATAAAAAGGGGTTGGGGCAATAGGGTTGGGAAAATCATATAGGTGCTAGGGCTTGACGTGACCAGTCGATTGATCGGAGGGGGCCTCTCCGAACGCCCGTTTAGCCCAAGATAGGGCCAAAGTGGAGTATTGCATGTCATGAACTGCTCATCCACCTGGGCACTATCCTTAAGCATCACGGGTCGCCACCAACGGCCAACAGGTGGCCCCATTGGGGGAGTCTTACCCCTCTGCAAAGGTGCAGTCAGTGCATTCTAACGCCCCAGCCGACAGGGCGGACCAGATAAGAACTGTTCTTATGCAGGTTCAATCATGGTCAGGGGCAGCAGTAACATATAATAATAATTAAAACAGCTTAACCCTGTACCCCAGCTATGGTTAGCGGAATGAAAACAGGATACTCCCGTGGATTGAATAAACGTTAGGTTCAAAGTTCCGTGATGGCTCCCGATTACGACAAGAAGGTTTCCGATTATGACAACAGGATACCCCCGTGGACTGGAACAAATGAGAGAACGAATTTCACTTTTTAATAGTTTTTCCGTCTGTCTGTCTGTCTGTCTGTCTGTCTCTCTCTCTCTCTTTCTCTCTATATAATATATATATATATATATATATATATATATATATATATATATAATAGTCCCAATTGAATGAACAAGAATAAATAAATGAATGGAGGAATTCAAATGAATACAATCGAGCACGCTACAACACTATAACTATAATCCCCCGGTGACGACCGGCGAAATAGTTGAAAGCTCTTGAGTAGAAAATATGGGACAATTTCTTCACGACTGGATACCGATTTACGGAAAATTACAAGAAAATTACAAGATTTGAAATACTACAGATGAAGAAGAAATATTTTGTGGTTTTTTGACAATACATACTTAAATAATAACTTGCTGTCAACAACACACACACACGCATACATGCACACACACACACACACACATATATATATATGTGTGTGTGTGTGTGTGTGAATGTGTGTGTGCGTGTTTGTGTGTGTGTGTGAATTCTTCAATAAATTTAGCGGTCTGATGAAATTCATTGGTATACACAGGTACACAAGGGTAGGAATAGATCTATAACTGCAAAATGACCGATTTTCAGTATTTTTCTTTATCAACTTTTCCTTTGTCACCAAATAAATAAATATGTTTATATATTTATTTATTATATATATGTCTCTCTCTCTCTCTCTCTCTCTCTCTCTCTCTCTCTCTCTCTCTCTCTCTCTCTCTCTCTCTCTCTCTCTCTCTCTGTGCGCACATATGTACATTCTGCGTTCACTCGATTTACACGCGCATTCCTATGTGTTGCAACATTATACGCAATATTTTATTTTATTGTTTTATTTTCGGGCATTTTTCATTTTCTTTTTCCTTCATTCCTTCACTGATTCCCTAGATTCTTCATTTTTTAAATTCTTTATTTTACTTTTTCATTATTCTTCTAATTCCTTTTTCATTCATTGTTTTTTCTTCTTTTTCATTCATTATTTTTATTGATTTCTTTAATATTTTATAAAATTTTATTGATTCCTTAATATTTTATAAAATTTCCTATTTTAATGCAGTTGTTATTTTATCTATTCTTCCTTTTTCTTTCTTTTTTTTTCTTTCTTTCTTTTTCTTTTTCTTTTTCTTTTAATTTTCTATTTTGATTTCGTTGTTTATATTTTGGAGGATAGTTTTTCTTTCATCAATTCTTCCTTTTTCATTCATTGTTTGTTTGTTTTTTTTTTCATTATTTTTCATTTCCTTCATTATTTTTATTGATTTATTGTTTCTTGATTTCTTTAATGTTTTTTTTTCAATTTTAATTTTCTATTTTAATTCCTTTGTTTTTTTTCTGTTTTTTTTTCTGTTTTTTTTTTCTTTCATTTATCCATTCTTCCATTTGTTCAAGAATTTTTAATACCCACCATTGAACTTGTGAAAGATGATAGGAGACAACTTTAGGGAAGAAAACGCAAGCGGTCTTTAACTGATTTATGGCGAGAAATAGAAAACCTAGAAGACGAATGGGGAAAAAATAACACGATACGTGCAAAAAATTGACATATTCTGTTGGCGTCAATTATGACTAATAAAGGCCTCCATACGTCATAGAATTATTACCAATAAAGCTCTCCATACTTCATACAAATGACTTCAATTTAAATCATTTCAATTTTTATTTTGTTAACTTCATCATAAAATAGAGAGACGATTCTTTCTAGTTTTGAATTTTTATCGTTCAACCTTCAAAAAAACAAGTAGCTATGACGTCATTTTAATTTTTGCAGATTTGATTAGACAGTATGGAATACAAATGCTGCAATAAAAATAGTTTTCTTATAATTTGAGAAGATTTTCGCTTATTAAAAATTTTATTAGAATATTCCTGCCACCAACTTACCTGGCTATATATATATATATATATATATATATATATATATATATATATATATATATAGCGTTGGATTGGCACTGTTTAAGCTTTTACTGGAACGGTGTGGCAAAGTGCAGTATTATTGGGAGAGTGCTCAATATAAAAATAGAGCTATTATATGATATAATAAAAAATAAATATATAAGGGTTTTATATATTTAATGACATAGGAACAGTCACGAACATTTGGTTTCATGCATTCGTAACCGCAAACATTCGTCAGGTGACGTTGGGGTTTAAAGTTCAAATGCCAGGCATGAATATAAAACCTTTATATATTTATTTTTATTATTATATTATATTATATATATATATATATATATATATATATATATATATGTGTGTGTGTGTGTGTGTGTGTGTGTGTGTTGTGTGTGTGTGTGTGTTATTTCTAAACTCCGACAATACAAAAAGAACTCCGGGCTATATAGTTTTGTAATTACACAACACAAACTTTTGCCTGGAAAAACAAAATATATAAAAAAAAAGAAAAGACCAAATCATCTGCACCCTCTAAAAAATAATCAGATGGTACTATAAAAAGGGCCAAAAGAAAAAAATACTGTAAGAATTGCCTAAGTTAAATACACTAAAGTGCTCAATACAAAAAGTAGAACTAATAAAGTAAGCGCAATGAGTCACCTAGGTTTCTCCTAACGGATCATCAGGATAATTCTGACTGTCAGGGCTTGATGCAAAATTCATTTTATTCACAGAATTCGTCACAAGGGCATACAAAATTAGCATAAAAAGAAGAAACCAATTAAAAATAACTACGATAAACCAAACTTATATCTAATTACTTTATTTACCTAATTTTTATTAATTTTATAACTTTTTTAAAATTTATTTTTATATATTATTTTTTATTATTTTTGTTGTACCGGCCGTTCCTACAGTGGAGAATATACACCGTTTCTCACTATAAATAGTGAGACACCGAGTGAAAAGGTTGTACTGTTACCGTACTATTACTGTTTAGCGGCAAGCCAGCCGTTCTTGTACCTTATTGTAAATACACTTGTCTCTTTTTACCCTACCTCGACTTGACTTCTTTTTTTACTGTTGAACTAACATCACAACAATTTTATATATATATATATATATATATATATATATATATATATCATTTAATTTAATTGGCTATGAAGCCAGTATCCAATTGACTGGTATGTAGGGGATCAGTCTATTTGGGATCATAAATATCCTCTATACATTCACAATACATGTCCATTTCGATAGATTTTTACAAGGATTATTTTAAAGAGCTTAATGTAAGATATTAAAGAACACTTCCAATAAGAAAGAGAAAAATTAACTAACCGTCATTTGGCAATTACAAATTTATGTCGGCCTCTTCTCTGAATTTTTTTAGATAAGACTTGATATTATTGTTATTTGTATTATTCGGAAAATTTCCTCATCTTTATTGTTATCTGTACAAAGTTTCGGCCGATGTGCCCCCGGTCTTTTTCAGGTATGGTTAGCGGAATGAGAACAGGATATCCCAGTGGACTGGATAGAGGGTTAGGTTCAAAGTTCCGTGATGGTTCTCAATTACGACAAGAAGGTTCCCGAGTCCGAGATGGTTCCCGAGACCGACAAGAAATACCTGAAGAAGGCCGGAGAGCACATCGGTCGAAAACGTTGTACAGATAACAAGGAAGATGAGGACAATAGTCCGAATAATACAAATAATATTTATTTCGACCGGTAACGCAATAAATGAGCCTAGTTTCAGCAGACAGCCATATATACATATCTCTCTCTCTCTCTCTCTCTCTCTCTCTCTCTCTCTCTCTCTCTCTCTCTCTCTCTCTCTCTCTCTGTGTATATGTGTGTGTTTGTGACGGAACTGTTAACATATTTTATCAGTCTATACATCTGTAATATCTTCGCGGTTTTCGCTGTAATCGGATGAATATTTCATCCGATTACAAAAAAATTTGATCCGATTATTTGTTGATCATTAATAAATCGCAAAACTACAACTTTGTATTTCATTATTATTTCACTTGAAAAGACATTATGGAGTTATGAGTTTAAAAACTACGCAAACAGCCTTCGAGGAGACCTATGCCTCGTCTAATCTGATACGTTGACTGCTGTTCAAACAGCCTCAGTGGTTGCATCTAAGCTTTCAATGGATGATAGCCCAATGGTCAATCATGCTTTCGAGACTTAAACAGCATTGCCACTAACACAGACTGCACCCACACAAGAATACACACTTTCGTGGGAGTGTCACACACCCGTGCAGATACAGCCTTGCACTGATCATGGAAGACTTAGTTATTTCTATAATTCCAACATAAACAAAGGGGGACCACTCTTGACTGATAAATTATTTATTTATTTCTGTTGGATTTTGTGTAAAGTATTCAACTCTGTTACAAGATGAATGCAAGACTAAAACTAAAGTTTGGTAGGTGGCTTATATGGAGCTTTGGATTGTTCCTTATGAACTCAGGCAAGTTCATTTCCTGAGTTCTGATTGGCTGTTGGATTTCAGGGTGATTAAGAGCATGGATAAGTACCCACTCTTCAGCCATCACTTTGCATTATGCCAGCAGCATGCAAGGACTGTATTTAAATTACAGCTTGCCTGTTGTTCTCGTCTGCTAACTCGACGGTAGTTAGAACCCCACTGCGATGGTGAGTATCATATTGTTTCTATATCTGGAGGATAACTTCTACAATTTCCTCATTAAACTAACCCTAAACCCTAACCCTAATCTTAACCCTAAACACTAACACTAACCCTAACCCTAAACCCTAACCCTAACCCCGTCTTCTTTTATCCTAGTAGATCAATAAATTAATAATAATTTATCAGTCAAGAGTGGTTCCCCTTTGTTTATGTTGGATTTATTGGAAATAACCGGAGACTTTTATATACAGTGACGCTTAAAAGTTAGTGAAACCCTCCAAATATGATCATTGTTATTTTGAACAAATTTAAAATAAGCCCCGATTAAATGTGCATCCAAACACCAATTTGTAAAGTAGACTTTCTGTAGCGTAGCGGGTCTGATTTGAAGAGTGGTGACGTGTTCATAGTAATCGTAATATACTTATCTTATTATATCCTGTTCTCTTGGCTTGTATCTGTTTCAAGGACTGGATGGCATTCTCGCTGTTTGAGTCTGGAACAACTTAGGATTCTCTTGAGGATATCTTGTCTTGTGCCGTTCATAGCTTTTAAATAACAACATAAGACCTTTTTGTTTGTTTGTTTTTTGTTTTGTTTTGGGTTTTTTCTCATGGGCTGATTTATTCTATCTCCAACTCAAAACGTCTTCGCGAACAGACATGTATCTTTCGTCAGTTCTCTTACACAGCTTCATTCAAACTGATCTTTCATTCTCTCACTATCTTCCTTGTCTTGTCCTGACCTATAAGAAATTGACAGGTAGCGTCGTGCTGATCTATCAGAAATCGACAGATGTCCTAGTAACATTCCACTATTAACTACACGTAATTCATTGGCTTTGGGGGAGGGGGGATCCACCTTATTATATTACACTTTTATGTGTGCCTCAGTTAGTCATGCAATTTTTTGTTTTTATTTTGTTCTCATGGGCTGATTTATTTTATGACCAAGTCAAAATGTCTTTGCGAACAGACACGCATCTTGCGTCTGTCCCCTTAGAAAGCTTTGTTCAAACTGATCTTTAATTCTCTCCTCTCACTACTCCTCTTTCACACTTCGCCACGCGACATTAATCGACCAATCAGAAATCGACACGTAGGCATTGTGCTGACTCACCCAATAAATCTTCCCACTATTATCTACACGTAACTTCTTGTTTTTTTTTGTTTTTTGTTTGTTTGTTTGTTTTATTTCTACCTTATTATCTTACATTTCCAAATAATGAACACAAACAAAATAAAGGATGTATTTTCCTTATTCATTTTTTCACCCAGAGAACTTAGAAACTGTGAAACATGAACGTAAACATCGTACCAATTGGAGTTGATACCCTTGAAACGATCCCCAAGGGTTTCGAAAAGAGTCTGAAAGAATTGGAAATCAGAGGAAGAATCAAGACCATCCAAACAATAACATTGTTAAGATCAGCTAGAATATTCAGAAGAGTGCTGGAGACCAGAGAATGTTACATAGAACCACGTACATATAGGTTGTAGTATTTTGTCTGTATTTATGAGATGAGGTTGTATATGAATAATTTCGATATTTCAGATTGTTGTCCTCATCTTTATTGTGGTGTGTATAAACTCAATGTTCAGGTCTCGGTAACCTCGGGCTCTGTTTAGATGGGTTTATTTTTAATTGCCTTAAGATAAGTAATCAGATTTCTGCTTCAAAACAAGGTTTGAATTCAAGTTTATCGCATGGTGATGAATTTATTTTAAAGTAATTAAGAAACACCTAAACAAGACCCGAGCTTAAAGTGGCATGAACATTGCGTTAATACATTGTTGATATTTTGGATATATAACGTGTGCTGAAGTCCATCATTTAAACTTATAGACTCTGCGAGGGCGCGTGTATTAAAGCCAGCTAATCAATACGCTCGAATGCGTGGTTAATTAACTACTTAATCGCTTATCTTGAAAGCCGTTAATTTGCACATATTCGACACGGACGAACAGATTAGCCACTGCTTAACACACATTCTTCACTAGGAAACAACCAAAGGATTCTACCTAACACTAAGGAACAACCAAAGGATTCTTAACTAAGGAACAACCAAGGATTCTTCCCTAAGGAACAGCCAAAGGATTCTACCTAACACCAAGGAACAACCAAGGATTCTTCACTAAGGAACACAAGGGATCTCTCCTGTAAAGTGCTCTCACTTGAAGCCTAAAAATGGCCACGAAAATCGTAGATAATACAAATTATCAAGCCTCATCTCAAAAATTCAAACGAATTTTTAGTATTATTTGTATTATTCGGACTATTGTCCTCATCTTCATTGTTATCTGTACAACGTTTTGGCCGATGTGCCCTCCGGCCTTCTTCAGGTATTTCTTGTCGGACTCGGAAACCTTCTCGTACTCGGGAACCTTCTTGTCGTAATCGGGAGCCATCACGGAACTTTGAACCTAACCCTTAACTCAGTCCACAAAATTCAGAGAAACGCATTTTTGTTAACAATTTTCAGGCTTCTTAGCCAAACTACCCAAAAAAATACCCAACAAGAATGATATGCAGTAAAATTTTAAAGCATTGTCTTGTGTTATTTACGTATTCTTCATTCGGCCTTTTATCGCCAAGTGTAGAAATCTCACGGCAATTATTAACTTTTGACGCCTAAATCGGTAATTTAAGGTAACTAAAACCACCTAAACAAGAGCCGAGGTTACAGTGGCCTAAAAATTGTGTTTATACATACCACAATAAAGATAAGGACAAAATACCAAAGTTATTCAGCCTGCGGTCCTATACCAGTCATGGTATGAATCATTTCCGTGACTATCACATATATTTCCGACCAGCTGCTCTTTCGATGCCCTTTGCGCCCACGCTATGTTCCTTGGACCCGCAGAACTGAGATCGATGCAAATTGGGCGGAGTGCCTTTGTGACGGGTTGAGAATTTAGTAAAATAAGATAACACACCGTTAATAATGACAACTGTTTTATTCAGATATAATAAATGAGTACAAAACGTACTCATTCATTATATCTTAATAAAACCGTTGTTAAAACACTAGGTCGGAGAGAAGAGACACGATGGGGAGCTTTGTCTGGCGTTTTGTTTTATGTGGACTTAGTTATTTATGGAATTATTCTTGGCGGCAAAGTCTATTTCTCCTAGTGGCAATTTTCTTATTTCAGCAATCCTGTTATTCAGTCCGATATTAATTCAATATATGGTATGATCAGATCACTACTACGTGGATTCAGCATTGAATCGACGTTAGGGCTTGTTTAGATCAGAAGAGCATCCGAGTAGGAATCACAAGGTCCTGGTTCAATACCGGGCGTCCCCATCTCAGCATATGATTAGCACATGATTAGTGCTGTAAAGTGAGAGCTGATGATGGGTGTGACGCTCCACCTCAGACGTAAAAACAATCTCCTTGATCTAGCGCTTGTGAAAAGGATAGATTCCCTAACTGTCTGGCTGATACCAACTCTAGGCCACCCGACGAATTTACTTACTACTTCTTATGTCGTATTGTCTCCGTTAGATGGGGTGTCTTGGTTACTTTTTTTCGTAACAACTCAGAAACATACTTCCCAGAATTTCAACCATCAAAAGCGTTTGACCAACAAACTCGTGAAGAAGGAAAGAGCAGAGGCAGAAGGACCTTCTTCCCGAATTGACAGCCTTAACGACACTACCTCAGCTCACTAGACTCTAGATCTACTAACTAACCCGAACTCCCAATTCGAACTAGTTATATAGCATTCCACAACTTCCACGTGGCCATGTCTCATCCAGTCAGAACACCTACCCACATTAACCACTTCCGGTCGATAATCCCATTTTCGGATCTTTTGTCTGCTAAAAATCCTTAGATTAAATCTAATCCGGTTATCTTTGTCAACTTTCAATGCACAAAGGATCGTCACCACCTTGTCTGGAGTTTCTTACTGCATCGCCCTATTTGGCTGTAGGGGGTGGGGCATTTATTCGTTTATTTGTTAAACTGCACTTAATATTTTCTCGTTATTTTTTTTTCAATTCTTTTATTTTCCTACTCCCATAATGCAACAAGAAGACTTCCTGTCGCCCAGCATCCAGTGAAAGACCACCAGCTAATGCTGGTATGAAAAATTCGCAAATATAATAATAATAATAATAATAATAATAATATAATAACAATTGATTGAATAACAATAATAATTGATTAACAAAAAAGAAAGAACTAGTCAACTGGTGGATTTTGCAGTTCCAGCAGATCACAGGGTGAAGATGAAGGAAAACGAAAAGATGGACAAATACCTTGACCTTGCCAGAGAACTGAAAAGGCTATGGAATATGAAAGTCAAAGTGATAGCAATTGTAGTTGGTGTACTTGGAATGGTCCCAAAAAGTTTAGAAAAAAGACTGGAAAATCTGGAAATCAGAGGAAGAATTGAGACCATCCAGAATACTGCACTGCTGCAATCTGCCAGAATACTCAAAAGAGTCATGGAGACCTGAGGAGACTTGTTGTCACTCAGACCCCCAGTGAAATACCATCAGCTAACACTAATGGGAAAAACTCAAAAGGAGTAATAATAATAATAATAATAATAATAATAATGACCTATGAAAATAATGCACCGCGAGGTAGAGAGGTTATTTTTAAAACTTCAACGCTGTAATTGAAAAAAGAAATAGAATCACTGTTGCTTCTGTTGTGATATATTAAATACGTCTCTAAAAAGAAGAGCTCTCTTGCTATTCGCAAGTGCCCCTCCCTTTAACCCAACCTCAGACCACCGTCACCCATCCCGCCAAATTAACACAATGGAGACGTGCACTATTGTCATTTTGTGGGGAGTAAAGAAAAAATTTAAAAATAAAGAAACAAACAGGCAGGGTAAAAGTTCACGATTTCTAGCTTTTTCCCTTCGGTGGCTCGTGACGTTACGATTAACGATCAGGACACGAAATGGCGGGAAAAATTTGCCAATGAAATAAGAGTTGTCTCCCTTGAAAAGAAAATGGAACAAGTCAACAACAAAACGAATGATAACTTTTTTTTTTTTTAGTTTCTTTTATAGGAAAAGAAATTTCAACGGAATGAAAATATTTTGTCTTCTGGTTATACTCAATTTGTTTCTTTTTGGGTGCTTATATATATATATATATATATATATATATATATATATATATAGTGTCCGACTAGGATTCACAAGGTTCCTGTTCGATGCTGGCCTTCGCCAACTCAGCGTATTCTTTGAAAGGAAAATAAATTTCAACTGAACGAAAATATTCTGTCTTCTGGTTATACCCGATTTGTTTATTTTGATGTGCTTACATACACACACACACACACACACACACACACACACACACACACACACACACATATATATATATATACACATATATATATATATATATATATATATATACACACATACATACACACACACATATATATACACATATACACATATATATATACATATATATATATATATATATATATTATATATAGTGTCCGGCTATAAACACAAGTTTCCTGGTTCGTTGCTGACCCTCGCCAACTCAGCGTATGAGTAGCACAGGGATCTGTGCCGTAAAGTAGGAAGCTGATGGTAGTTCTTGCGCTCAACTTCATACGCAAAACAATCTCCTTGGTCTAGGGCAACTGGAAAGGGTATAGACTTCCTCGCTCTCTGGCTGATACCAACTTTAGGCCACTTTACTTTTATATATATATATGTTTAAGTTAAAGTAGCGTGGACATTAAGTCAACACCTGGTTACTGACAGTTTCTCAGAACAAATAGGAAATTGGTTTAATAAATTTATAACCCACGCACATAACTTATATTTAAGCATTTTCTGTATCAATCATATGTATGTATAGGGCTGGCTTAGCTCGGTTGGTAGAGTGTCCGGCTGTGAATTTTGACTACCAGAAAAAAGTTAACTTCATATTCTTTTAGATGGGTGTGTATACCTGTAAACTGGTTCCCGTCGCTACTCCATCTCTTTCTCACTCATTCACACACATAGACACATACAGACACAGACACACACGTTTCTTTTTTCATCCCACCTTGAACTCCCCACACTCACCTCTCAAGTGTATTAAAGCAAACAAAACATTTGAATATATATATATATATTTATTTTTAGGTATAAATCTTTTTAATATCGAACGTGTGTATAATATCATAATCTACATTTTTATATTATTAATTAGTTCAATTTTATGTATATAAATTTAGTAGCCATGAGATGATAGAATTGGATTGAATTTAATTCATAAGGATAAAATAAGCGTGAATTTGTATGGGGGAAAGATTAATCTAACTTCCATATATGGTAGCTATTTAGAAATAATATTTCTACCCAAGCCTGTAGCAGACAGCAAGAGGTTTTTGCATCTATGTCAACTCACGGCCTACTAATATTATACGGCCCCATATGATACAGTAAGAGGCAAAAAATAACAGGCCGATTATATTTTAACTCATTCTGGGTCGCTTATAAACTTGACGCAGAAAGGAAGGTAACTTTAAAAATTTAACAGAAAATAATAAAATAATACCGCTAGAATTTATTAGTCATTATTTTAATTTAATTTTAATTCTTTTCAAAATTAAAATACCTTATTTTATACTTTGTCTTTCACTAATCTACGAATTATAAACGGCTGTGATTTACCTTGTTTTTATGCTTTTCAATCACGTATACGGTCTGTTTTGCCTAAGACGCTAGTTTGGTAAAATTACTAACGCATAACTTTTTGCATTTAAATATTGATTTTTTAAAGTTTTTTCGATAATTTGTTTACAAAAATGGTTAATTTTTCATATTACATTTCTGAAGAAAAAAAAAAGAAAACAGTTTGTGTATTTTTGTATACTTTTAACATTTTCCAGCCTAAACCTACAGATTGACTATCAGGCCAATCGGCCAGTTATTTTTGCCTCTTAATGTATCATGTGGGGCCGTATAATATTAGTAGGCCGTGGTCAACTTAAGATAAAAAAAAAATTCTTGTGTTTTAAACAAGATGGAACGATCTCTTCGTTAAATGGCAAGCATGAATACCACATTTCAAATATGAAAAATAAGAAAAATACAAATCATGATTTAATAAGATCTATTCGAATATTGGACGTTGTTCTTAAAAATCAGATCCTTAATAAAGTGATATAAAATCTAAAAGGAAATATAGATGTCCATTATTTAGAAAGCGAATCCATGGCATATCCTCATGTCTCTCTAGTAAAACATCTTTAAAGCGTAGACGTGGTCTAACTACCGATCGAAACCCTTTTTTAGAAATAGTTTACCTATTTCACCGGCCTCAGAAATTCGTCTCAATCTTTTGTTATGCATATGAGCTAATAACGTAGCATCATTAAAATTAAAGTTATGATTAGTTTCGGATCTCTGTTGGAAAAATCTGTTGTCCAAATTACCTAATTTAATATCACGGCGGTGTTCATATAAACGTTTTTTAAGGTTTCTGTAAGTCTCACTGATATATTTTTATCGCAGTCTTTGCATAGAATTATGTAAACGCCGGCGTCGGATTTTATATGTTGTTGAGATTTCGTGTTAATTAAGTTTCCAATAGTTTTAGAATATTAAGTGACAGTTTTAATAGCAAGATTATTTAGATTATTTTCAATGGAGTTAGCGGTATTAGGTAAAATTTTGTGTCTTTGGGAAAATTTTATTTTACAGTCTACGGAGGTTTGAGATCGTTTTCATTCGTGGTTTCTGCGGGCTTTATTGTTGTTGTTGTTGTTGTTGTTGGCATCCTTCGGTCCACTAAGGACGATGGCGTAGTGTCCAAAAATTATCTACGCAAGCGGCTGAGCAGGCCAATCCCTGAATGACAGTCTTTGGTGAGCTGACTGCACACAAACGGTGATGTTTTCTGGAGCTGCTGTTTTAACTCCCCCTGGCTCTCTTTGCTGTGAAGTCTACTCTCCCCACCGCCTCACACCTCTTCGTACCTTGTTTAACATTAAGGCGCCAGGCAACTCGGTTTTCTGCATCTAATTCCCACGTGTTTGTATCAATGTGGAATATCCTCATGTCTCTCTAGTAGATATCTTTAAAGCGTAGGCGTGATCGAAAGCCTTTTACTAATTCATCATACAAAAGTTCTTTTGGGATGCGGCCATTTTCCATCCTCCTCTTGAGGGCTTCAGATAATGATTAATATACACCCTTTTTTGTTTCTGTTCACTATTTAGAAAGTCTACTTTCCATCGAGTCTTAAACAACTATTTACCCATAACTGGTGAGGTGACAGATGGATTCATACTTTTTCCACGGGTATTAGTGGAAGTAAAATGCTAATATCCTGTATTGATATATTAAACTATTTTTTTCAAACAATATGAAAGATCTATTTGAAAATGTCAACGTGGCGGACATTCTGTCCTTTTTTAGGGAAATAAAATTATACCATAGAATATAGACATGAACTTAATCAATATGGTGCTGACACATTGTTAAAACCAATTACTAAAAAGTATAAATATAAATTCACAACATATATTACTTCCTAACCGTTAGGCATGGCATAACACCAGACGGGTTGATTTTCCTTTAAAATTAATCAACCAACCAAATATTACTTGCCAGATTTATTCAAGGAAAAAAATTTTTAAACTTTAAAAAATAACCAATGTAAAGGCCTTCTAAAAGGAATGGATACACAATTCAATATGAGAATTACGATTGTAACTTAATTGATGTTTTGATGCACATTTAATAGTTTTAATTAATTGTTTTTCACAATAACAATACTCCTTGTCTTTGTTGGTGGGTCACAATGTTACATAGTGATGTTTTCACCATAACAAATCGATATATGTCGTATACCCTTTTCTTACTTCTTTGCTTCTAGTCGTCTTCTCTTCTGGCCGGCTTTGCTATTCTGATCGTCAATCATCTTTCTTGGTCTGGTCTAGCGTCTGGTGTTTCTTGGTATATCTTCTAAGGTCTACTGTTGCTATGTTCCTGCTGGCTGGTCGTCCTGGATTCATTTCTTAGTCTTGTTACCAAGACATTCATCAACCACAAGAACATTTACTTATATAAACTTTTATTTCTTAACTATACATTTCACGTAATTAAATATCTGACTAACATAGCGCGCGCGAGTTGCAGCCTTAGGCAGAGCACAAAACGGCCAACCGCTCTGCCTGACGTCCAACTGCAAACTGGCGACTCTGAAAAAGGTCCCACGTGACTTCACATATTTGGCGGGCTTCTGTAATTTTCCATAGAAGGGACCCGACCATGGTATGAAAGGGGTCATCCCCTCAGAATTACTGGAGATTGACAATAATCTTATGCAACCGCATAGATTATGTAACAACAAACTTTCCAGT
>CM042162.1:16070164-16072664 GCA_023376005.1 Doryteuthis pealeii
CATGATATGTTATATAATATAAATGATATGATATATATTTGAGTTGAGTGTGACCATACGTACAGGTATCTGTAAAAGTGGGTGGATGGGAGTTGTTGGGTATGTGGGTGTGTAAACAAGTTATATATAACAAAACAGGCAAATTCTTGAAAGCTCACAAAGAGTTAACGAAAAAACCCCAAAGCAAATCATTTATTAATTACCACCCAGGTATTCCAAAAATACATGAACTACCAAAATCCCACAAACCTTAATTGTCCTTGTACCAGAAATATGTTTATATTGCTAAACGTTTAACTCAGTCTCGTATGTAACTATAAGGTAATGCGGTAATTTTCGGATACTGTCATCCCGGCCCCTGCCCTAAAATACGCTAGGCGGCGCCTGCTGAAAAAGTGACCCGTGCTAGTTATGAACTATATAGCGGTTTGAAGGCGTTTTTATTAACAAATTAATGCGATCATGAAGCGATATTTTACGCCCCCCTCCCCACCCCCCAAGTTTTGTGTCGACAAGTAAATATATTAACCCCTCTCTCCCTAAAATAACTTTTTTAACGATTTGAAGGAAAATTACTGTGATAAGTGTTGTGAGGTTTTACGGGGTCAAATAAGAACAAAATGACGGGTAACAAATGTAGTAAAATGTATTAACAAAAAGTAGACAAATACAATAGAGATAAGTGGAAATTACATCCGACAAAATAGAGTTATTGGCTTACTCGCATTGGCTTACTGCCAAGCCACAATTATCCCTGTTACTTATAGTAACCCGTCGGCGCATACCATTGGTCAATAGGGTATATCACCTATAACAATAAGAAAGCGATATTTTGCAGCCTCCAGATTTTTTTATCGACGTGTAAATGTAGATATTTGAACCCTACTTTTAAAATAACTTTCTTTTTTAATAGTCTTATTTCATTTTAATTAAAAACAAATGTCACGTCTCTTTTAAATAGTTTCGAAAAAAAAATCAATAATACATGAAACAATTATAGTCTTTTTCCTATAAATTATTAGTGACACTCATCTTTAAAATTCTGGAAACTTAATTTTAAAAAAGATTCAACAGGAATAAGAGAATTATGGCGGGAGTGATAGGAAACTCGTAGGAACTGTGGATATACAACAGTATGATAATTTAATTATTACAACGGTTGATATGTTTACAACGTTTTGATATGTTTACTACTGTAAAATAGTGTTATATCATCATCATCATGTCGTGCAAGCAGCACGGATATCCAACACAATCTCTCGCCAACCTTACCTATCATTCATCGCCCCTGGGAGTTCTTCCGCGCAGCAACCAGCATCCTCACATAGTTGGTCAATGTAAGTCCTTGCTGGGCGGTCCACATTAGCATGCCCATGAGAAGAACGTCGTTTACGAGCTCATCCCTGCTTCTCCAGCAGTGTCCTGCATGCCTAGTCTGTCTTACTCGGATGGTTTGTGAGATGGAGGGGGGGGGCAGGTGGCCATACAGCTGCTTCCTTGTGGGGTGCTGTTTCCACGACTTGTTCAAGACTGCACGCAGCATTCTTGTGTAGCTCCCATCTAGCCTATTCTCAAGGCACTTCGTTAGGGTCCAAGTGGTGCAGCCATACAGCAGTATTGATCAAACATCAGGTTTATAATAGAGAGACATATTAGAGACTTACACTAGAGAGGATGGATGGTCTTACTTGATTACTTCATTTCGGCTTACTTGTTACTGGTTCCTGCAGATTCTTCAAACTTGTTACATTACTCTGGTTACTGCTTCTATTTCTTCTTCTATCTCCTCTAGCCGACATCTTGTTGTCTAGTTGAGTTAACTTTTATTTAAGGGCTGATTTTGTTCTCTGCTAACTATTCTGTTCTTCAATCTTATAATTCTTCTAGTGGACTTCTTTCGGCTAGTCATCGTTTTTATATTTAATAACCAACAAGACTTAAGTTTTCTTTATCAAGTTTGCATTACTTATCTAGCCCATATTCTATCAATCCAACCGCGGGGATTGAGATTTGAGCCCCGGAGAGAAGACTAGCACGTCTTTCTCCTTCCAAGTTAGGGTCGAATCTAAATTCTGACTAACTACAACGTGTCTGTCATGGCGCGTGAGATTCGCGCCTCTAGGTCAAGGGTTACCAACAGTCTCGGTATTTTCCATGAGAGATAGACTTATATTACTTGATTATTTAATTTCTGCTTACTTGTTGCTGTCTTCTATCTGCTATGGCTGCCATCTTGTTGTCTAGTTGATTTCTAATTCTACTTTTCTTTTAAGTCGTCTAACTTCTGGGCTGGTCTTCTTGGGCTAGTCATTGTTTTATATTTAATAACACAACAAGACTTAGATTTTTCTTGATCAAGTTTTATTAGCCCATGATTGATTAAATTCCGCGCAGATGAGATGATCCGAGAGAGACGAGAATCACGTCTAATCTCCCTGACGGTTCGGTCGAATCTAAATTCTAAACTATTTATTCCCACGTCTCACGTCTCTGTACCGGA
>CM042162.1:16077664-16095164 GCA_023376005.1 Doryteuthis pealeii
TTCTGGAGCTTGGAGGAATGTTAACTACTCCTTCATTACCATTACTCCCAGGTACACTGCCTAGGTGATAGTACCTGTTAAAGTTTCATCTATGGATCAAATAGAAAAAATGTGTTTAAAAATTTGAATTTAAAATCAAGAATTGAGTATCCATCAAGAATGCATAAAACAAAATGTCTTCGGCATAAAATAACCCAACAAGGCTTGTCATGCCATAAAATCCAATCAACCAACCAACCACAACGTCTCGGGGATTCTGTGTTGGAATGTTTTGTATATAAAGTGTGCTCCAATTGCCCACCTGAATTTATAGACTAGCCAAGGCCACGTGGTTTATTCCTGCTGCCAATCACTAGCCATACTGCGTGGCTGATACACTACTTAAATCCACACACTGGCCATAATTCTAATTGCACTCATTGAAGAGGGACTTATAATACTCAGGATTACCAGACGATTACCAATACTCAGGACTCTTTACCAAGGGATTACCAAGGATCCAATTCCAGTGGACAAGCGCTCTGGCTTAAGGCCAACAAGGATGACACATAAGATTGTAATATTCTGCCGCATCTAGGTTTAAAACATGAAAATGAGAAATTGTTTTTTTTTTTAACCAAACTAGTATAATGATATTTCTCTGAATGTTTGAGATGAGGCGTGAAGATTAGTATTATCTGCGTTATTCGGACTATTGTCCCCGTCTTCATTGTTACTTGTACAACGTTTCGGCCGATATGCCCTCCAGCCTTCTTCGGATATTTCCTGGGTGAAAGCAGTTGGAAAAATAATCAATTAACACAACTCTTACCTCAGCTATGGTTAGCGGAAGGAGAACAGGATACCCGCGTGGACTAAATAAAGGGTTAGGTTCAAAGTTCCGTGATGGCTCCCGAATACGACAAGAAAGTTCCCGAGTTCGAAAAGAAGGTTCCCGAGTTCGAGAAGGTTCCCGAGTCCGACAAGAAATACCTGAAGAAGGCCGGAGGCATATCGGCCGAAACGTTGTACAAGTAACAATGAAGATGAGGACAATAGTCCGAATAACGCAGATAATACTAGTATAATGATTATCGACGGATTCTTGGGGAAATTGTAATAAGGCGGTGACATTTATCTATGTTTGCTTCAATTCAACATTCAACACTCAGTGCGCCTCATGTTCGTAATCAATTGAACCTAATAGCGTAAGTGGAGTTCGAACTCGCTAATCACGATGTCGCAATTAGCCATGTTACGGGGGACTTCCCCTCAGGGGTTGTAAAATGTGTTCTGCAACGATGGTTTTGGCATTAAATAGTCACTTATGGTTGATATACATCACACATAGAAACTAAATCAGCCAACAACCTCGTAGAAGAACAGTAGTAGTGCTATGTATTGAAGTTTAAAACATTAAAATGAGGACTTATTTTTTTACCAAGCTAGTGTAATGATTATTGAGAGATTCTTGTTGGGGAAATTGTGATAAGTTGGTGACCTTTATTTTATCTTTGGTTCAGTTCAATATTCAACGCTCAGTCCGCCCTCACATCAGACGTTAGATCTGATATGAGGATGAGAGCAACACAAAAGTGACACATCGGTGAGTTGCTTTTGAGATTTCATATTTTTTTCATTTTCCACAGGCAAATAAATAAATCGATCAATCTGTGATTTATTGATAAATTCGTTAACCCAACAGGAATAGATGCAAACGACGACGAGATTTTAATTTTGATTCGGGTCAGATGGGTCTAAGTAATAAGAAGTTCGAGATAATCACACACACACACACACACACACACACATATATATATATATATATATATTATATATATATATATGGAGATAAATATATATAGAGAGAGAGAGATACATATATATATAATAACGCAAATATTTGGATATATATACATATCCATATATATGTATATATATATGGATATGTATATTAAAGGATATATATAAATGGATATATATATATATATATATATATATATATATATATCTTACGTAGAAAATAAAACCTTTGCGTCGATAGAGGAGAAAGGGCTGAATGGAAGAAGATGATATTTGTTATATCAAAGAAAGAAAGAATGAATTAATGAAAACATGAAGGAATAAAAGAAAATAAATAAATATGTGACTAATGTAGAAGATAAATAAAGAAAAGAAAAGAAAAGAAAGAAAGACAGAAAGAAGAAAAAAGAAGAACGAAAGAAAGAACTGATATGTGAAATCAGAATTTAAAGAAGAAATAAATAAAGATATAACGAATATATGAAATCAAAAAAAAGAAAGAAAGAAAGAAAGAAAGAAAAAAGAAAGAAAGAAAGAAAGAAAGAAAGAACTGATATGTGGAATCAAAATTTAAACAAGAAAGAAATAAAGTATAAACGATATATGAACTCAAAAGAAAGAAAGAAAGAAAGAAAGAAAGAAAGAAAAGAAGAAAGAAAGAAAGAAAAAAGAAAGAAAGAAAGAACTGATATGTGGATCAGAATTTAAAGAAGATAGAAATAAAGATATAACGAATATATGAAATCAAAAGAAAGAAAGAAAGAAAAGAAAGAAAGGAAGAAGAAAGAAAGAAAGAAAGAAAGAAAGAAGAACTGATATGTGGAATCAGAATTTAAAGAAGAAAGAAATAAAGATATAACGAATATATGAAATCAAAAGAAAGAAAGAAAGAAAGAAATAAAAAAGAAAGAAAGAAAGAAAGAAAGAAAAAAATAATTGATATGTAAGTTCAAAATATAAAGAAAGAAAGAAAGAAACAAGCAAAGAAAGAAATAAGGAAGTAACAACTGATAGGGGAAAACAAAATAGAAAAAAAGGAAGAAAGAACGAAATAAAGAAAGAAATATGATGACACTAAGGAAAATCAAATTGACATCTTTCACTCTACGTATAATTCCTTCATAATGGATTGTATTTCACATAAAGAAATTCGGCACATAACATGATTACAGAGGAACGTACTACTTACAGACACACACACACACACACACACACACACGCACACACACCAATGCACACACAAATATTAAGTATATATATATATATATAATATAATGTGTGTGTGTGTGTGTGGAGCGCGTGATCTGTAACGGTTAGAGTCGTAGGAAATGGACTCTACTAGCGCGGATGAAGCTGTTTGCATTTCACATAGCGCTATTTTTCCTCCAGCTACGGATAAATAGTAAAACAGCCTAGGGGAAGGAAAACTTTGAATTCGAACCTCTTAAACACCGCTGAAGAAATTGACCTGGTGTCATATCCTAGTCGGGCGCAGGCGTTGATACATATATATATATATATATATATATATATATATATATATAAGTAAACAATGTGTTTGATAGGGCCTTAGCCGACAATTTTTGGGAGAATATGTGCTTAATTGCAACAAAAGCAAGCAATGTCGACGGGGCGGCCTAAAGTCGGTATCAGCCAGTCAGCGAGGGAGTCTATCCCCTTTTCAATAGCGCTAGACCAAAGAGATCGTTTTAGCATCTGAGGTGGAGCACCACACCTACCACCAGCTCCTTTCTTTACCGCACAGATCCCTGTGCTACTCATACGCTGAGTTGGCGAGGACCGGTATCGAATTAGGAACCTTGTGGTTTCTAGCCGAACGCTCTACCGACTGAGCTAACCCGACCCTGCAGTCATACCTAATTTTGAAAATTAACTAATTAATAATTAATGAATTAGGCGGGCATACCTGTTCAAATGTAAGGTAAACAAATCGAGAAAAGTCATCTCTGTATGTACATTTCGGCCTATTATGCCTCATCAGCAGAGTTATAGACAGGAAGACTGCATACTCATACACCTATATATATACACTGGCACACACACACACACACACACACACACACATACACACACACAACACACACACACATATATATATATATATATAATATACTCACTCACACATATATATATACACACTCGCACACACACACATATATATGTATATTCACACACAACCACTTACTTACACACACACGTATATATAGACTCATACACACGCACATATATATGCATATATATATATATTATATAATATATATATATTCACTCAGACACATATATTATAACACTCATACGCGTATATGTATATATATACATTCACACACATACAAAATATGTGTGTGTGTGTGTGTGTGTGTATATATACACGTGTAATGTGTGTGTATGCGTGTGTAAGTAATATATATGAGTTGGGTGCGTATATATATATATATATATATATATTGTATATATATATATATATATATATATATATATATATGTGTGTTGTTGTGTGTGTATAATATATATATATACATATATATATAGTGCGTGTATCAAGTTATAATGTGTGTGGTGTGTGTGTGTGTATACACGTGTATTGTGTGTATGCGTGTGTAAGTATATATAATGAGTTTGAGTGCGTATATATATATATATATATATATATATATATATATATGTATTATATGTATATATATATATATTTATATATGTGTGTATAATAATATATATATATATATATATATATACATATATTATATATATGTGCGTGTTCAGTATGTATAATGTGTGTGTGTGTGTGTATAACACGTGTATGTGTTGTGTAAGCCCGTGTAAGTATATATATGAGTTTGAGTGCGTATATATATATATATATATATATATATATATATATGAGTGTGAGTGTAAATATATACGTGTATGAGTATATAATATGTGTGTGTGCGTGTGAGTGCATATACAAGGTGTGTAATATAAGTGCCGAGTTTGAAGCTGTATTTAGCAAGATAGAAATGAACAATGAATGGAATGTTAATTTTTCAGATTACAAAGTGTGTCAAAAAGGACAAAAAACCTCGATACATTTTTACACACCTTGTACATATGTTTGTATAAGTATATATATATATATATATATATGTGTGTGGTGTGTGAGTGTATATATAGGTGTATGTGTGAGAGTGTATATAGGTGTATACGAGTTCAAATCCTGGATGTGGTAATTGCATTTCCCTTAGCGCTAATACCCTTGGGAAAGGTATGAATCCTACTCTCCCTCCAGCTATGGATAAATAGTAGGCTAGACTGGGCTCTTTAACCTTGGTTAGGCAACTGGTCTAGGAGAAGGAAATCTCTTAATTCAAACCTGTTGAACTCCGCTTAATAAATTGAACTTGTGTCACATCCTGGTCGTGTGGTGGGCTTGGTAAATATATATATATATATATATATATATATATATATGTGTATGTATGTCAGTGTAAATATACGTGTATGTGTCTATGTGTGCGTGTGTGCGTGTGTGTGTGTGGTGTGCTTGGCATGTGCTTGTGTTTTTCTTATTGATTGTGTGTTGTGTGTGTGTTGTTGTGTTTGTGTGTGTGTGTGTGTGTGTGTGTGTGTGTGTGTGCTTGAGCTTGTGTGTTCGCATGTTTGATTGTGTGTGTGCGTGTGTGCACGCTGTGTGCGTGTGCATGTGTGTGTGTGAGTGTGCTTGTTTATGCATCTGCATGCGTGTGTGTTTGTGTTTGCGTGCTTGAGCTTGTATGTTCATTTGTTTGCTTGTGTGTGTGTGCGTGCTTGTGTGTGTATGTGTGTGTGTGAATTGTGTATTTGTGTATGTGTCTGTGTTTGTGTGTGTTTGTGTGTGTGTGCTTCTGCTTGTGTGTTCGCTTGTTTGATGTGTATGTGTGTGTACGTGTGTGTACGTGATTATGTGCTTATGTCTGTTGTGTGTGTGTCTGTGTGCGTGCGTGCGTGGGTGCGTGGGTGTGTGGTGTGTGTGCTTGAGCTTGTGTGTTCGCTTGTTTGATTGTGTGTGTGCGTGTGTGCACGCTTTTTGTGCGTGTGCATGTGTGTGTGTGTGTGAGAGAGTGTGCTTGTTTATGTGTCTGTGCGTGTGTGTTTGTGTGTGTGTGCTTGAGCTTGTATGTTCACTTGTTTGCTTGTGTGTGTGTGCGTGCTTGTGTGTGTATGTGTGGTGGTGTGTTTGTGTGTGTGTGTGCTTCTGCTTGTGTGTTCGCTTGTTTGATGTGTATGTATGTGTATGTGTGTGTACGTGATTATGTGCTTATGTCTCTGTGTGTTTGTCTGCGTGCGTGCGTGCGTGCGTGTGTGTGTGTGTGTGTGTGTGTGTGTGTGGTGTGTGTGTTTTAATAAACGTGTCGGAAGTGTTGTCTTGAAATTAACTCAATATTCGCTTCCTAACATTGGAAGAGAAATTAATTGCGAATCTCATAATTTCCAAAATATTGCCGATGAAAACTTCACCGAAATGAAACCGTCGGCTATAAACGATTTCGAAGCAAAAATTAATTATCTTTTCTAAATGTAGAAGAAAACTTGAGAGCAACCAGCAGCAACCATTTCGTCAATCACTTTCACACGCTCATTTTATTAAAGATCCAAACAAAACAGAATTGCCCAACAGTCGCCAAGTTAGCGTAACGTTTATCGTCGTTGAAAATGGTTGGTTGTGTTACGTTATCAGGGAGCCTTGGATAATTAAATTTCGAAAAAGGATCAGTTTTAGTAAAAAAAAATACGCTGTGATTGAAGAAGGAAATAAATATTTGTAAAAAAATATTTTGAAAGAAGGAATTGATTTGGAATGTGTTTGTTTAAAATGTTTGTTTAAATTCCATCAGAGAATTGATGGGGTTGAATATTTTCGGGAGAATTATAAACACTGGCCACATGAATGTCGAATTATTTTGGCTAAAAATTCCAGTGTGGCAATTTGACAATATACAATGAAATTAAGATATGACGTAAAAAAATAACCAGTTGATTATTGGTAAATTATAAAAGAAGGAGTGAATAGTCAAACGGGAGAATAAGAAAAGAACAAGAGGAGAACGAGCTAAGACCACGAAGTAGAGTCCATAGTTTTTGAATAAGTGTTATTATTATGTACAACACAGACTTTTGAATAAGTGTATTCTTATGTAAAATTTGTTGTGAAGTATTCAAGCACATCTTAAAAACCAGACCTGACCAAACACAATGAATGGTATTTCTGAATTCAGTATGAAATGGCAATCGTATATCACTTGATGAATATTTGATTTTTGGAAAAAATCTTTTAACGCTGGCCAGTGTTATTTATACAAATCACTTATTTATTCATTACTTATTCTTGGATTTCTTATGGATATAAGATGTGCTGGAATCCACCATTTAAAATTATAGACTCTGCGTGGCCGCGTGGATTAAATCCAGCCAATCAACTAAAGGATTCTACCGAACATTAAGGACACCGAGGAACAACCAAAGGATTCTTCACTAAGGATCAGCCTCTGCCTAACAGAAGGGGTCTCCACTGTAAAGTGTTCTCACTTGAAGCCAAAAAATGGCCACAAAAATCGTTACACTTATATCGGGGGTATTTGTGGTGCAATGGCTATCGTCGTCAGAAATTGACGGCCCCAATATATTCCTCAAGTTTTTCGCCTTAACATAGAACACACCTACATCACCCATCATCATTTACTAGAGGGCACAGAATCCCCAATATGCACTACATGCCAAGAGAGATTTACAGTGAAACATATACTGATAGAGTGTGTAGACTTTGATCTAGTGCGAACAAAAATACTACCAAGCTAGTAATTCGATTTTAAAAAACTTTCACAAAAATAAGACTATCCAGGATTTTACATTTCCTAAAAGAAGTGGGATTGTACTCAAAAATATGAGTAATTGAACAATAGTTCAAATATATACCTATATACATTTTTCTACCAAACTACCACTAAGAATCCGAAATTTAGTTGGCATTAATTGACCCACCGAGGTTGATGTGCCGTAAAATAAAACAAACCAAACCAGTTCCTGCAGTCCCTTATCCACATTCTTCGGAATTGTTCCGGGGATTCTACTCTGATTATTATCACTCATGTTCCATAATTTGTTCAGCTCTCTTGCAATGACTTATACATACTTATCCATTTTATTTTTTTTTTTTTTTGCTTTTCTTTTGATCTGCTGGAATGGTAAATTCCACTCGTTGACTCTCCGTTCATATCTTCTTGTTGATTACTACCGGGTCTGATCTTCTGGCCGGGATTGTGTGATCCGTTCTTATCTCGAAAATCCCATGGAATGCCCCTGTCTCATTTTCCAAGCACCGATTATTATTTAGAATTTCTCCGCTGACCATCCTAATCCTCGATGTAAAAAGTAGATTATCACTCAGTCTCACATCAGAATAATCTCCTTGCGACGGGAAACGCCAAGAGATCAATGGACAACTCAACTCTGATCTCTCTCTCTCTCTCTCTCTCTCTCTCTCTCTCTCTCTCTCTCTCTCTCTCTCTCTCTCTCTCTGTATGCCTCTTTCTCTGTCACTCACTTTTTGTCTCTGTCTGTCAGTCTGCCTGCCTGTCTCTCTCTCTCTATCCCCCTCTTTCTCTCTCTCTCTCTCTCTCTCTCTCTCTCTCTCTCTCTCTCTCTCTCTCTCTTTCTGTATGCCTCTTCTCTCTCTCTCTTTTTTCTGCCTGTCTGTCTCTCTCACTCTCTCTCTCATTCTCTCTCCCTCCATCTATTTCTTTCAGTCTCTGTCTCCCACTGTCTGTCTGTCTGCTCTCTCTCTCTCTCTCTCTTCTCTCTCTCTTTCTCTCTCTTTTCTCTCTTTCTACGTCTCTGTCTCTGTCTCTCTCTGTCTCTCTGTCTCTGTCTCTCCCCTCTCCCTCCATCTCTCTCTCTCTCTCTCTCTCTCTCTCTCTCTGGGGGAGGGGGACACCGTATCGTAGTGGCTAACGTTCTAGACTGTGACATTGTAGAAGGTGCTATTACGTTCACTTGATTACAAACATGAGGGCGGACTGAGCGTTGAATATTGAACTGAACCAAAGATAAAATAGAGGTCACCAACTTATCACAATTTCCCCAACAAGAATCTCTCAATAATCATTACACTAGTTTGGTAAAAAAATAAGTCCTCATTTTCATGTTTTAAACTTCGATACATAGCACTACTACTGTTCTTCTACGAGGTTGTTGGCTGATTTAGTTTCTATGTGTAATGGTATATCAACCTTAAATGACTATTTAATGCCAAAACCATCGTTGCAGAACACATTTTACAACCACCGAGGGGAAGTCCCACGTGACGTGGTAATTAACGTGGCTAATTGCGACATCGTGATTAGTGAGTTCGAACTCCACTTACGCTATGAGGTTCAATTGATTACGAACATAAGGGCGCACTGATTGTTGAATGTTGAACAGAAGCAAAGATAAAATAAAGGTCACCACTTTACCACAATTTCCACAAGAATCTCTCAATAATCAAGTGTATTAATGTTGTTCAAATTCATTTTTATTATGTTAAATGGATCTACCGTGTTTCCCATAAAAGAAAATTGTAGGTAGGTCTTATTTTCGGAGGTAATATGGAATTTGACCCATACAATCGAAGGTTGGTTTGTTCTACGGCATAAAGACCCTTTTAGGGTAATTTAATGCCGAATAAAGTAATTCTTTATAAACAAAGGACTCTGCTTGCTTACAGTACCTGCTGTGGCTTAAGTGGTCCCCCAATTAAGTACTGAACATGCTCATAGCTGATTAACCTCACTGATCTAGCTGGTAAAAAAATAATTCCTCATTTTCATGTTTTAAATTTCGATACGGGAGAATACTTGTGGAAGTGGCTAATGTACTGGACTACTCAGTGATAGCTTTTTGATTTGGTGCGTCCTAGGACGCACATATTTGTTTTGAATGAGTCCCCGGGAAAATTAATGGATCCCAACTAAACCCGTCTACTTCCTACCTTGTACATATCCTGTGTAATTCTTGGCTAACGAGTTTTTGTTTGATCCTTTCTAACCGTCTGGCCATCTTTTTAATATCCGGTTGGAATTGGTGTATGAATGCACCAAAGGTTTTACCACGAGCGCTTTTTGCACTACTTAGTGCCATCATTAGGTGTGGAACTGGTGAGATGTTTCCATTGCATATTGTTACACAAACAGTAGCAGTTCCACACCTGATAATGGCACTAAGTTGTGAAGAAAGCGCTCGTGGTAAAACCGTTGGTGGATTCATACACTAATTCCACCCGGATATTAAAAAAAGGTGGCTAGACAGTTAGAAAGGATCGAACAAAAACTCGTCAGACAAGAATTATCCGTTGAGTTCAACAAAACATGTTCAAAAGAAAAAAATGCTGCCAAAATATACTTATATATATAAATATAAAGTTACGGTAGCGAAGACATGAATCATTTTCATGAATCCCTAAAGAGAGCTCAATGTATAATAATCAATTAAGTAAATTATATACAGAGCAATATTTAACTTTCAAAGACAGAAAAACTTAACAAACCGTCATCCCGTAATAATTTATTTCGACCAGATACTCAAAAGATTTTTTCTTTCTTTTTAAATTAAAAATCCTTACGATCCCAGCCTCATCAGACGGATTTTACAAAAATAATGGGATTCACTGAAAGAAGTTATACAACCAGAAAAAAAAATCTTAATATTTACAAAATTTATGTCAGATAGCAAGTATAAAGTTAAAAATTCTAAGACTAATAAAAAAGATACAATGTATATCTTAGTTTCCTGTTCAACTGACTTCCTCAAAAAACAAAACACAAAAATAATTAAAACATTATAAAAATTATTACGGAATCGCGGTTTGTTAAGTTTTTCTTTCTTTGATGACTGTTTCTCGCTTATGTGATTTTCAAACCGCGAATTGTGTTCCTTTTTACTTCATATTTTAATATTAAATTGCAAATTTGGTTTCATTTTGCAAGGAAAATAATATAATTTGTATGTGAAATACAGTAGTGAGTTCTATTTTAGGATACACATGAAACTGCAAATCTCCATCGTGATTAGGCCCTGTTGGGACTGAAGAGTACAACGACTGCACCTCTACAGAGGGGTAAGATCCCCCTCAATGGGGCTACCTGTTGCCGTGGATGGTGACCCGTGATGCTTAAAGATGAAACCCCGTGGCTGATCAGTGTATGACATGCAGCACACACCTTTGGCCTTCATATAGGCTAGATGGGCGGTCAGAGAGGCTCCCATTAATTAATCGGCTGGTTAGGTCAAGGCCTAGCACTTATATGATTGTCCCAACCCTATTTACCTTATGGCAATACCCAACCCTTTTATCATATATATGATAGAAGGCGGTGTCTGAGAGCCTTAGTGTCCTGGGTATGACGTTAAACTCTATCCGATGGTGAGATTCCAATTCTGGAGCTCTGTGGAATGTAGAGTACCTCTTGATTACCCTTACTCTCAGGTTCACTCTGACATATAGTAGTAGTACCTGTTAGGGTCCCATCTATGAGCCGGCTGCAGAGGGGTAAGACTCCCCCAATGGGGCCACCTGTTGGTCGTGGGTGGTGACCCATTAAGGATAGAGGCCAGGTGGATGAGCAGTTCATGACTTGCAATACTCCACTTTGGCCCTATCTTGGGCTAGACGGGCGGTCGGAGAGGCCACGTCCGATCAATCGGCTGGTCACGTCAAGCCCTAGCACCTATATGATTTTCCCAAGCCTATTGCCTTTATGGCAAACCCCAACCCCTTTTTATCATATGGTTCCTAGAAGGCGGTGACTGAGGGTCTACATGTCCTGGAAATGACGTTAAACTCTATCTGATGGTGAGGTTCCAGTTCTGGAGGTTTGGGGAATGTGGAGCACCCCTTCATCACCATTGCTCCCTGGTCCACTGATCTGGAGTGGTAGTACCTGTCAGGGCCCCATCTATGGGCTAAATAGAAAAACATGAGTTTATAAACAAAATTGTACTATGCATTAAGAATGAATTTATTTCACAACATTGTCGGCATTAAATGACCCACCGAGGTTGATATGCCGTAAAACCAAACAAACCAGCCAAACCAAACCCATCTATGAGTTAAATAGAAAACAATTAGTTTAAAAATGTGTTTAAAAAATTCAGATTGAAAAAATGTAGTATCCATCAAGAATGAATAAAGAAAATGTCTTCGGCATAAAATAATCCAACTGGGGTTGACATTTCTCTGAATTTTTTAGATGAGACTTGATAATTAGTATTATTTGTATTATTCGGACTATTGTCCTCATCTTCGATTACAACAAGAAGGTTCCCGAGTCTGAGAAGGTTCCCGAGCCCGACAATAAAAACCTGAAGAAAGCCGGAGGGCACATAGACCGAAACGTTGTATAGATAACTATGAAGATGAGGATAATAGTCCTAATAATACAAATAATTCCACAGGGGTTGACATGCCGTAAAATTCAACAAACCAAACTGTTTTCTTTTGAAGAGACACGTTGGATGACTTTATTAAAATCGATTTCGTTTAAGAGATGTCGATTTTCGTGGGTTACGATCTTTGGAAGATGTTAGGACGACATCAACATGGGAAGATAAAAACGGATACAGGAAAATCTAAACTTATAATCGCTTTCTTATGTATTTATGCATTACAATTAATCCGGGTTTGATGAAATTTTATTTGCCAAGACCGAATAGGTTTTCCATCTATCACGATATGCAATCATACATATGCATAGAAGAGAGAGGGAGGGAGACACGGTGGGATATATAGATAGATATTTAAGTTTATTATAGATAGGTATGTAAGGATGTTATATATATAGACAGAGAAAATGACAGATGTGTATGCATGCATTATATACATACATCTATATATAATATCAACGTTGTAGGTATATATATATATTATATATATATATATATATATATATATATATTTTAATCTATCAATCTCTCCCCCCCCTTTCGCTTTCTCTCTCTCTCTCTCTCTCTCTCTCTCTTCTCTCTCTTCTCTCTCTCTCTCTCTATCTATCTATATCTCTCTGACGAAGGCAATTATTCCCTGTATACTTAAAAAATTATAGTTTTATATTATTGTTATTTTATTTTGTATTTAAAATAATAATAGATAGAATACATATGTACATGATTAAACTCCTAGCCAAAACACGTGTCAGTAAAACAAAGAAAATCTATTTTATCCGTTCAGCAACTTCTTTCCTTTATTTTTCATTTCATATATATATATATATATATATATATAATATATATATATATATATATATATATATAGAGAGAGAGAGAGAGAGAGAGAGAGAGAGATATTAAAAATCTCATAACCTATATATTTAAGTAATGTAAATAAAAGAAAATGTTGAAAAATTTTAATGTATTAATATTTACAGTTGGAAGTAGGAAATTGCAAGAAATGGAATCTGAATTAATTTAAATATCAACAAAAATGTAATCACCTTCATTTTCAACGATGGTTATATTTACACATTACGTTAATGAAAATTATTTATCAATGCAAATGAAGTTAATGAATATAAGCGAGATACTGTCAGTACCAAGCGCCGTTGGCTTCATGTACACGCTACGATAACTTATATATATATATATATATATATATATATATATATATATATATATATATATATATATAAATATATATATATATATATTATATAAGTTATGGGAGCGTTTGCATGAAGCCAACGGCGTTTGGTTACTGACAGTATCTCGCTTATATAATATATATATATATATATATATATATATTATATTATATAATTATATAATATATATATATTATATCATATATATTATATATGTATATTAAGTGTTAACATATTTCAAATAATATGTATATATATACATAATTTATTAAAATAAAACATATATATGACTATACAGTATATATATAACATATATAATATGATATATATATATATATATATATATATATATATATATATACTCTGACGGAGTGAAAAAATAGATTATGCAGTTTTGTGAATAAAGAAATAAGAAACTGATATCCAGTGAAAATATTAAAGAAAGACTAAATCACCCGTACGTCATAAAATTAATATGTAAAAAAATTGAATATGTAAAAAGTGCTCCATACTCTAAGTAGGGCAAAATTGTTAGGTTCATATATATATATATATATATATATATATATATATATATGATCACACACACACACGCATACACACTCACACACATACACACACATACACACACACACACACACACATAAGAAAAAATGACGCGTATGATGCACAAGAAGGCATAACAAAAATATTAAGTATTTCTCAAAGAGGATTTGAGTTACTCGAAATCAAAAGACCTCACAGCCAAGAGGTATCAGGTCTTGGTTTTATTTGGATTAACGGCATCAACCCTTCTTGGGTTATTTCATGCCGAAAATTTTATGTTCTATTGATAGTGATTATTAAAAAAAATTAACTCAATTTTTAACATTTTTTTTAACTCGTTTTTTTTCTATTCAATCTATAGATGGGACCCTAACAGATACTACCACTCCGATATCAGGTCTTGAGGACAGTTTGTTCTCACTGTGGCAAGCTTGTGTATCATTTCTTAAAGCAAGACATCACTTGCTAGCCATTGATACAGAATTCGACACTCACTGGGTTCAACACACTTACTTAGGGAAGACGGATGGTCCAACAGGCCCCTTCGATGAATCGGTTGGTCACGTCAAGCCCTAGCACCTATATGATTGTCCCAAATATATTGCCCTTATAGCAAGCCTCAACCCTTTTTATCATGTATGTGTTAGAAGGCGGTGGTTGAGGGTTTTAGAGTTCTGGGTATGACGTTAAACACTTATTTAATGGTGATGTTCCAATTCTGGGGCTCTGGGGAATGTGGAGTACCTCTTAATCACCATACCCCCATATGTACTCTGACTCAGAGTGGTAGTACCTGTTAGGATCCCATCTATGGGTTAAATAGAAAAACGTGAGTTTAAATAAATGTTTAAAAAATTGAATTTAAAAAGAAACTTGAATACCTATCAAGAACGAATAAAACAAAACGTCTTCGACATAAAATAACCCAACAAGTGTTGACATGTCGTTAAATCCAATCAACCAACCAACCACGTGCACTTACTCTTGGTCACCTGACCTGGTTTAATACTTAAACACCTAATCGGTTATTTCCTATAATTCTAATATAAACAAAGGGGAACCACTCTTGACTGATAAATTATTTATTTATTTTCCCATTAAACTAACCCTAAACCTCAACCCTAACCCTAAACCTTAATCCTAACCCTAACCCTAACCATAAACCCTAAACCTAACCCTAACCCCATTTTCTTTATTCCTAGTAGATCAATAAATAGATAAATAATGTATCAGTCAAGAATGGTTCCCCTTTGTTTATGTTAGACTTATAGGAAATAACCACCAAATCTTACTAGCCACTGTTTGCGAATTCGACACTCACTGGGTGCCTCACACTTTTAACATTGCTAATATTAGTAAACGGCAACTCCAAACCTAATGTCGACCACCACATACGTCACCCTCTTTAAATTCGTAATGGCTCCTGAAGTCTTCGGTAATAAAAAGAAGTTTTGTGTGTTCGTTCAAATACTTATGATGGACACTTTCTTATAGGCCATGTGAGCATTATCCTATAGAAAACTGTGGTCGTAAGATTTCCAGTTTTTGATCGTGATTGCCATTCGTGTGGAGACGTTGGCTGACGATTATTTCCCCCTGTTGTGCAATGAAATTGCCATCTATCATAGAATGGGATTTTCCTGTTGACTCAGACCGACGCAGGCCGCCATATTTGTTCTGCATATACCGCCAAAATAGAAATGCTGCTCCGAATGGAAACTTTCAGAGATTTTGACAGAGTGTCTCCAGGAAGAATGAGTAAGAGAGAGAGAGAGAGGGGGGAAGAAAGAAAGAGATTTTAAGAAGTTGGACAGGAAGAGAGTAATGTGGGACTAAAGAAGAAGAAAGAAGAAGAAGAGAAGAAGAGAAGAAGAAGAAGAAGAAGAAGAAGAAGAAGAGTGAGTAGCTAAAGAAGAAAGGTAGAACAATGAGTCTATTGAAGGAAGAAGAAGAAGAAGAAGAAGAAGAAGAAGAAGAAGAAGAAGAAGAAAAGAAGAAAAGAAGAAGAAGAAGAAGAAGAAGAAGAAGAAGAAGAAGAAGAATATGAGAGAATAAATAAAATAATAATAAGAAGAAGAAGAAGAAGAAGAAGAAGAAGAAGAAGGAGAAAAAGAAGAAGGAGAGGAGGAGACACTAAAGAAACAATATGAGTTTATTGAAGAAGAAGAAGAAGAAGAAGAAGAAGAAGAAGAAGAAGAAGAAGATAAATTTACTAAAGTATTAATAGATAAGAACAAGAAAAAAACAACAACAACAACAACAATAATAATAAATAATAATAATAATAATAATAATAATACCATTCAACTAAATGGTATATGCACAAGCTGAATCCCAACCAGGAGACAGACCTAGTGTTGATCAACAAGAAGAGAACTTGTCACCGCGTGGATTTTGCCGTCCCGGCCGACCACCCAGTGAAAATGAAAGAAAGCGAAAAAAATAGACAAATACTTGGACCTTGCCAGAGAATAAAGAAAACTGTGGAACATGAAGGTAAAGGTCGTGCCAATTGTAATTGGTGCCCTATGAACGGTCCCCAAAGGTCTAGAAAAGAATTTGGGTGAATTGGAAATCAGAGAAATACCCGACTGCACTGTTAAGATCGTTTAGAATATTCAGAAGAGTACTGGAGACCTGAGGAGATTTGCTGTCACTCAGCCTCCAGTGAACCACCGGCTACGACAGGTGTGAAAAACTCGATGATAATAATAATAAACAGTATATATTAGATTGTTAGGAAAATAATTACCTTTTACAAGAGAGGATATAAAAAGAAAGGGAATTTGAATTAATTAAAATATGTATAAAAAATATAATCACATTCATTTTCAGCGATTGCAATATTTACGCATGAAGTTACGTTATTTCTACAATTAATTAATACAAATGAAGTTAATAAAAATTATTTCTACAAATTCATTAACGCACATAAGAGTTAATGAAAATTATATTATATGTTTATTGATACACATGAAATTAATGAAAATGATGTCTACCTGTTTATCAATAAGCATGAAGTTAATGAAAATCATTTCTACCAATTTATTCATACATACAATTATTCATACCAATTCATTAATACACAAGAAGTTAATGAAAAAATTTATCAATTCAATAACACACATGAAGTTAATGAAATTTTATTTCTACTAATCTATCAATAGACATGAAGTTAATGAAAATTATTTCTACAAAATTATAAAATAATCCCAGACATTTTTACCTACAAAATGTTTGGTCACAAATCATATATGCAAAACAGTAAGATTTAGCATTACATAACCCATATGGATTGATATGCCATTAAACAAAATAACCAACCAACTAATTGTTCGACTGCAGGGTAGTTTTTCTATTCTACTGTCTAAACAGCAATCTGCTACCGTTACTGGTGATACAGTACTGCCTACAACTACTGTAACGTTGTGCTTCTTAGGCTATTATCTGGTTGGTTTACAGAGGCATCTTTTTAGATAGATGCTTGTAGCTGGACACAGATACGATGAAATGGTCGAAATCGTCTC
>CM042162.1:16100164-16156431 GCA_023376005.1 Doryteuthis pealeii
AGCTTATATTTATTTATAATAATATGAGAATGTTGAAGAAAACTTATGGGTTTAAGACAAAACACTTTGGAGAGTAATTTGCTAGAACGAGGCCTTCTGGCCTATAAAAGGGGAATGTACATTTTGAGATAAGCGGAAACTCACACATTTGCGCAGACAAGTATATTTATGTTATCATCTGCGCAAGTTTGCTAGAGGACATAAAAATATACAACAATAAGCAGAAATAATCGAATGAAGAAGATAAAGAGAGAAAGAAAAACAAGAAATAAAAAGGTAGAAGAAGGGATGAAAAGAGAAAAGAAAGAACACAAATAGAATGAAAGTTGGTTGGCTGGTTGGTTGGTTTGGTTGGTTTTTACGGCATGTCAACCCTTATTGGGTTATTTTATGCCAAATACGTTTTCTTTTATTAATTCTTCAAGGGTAATCAATTTTTAAACACTTTACTACCACTCTGGATCTCGGTAGACCTGGGAGTAGTTGAGATGAAGGGGTACTCCACACTCCCCAGAGCACCATAATTGGAACTTCATCACGAGATGGTTTAACGTCATACGCAGGACATTGAGACCCTCAGCACATTTTTAGACTCATTTTTTTCTATTTAACCTATAGATAGGACTCTAACAGGTACTACCACTCCGGGTCAGAGTGGACCTGGGAGTAATGGCAATGAAACGGTACTCCACACTCCCCAGAGCACCAAATTGGAATTCATCACGAGATGTAGTTTAACGTCATGCGCAGGACATTGAGACCCTCAGCACATTTTAACTCTTTTTTTTTCTATTTAACCTATAGATAGGACTCTATCAGGTACTACCACTCCGGATCAGAGTGGACTTGGGAGTAATGGTGATGAAGTGGTACTCCACATTCCTCGAATTGGAAATTCACCGCTAGATGCAGTTTAACGTCTTACTCAGGATGCTGAGACGCTCACTCAGCGATTTCTAGTACATATATGATAAAAAGAGGCGCGTGGTCTAATGGTTAGAGTCGTAGGAAACTGACTCGTTGACCCGGGTTCAATAACTGGACGAAGTTGTTTGCACTTCACATGGCGCTAATACCCTTGGGAAATGTATGAATCCAATTCTCCCTCCAGCTATAGGCAAATAGCAGGAGACTGGGCTCTTTAACCATGGCTAGGTAACCAGTCTAGGAGAAGGAAAACTCTGAATTCAAACCTGTTAAACTTCGCTTAAGAAATTGACGTGACACATCCTGCTCGTTCGGAGGGGTTGGTAAATATATATATGACAAAAAGAGTTGATGTGTTGCCGTAAGAACAATAGTATCGGTACAATCATCTAGGTGCTAGAGATAGACGTGACCATCCAATTGATCGGAAGGGGTTCTCCGACCGACCCTCTAGCCTAAGTAACAACCAAAGTAGTGTTGCTAGTGTTGCATGTCATGGTCTGCTCGGCCCCTAGGGTTCCGTACTTAAGCATCACAGGTCGCTACCCACAGCCAACAGGTGGCCAAATTATGGGAGGCTACTCCTCTGCAGAGGTGCAGTCGGCGTATTCTACAGTCCAACAACAGGCTCTCGGTCATGTAAGTAAGCTAAGCTTATTACATGGTTACTCTAAGGGCATTTTGTATTTTATAATATTAGTAATCTAGTATATCTATTAATAGTGGAGATTCGCTTCCGGTTTTTGTCTGTAACAAAATTTACGTCACTGCGTACATCATATTATCCAAAATCGTCATAACATAGAATAAATACACTCAAAATTTGAACATGCAACATTTGACAGTCCTCATTGTTTTTTAAAACAAGTTTTAATAAATACATGACTGGTATTATATATCTATATATAGTTTGTTTTATTTTAATACATATTTAAAGTTTACATTTCAAATTTTTTAATCTTTTAATGAATTTGATGATTTTACTTACTTAGGGTACAAACTCGCTGACATTGAATTTTTTACTCCCACCCCTCAAACAATATGTTTCAAAAATCTATTTTTACATCGCCCGGAGGGTTTCTTAATTTGGATAGTCTTACTAATACAGTACACGATACAGGAAGCAAAATAACGACGCTGGATAGGGTAAAATACCCCTACCAAACAATTGTATAGTTAGTGAGCTGGATTCTCACCGAGTGTCCCACACTTGTCCCAACTCTATTGTCCTCATGGCAATCCCAACCCTTTTTATCATATATGCTTGAAGGTGGCAGAGGGTTTTAGTGTCCTGGCTATGACATTAAACACTATCTGATGGTGAAGTTCCAATTCTGGAGATCTGTGGAATGTAGATTATCCCTTCATTACCATTACTCCTAGGTCCACCCTGACCCGAATGGTAGTACCTGTTATGGTTCCATCTATGGGTTAAATAGAAAAAATGAGTTTTAAAAATGTGTTTTAAAAATTGAAATTTTAAAAAATTTAGTATCCATCAAGAATGAATAAAACAAAATGTCTTCGGCATAAAATAATCCAACAAGGGTTGCATGCCGTAAAATCCAACATATCAAACTGTTTTCTTTTGAAGAGACCCGTCGGGTGTATTTATTAAAATCTATTCCGTTTAAGAGACGTCGATATTCGTAGGTTACGATCTAACCCTACCATCAGGAAGGAATAAAGCAAAACGTCTTTGGCATAAAATAACCCAAGTGTTGCCATGCCGGAAAAATCCAACCATCCAAGAGGCACATCGTGTTCTACAATATTAGAGATCTAGTGTAGCTAACTTAATACAGCACATGATGCAGGAAAGGTAAGAGTTCACATAGCAAACAATAGTATTGTTAGTGAGTTAGATTCTCACCGGGTGTCCCACACTTCTGGTCTATTGTAGCAAACTAAGCTAAGGTCAGAAAATGGCTACAACAATACGAGACTGGTATTCAAGACAATGAAATTCTCCTATAAAAAGAAACGTTTAAAGGCATGTGATAGCGCGATCGAGACATGTTGAACGAAGGACGTAAAAATAGAGAGAGTTCAAGTTGTCACTGTCGAGCGAGGACTTAACGGCCATCTTTGGAAGGTTCTGTGTAAATCGTGCGGCAAGAGTTACGTGTTAATATCGGAGAAGAATTTAAAAGTAGTCAGTTTATAGCAGGAATAGGCGGTGTCAGCTCTGGTACGAGTATAGAAGTCATATCGATGGCTGGACGTCTAATGTTGACGCCAACTAAGTATCTACGGAGCCAATACCGAGTGACAAGTTATCTACGCCGGTACATCTGCAGAATATATAAATAAGCATTGGTTTGCATTTGCAGCTCATGGGGAGGGGGTGAATTAGAAATGCAATAATCGTGAAGAATGCAGATAACCAATGGAAAAGAATACAAAGAATGTGATATCGTATACGAAGTATGTCCGAAAAGTAATGAGACTGTTGTCACAAACAATTCATTTAAAATCCAAACAACAAACTAAATGTTTTCTCCTCCAAAGTAGTCCCCCCTCTTGAATCTAATGCACTTTCCCATCACGCTTCACTGCCCTGCTGAAAGGATTCTTCTGGTATGTCTTTCAGCTCCCGTTACGGACCACGTTGATGGCCACAGCGCATTCAAAACGGTTCTCCTAGATTTAGGGTTAGTTTAATAGAAAATAAATAAACAATTTGGCTCTGTTTTTTCTGGGTCACCCTGTATACAGGGTGACCTAGAAAAAAACAGAACCCACAAATTTTGTAATAAAACCTAATTTTAACTAGGGAGGTTTAGGGTTAGGCTTTAAAGCTAGGGTTAGGAACTCCGCAAAGATTACCATTATTTGTATCATTCAGACTATTGTCCTCATCTTCATTTTTATCTGTACAACGTTTCGGCCAATGTGCCCTCCGGCCTTCTTCAGGTATTTCTTGTGGGACTCGGGAACCTTCTTGTAATCGGAAGCCAAGGAACTTTGAACCTAACCCTTTATTCAGTCCACGGCAGTATCCTGTTCTCATTCTCTAACCATAGATGGGGTACAGGTGTTAAGCTGTATTAATTATTATTCTATGTTACTGCTGCCCCTGACCAGGATTGAAACTGCAGTCTAGAGATAACTGTCATTTAGAACTGTCGTAACCTAACTCCTTTATTTACTAGGCTATGTGTCCAATTGGACAATCCAATGTGATTTTTTTTTCATCGCAAAAGTTACAATTTATTTTGTAAAGACGGATTTTAAATAGCGTCTTGGCAGGCATCTTGATCGAAATTGACCGAAAAAAACGTTTTAAATGTATCAAAAATAAATTACATGTGTAATATTATTTTGCTTTTTTACTGATGCTCATTATGTTACTACCCTTTGACTTAGATAAAAATTTGATCTCAAATAATATTAAATGAATTTTAATTCGTTTTTAAAATGAAAAGCAGACGATATTTTGGCAGATCCTACTCTTCCCCCTAATCTCAATCATCTAGCGAGAGCTTAATGGGTGACCCAACGGGTCACGTTTTGTCTATATATATATATATATATATATATATATTCAGAGGGCGTGGTTTCTGGTTCCCGTCGTAGGAAATGTACCCGACGAGACCTGGATGAGGCTGTTTGCATTTCACATAGCGCTAATCCCTTGGGAAAGGTATGAATCCAACTAGTCTCCCTCCAACTAAGATTAGATAAGGCGGACTGTGCTCTTAACCTGGTTTAGGCAACTAGTCTAGGAGAATTGATCGCCTGTCACATCCTGCACGTGCGGAAGGTTGGTGTATATATATATATATATATATATATATATATATATATTTATATATATAAAGGAACAGATATCTTGATTTAGAAATAAATTTAAATCTATTTCGCTATTTTCTTTGTCTCGTTACGTCGGTCTTTGTAGTTTTCTTGGTTTGATTTTTAAAACAACAAAAATCTGATGACGGGACAAATAAAATGTCGAAATAGATTTAAATATATATCCAAACCAAGGCATCTATTCAATTATTTAAAGTGGTTAGAATGTCCGCCTGTCAGCCTGACAGGTAGGGTTCGAATCACGCACAAAGCACTGCCCTGTCTGTAGCTCTGCTGATGAGGCCTAATGGGCTGAAATGTACATACAGAGATGACTTTTTCTCGATTTGTTTACGCTTTACATTTAAACTGATATGCACGCCTAATTCGTTTAGTTATAATTAATTAATTAACAAATTAGGTATGACTTTAATTAAGCACATAATTCCCACAAATTGTCGGCCTTCGCCATTTTCAAACACACTGACTACTTCATATATATATATATATATATAATATATATATATATATATATATATATATATATATATATATCGGTAGGACAGGTATAGTGAATCCAATATAAAAATATTTGACGGCCAAATAATGAACTTACTATGTTTTTATATTTCATATTTTACCGTGCTGTAAATATTTAGAATCTGAAACCTTTCAAAAGCTTTCCCCCCGCCCTTACTACTAAGCCATACTCACTGTAGCCGAATGATGTACTTCTCGTGGTCAAATCTCTAAAGACATCTTAACAAAGACAAAACAATGTATTAGTCCATTGAGAGGAGCACTTTCTTTTATTGATTATAATTAAACGCCGATTCTGGTGACTATTCATTTAGATTACAATTTTGATATGAGTAATTTGTCTTCTCTGAAGCGGGAAGGTGAGACGGGGATAGTACTTCAAGTTTCAGCTAATATTTTCGTGAGAATATTAGTGACTAACAGGAAGCTAGTATACTACCGCTTCTCGTTTATCTACGATTAGTCGGATAATAAGATAGAAATTAGAATTTCACTAGTATTAGTGATTGTCTCCATGATAAGAGGAGATACCAAGAGAAGAGAGCCCTGTCGTTGAGGGCATTAGAAAATACTGACTGCACCTCTGTACAAGGTGTGTCAAAAAGGTATCGTGATGTTTTGTACTTTTTGACACACCTTGTATTCTGAAAAAAAAATAACGTTCCATTCATTTATTTTTTTCGGAATACAAGGTGTGTCAAAAAAGTACCAAGTTTAAAGCTGTATTTACCGAGAATGAAGAATGAGAAATGAAGAATGAATGGAACCTTTTTTTTTTCATAATACAAGGTGTGTCAAAAAGTACAAAAAATCTCGATACTTTTTAACATACATTGTATAAGGGTGAGACCCCCTCCCCAATGAGTCCACCTGTTGGCCGTGGGTGGCAACCCGTGATACTTAAGGATGGAATCCTGGTGGCTGAGCAGTCCATGACATGCAACACTCCAGTTTGTCCCTTACTTAGGCTATATGGACGGGTGAAGAGGTTTCCTCCGATTCTAGCACCCATATGATTGTCCCAACTCTATTGCTCTTATGGGAAGTCTCAACCCTTTTTTTATCATGTATGTGCTAGAAAGTGGTAGCTGAGGGTCTAAATGTTCTGGGTATGACGTTAAACCCTATCTGGAACTCTGGGGAATGTGAAGTACATCTTCATCACCGTTACTCCCAGGTGCACTCTGACCCGGAGTGGTAGTACCAGTTAAGATTCTATCTATGGGTCAAATAGAAAAAAATAGTTTTAAAGATGTGTTTAAACATGTGTACCATCAAGAATGAATAAAACAAAACGTGTTCGGCATACAATAACCCAACAAGGATTGATATGCCGTAAAACCCAACCAACCAACCAACCAACCAGCCAAACAACCATCTAAAAGCAAAATAATAACCAGAAATTAAATTCAACTCTTTTCTACTGCTCACAGCTGTGATAATACCCGGTCTGCACTCCTGCACCTTCGTTGCACAATGTCCAGATCTCAACGTTGTGATGTTCTGTGCTGGCAGATTTGAAGGGCACGAGTCAGAGACAGGTTCACAATCAACAACAAAGAGAGAATAAAGACAAGACAAAGACAAACTCAGGTGAACATTCAAAAATGATCAGGGATGAGGGATACGACTCACATTCATTCTTTAGTCATCCTTCCCATCTTCTACTCTTTGCTGGCGCCTGAGAGAGGGACGTACCCCCTTCTATCCGGTCAAGACTACTGCTAAGGTTCTTCTCTCCTCTCTCTCTCTCTCTCTCTCTCTCTCTCTCTCTCTCTCTCTCTCTCTCTCTCTCTCTCTCTTTCTAAAGGCGAACTCACTCACTCACTGCCGGCCGAAAACTAGCTCAAACTCAAAAACTCCAAACTGACTTTTTAGCTGGAACTGTCTGTATATATATCAAATTTTCCCCCCACGCCCACCATCTGCTTGACCTGACTAGCCTTTGACTGTTCTTTTATTAAAAATAAAAACTAGAACAATAACAATACTGGCACAACAGACAAACAAAAGTCCACATAACCAAATTAACACAATGAATAATTAGGCAGGAATAAACCATGTCATAGACATTTTGACTCTGTTGGATATCACATTTCTTCCTATCTCTTTATTTGTTTATTTATTCATTCCTTTCTTGGTCATTTTATCACTCGTGTTTACACACATGATTCACTATCTCCCATCCACACACAGATACTTATGTGTAAACACATATGTATCCATAATCTTATATACTATCTATTCACATAACTAATTATTACACCTATATATACACACTACACACATGATCCACTAGATGCATTCTGCACGTCTGCACTTTAACGCCATGCATAGCGTAATACAGCGGCTCACCCAAACCTCTGTGATCCTAGCGTAAACCGCTGGCAGCAGCTCTCGCATGTATTATATATACATATATATATGGTGAGCCGCTGTGAGCATTAATTAATTATATATATAATATATATATATATATATATATATATAATATATATATATATATTGAAATTATATATAAATATAATAATGGTCCTTTTATATATTCATATATAAACACACACACACACACACACACACACACATATATATATATATATATAACTGATCCTTTATGTGTCTCTTTTGTGCTCGTAGATTCGTTTGTTAATATTCCTTAAGGTCTCTCCTATGTATTGTTCATTACAATTTTAATTTACCAAATGATGGCGTGTAAAGTGTTTAACGCATCTTCATACCTGCTTCATTTGGTTCGAAGATTTGAAAATTAAAATAATAATAATGATAATTCAAAAACTAAATACGCACTCTTCAAGATTAAATACAGATTTAGACATTCTTAACAAATACAATGTTTTCAATTGAAACCGATTAACGTTATCGCTTCCGCGCGTTCACTGCTCTTTCTATTTTTCTCCTAAGATCATATGCATAATCTATCCAGATGTTTCCTCATAATCAATGATCATCTATATTAAGGCTAAGTTAAAATGTATATTATTTCAATAAAAAGAGTGGTCACAGTTTTGTTTTATATATATATATAATATATATATATATGTGTGTGTGTGTGTGTGTGTGTGTGTGTGTGTGTGTGTGTGTTAAAAAGATTTAAAACAAAACATAAAACAGTGAATAAACTAACTAGATTTCTTTTGTATATGATTAGGTAAGTAAGAGATAGAAAGGATTTCAATTTTTGGAGCATGAATCTAAATGCGATTGTTCACGTTGCGTTCCGCACGAGTCTTGTGTGTCACGTGATTTCTTCCGTTTCCGCACATGCGCACAAATTCAAAGTCCAAATCCAATCGAAGCATATTCAAATTGAATTTAAGTATAATTAAGTGAATACACTTGAATTCAAATTCGAATATCTTTACAATTTACGCCGATGAAGGACACAGGAATGTCGGCAAAACTACGTGCACATTTGGCCTATATCTATCTATCTATCTATCTATCTATCTATCTATACAGTTGTGTAATTTTAATATTTATACTAGCAAGAATATGTGTAAGTATTTAAGTTTTAATGTTATGAAATATATCAAATTAGAAAGACGAACGAAATTAAATAAGAACGCATATAAAATGATTACTTATCTTTACTATATTTTAATTGGTTTCTATATAAAATCATTCATAGGATTGATTTTAATACGCTGGAGAATAAAACACCAAGTAATTATTTATTAAACCCAGTTTTGTTAAAACCAGTATGCTAATTAACCAGACCATATATTATGTAAACCTTTATTTCTTAGTAATATACAAGACACATTGCAAATTTTAAATGCACTAATAAGATGGTCTTTTTATAGGCAAATTAACTCAGATTTTCATAGAAACATTGTTAATGAATAAGATTTATTTTACGTATTAAGGATTTTGACTATAAATCAAATACTCATTGATAAACTTACGCAATGATAGTTTTCGTTACAGACACCGGATCTCTATTATACTAAGATTTATAAAAAAATATTTTTGTTTAATTTGCTTTTTTATTACGTTTTATTCTTTATTAATTTGTTTTAGTTTTTATTATTTTTTCTTATTTTTTTTCTTATTTGATATAAGAGAATATATGTCCGGAAAAATAAGACAATTAACGACAATGTAAATATATGTACTCATTCATTATCAACAGAGCTTGCTTTTTGTGCAAAAATAATGAAGATTTTATTTATATCTGGAAAGATATTTTTTTAGGATTTGAATAGTAAGAGAAGGGAAAGTCATTGGTTGCATTCGTGATTAAAACATAACTTTTTATTGTAATACAATCAACCCAGGCAATGCTGGGTATCCGCTTCCAGTACATATATAAAGGTCAGTTGGTGCGTATGTATGTACATATATATGTCCGGATGAAACAATAATATAAAAAGAATATAAAACGATTAACGACAAAGAAAATAAATATACACATTCACTATCTGGGACTTTGAAATAAAGACGGATCACCAGATCTTGCTTTTTGAGCAAAAATAACGAAGATTTGACTTCATGAAGATAAATAAAAAAAATAAAATTTACAGCATGATTTTTTTCAGTTAATATTTTAAATAGAAGAAATTAATTTTTCTTTTTAATGAAAACCGAGAATCCCTACCTGAAGTATGAGACGTTCAATAATTTATATATATATATATATATATATATATATATATATATATAATATATATATATATATATATATATATATATAATAAAGGGCAGTTGTATGTATGTATATGTATGTCCGAAAGAAACTTCGAAAATAAAACAATTAACGACAAAGTAAATATATATACACATTAGAAATCACCAGGGCTTGGTTTTTGAGTAAAAATAATAGATTTGATTTATATTCGTGAAAATAATTAAAAAATAAAATTTCAATGATAAAAGAATTTTTTTTTTTTCATTTAATATTTTAGATTGTAGACATTAACATTTCTTTTTAGAGTAGCTGGATTAATGCAAGGTCTATTTTTTTACATGGGATTTAAATGGGGCATCTCACGAGGATTCAACTCACGATTTAGTAATAATGGATCTGCGGGACTAACTTAAAAAATCACTCTCTACCCAAGCGACGCTGGTTAGCCGATGCTAGTCTTATAATAAAGGGGATTGTGTGTTTTTCTGTTTGTAAATCGAAATTATATTACTAATCAAGTCACAATTCCCTTAGTTATTAACGTCACATTCTCTATGATTTCATTTTTATTTAAACCTGAGTTATTAATGAAATTGTTTTACATTATCAATACTATTATCCTTATCTACATACTAATAACATGCAATTGTATTTATACATACAAAAAATATCGGTTTACAGTGTGAACGGGAAGGCTAATTTACATATTGATATTAAAAATTTGATTTTAATAAATATCTGCTTAGTATAAGTGATTTCTAATTGTTTTGTTTGATCTTAATGAATAAGAGCATACATTCGGAGATAAATATTAAAGGAAATCCATTAAAAAGAAGAAATAACTGTCATTTCATTCTTTAGTTCCTAATTTAACTAAATAGTTAAATTAAGAAAATATAGCAATGAAAGTCGGGAGTGATGAAAGAGTAAGTTTTAGTTGTTCTATCTTTCTATCATTCCCCCTCTGTTTAAAATCTTTTATCTGCATTCTTATTTAGTTTCATTAGCCTTACTAATTCAATATAATATTTTATTACATTAAAACTTAAATACTTGCACACTGCGGTGGGTGCGTATATTTGCTAGTAATAATAATATGGAGATTATGTAACTCTCAATTTGTAACCGAAACTTCGTCACTAATGACGTCACGATTTTCTTAGTTAAATTATATTCTCAATGATTATGAAGTAATCCTTATTTGTTCTTAACTGGCATCTTATTTATTAACAATGCCTCTATTAAAGTCTAGCTGAGATAGATTTACAGTAAATCCGCCCATATTAGTAATGCATCTAAAATCCTGAAATATGTGTTATATATCCGAAGAAATAAAGATTTACATAATATATGGTGGAACTAATTAACATAATGATTTTAACAAAACCGGGTTTAATAAATAATTACTTGGAGTTATTGATCTCTAATACTATCATGTTATTCTCAAACGTATCAAAAGTAATTCTATATACAAGGTGTAACAAAGTTTAATAAATACATACCTGGTATTATCTATCTATTTATAGTTTGTTTTATTCTAATATATATTTAAAGTTATCAGAACTAAGTTTCATTTCAATTTTTTAATTTTTTGCTCCTTTAATAAATTTGATGATTTTACTTTACTTATGATACAAACTCTCTGATATTAAATTTTCAACCCGCATCCCCTCAGGTAATATTTATTTTACGTCGCCCAGAGGGAGTTTTTTTTATTTTTCTAGTAATAATAATAATGACGATAATAACTTTCGGAAAATCGAAGGAACTGGTCGATTCTTTCTTTGACTTCCAGGAAGCCTTTAAGAAAAGCGACATACCTTGTAATGATTCTATTCGTCTTTACAATTCGGTCGTTGACATCTATTGAACGTCTTTTAAAAAAATGTTGTTTCCTAAAAAAAAAAAAAAAAAAAAAAAAACACTTCCCATCCTTTGAAAATGTCTACCAGCACAAAACAACAACCACAAAGAAATTTATCAAGAAAATCTTCTTGGACACAATCCAAAAAAACATCACTGACTTATCTGCTCAATACACAACCGAAGCCCTTTTGAAATGCAAACTGCAATACCGTGAACGAATTAGCAAAAAAACTAGAAGCGACTACCCGGCGTCGCCTGGGTAAAGCGGGGGGAGGGATAAAAAAATAGTCTCGTAGTTTCATTCTTGTTAAATCACGAGTTGGATCCTCACAGGATGTCCCATTAAAATCCCTATGCAAAAAAAAAGATCTTGATCCTGACATTCTGAAAAGAAAAATTAATATCTCCTATTTAAAATACGGGCCGGTTTAGCTCAGTCAGTAAAGCGTTCGGCTAGGAATCAGAAGGTTCCTCGTTCGATACCGACCCTCGCCAACTCAGCGTACGAGTAGCACAGGGATATGTGCGGTAAAGTAAGGAGCTAATGGTAGGTGTAACGCTCCACCTCGGATGCTAAATAATCTCCTTGTTCTAGCGCAAGTGAAAAGGGGATAGACTCCCTCGCTGTTTGGCTGATACCGACATTAGGCCGCCCCGACGCCTTTACTTTACTTTATTTAAAATATTAAAATGAAAAAAAATCCATGCTGTTATCATTTAAATTTTATTTTTGAATTATCTTCCCGAATATAAATAAATCTTCATTATTTTTCTTCAAAAAGCAAGATCTGGTGATAATGAATGTATATATATATTACTTAGTACATTAATTGTTATATATCATAGTTTCCTACGGACATACATACACACAGACTGCCCTTTATATATGTATAGATATACATAAATATCTATATATTAATAATCGTGTTCCTTATTTGTACGACTATTATCACCTTGCAACATACCCTGGTTAAAAATGAGACCGTGCAAATCGTCCAAAATGAAATGCAAAAATGTAAATCTTGATTATCTGGTGTTGCTTAACCGCAGAATACTTATTTATTATGAGTGTCATCACCTCAGCTAAATAATGGACCATTTTGTTTTTATTAGAAAGAAATAAAGGGGAGACAAAGGACTTACTACACAGAAAAATATAAGAAAGAAGGAATAAAAGAAAGAAAGAGGAGAGTAAGATAGAGAGAGAGGGGATGAGCATGCAGAAGCAATAACGCTGTTTCAATCGAGCATAATGAAAAGATGAAAAGAAGGAAAGAAAGAAAAAAGAGTGAAAGAGAGTTAAATCAAGATTATTATACTTTTTACTTATTGAACTATTTCGCAGTAGCTCTTAAGTCAGCATATAAAATGTTTTAATAATTAAATTATCATGTCAAGCCCTAGCACCTATATGATTGCCCCAACCCTATTGCCCTTATGGCAACCCCAGCCCTTTTTATCATATGGGTGCTAGAAGGCGGTGGATGAGGATCTACATGTCCTGGGAATGACGTTGAACTCTATCTGATGGTGAGTTCCAGTTTTGGAGGTTTGAGGAATGTGGAGCACCCCTTCATCACCATTGCTCCCTGGTCCACTCTGACCCGGCATGGTAGTATCTGTTAGGGTCCCATCTATGGGTTAAATAGAAAAATTTATTTATAAAAAAATTGTATTATCCATTAAGAATAGATTTATTTCAAAGCTTTATCGGCATTAAATGACCCACTGAGGTTGATATGCCATAAAACAAAACAAAACAAAACCAACATTTTGCATAGATGAACAATTTGATATTTTTTTAAAGTGAAAAATCGACCTACCCTAATGGATATATACTAATCTTTGGTAACTACAGTACCAGGAAAATCTCTTGAAGCTGGGAGATTAATTTCAATATGGCAATATCTGTCTGAAAGATTAACTTTCGATCCATTTACCAAAATGCCGTATCCATGATTAATATTTTCTTTCTTGAGATTTTCAATGGATTTATGAGCATCTCTAATCTTTTATCTTTGACGATCGGATTCAAAATTGCCACAACATCCAAATTGCCTTTGACTTAAACTAAAAATCATTGCCCATAAAAAGAGCAACAATGCTCAGCTCAATGCCCGGCGGAATTTCTAGTCTTAAGGAGTCAAGATTAATACGAAAATGTTTTGTGATAAAAAAAAATTAAAAAAACGACCAAAGATATTTGTAATTTGCCACGACAAGCATAAGTCTTTTGAATCTCTAAAATAAAGCAACACAGCATTGTGTCAGATATTGGTTTCTGAAAAACGGATTTCATGTGTTTTAAACAAGATACTGGAGGACAAGCCTTTGAAATTAGTAGACCAGTTCACACCGTTTGGTAGTAATATCTCATCTACTGACAGACATCCTTGTGTTTGATATTGGTTTCTTAAAAAACGGATTTCATGTGTTTTAAACAAGATACTGGAGGAAGCCTTTGAAATTAGTAGACCAGTTCACACCGTTTGGTAGTAATATCTCATCTACTGACAGACATCCTTGTGTTTGATATTGGTTTCTTAAAAACGGATTTCATGTGTTTTAAACAAGATACTGGAGGACAAGCCTTTGAAATTAGTAGACCAGTTCACACCGTTTGGTAGTAATATCTCATCTACTGACAGACATCCTTGTGTTTGATATTGGTTTCTTAAAAAACGGATTTCATGTGTTTTAAACAAGATACTGGAGGACAAGCCTTTGAAATTAGTAGACCAGTTCACACCGTTTGTAGTAATATCTCATCTACTGACAGACATCCTTGTGTTTGATATTGGTTTCTTAAAAAACGGATTTCATGGTGTTTAAACAAGATACTGGAGGAACAAGCCTTTGAAATTAGTAGAACCAGTTGTTTTGTAGTAATATCTCATCTACAGAAAGACAGCATTGTGTCAGATATTGGTTTCTGAAAAACGGATTTTATGTGTTTTAAACAAGATACTGGAGGGTAAGCGGTTGAAATTGATAGAACAGTTGAAATATATACGTAGTAATATCTCATCTACAGAAAGACAGCATTGTGTCAGATATTGGTTTCTTAAAAAACGGATTTCATCTGGTTTAAACAAGATACTAGAGGGTAAGCGGTTGAAATTGATAGAGCAATTGAAATATATACGTAGTAATATCTCATCTACAGAAAGACAGTATTGTGTCAGATATTGGTTTCTTAAAAAACGGATTTCATGTGTTTAAAACAAGATACTGGCTGGTGAGGATTTGAAACTAAGAGACCAGATGAAATACCCAGGTAGTAATATGTAATCTACAGAAATATAGCATTGTGTTAAATATTGGTTTTCTAAAAACGGATTTCATGTTTTAAACAAGATACTCGATGGTAAACCGTTGAAATTGATAGACCAGTTGGCATACCTAGGTAGTAATATCTCATCTACAGACAGACATCCTTGTGTTTGATATTGGTTTCTGAAAAACAGATTCCCTGTGTTTTAAACAAGATACTGGAGGGTAAGCCTTTGAAATTAGTAGATCGGTTCACACCGTTAGATTGTATAGGTAGTAATATCTCATCTACAGAAACACAACATTGTGTTTGAAATTGGTTTCTGAAAAACGGATTCCCTGTGTTTTAAACAAGATACTGGATTGTAAGCCTTTGAAATTAGTAGACCACTTCACACCGTTAGGTAGTAATATCTCATCTACTGAAAGACAACATTGTTTGATATTGGTTTCTTAAAAACGGATTTCATGTGTTTTAAACAAGATGTATATATGACGTTAGACTGCATCTAATTGTGAAGTTCAAATTGCGGACCTCTGTGTAATGTGGAGTACCCCTTCATCAACATTAATCGTAGGTATACCCTGGACAGGAGTGATAGTATCTGTTAGGGTCCCATTTATGGAATAAATAGAAAAAAATTGTGTTTAAAAAACTGTGTTTAAAAATGAGTTTTAAAAAAAAGATGAATACCTATCAAGGATGAATAAAACAAAACGTCTTCGGCATAAAATAACCCAACAAGGGTTGACATGTCATAAAACGCAACCAACCAACCAAACATCAAATTGTTTGAAAATCGCGTAGGCCAAAAACTGTATGTTTCCAAAAGATATTACTAACTAGGTAATATCTTCCTTTCTGTAGATGAGATATTATAACCTATGTATGTGAAGAAGGAATAATACAAAACGTTTTTAGCATAAAATAACCCCACAAGGTTTGACATGCCGTTAAAATACCGACCAATCAACCAACCTCTCTTTGCCTGTCTCTTACTCTTCTATTTTCCTTTATTGCACGTTCTCTTCTGTTCGCTTCCATAATCGCTGGATACTTTTATTATAAAATATTCATAATTATCCATTTCATTATTCCATCGTATAATTCTTATTGTAATCGCTTTAAAATATACGAGGGCAAGTCAAAAATAAAGAGTGCGTAAGTCTTGTATGGCCAATGCGTAGCTGAGCCAGTATTACTTATTCCTCGCATGATTATATATATATATATATATATATATATATATATATATATATATATATATAGTCATCCACAGACACCGTTTTTTGACGTACCACGTCTCTTCCGCGTGACTAGACATTAGTAGGCTAGCTCCAAACGGGATGAAAACCCGATTGATTTTGTTGCATAGCGCCTTCTTTACCGGCACTAAATAGGTATATGTTATATACTGGTCTTTTCACTAAGCCAAATCAGCATATAGCATTATATACCTTTCTTACTACTTCTTACTCTGGTCGTCTATTCTTCTGGCCTGGTATATCTTCTAAGGTCTCGTCTGGTCTTCTATTGAGGATTCCGTGTCTGGTTTCTGTTGGGGATCATTCCTTATCAGAAGCCCTGTGTCATTGTTAGTTTTTAGTAATAAACACAAGACTTTGATTTACGATGATGTTACTTTATTCGTAGATCCCCAGACCAGACAATCTGCGCAGTGAGACTCACATCTTGCTAGCTTGGCTTCTAACTTCTAACTGACTAACTGAGTTGCTTACTCCTTAACCGGAAGAGGGCTTTCTATGGGGGTTCCGTTCTCGCGGTCTATCCCCAGAAAGCAAGGTCAGAGTGAGGTCAAACGCTGTCACTCACTCTCAAGGCCATCAGCTGTACTGATCGCCATAATGATTTCTACAATACCTTAAAAATGTATTAGGGATCCAATAATTATGTAACAATTTATCATCAGTCAGGCTTCTTAACCACTTGGTTATCAGCACCTGCAGACTGGAACGACGAGAATTTAAACTGATAAATATATACATATGTATATATGTAAAGGTTACCAGAGAGAGCTTCATCCGTTTTATAGGTTACCCCAACCAGGATGGAAACCCGATTGATTTATCATCAGTCAGGCTTCTTAACCACTTGGCTATCATCAGCACTTGCAGACTGGAACGACGAGAATTTAAACTGATAAATATATACATATGTATATATGTAAAGGTTACCAGAGAGTGCTTCATCCGTTTTTATAGGAGAGCGTTGCCTTTTTTAGCTTAGTCGTCAGTGACAATCCCCTCCAAAGTGTTCAACCCACTAGGGTGGGGGTGTTTCGTGTCTCTAAATTAAAGCAAGACAGCATTATACTTTTTATTTACTTTAAATATACGCTCCTACATTTGGGGCGCTAGTAGGTGTCGTCAGTGATATATTATGTATGGGTCACTGAGAAGTTTCGGGTCTTTCAACATCATACTCCCCTTGCCAGGCTGGCCCTATCCGAGATAATCAAACTCTAATCTATACACCAACTTGAGACGCTAACAGACATTTGGCTTTTATTGTTTTAGGACGAGTGCAAAACTCTCTACCGAGTCTCTGATTAGCTAAGTGGTGCACGCGGACAATAACATAAAATATGGGTTGCTTGGTCCGATGATCTAGTCCAGAAGTGGGGAACCCTTGGCCTTCTAAACCAATAAGCGCGGCCTTCCATGGCTTTGTCAAAAGACCAATTAAACTTGCATTCGTCCTCTTTAGATATTGATATCCCAATCCTTTCCCGCAAAAATCAGTATCGAAAAAAGTTATTAAAATGTTGGTAAAGTTTGTTGTTTTTTTTGGGGGGGTTCATTTTTTGAAGTAGTACACTTGGACTTTGACTGACGTGACTAATTGGTTCGTGGGGATCGCTGGTAGTCAATATTAGTCCACATCAAAACAATTTTCCTATTTAAATTATTATAATTTATGTCAGACCAGTTTAACAAGCCTTTTACTTATGATCATTTTTCTAGTCTGGCATAAGGACACTGGACTATCTATACCATTCTTCTTCTTCTTTTCTTCTTCTTCTTCTTCTTCTTACTAATATTATTACTATATGTTTGAATTTTGTTCTAGCTCTGTACTCTTCATCATCATATCATCATCATCATCATATTTTTCCTCTTCTTCAACATAATTTTTCTTTTTCTTCGTCTTCTTTTTCTTCTGCTTGTTCTTCTTCTTTACCATCATAATCATCATCATCATCTTTATCATCATTTTCTCTTCTTCTTCTTCTTCTTTATCATCATAATAATCCTCATCATCCTCATTTTCCTCTTCTTCTTCTTCTTCTGTCATCATCATCATCATCATAAGTCTTCTTTCTTCTTCTTCATTATCATCATTATCAACAACAACATAATCTTCTTCTACTTCAATTTTTCTTCTTTTTCAGCATAATTCTTCTTCTTTGTCATCATCATCATCATCATAAGTCTTCTTCTTCATCATCATCATCATTATCAACAACAATATAATCTTCTTCTTCCTCAATTTTTCTTCTTTTTCAGCATAATTCTTCTTCTTCTTTGTCATCATCATCATCATCATCAGTCTTCTTCTTCTTCTTTTTCATCATCATCATTATCAACAACATAATCTTCTTCTTCTTCCTCAATTTTTCTTCTTTTTCAGCATAATCTTCTTCTTTGTCATCATCATCATCATCATCATCATCATCAGTCTTCTTCTTCTTCTTCTTCTTCTTGTCCTTCTTATTATCTCCCCTTTATTTCATGACACCTGTCTTCCGCTTTTTCTTCCTTACTTCCTATTATCCCACCTTCTGATCTATCCTCGCCGTCCATCCATCCATCCCTTCAATTCTTCATCTTTCATCAATCAAATTCACCCTTTCACCACCACCACCCTCCTTATCACCGAACCAACTGTTAAATGATCCCAATCACAACGCCGAAATATTGTCACATGCGCACAGGTCTTTGCACAGGTCAGTCCGATTTTCGACCGACGATCCGCCGGTAATTGTCCCTGCGAGAATCAGCCTGGTCCTTTTCCGTGGAACTCTCACGCCACAACCCGGCCAACCCGGCCACGTCCTTATCAAACGGAAACCCGCTTCAGGTTTGCCTTTGATACAACTTCTCGACCACCTGCAACCTCGAATTGCCACTTAAGCCGCGCGGCTTAACTCCCAAAAGGATACGCGCCAATAATTGTTCAAATTGTCTAATCTCGTCTGAAGTCTCGAATCTCACTGATCTCGCTTGTAATAAATAGCGGACCAATTGGGCGAATAGCAAAGTAATTGCTGGGGTCTGCGCCTTTTCAATCCTTGCCAGTCAAAAACCGACCGTTTTCTTCATTTCTTAATCTCTTTCTTTAGTCGATACCGAAGCTACAAGATCAGTTAAAATTTTGACAATCAGAAATCATTAATAAGTTAAAGTGCAAAATTCTAACAAATTTTCACAAAATGTTGTAGCTTCGGTTCTAAGCAAAAATCAAACTATCTATTTGGTACAAATAATGCTCAATATATGTGAAATAATAATAGAAAAGAATTTTGTCATAGCTCCAGTGGCACATACGATATTGATTTTGCTAGGAAAAAATAAAAAATCGTCAATAACTTAAAATTGGTTGACTTTAAGACTCCTTGATAGCAGTTTTGGATTCCTTGAGCCAAAATGCTTTTCAGTAGGGAAGCTCTAGAATTCATTTTACAAACAAACATATGTTACAAAAAGTCACCATTTTTCGCGACCCCCCTTAAATTTGGAGAGTTAAAAATCGACATAACTCAGCCAATTTTTGGAATTGGAAGCTCAAATGTTGGGGATTGTCTAACTTTAACATTGAAGGGAGTAGGTGACATGGCCTAGATGATTTGACATGGAATTACCCACATGTTTATTAATAAAGTAGTATTTCATTAACTGCCAGTGTATTAATATATTACCTAAATAGACGGTTTTCTTTTGGTTTGGTTTGGTTTGGTTTGGTTTGGTGGATTTTACGACATGTCAACCCTTGATAGGTTATTTTATGCTGAAGACGTTTTGTTCTATTCATGCTTGATGGGTGTAAAAAAAATTTAAACTCAATTTTTAACACATTTTTAAAACTAATATTTTCTTCCTATTTAATACAAAGATGGGACCCTAAAAGGTACTACCACTCCGGGTCAGAGTCGACTTGGCGATGAAGGCGTATTTCACGTTCCCAAGACATCCAGAATTGGAACTACACCATTACCTGCAATTTAACGTCATACCCAAGACACTAAGACCCTCAGCCACTGCTTTCTAGCACACATATAATAAAAATGTTTGGGTTTTTCCATAAGGGCAATCGGGTAGTGACAATCATATAGGTGCTAGGGCTTGGCATGACAAGCCTAGTTATCGTAAGGAGCCTCTCCGACCACCCGTTTAGGCCTAAGTAAGGGCCAAAGTAGAGGGTTGCATGTCATGGACAGCCCAACCACCAGGGTCCCACGGGTTGCCACCAACGACCAGCAGGTCGCCCCAGTGGAGTGGGGTTCTTACCCTTCTGCTGAGGTGCAGTCTAAAGCCCTTCCCTATTGGGATAATAATGAACATATAGTAAATATGAATCTATCAAACATCTCTGTCATGGGCAGAATGTGATACAAGGTAAATTTTAATGCGGAGTAAAGCTGGTTTGGATTCTGAATTGTCCTTCTCCTAGACTAGTGGCCTTATATATATAATCTTATTATAATGGATATTCGGTATCTGTCTGTAGCCGAAATTACATCACGGCTTACGTCACAATACCTTTAGGAATTGTAAGTTTATCAATGAGTATTTACTTTATCGTCAAAATAATTAATAGATAGAACAAATCTTATTTATTAACGCTTATTTATTTATCGCTAAAAAATAATGGTTTACATAATAAATGGTGTGGTTAATTCGCATACTTGTTTTAACAAAACCAAGTTTGATAAATAATTACTTAGTAATATTGATCTCTAATGTTATTGTTTCATTCTCCAACGTATTAAAATCAATCCTATGAATGGTTTTATATAGAAACCTATTAAGATATAATAAAAATAAGTAAAATCTTTTTATATGAGTTCTTATTTAATTTCATTTGTCTTTCTAATTTAATATATTTCATTACATTAAAACTTAAATACTTATTTCATGCTAGTAATAGTAATAGTGGAAAAGAGTTATGGGTTTACCCCGATTTCGATCTATACGATCTCATTAGGACCCAACCTTTGGCGGCAAAAAAATACGGTTTTCTAAACAATAGTGAAGTTTCTTACAATAGCCAAGAAAGCAACTTTGTATCAGCGGACTTAAAAGTGCACACGCCGGCGGGAGGGGGATGGGCAGCATGGTTGTAGGTGTATAAATAACCACCCTCCCCCATTTGAGCGAGCCAAATAATAATGATCAGATCGAGACGTCCACTAGAATCATACAATACGATTTGGATATACAGTGTAGAATGCACACACCAATAAAAAAGAATAAAATATTATCAATAGAGGAAATATAAAGAATGGCATTGTCGTTTTTCGCAAAGAATGGAATCATATTTATTGGACTGAAATAGTCGGCCTGAATATATAATCAACTTGTATTTATTCATACAAAAAAGAAAAAAAGAAAGAATAGTTTTTATTTTATTTTTATTTTGATATTACACTTATATAAGTGCCATTGTTTCTTACAAACATTTTCTTCTGGAATTCAATCTACGGAGACACAATAAACAATACGCAAAGCCACCAATTCTTGGCGGAAGTCCATAGCAAGCAAGACAAACTTAGACGAGATTCGTTGTTTCTTGATATTTACTCACAAAATCAATTGGATAAGAAGAATGTATTGCGCCAAGCTTCCAAGTGGAGAAAATAGAGCATATTGGCTGTTTTTTAATATTTACTCGCAAAACCAATTGGATAAGAAGACTGTATTGCGCCAGACTTCCAAGTGGAGAAAATAGAGCATATTGGCTGTTTCTTGATATTTACTCACAAAACCTATTGGATAAGAAGATTGTATAGCGCCAGACTTCCAAGTGGAGAAAATAGAGCATATTGGCTGTTTCACTCACAAAACCAATTGGATAAGAAGAATGTATTGCGCAGGCTTCCAAGTGGAGAAAATAGAGCATATTAGCTGTTTCTTGATATCACAAAACCAATTGGATAAGAAGATTGTATTGCGCCAGGCTTCAAAGTGGAGAAAATAGAGCATATTGGCTGTTTCTTGGTATTTACTCACAAAACCAGATTGTATTGCGCCAGGCTTCAAGTGGAGAAAATAGAGCTTGATATTTGCTCACAAAACCAATTGGATAAGAAGATTGTATTGCGCCAGGCTTCAAAGTGGAGAAAATAGAGCATATTGGCTGTTTCTTGATATTTACTCACAAAACCAATTGGATAAGAAGAATGTATTGCGCCAGGCTTCCAAGTGGAGAAAATAGAGCATATTGGCTGTTTCTTGATATTTGCTCACAAAACCAATTGGATAAGAAGATTGTATTGCGCCAGGCTTCCAAGTTGGAAAAATAGAGCATATTGGCTGTTTCTTAATATTTACTCACAAAACCAATTGGATAAGAAGATTGTATTGCGCCAGACTTCCAAGTGGAGAAAATAGAGCATATTGGCTGTTTCTTGATATTTACTCACAAAACCTATTGGATAAGAAGATTGTATTGCGCCAGACTTCCAAGTGGAGAAAATAGAGCATATTGGCTGTTTCTTAATATTTACTCACAAAACCAATTGGATAAGAAGATTGTATTGCGCCAGACTTCCAAGTGGGAAAAATAGAGCATATTGGCTGCTTAGCTCACAAAACCAATTGGATGAGAAGATTGTATTGCGTCAACCTTATTCACTACAAAATAATTGCTTTATATCCGCATTAAGCAATAGAAACTAAATTATGGTGACTCTTTCTTATTTGCTCGCGAAGCCAATTGAATAAGAAGACTGTATTACGCCAAGCTTCCAAGTTGAGAATAATTGCTCGCTACAAAATTATTAACTTGTGTTCTTAGGTTTGGTTTGTTTTGGTTGGTTGGATTTTATGGCCTATCAATCCTTGTTGGGTTATTTCATGCCGAAGACGTTTTTGTTTTATTCATTCTTGATGGGTACTCAATTTTTAAACACATTTTTTAAATTATTTTCTATTTTACCCATAGATGGAACCCTAATAGGTAATACCACTCAGGGTCAGAGGTGACCTGTGAGTAATGGTGATGAACGGGTACTGCATGTTCCACAGAGTTACAGAATTGGAAATTCACCATCAGATAGAGTTTAACGTTACACTCAAGAGAGTAAGAGGCTCAGTCACCGCCTTCTAGCACATATATGATAAAAGGAGTCGGGGTGCCATGACGGCAATAGGGTCGGGACAATCATTTAGATGCTAGGCCTTGGTGTGACCTGCCGATTGATTAGAAGGGGTCTCTCCAACTGCCTGTCTAGCCTAAGTAAGGTCAAAGTGGAATGTTGAATGTCATGGACTGTGTATCCACCAGGGTTCCATCCCTTAAGTATCACATTTACCCGTCCACGGTCAATAGGTGGCCCCATTAGGAGGGTCTTACCTTTAATCAGAGGTAAAGTCGGTCTTTCCTAAAGTAAATATGGGTTAATATGATCGTTTCCCCCTGAAATTTGATCTCTCTGTGACCGTAAAATACATAAACAAACCTATGTACTTAATAGTTTAAAAACACCAGTCCCCGCTACAACTGTCAGTGGTGGAGGGGATTAGATATCAGGCTGCCAAGCGGTCAGTCTGAGTTCGACCCTAGACAAAGATAGTTGTGTCTAGCCACACTGAAGAGGTATGAAACGCCGAAACACGTGTTTGTGGAGGACTTATTAATATATATATATATATATATATATATATATATATAGATGTGAGGTATCCAAAACCTTGTAAGGGATGATTCTATACGTGATTTTTAAAACACACTGTATTATTATTGTATGATCCAGTATGTATAAATAGAGTGAATCTTTAAATCACTACAGAGAGCTCAATGTATAATAATCTTTTTAGAAATAAATTTATTATGGAATAACGGTGTTGAGTTTTTCCTTCCTTTCAAAGATATATATATATATATATATATATATATATATATGGTTTCGGGATAAATTTGACATATTCACATTTGGTTATTTTCTCCGTAGGCTGGAGATATTGACGCAAATTACGCATCATTTAAAAGCTTGGACCTTCTTCATTCATATACGTGATGACAAATAGAATGGATGATTGGAACCCACATGAATCATGGAAAAGAACTTGTATCATGATGATCGTGCCGGTCATTAAAATAAGGAGATTATGGTTGCTGCCCAATGCTCCCTGAACACTGTTAAAACAATCAGGCCTGAATCGGGCATTACAATGGAAACTACGAGTCTCTGGCTGGAAGAAAGCAACATAACAGACGATCTGATTGCGCTCAAACAGCAGAATTCCTCAAAACTCTAGAGAATAAAGTGTTGGAGGACCCTCAGATGCCTAGGTGGAGTTGCTAAACACGCTATGGATAATAAGGTAGTCAATGGTAGGCCATATATAAGGCAGCAGGATTCGGCCCCTGACAACCTCTGGGAAATGTCAAAAATGGTTATCGGCGAATTTTTACCAGTCCGAATGTTTGGTCTTCGAACTCCCCAGATCTCAACCCCATGGATTATTATGTATGGGCGCTGTTAAGACAGTACTACAAAAGCCTGTTAATCGACAGAATTAAGGTAGTTTTGAGACCCTTCCCAGGGAAACTGTAACATCAGCTTGCAATTTCCGTGCCTGTTGAATTTCTTTACAATCCATTAAATTTTGTAGTTACCAAGCACTTTTTCTTTTTCCTTAGGAAACTGTCAAATTTCTCCCGAACACCATATATATATATATATATATATATATGTGTGTGTGTGTGTGTGTGTGTGTGTGTGTGTGATTAGATGAGAGGCGAAAGGAAAGAGGAGAGGGTTGGATGTGAAAGCGAGGAGGTGAAGGAAAGGATAATGGGTTTATTTGAGGGGTATTGTGCTTTTATGGGATAATTTGCAAAAATAGTTCAGTTCTCCAGCTTTCACAAACCTTCACACACAATAGTCGCCACACACTAACTTACCACCAGACTATCATACAAATAAGTATAACTAAAATCTTAGGTTTTTCCACATCTCATTATTTTACACGAGCTATCATGTCCTTGTGCCAGACTAATCAATAGTATCATACGTCGTGGTAATATTTGTATTGTTTTTAGAATACAATATTTTTACCTTTGACGGATTCTAATTCTTGTACTTTGCTCTTTCTTCGCAGAGATATGAACGATTGTTTCTTGGCTGCACTCAAGCAGGAAATCAAACGCTATAAAAAAAAAAGAAAGAAAGAAAATCTCTTAGTTCAAATTTGGAATGAATGATTTCGAAAGGTCGTAAAAATGTCAAAATGGCGGCCAGAAATACCAGAAAAAAAGCGCGAAAAATAGAAGCTTGATAAAAACAAAGGGAAGTAAGTCTTGACATGACGAAATAAAAAGTTAAACTCGAACAAAGAGAAAAGGAAACAGCAATAAAATAAACTTGCTGGAAAATTTCTATTTTGAGATGAAAAGGCGCTCAGCTCAGCATTGTTCTTGCGTTCACTTTGATACACGGAAGAATATTTTCTTTTAACTAAGTGTTTAAGGGAAGATATTTCCCGTACAAGATAGTTGGACTCGTCCAACGGAACACATATAAAGAGGACCAAGTTACCTTTAAGCACCCAAGGTGGCCTGGATTCAGAGGGACATGTTTCGCTTTGCACCGTCAACATCCGGTTGTTGGTTAGGGTTAGGTGTTAGGGTTAGGGTTAGGGTTAGAGTTAGAAATGTGTCTAAAATCGTCTGGTAATAAACAACCGGATGTTGACGGTGCAAAGCGAAACATGTCCCTCTGAATCCAGGTCGCCCCTGAGGGCGCATGAAGTAACTTGTCCTATATAGATACCAATACTCGAGGATGCACATTTGAGTTATGTAGTAGTATTCGTAGTCGAGTCATAGTAGTTGAGCAGCTAGTCATACTGTTGCATAACTGCGCGTTGACTATATTATTTATATTCCTGTACAAAAGGTAATAAAGATATGTATCATTTGTTTTCCCTCAAGTTATGGATAAATATTAGGGCAGACTAGATTCTTGATATGGCAACCTATCTATGAAAACTCCGAATTCAAAACTGTTAAAACCTCCTTTATGCTATAAGGGAAGATATTTTCCCTACAAGATAGTTGGACTCGTCCAACGGAACACATATAAAGATACCAATACGCGGGTTATTCGTAATCGTGTTACGTAGTAGTGTTGTGGTATCTAGTCATAGTGTTGGAGAACTGCACGTTGTTACTTAGGCCAGACGGACTGTCAGAGAGGCCCCCTCCGTTCAATCGGCTGGTCACGTCAAGCCCTAGGACCTATATGATTGTCCCAACCCTATTGTCCTCATGACAAATCCCCAATCCTTTTTATGATATATGAGTTAGAAAGCGGTGGCTGGGGGGGGGGTCTTAGTGTAATGAGTAATAGTGATGAAGTTCCTATTCTGGAGCTCTGGGGGTGTGGAGTACCCCTTCATTACCATTTCTCCGATGTCCACTCTGAAATGATTAGTAGTACCTGTTAGGGTCCCATCTATGGGTTAAATAGAAAAAAAAGTTTAAAATAATCTTTTTAAAAATTGAATACCCATCAAAAAAGAATAAAACAAATGTTTTCGGCATAGAATAACCCAACAAGGGTTGACATACCATAAAACCCAACCAAGCAAATTCTTTATGATATAGTTGACTCAAATAAAGCATTTTACAAATCCATCTATTGCTTAATGCTCTTATTTTTATGATATAACTATTTACTGAACACCGCTCAAAAAAAAAAAAAAGAAACCAAACTAAGTGAAACGATCGTGAGAGTTCAAGAATTCCAATAATTTAGCCTCAACTTTTAGGATGTGGGGATTATATTTTCCGTCAGTATGACTGTAATCTTACGGTTCAAGCGTGAGACCTACAGTGATTGAAAAGTAACTTCCTATTTAAAACTATTCATAATTTCTTTATATGCAGTTACATTTTTCTTAATTATTTAATGTATGTTCCTTAATATACAGGGTGATTGAAAAGTAACTTCCTATTTTAAACAATTTATAATTTCTTTATATGCAGTTACATTTTTCTCAATTCTTTACTGTATGTTCCTTAATATACAGGGTGATTGAAAAGTAATTCCCTATTTTAAACTATTTATAATTCTTTTTATATGCAGTTACATTTTTCTCAATTCTTTAATGTATGTCCCTTAATATAGGACAATTAAATATGTATTGTCCGTGGATGGATGATTCACCATTTCCCTGGGAGATGGATGGGTAGACGTGGTCCGCATGAGTGGCCGGTCATAAGCTTTAATTTAACACCCGCGACTTTTTCTTTGGGATTGGTTAAAAGAGCAAGTCTACTCTATGAAACAACGACTTTGGACGAATACGATAATTCATTTCTGCCATTCCACAAGAGTTCTGGGAAGAACAGCTGATACAATTCCTGAGCGGCTTGAGAGGCTGGAGGCGAATGCAGGTGCCCAAAGAATGTTAATAAAACTCTATGTTATGTGTGTTCTTCTCATTGTAATATTGTGGGTCTGATTTGATGAGTGGTGACGTGTTCATAGTAATCGTAATATACTTATCTTTTTATATCCTGTTCCCTTGGCTGTATCTGGCTGTTGGGCTGGATGGCAGTTCGTTGTTTGAGTCTGGAACAACTTAGGATTCTCTTGAGGATATCTTGTCTTGTGCCGTTCATAGTTTTGTAATAACAACACAAGACGTTCTTGTTTTTCTCATGTGCTGATTCATTGCATCCCCAAGTCAAAAATGCATCTTGTATCTTTTTCCTTCCACAATCTTCTTCCAAACTGACTCTCATGCTCCCCTTTCACTACCTCTCTTTCAAACATCTATCGACCAGGAAAAAAAGTAGACTTTCTGTAGCGTTGCGGGTCTGATTTGAAAAGAGTGATGACGTATTCATAGTAATCGTAATATATATCTTATTATATTCCGTTCCCTTGGCTGGTATCTGGTTCAATGACTGGATGGCATTCTCGCTGTTTGCGTTGGAACAACTTAGGATTCTCTTGAGGATATCTTGTCTTGTGTCGTTCATAGTTTTGTAATAACAACACAAGACATTCTTGTTTTTCTCATGAGCTGATTTATTGTATCCCCAAGTCAAAAATGCATCTTGTGTCTGTTTCCTTCCACAGCTTCTTCCAAACTGACTCTCATTACTCCTTTCGCTACCTCTCTCTTTTAAAATAACAACACACGTCTTTCTTGTTTTGTTTTTTTTTTTGTTTGTTTGTTTGTTTTGTTTTTTTGTTTTCCTCCTGAGCTGATTTATTTATCCCCAAGTCAAAATACCTTCGGGAACAGACACTTATCTTTCGTCTGTTCCCTTACACAGCTTCGTCCAAACTGATCTTTAATTCTCTCCTCTCACTATCTCTCTTTCCCACTTCGCCACGTGACAACCAGCCAAGCCAAATTTTTTTATTATATAGTTAGTTGACTCACAATAAAGCATTTTTCAAATCCATCTATCGATTAACGGTCTTATTTTTTTTAAGGTATAACAATTTACTGAACACCACTAAAAAGAAATGGAAGTGAAACGGTTGAGAAAGATCAAGAATTCCAATGATTTATCATCAATCTTTAGGGTGTGGTGATTATATTTTTCGTCAGTATGGCTGTAAGGTTGCGGTCCAAGCGTTAGTTCCACGTGACTCATCCCCTATCAAAAAAAGAAAAAAACCTGGGAGGAACAATCGATAAGGTTTCAATATCGCGTAAGTGTACGTCAGAATTCCAACAGGCAATTTATGTCATCGTTAATCGATTGACTGCCGAGTCAATGGTTCTTATTTGCCTCCATATATTTCCGCATGAGTTCTTGCGTTTTTCCTGATTTGTTTTCGCATGAATGGCATAATTTTGCTTATACCGATTTGAAATTTAAGAAGAATTTTAAATAGACAAAGGTTGGGAAAATATCCACAAAATGGCTATAAGATCTCGGTTTTATTTGTTTGTGTGTGTTTATTTGTTTTTGTTGTTTTGTTTTGTTTTTTTGCTTTTTTTTCATACGCGAATGCTTTCACCAGAACGAGACGCTAGAATTCCAAACTATGCGGTATTGGCAACCGTTTTATAATTTGATTTGGATTCTCTCTTCTGTACGCATGCGCACGCCCGCCATTTTGGTTTTGCAATCGTTGACAAAAATAATGACTAGAATAAATAAAGTAAAAAGTGTTCAGAGAAAACACAGGTGAATATCTCTCGTTACCGACTTCATTTTCCAACCACCGCTCACTCCCCTCTCCTTCTCTCACACACACAATCCCCCCTCTCTCTCACACACACACAATCCCCCTCTCTATCTATCTATCTATCCCACTCCTTTTGTATCTCCATCGAAAAAGGTGTGTCCTAGGTATGACACTAAACTGCATCAGATTGGTTGGTTGGATTTTACGGCATGACAATCCTTGTTGGGTTATTTAATGCCGAAGACGTTTTGTTTTATCCATTCTTGTTAAGTATTCAATTTTAACTCAATTTTTTAAACACATTTTTTAATTCTCATTTTTGGAGCTATTTAACCTATAGATGGGACCCTAACCCGTACTACCATTGGTGAATCTGGAACTAATAGCGATAAAGGGATATTTTACATTTCCCAGAGTTCCAGAATCGAAACTTCATCATTGGATACAGTTTCACGTCAGACCAGGTCACTGCGTCTGATAATGAAGCTTCAGTTTTGTAGATCTGTGGAGTGTGGGGTACCATTTGATTGGCATTACTCCCAGGTCCACTTTGGCCTGTAGTAGTAGTAGTAGTAATAACATCAATTGGTCAAATTGATTTGTTTGAAAACTATTTGTATTAGATAGGAATGTTTGATACTATATAACTGCATTGATTCATACTAGCAGGACCTGTGTATATACCACAGTATGATAATTTAATTATTACATCGTTTGATATGTTCACTTAAGAGCTATTCCTAAATACTTCAATATTTAAAAAGTATAATAATCTTGATTTAATTCTCTCTCTCATTCTTTTTTTTTCTTCCTTCCTTTTCATCTTTTTATTATGTTCGATTGAAACAGATTAGCGTTATCACTTCCGTGCGTTCACCTCCCTCTGTCAATATTTCCTCTACTCTCTTTATTTTCTTCTTTCTTTCTTTATTATTATATTTTTGTGTACCATGTCCTTTTTTCTTTCCTTTCTTGATAATATTTCATCTTGGACGATTTCCTTTTTAACCAGAGGGTGTTGCAAGACGCTAACAGTCGTGCAATTAAGGAACAGCCGTATTAATATATACAAGTTTTTGCTTGTCAAATTATAATGAAATTTTAATGGCTTAAACACACATAGGAAGTTATTATTTACTTTGATTATTGTTGTCAAAGTTTCCTTAGTTGTTTTGTTTATCTGCTTAATAGCATATCAACTTTCATGGGTTATTTAATGCCAAAGCATTGTAGAAAAACAGTAGTGCTACTGTTTAACTCATAATCGACTCCCTTAGTCGTAAAGGAAAATCAGAATTTTCTAAAAAGAAGAAAATTTTAGAAATACCAAAAAAATAGGAAATTTCTTATGATTTAATTTTACTTGATTTGATATATTATTTTGTGATAAGTCCATTGCACGTCTTACTACTTTGACAAGAATAACCATGGAAAATAATCACTTCCTATGTGTGTCCAAGTCATTGAAGTTTCGGACCATATGACCTTTAGACAACCCCTTTTGCGATCTTCGTTTCATAAGGACATTTTTTTCATTTACACCGTCAAAATCCGGTTGTTTGTTAGGGGTTAGGGTTAGTTTTATAATTTAAAAAATCTCTAAAAATCATCTGTTAACAACAACCGGATATTGACGGTGTAAATGAAAAAATATCCTGATGAAACGAGATCGCAAAAGGGGTGCCTAAAGGTGATATGGTCCGAAGTTTCATTAAAACTTGTGGCTAATAAAAAAAAAATGTTCAGCATTTTTACGGTGTTTTCTGTTTAATACCAAGAAAAAATTAAATGAAATATTAACACAGTAACACTTTAGCTGATAAATAAAGACTACCTACAGGTATGTTCTTCGGAGTTATTTTATTTCAACTGGTCAATCATCCGTGTTTTTACTGTCTGTTTTTTTTTTTTTTTTTTTTTTTTTTTTTTTTTGCAATATCATGAAAAAAATCATCAAAATATTATCAGTTATATTTTAGCTGATAAATATTAACGAGCTACATGTATGTTCTTCGGAGTTACTTTCTTTCGTAAAATTTCAGAATTATCTAATGGATACAGAATTGGTTCGACTGCTTTTTCTCATGTTTTTTTTTTTGTTTTTTTTTACTTTCTATTTTTCTGTTCAAACCTATGGAAAAAATTATCGAAATATTAACCCAATCTCATTTTAATTGATAGAATAGACTAGCTACAGGTATGTTTTTCGGGGTTACTTTCTTTCGACTGCTCATTCTCATGTCCGTTTTCTTTTACTGTCTGTTTTTTTTATGTTCAACACAATGAAAAATTCATCAAAATAAAAACACAGTAACAATTGAGTAGATAAATATAGACTAGCTGCAAGTATGTTCTTCGTGGTTACTTTCTTTTGACTGCTCTATTATCCGTTTTTTATGGGGGCGGGGGGTTACTGTCTGTTTTTTCTGGAAAAAAATCATCGAAATATTTCCACAGTCTCACTTTATCTGATTAATATAGACTAGCTAAAGGTATGTTCTTCGGAGTTGAAAAAAAATCATTGAAATATTATCCCAATTTCATTTTAGCTGTTAAATATAGACTAGCTACAACTATGTTCTTCGGAGTTACTTTCTTTCGTAAAATTGCAGAATTATCTAATGGATACAGAATAGGTTCGACTGCTCTTTCTCATATTCGTTTTGTTTTATTTTTGTTTTTTTTTTTTTTGTTTTGTTTTTTTTTTTTACTTTCTATTTATTCTGTTCACACCCATGAAAAAAAAAATCATCAAAATATTATCCCAATCTCATTTTACCTGTTAAATATAGACTAGTTACAGATATGTTCTTCGGAATTACTTTCTTTCAACTGGTCAATCATCCGTGTTTTTACTGTGTTTTTTTTTTTTTTTTTTTTTTTGTTAGTTTGTTTTTGGGGTTTTTGTTTTTTGTTTTTTTGCAATATCATGAAAAAATCATCAACATACTATCAGTTATATTTTAGCTGATAAATATTAACGAGCTACATGTATGTTCTTCGGAGTTACTTTTTTTCGTAAAATTGCAGAATTATCAAATGGATACAGAATTGGTTAGACTGCTCTTTCTCATATTGGTTTTGTTTTTGTTTTGTTTTTTTGTTTTGTTTTTTTTTTTGTTTTTTTTTTGCTTTGTTTTTTTTTTTTTTGGTGGGGGGGGTTTACTTTCTATTAATTTGTTCAAACCCATGAAAAAAATCATCGAAATATTATCCCAATCTCATTTTACCTGTTAAATATAGACTAGTTACAGATATGTTCTTCGGAGTTACTTTCTTTCGTAACAGTACAGAATTATCTAATGGATACAGAATTGGTTCGACTGCTCTTTCTTATGTCTACATAAACAAAATGTCTTTCTCTTTGTATTTATTGACACAAATCATTTACTTATGTATTGTCCATTGCAACCAATGGAGTCCTGCAGTTTTCATTTTTAGTCTACACGCACATTCGATTAGAAATTCTTTTGATCCAAATGAGGTCGTTCGATTATGGCCTTTTGATTGGTTGGCTCCATTTTAGTACCAGCCAATGGCGTCCAAGAGTTCCAAAAGTCAGACAGTGTGGCCATTTTGATGTTTTCTGAGGCCGAGATTCATGTGATATCGGGTTCAAATGTTACTAATGCCAAATGAGAATGGAAAAAGAAAAAGGTTATTACTTGTATTTTGGCGCCAAAACGTCATATTACACTGCTATTTGTTATTCAATTAATAAACTAAACAAAGAAAATAAAAACATTTTATCCACGACCAAGGCAAACGTTATACTCGTCTAAATCTATTAATAATGGAGATTCACTTCCGGTTTTTGTCTGTAACAAAAACTACGCCACTGCTGACGTCACACTATGTAAAATCGTCATAACAGAATAAATACACTCAAAATTGAACATGCAATTTTAGACAGTCCTCATTGGGGTTTTTTCAAACAAGTTTTAATAAATACATACCTGGTATTATATATCTATATATAGTTTATTTTATTTTAATATATATCTAAAGTTATCAGAACTAAGTTTTCATTTCAATTTTTTTTTTTTTTACTCCTTTAATAAATTTTATTTTTTTTTTACTCCTTTAATAGATTTTATGATTTTACTTTACTTATGATACAAAATCTGATATTAAATTTTCAACTCCCATCCTATCAGGCAATATTTATTTTACGTCGCCCAGAGGGCGTTTTTTATTTTGCTAAAAGGACTTAAAGTAAGTAAGTCCTGAGCTATAGAATCCTTTGGTAAGTGAATAAGTCCTGAGTTCTGGAATCCTACGTAGTGTCAAAGGTCCAGTAATATAATCCTATGTTCCGTCGTCCACGAAGGTTCAAAGCAAAGGTATTATAAATAACAATATCAGCAGCAGAGTATTGCCGCCAATAACATGATTAATTAAACTAAACAAAGAAAACAAAACATTTTATCAACGACCAAGGCAAATAACGTGATACTCGTCTAAATTTATATAATATGATATTCTGTCAATAAATAAGGGTGTCCTAGGCATAACATAAACTGCTTCGTATCATTCTGATTGGCTGCTCTGATCCGTGAATACAGAGACTGTATTCGGTTACATAACTGGATGCTAGTTACAGCCTTCCTGAGTATGAAATGTTAATTCTACACTTCAAATGGTTACCAATATAGAAAATGGATAAGATAATTGTCCTACAACGTTAGATTTTATGAAAATAAGATATTATGCGACACATGGTCAATTTCACAATAGCGTAGAGATAATATCATTAGATTACGTATAAAAAGGGCGAAACATTTATGTTAAGTTTCTGACCGCCATCCTTGGCCAGTTGAAAAGGACTTAAAGTAAGTAAGTCCTGAGCTATAGAATCCTTTGGTAAGTGAATAAGTCCTGAGTTATGGAATCCTACGTAGTGTCAAAGGTCCAGTGATATAATCCTATGTTCCGTCGTCCACGAAGGTTCAAAGCATTGTGCGTAGGTATGACCAGAACAGCCGGTATAAATAACAATATCAGCAGCAGAACACTGCCAGTGATTGGCCAATAGGTTGGTCACATGATTATCGCCGAGTCTATAAGTAGAAGCGGGCGACTAGCACACGCATTATATGATTCGTGTTGTCATTTTAGGGCTGTAGTTGTAAGCAGTTTTACAGTTGAATTCCTTGTGGCATAAAGTTTGATCCTTTCTTGAAGTAGAGAGATGTAGTGTCAGTTTTAATCCTTGTCCGCCGACCCGTCCTGATTTGTATCAGAGTTTATCCTGTCTTGAAGTAGAGAGTTGTATAATCCTCGTCTGTTGGTCTGTCCTTCTCCAGCGAATAATTCTAGGACGATTTATCAACGCCTTTTGAATAGTAAATTAATATATGTTAGGGCGTTTTTGATTGATCTATTCAGTCACCGCTGTTTTGAAACAGTCCATAAATATAAGTCTTGGTCATTAGCACAACTTATACCACAAATACGTGGGCACCTCTTGTGGTGTAATGGTTAGCAAGTTAGATGCGCAGACCATTGTTAGTGAGTTCGATTCTCACTGGGCGCCCCATACTTCTGGCCTTGTGCCACATCTAAGCAAAGCTTAGTAAATAACTATACCACAAATACGTCAACACTTTGAGACGCTAGGGCTAGGTTAAGTGTTAAGGTTAGGGTTAGTGTTAAGATTAGGCTAATTCAGGAATTTCCGTAATGTAATGATATTTATACGTAAAATGAGATTATAATGATATCATCTCTTGCGTATTATTCTATTATGTGTACCCAGGTTTGAATCCAGATCCCATGTTATTAGAATATTTACCTCGCATCCCAGGTATGCAGGTATGACACAAGATATTTTAATGTCGGACCACCCACAAGCCGAATCTCATGGGATGGCGAGTGCAAAAAATGCGTCAATCCCGTCGGCATTCCCCCTCAAAGAGGCGTCTCGGGCGCTGGGCAATCAACTCGGTCCTTCCCCTTTAAGGTGTTGCCCGGTGGGGGGGGGGATTGCCTCCTAGGATCACGCCGTTAATTAACAACAATGTTCAGCGGCGGAAGTTACCGGACATACACGCCCCGAAAGACCCATGTTGTTAATCCGTTTAAAATCTTGTAATTTGTCTTATATATCACCAAGAAATAAAGTTTTACATAATACATGTTGCGGTTAATTTGCATATTGGATTTAACAAACCGGGTCTAATAAATAATTACTTAGTGTTATTGATCTCTAATATTATTGCTTAATTCTCCATCGTATTAAAATCAATCCTGAATGATTTTATAATGAAACTAATTAAAATATAATCAAAATAAGTGGAATCTTTTTATATGCGTTCTAATTTAATTTGGTTACTCTTTCGGACCAAGTCACCTTTAAGCACCCCAGGGGCGACCTGGATTCAGAGGGACATGTTTCGCTTTTCATAGTCAACATTCGGTTGTTTGTTAGGGTTAGGGGTTAGGGTTAGCAGTTAGTTTTATAATTTTTAAAATTGCGTCTAAAAATCGTCAGGTAACAAACAACCGCATGTTGACGGTGCAATGCGAAACATGTCCTTCTTTTAAGTTTTCTTTTAATCTATTCTATTTATTAATGATTTTGATGATAAATTAAATACTCATTGATAAACCTATGCAACTTCTGAGTGTACTGTGACGTAAGCAATGACGTACTTTCCGAATCTCCATTATAATAAGACCGTACACCGCCAATCATTTAGTTCGGAAATACCTGCCTTTAAATTAGATAGCCCAGCGTTTAACTACTCGACTTGAACATTGACCCCTAGTTCAACTACCTCATTCGGGGGGGGGGGCGGATGCATTCGTTTTGCGCATATAGTTGTCGATGAGCCTTGAATGCTGAAACTTTTTTCTTTTTGTCGTCATTATCGATTGAGCCACGTTAATCGTCTCCGAAGTCATTATCGTCGTCCAGTTCCCCGGACACGTATTACACACTGGCTTGACCTTTTGACGAACCCTCCGCCGGGGGAATTATCAAAGGTCCAAACTCCGCCCCCCCCCCGCCATGCTCTTGTTCCTCCTCCTCCTTCAACTCCTCCCCTTTCTTCACGAATCAAAGAAAACCGACGGTGTACCTCTTTCAACGCCACGGGCAATTTTCTCCACCTTCCATTTCGGTTTGGTAAAGGCAGGAAAAGCGTATGACAAACGCATTTCCTTTCGTACAAGATTTTAACGGCAGTAGGAAAACCGAGGACAATGTTGGTGGCCGGGGGAGGCAGGCGTGGGAGGGCGAGGTTTAGTATTATTGGAGTTTGTGGAAAGCGGTAAGATGGAGGCTGGTAGGCGATGGGTAATGGGGGGCTTGACAACTGTGACAGATTCTAAGAGAAGTGAATGAGACGGGGGTGGGTGGGTGGCACGGGAAATTATTCCTCTGATTCCTCCTGTGAAGAGTCTCTCTTTCAGCGCGCCAAATCTGTCAATTCGAAGGTTATGAAAATTGAAGACTATTACGCGGGAATAACTACACATAAATGTTACATAATCAGTGTTTCATTTGATTTCGGGAATGTCATTCCAGTTTCTGGTTGGCTCGAGGTGGGGAGAGCAGTGGCAGGGTGGCTGAAAGATCTCTACTTTCAGTTTTGATTGTCGGGTTGGGAAGGAGAACGAAGAAGGATATATTTCTCTCTGATATTTCTGTAGTTATCTTTTCTAAATAGACTAAAAGCGGTTACCCAGCGTTGACTGGGTAGAAGGGAGGGGGAATCTCGGTTAGATTTACAAATGCTGGACATTTTAAATATTCATTATTTTTGCACAAAACGCAAGAACCGCTGATATTTAATGTGTATATATATATTTACTTAAATTTAATATATATACATACACACTAACTACACTTTATATATGTATAGATAGACAAATTGATATATATATATATATATATATATATGTGTGTGTGTGTGTGTGTGTGTGTGTGTGTGTGTGTGCGTGTGTATGTATGTGTGTGAATAAGAGGAATAATTTACGTCTACCAACTATACAAATCTACGTATTCCGCCGATTCAAACTGATGACTTCCCACTACACAAGTGGTCATCTCTCTACACAATCCTACACCTTCCACATATACATTTTCTACACTACTTTTTACTACATAAGCATCCATCTCTCCACACCTATATACGCCTTCCACCTACACCTATATTCGTCATCCGCCTGCACAAAATCTACGTCTTCCAGCTACACAAGCAGAACATCTACGCCTTCCACCTACACAAGCAGAAATCTACGCCTTCCACCTACACCTATCCACGCCTTCCATTTACAACTGTATATGCCTTCCGCCTACACAACCCTACGTCTTCCAACTACACAAGCATCAATCTCTCTACAGAAATCTACGCGTTCCACCTACATTTATATAAACCTTCCGCCTACACAACCCTAGGTCTTCCTCCTACACAAATCTACGCCTTCCAGCTACACAAGCAGCCATACCTCTACACAAATCTACGCCTTCGAACTACACAAGCAGCCATATCTCTACACAAATCTACGTCTTCCAACTACACAAGCAGCCATATCTCTACACAAATCTACACCTTCCAACTACACCTATATAAGCTTTCCGTCTACACAAATCTACGCCTTCCAACTATACAAATCTACGCCTTCCAACTACACAAATCTACGCCTTCCAACTACACAAGCAGCCATATCTCTACACAATTCTACGTCTTCCAACTACACAAACAGCTACATCTCTACAAAATCTACGCCTTACAACTACATCTATATAAGCTTTCCGCTACGCCTTTACACAAATCTACGCCTTCCAACTACACAAGCAGCCATATCTCTACACAAATAACGCCTTCCAACTACACTAGCAGCCATATCTCTACACAAATCTACGCCTTCCAACTACACTAGCAGCTATATCTCTACACAAATATACGCCTTCCAACTACACTAGCAGCCATATCTCTACACAAATCTACGCCTTCCAACTACACTAGCAGCTATATCTCTACACAAATCTACACCTTCCAACTACACAAACAGCTACATCTCTACAAAAATCTACGCCTTACAACTACACTAGCAGCCATATCTCTACACAAATCTACGCCTTTCAACTACCCAAGTAGCCATATCTCTACAAAAATCTACGCCTTCCAACTACACAAGTAGCCATATCTCTACACAAATCTACATCTTCCAACTACACAAGCAGCCATATCTCTACACAATTCTACGTCTTCCAACTACACAAACAGCTACATCTCTACAAAAATCTACGCCTTACAACTACACTAGCAGACATATCTCTACACAAATCTACGCCTTCCAACTACACAAGTAGCCATATCTCTACACAAATCTACGCCTTTCAACTACCCAAGTAGCCATATCTCTACACAAATCTACGCCTTCCAACTACACAAGTAGCCATATCTACACAAATCTACGCCTTTCAACTACCCAAGTAGCCATATCTCTACACAAATCTACGCCTTCCAACTACACAAGTAGCCATATCTCTACTACGCCTTAACCTATATAAGCTTTCCGCCTACACAAATCTACGCCTTCCAACTATACAAATCTACGCCTTCCAACTACACAAATCTACGCCTTCCAACTACACAAGCAGCTATATCTCTACACAAATCTACGCCTTCCAATTACACAAGCAGCCATATTTCTACACAACTCTACGTCTTCCAACTACACAACTCTACGTCTTCCAACTTCACAAATCTACGCCTTCCAACTACACAAATCTACGCCTTCCAACTACACAAATCTACATTTTCCAACTCTACAAGCATCCATTTTCCCACAAAAATCTTCCGCCTACAAAAACTCTTCGATTAAACATCCTACATACAAAAGACAAGATTTGGCATTAAATACTCCATAGGATTTGATTTGCCATTAAACAAAATAATTAGACATCCATTAACTTATAAATCATGAATACAAAAACATTTTGCATTAAATGAACCACAAGGGTTGATATGCAATTAAATGAAATAACTATTATCATATATATTAATACTCGTATTCTTTAAAAGTAGGGCCGTTATCATTCTGCAACACCCTCTGATTAACAATGAGACCGTCCAAATTGTATAAGATGAAATGCAAAAATGTAAAACCTGATGTGGTGTTGCTTATCCGCCGAATTCTTATTTCTTATGAATATACTCATCTCAGCTAAATAATGGGCAATTCCGTTTTTATTTTAAAGAAAAATAGGAAAGAAAAAGGACATGCTACACAGATGAATATAATGAGAAAAAAAAAAAAAAAAAAAGAGTGGGGAAAGGATAGACAGGGAAGGAGAGCATGCGGCAGCAAATAACGCTAATGAGTTTCAATTGAAACACAATGAAAAGATGAAAAGAAGGAAAGAAAAAAGAGGAAGAGAGAGTTAAATCAAGATTATTATACTTTTTACATATTGAAGTAAACGCAATAGCTCTTAAGTGAACATATCAAATATTTTAATAATTAAATTATCACATTGTTGTATATCCACAGGTCCTACTTGTTATTATAGTTATATTTTAATATCCACATTTAAACATTAAATTTTTGTTAATTTTTTATTCATTTTTCATTCATTTATTCCATCTAACAGAAATTCTGCCTTGCGGTTTTGTGTCGATAATCATTTGGTAAAATAATTGTTTTTTTTTCTTATCGAAAAATGGCGGGATAAAGAAAAAGAGCTCTTTAGTGAAAATGAAATTTGAAGAATAAATTACAAAAAACATTTCAGCCATTTTGATTTCATTTGATTTTTAATTTACTTTATGGACGCTTCATTTACTTAAAATATTTCGATGCCAACAAATTTATATTACGTTAAAATAACATTAGGTCCACTTTATATACCCAACAAAAACGAATAAAACAAAATTTCTTCGGTATAAAATAACCAAACAAGGTTTGGCATGGCAGAAAATCCAACCAACAAATCAATAAAATTGCTTCACTCCGTTATTTTCTTTTCTTTTGGAAGTCCGTCGCAGACGACAATCACGGAACTCCATATCTTCAGTTGTAGACCCTCTGGTGGCTCGTTAGTTCAATTCTGAACTTGCAGATGCGGTCATACATATTGCAGGGGAAATTCCCATCTACATGAAGACGAAGACGTCGCCTCTCTGAAGTCCTGTTTATCTAGATATTAAGCAGCTTAGCTCCTGTGCAGCAGGCCTCTCGCCAAACCTGTCTGTTAGATACCAGATCTTCCACGCTTGAATGTATGTGATTTTAAATTCGCACAGATGAACGTGAAATGTAATCTAATTCGGGAACATACGCTTTACGATTTGGTGCATAATGCCGCACGAACAACCGAAAACTAACTAGAGTTTTGTATGACAATCACTGAGGCTTATAATGAAATCAAGAGCTTTTTAGGGTCGGGTTTCTTTCCAGGGCCGACTTGTTTTATGACTACTTGTGTATTTATCGATGAAATAATAATAATAATAATAATAATAATAATAATAATACGACTGGGCTGGGAAGGTGATCCACTGGGAATTATGCAAAAAATTAAATTTTGATCATACAACAAAATGGTATATGCATAAACCAGAATCTGTTCTTGAGAACGAAACGCATAAATTTCTCTGGGACTTTAAAATAAAAACGGATCACCTTATCCCAGCAAGAAGACCAGACCTAGTGTTGATAAACAAAAAAGAAAGAACTTGTCAACTGGTGGATTTTGCAGTGCCAGCAGATCACAGGGTGAAGCTAAAGGAAAATGAAAAAATAGACAAATATCTGGACCTTGCCAGAGAACTAAAAAAGTTATGGAATATGAAAGTGAAGGTGATACCAATTGTAGTTGGTGCACTTGGAACAGTCCCAAAAGGATTAGAAAAGGGTTTGGAAAGTTTGATATCAGAGGAAGGATTGAAACCATTCAGAACACTGCACTGCTGCAATCTGCCAGAATACTCAGAAGAGTCCTGGAGACCTGTGGAGACCTGCTGTCACTCAGACTCCAGTGAAATACCATCAGCTAACACTGGTGTGAAAACTCAAAAGGAGTGAATAATAATAATAATAATACCTAAGTCCTAAGGATGAGATAACAATCTTAGGGAACAGCCAGTTGTGTATTAAACTGTTGTGTTGATATTTCCACTCGTCACTCGTGGGTATCTGTGCGTATCAGTGAACCTAAGAATTTAGAAATCTTCATTATTTTTCAGTACTTTTCTTTCTTTCTTTCTTTCTTCTTCTAATCAAATTGATTATAGCTTAATAATGGGCCGAGTTAGCTCAGTCGGTAGAGCGTTCGGCTAGAAACTACAAGGTTCCTAGCTCGATACCAGTCCTCGCCAACTCAGCGTATGAGTAGCACAGGGATCTGGGCGGTAAAGTAAGGAGCTGATGGCAGGTTTGGCGCTCCACCTAAGATGCAAAAAAACAATCTCTTTGGTCTATCGCTATTGAAAATGGGATAGACTTCCTCGCTGATTGGCTGATACCGACATTAGGCCGCCCCGACGACTTTACTTTATAGCTTAATAAGGTCTCTGCAAAAAATGAAAGCACAGTTGATCTCAGTGCACCAACTAAATGGTGAAAGATATTTCGATTGCAAAAACTTCAATAATTAGACAAGGACAGGTAGGCCTAAAACCGTGGATTCCGAGGCGGTGCGTCAAGCTATAAAGACAAACCCAGCGAGTATCCGTCGAGTTTGGCAACTCACAGTCCAATGTGGTTTGTCACCTTCAAGACCTCACCTAAACTTTGTCCTGGTATGACGTTAAACTGCATCTAAAAGTGTGAAGTTTCAATTTTGGAGCTCTGAGGAGTGTTGAGTATCCCTTCATTTCCATTACTCCCAGGTCCACTCTAAATTTGGGTGGTAGTAACCGTTAGGGTACCATTTATGGTTTATATCGAAAAAATGAGTTTCAAAAATGTGTTTAAAATATTTTTGAAAAAATAATTGTATACCATCAAGAATGAATAAACCAAAACATCTTCGGTATGAAAATAACCCAACAATGGTTGACATGCCCATACATACCAAGTCAACCAACCAACCAGTCAGCCAACCATGGCAAAATTCACACGAGGAGATTAAATTAATGGTATATTTTTTGAAGACTGCAGGGAAAAATATAATAAAAAGATTTCATAATTTGCTCGTACATCGACCATCATAACTCTACGTCTTAGACGTAGATAAAACTACGCCTTCCATATGCATAAACCTATGTCTTCCATCTACACTCACTACGTCTTCCACAAATTTACGTATACCACAAATCTACGTCTCCCACCAACCGTAATCTACTTCCGCCCAATAAGCACTCATACAATCGTACGTCTTAGATAGAATAGTGGTGGCTGAGCAACTCTGCACTTTGTCCTTACTTGGGCTACATGGGTGGTCGGAGAGGCCCACACCGATAAATCGGCTGGTCATGTCAAGCCTAGCACCTATATGATTGTCCCGACCCTATTGTCCTTATAGCAAACCCTTTGAAATATATATGTGCTAGAAGGCGGTGGCTGATGGTCTTTAGTCTCCTGGGTATGACGTTAAACTGCATCTAATGGTACAGTTTCAATTCTGGAATTCTTGGGAGTGTGTAGCACCCCTTAATCACCATTACTCCAGGTCCACTTTGACCCTGGGTGGCAGGGGGTACCACGTGTTAGGGTACCTGTGTTAGGGTACCATTTATGGTTTAAATAGAAAAATGTGTTTGAAAAAATGTTTTTAAATTGTGAGTTTGAAAAGAAAATTGAATACGCAACAAGATTAAATAAAACAAATCTTCAGTATAAAATAACTCAACAAAGGGTTGACATGCCCTAAAATCCAACCAACCAACCAAATAGTCTGGAAAATCAGCTTTTGAAAATAAGGCCATATTTATGTTGGTCTCGAACGACTCCTGATGGCATTCGTGGAAATTCGGATCTATCTAAGCTATTAGGGAGGACAGGCCCTGTTCCACATTCTTTGCAATATAATTGTACGTGACACAATAGGGTAGGTCGATTTTTCACTTTTTTGAAATATCAAATTGTCCATCTATGCGAAAGTTGTGTGTTAGTATACTGAATACTGATACCAAAAATTAGATCTTTTACTTGCACCATTGTTTGAGGAAATAGCATCAAAGATCGTCTATTAAAATGACCTAAAAATACTCGTTTTCTAAAGGCTAAATTTTGCGTAAACGAGGATTTTGGTGCATTTAAGTTGACGATCTTTGATGCTATTTCCTCAAACAATGGTGCAAGTCAAAGATCTAATTTGTGGTATCAGTATTCAGTATACTAACACACAACTTCCGCGCTCCTGAACAAGTGTGAAAACTGAAAATTGTGTTTAAAAATTGAGTTTTAAAAAATTGAATACCCATCAAGAATGAATAAAACCAAACGCCTTCGGTATGAAATAACCCAACAAGGGTTGATGTACCGTAAAATCCAACCAACCAACTAGCCTGGAAAATCAGCTTTTGAAAATGAGGCTATATTTTAGCTGGTCTCGAACGACTCCTGGTGGTATTCGTAGTAAGTTAGCACCTACCTAAGCCATTGGGGTGGGCAGGCCTTGTTCCTCTTTCTTTGCAATATAATTGTACGTGACACAATGGTCGACTTTCGAAGATTGAATGTCGTACAATTCAATCTCCACTGCAGAGAGATATTTTTGCCTCGCACTGACCTATATCAAGATAATGAACAACGGAACATCCCAGACGGACGAACGGAGATTAGGAAATATAATATATTAATAAAGTCGAAGATGAAAAAGCAATAAAATTCAGATTTCGACTTGGGAATCAGATTTTTTGAAAAAACAAAAACAAACAAGAATAAAAATGTATAAATTCAAAACCTTGTCACTGACAAGGTTGACAAGAAGTGTAACAGTACATATGTCTCCAAATTTTTCTCTCATCTCCTATGTCCCTTCCCATCTCTTTACATCTCTCTACTCTCTATCCTTTTTCACTCTCTCTCTCTCTCTCTCTCTCTATTTCTTTCTCTCTATATATATTTACTATTTCTCTCTTGTCTCTACTACTCCTGTCTCTGTATTCCTCTCTCTACTCTTTCTCTCTACACGCCTTTTTCTCTTTGCTTCTCTCTTTCTCTCTTTCTCTCTCTCTTTCTCCCCTCTCTCACTCTCCCCATCTCTCTCTCTCTCTCTCTCTCTCTCTCTCTCTACTCCTGATTCGATTACTGCTCACTCGACTACTCCTCTCCCTCTACTCACCACCTGGCTTTCTCCTTGTTTTTTCTCTACTACTACTACTCTTTCTCTATCTCCTCTTTTTTCAGTACACCTCTCTGTATTCTTTATCTATTACTCTCTCTCCCTCTCCCTCTCTCTCACACACACTATCATCAGGTCTCTTAATTTGATGAAATTAAAAAAATAATTTTATAATAATCATCAATTACTTTTAGCTGATTTTTAGCATAGCATATATAAAAATAAAATACATTTTAAACAATTTTAAATTATATATGCTATGAGAGAAATCGTCCTCATAAAAAACTCAATGCATATATATATATATATATATATATATATATATATATATATATATATATATATATATATACAAAAACATTCCGCTTATTATTTTTATATTCATTACACAGGGGTCTCACGAGTCATTTATGTGGCAGGACTTTTAAAAGTAAAGCTGGACATCTGAGCTATTTGTATGTTCACCATTGAAATGGCCTTCTATTGTGAAATATTGGCAATCAGCATATACACATACATACATACACACATGTATGTATGTATGTATGTGTGTGTATGTGTGTGTGTGTGTGTGTGTGTATACTTGGGTAGCATTTCTTCATTTAGACATATTTCCTAGTTATAGTACTTTCGGTCCCTTCATGCCATTGCTGCTATTCATAGAACCATCTAAAAAAACTAATGTTGCTATATATAGAATATCACACACACACACACAGACACACACAGACACTCACACACCGGGTTACCTCAGTCGCTAGAGCGTTCGGCTAGAAACCACAAGGTTCCTAGTTCGATACCGACCCTTGCCCACTCGTATGAGTAGTACAGGGATCTGTGCGGTAAAGTAAGGAGCTGTTGGTAGGCATGTCGCTCCACCTCAGATGCAAAAAGAATCTCCTTGGTCTAGTGATAGTGATAGTTCTATGATAGGTAAAAAGTTTTAAATTCGACTTATAGACGAGTCAACTACGCTTGGCCCATTAAGATTGCCCGTCTTCAATTTGATTCTTCTATAATAGGCAAAAAGTCTTAAATTCGACTTATAGACGAGTCAACTACGCTTGGCCCATTAAGAATGTCCGTCTTCAACTTGATTCTTCTATAATAGGCAAAAAGTCTTAAATTCGACTTATAGACGAGTCAACTACGCTTGGCCCATTAAGATTGTCCGTCTTCAATTTGATTCTCCTATAATAGGCAAAAGTCTGTCATCTAAATCATAAAAATATCTTCTAGACAATACGGAATGAAATCGCTGCTAAGAATACAAATTGAAAACCCCAAGATATCTTTGTTCAGACGTTTTGCCGATGCAAAGGCCGGAATAGATGGCCAGACAATATTATTTCGCCGATTTCCTTCACAATATAATGGCTAGTCACTTGCAGACGCCGATACTCTCAAACTAAAAGGCCTCTCTTTATTCTTCAGAGATTTAAGTGTAATGTGACGACATTCTCTATTTTCTAATTTTAATTCGCTTTATTCATAAATGGGAAAATGTGTGACGACATTATATTTGCTCGAAGCATCAATTTTATTTTCTAGACAAGATGACAGCAGCATCTTTATCCTAAATGCGGACGATGCAAAATAGCCGGAGATATAAATCCGGATGAAAAACGGCTGAATTAAGACTGTTAGTTGGGTGGTTAGATTTTACGGCATGTCAACCCTTCTCGGGTTATAATATGCTGAAAACGTTTTGTTTTATTCATTTTTGATGGGTACTCAATTATTTTTAACTCAAATTTTTAAACACGTTTTTAGAACTCATTTTGTTCTATTCAATCCATAGGTTGGATCTTATCAGGTACTATCACTTCGGGTCAGAGTGGACCTGGGAGTAATGGGGATGAAGGGGTACTCCACATTCCCCATAGCTTTAGAATTGGAACTTCACAATCCAATAGAGTTTAACGTCATAGACAGGATATTAAAACCCCCAGCCACTGCGTTCTAGCACATATATAATAAAAAGGGTTGGGAGAGTTGCCATAAGGACAATCATATAGGTGCTAGGGCTTAACGTGACTAGCCGATTGATCGAAGCGGGCCTCTCCGACAGTCCATTTAATCTAAGTAAGGTCTAAAGTAGAGTATAGTCATGGACTGCTCAGCCATCAGGGTTCCATCCTTAAGCATTACGGTTCGTCAATCATGGACAACAGGTAGCTTCATTGGAGGGGGGTCTTACCCCTCTGCAGAGGTGCAGTCAGTGTATTCTAAAACCTCTGCAGACAGCGAGGAAATGTCCTTGTGTCCATTTCGGTCAGGTCAGAGGTCAGGAAAATATTTACTTACAAATGATCTTTTCTCTTCCTTAAATTCATTTTCAACGTGACAACCCAAAAAGAAAGAAAACCACATAGAATGGCGGTTAAGAAAGGAACAATCAACACCAACAACGAACACGTAAAAAAAGGACTAAAAGCCTAAACACACATATGACAACCACCTACCCTAGAGTCAATGCAGCCTCAATGGTGTAGAGTAGAAGTGGACTGTTCCACTAAGTAGTGTGGGGGTGTGCAGGGAGCACCCAACTTTATACTTACCTACTCGATGACTATTTAAATATTCCATTTAAAAGATTCATGTAAAGATACATTTTTAAATATGGTGTAGAGTAGAAGTGGACTGTTCCATTAAGTAGTGTGGGTGTCCCAACTTTATACGTACCTACTCGGGGGTCCAGTGAGCCGGCCACTGGACCGGTTAAGTCAAAATTAATAGCGTCGATCCCAGGGGGCTTTCCCCCAGGCAATACCTGCTCCCTTGTGGGTAGGGCTGGGTTTATTGACCAGCACATGAGGCGCCCCCATTGAGGGGGAATGTCGACGGGATCGACGTTTGTGGTTGGGCCCACATTAAAACGAGGCCTTGTGTCCAGCCCATACAAGTGGGGATGAGGCAAATACACCCAGGCAATACCTGCCCCTTGATTTAAAAGGGCAGGGCTGGGTTTATTGCCCAGCGCCTGAGGCCCCCTCTCGTGTGAGAATGCAGAAGGGATCGAAGCAATTTTTATGCGCCCACATAAAAATGAGACCTTGTGTCCAGCGCTCATAAGTGGGATGAGAGGCAAATACCCTTACCTACTCGATGACTATTTAATAACCCGGCATTTTAGAGGCCAGGGAAAACTGCTATTCACGCTTAACGCGAAAAGACGCTTACTAAAGATACTACGACTACGACTACAAAGATACAAAAATGGGCAGTCAGGAAAATTCTTACTTCGAAACGATCGGGCCGAAATGGATTCTAATTTTGAACGAAACGTAGCTTTTAAAAAACTTTACTTAATTGTCTGTCCGTCATTATTTGTATGTGTCTTGTCATTTATTTGTCAATTAAATTTATTTTCATGTCTCGACAATCATTGGAAGAAAGAAATGAAAAAATACGATTTAAAAGTTTTAGAAAAACAAAACATAAATTTGGTGAAATCAAATTAATTTGATTTTTTTTCTTTCAAATTAATTGCTATTCCAATCGAATAAATATTTCTTTAATCTATAAAAAATACGCTTTGACTATTTACAAAAAAATAAAAGCAGATTTTTTTCTCTGTCTATTCTTTATTTTATTTTATTTTTTTTCTTTAACGATTCTATAATTGGAATTTTGTAGAGAAGTTTGCTTTTTAAAATAAGTTCGCCGAATTTATTTTTTTTTTTTAAAATCACATCACAGAAATCAAAATATTCATAGATTACATAAAATGAAAAATCTTTTTTTCTTTTTTTAAATTCAAGTTGATAATTTCTACAACTGGCACAAAATGTACGATTTACACTGTCGTATAAATTATCAATTTACTTTTCTAGTGATAAGAATTTTAATAAAGTACGATAAAAATATATTTCTTAGTAATTACTAAAACGATACTGTAGTTTGAATAAAAAGAATGGAGAATTTATTTGTCTCATAATCCACCTGATTGGACTGGGCACAAGGCCTCGTTTTAACGTGGGCCCACCCACAAGCCGAAGCTAGTGGGTGGGAGAGAACAAAAAATGCGTCAATCCCTTCGGCATTCCCCCTCAATGGGGGCGCCTCAGGCGCTGGGCAATAAACCCAGCCCTGCCCATAAAGGGCAGGTATTGCCTGGAGGGATGGCCCTCTGGGATTGACGCTACCTTGTGGCTGGAGAAAAACCGGTGCTGATAAATGAGACTTTTTTTAGAGAGAGCAGACCGGAAATGAGAGGCATTGTGGGAGGAAGAAAGGAGGATATAAAGTCCAATATTTTGCAGGAGTCAATTTTTACATTTCAGCGTGCTTGGGCATACACAGTTGTTGTAGAGTAGTTAGCACCCCTTCAGTAATCTACCAGATGGCCTGGCGAATAGCCTTAAATAGTCTACGATTAAGGACTTCGACTGTTGATTAATAAGCTGATAAATATTCGGACTTATCTAACTGCATTTGGCTATACCGCATTTAACACTCCTCTATTTCTTTTAAGTCTTCTTTTTAATTGTTTTGTAACTTATGGTGTTTTGTATGTATCCGTTAGCACCGGATACTGGTGTTGAACAGATATAAGTACTCAATTTCTTCTGCGTATCATTTCACCTCGGCGATACAACAAAAGTAAAACTTTGAAAGAGTAACGGTAGACAAAGAGGAAAGAGAGGACGCCGTAGAGATTGGATGTACATGGCGATTAAATCACTGATAATATATAAAAAAATTGGGAGATAAAAATCACCATCAAAAGAAAAATACTGCATATTGTAAATATAAGTTTTCAAGTAAATCAAGCCAGATAAAGTTTAAGTCAGGGTTATAATAAACTACTAACGGGACCTGTGTATATAACACAGTATGATTATTTGATTATTATAGTGTCTGATATGTTTACAATATGTAAAAAGTATAATAATCTTGATTTAACTCTCTCTCTCTCTCTCTCTCTCTATATATATATATATATATATATATATATATATATATATATGTGTGTGTGTGTTTATATGCATATATATATTTTTATCCATCCACTTTCCCATCCCCAACTAACCTAACCTCCCCTGTTGACCCTCACTTTGGTGACCTACTTGGCCATAACCCACATACTAACAAACAGGTTTGATTTTGATTTTATGGTCATCTAACCACCCCCCTTTTATTACTCCCATTTGCTACTTCCTCTACTTAAATCTCTCACCGAGAAAGGCTACTCCCCTCCCCTATCAGGTATTTCTTATCATTCATTTTTTCTACCCACCTCCCTCAACTCTCTTCCCATCTGAGTTCGAACCCTACCCAAGGATAGTTGTGTCTAGCCACACTGAAGAGGCATGATATGCCGAAACACGTGTCTGTGGATGACTTATTAATTATTAATATATATATATATATGTATATATATATATACATATATATATATATATAAAGTCGACGGGGCGGCCTAAAGTCAGTATCTGCCAGTCGGCGAGGGAGTCTATCTCCTTTTCAATAGCGCTAGACCAAGGAGATTGTTTTAGCATCTGAGGTGGAGCGCCACACCTACCATCAGCTCCTTACTTTGCCGTACAGATCCCTGTGCTACTCATACGCTGAGTTGGCGAGGACCGGTATCGAACTAGGAACCTTGTGGTTTCTAGCCGAGCGCTCTACCGACTGAGCTATATATTTTTTTCTTTCTTTTCTTCTTTTCATTTTGTTCGATTGAAACAGAGTAGTGTTATCGCTTCCGCTGGATCACTTCCTCTCCGTATCTTTTCCCTACTCTTTCCCATATATATATATATATATGTGTGTGTGTGTGTGTGTGTGAGGAAAAGGGGGTTGGAAGGAATTCGACAGAATGATGAGATAGAAAATAAGGAATGAAAGAACAAAACTCAGAAAAAAATGTGTAGTATATTTCGCTGGAGTGTGGAACTTGGCTTCTTCAGCTTTTATTGAATTATTCAGATTATACAAGTGTTTTATAGAAGGGGGAAGTAGGTAGGTGGGTAAGTTTTGTGGTAAGGGAAAGATTTGATTGGTTATAGGGGACATCTTTGGGGAGATGAGGCGGAAATCAGATTGGAAGAGAGTTGAGGGAGGTGGGTAAAAAAAAATGAATGATAAGAAATACCTGATAGGGGAGGGGAGTAGCCTTTCTCGGTGAGAGATTTGAGTAGACGAAGTAGCAAATGGGAGTAATAAAAGGGGGTGGGTGGTTAGATGATCATAAAATCAAAATCAAACCTGTTTGTTAGTATGTGGGTTATGGCCAAGTAGGTCACCAAAGTGAGGGTCAACAGGGGAGGTTAGGTTAGTTGGGGGTGGGAAAGTGGATGGATAAAAATATATATATGCATATAAACACATATATAGATACATACATACACATACGCAAGCATCTACATATACATAAAGACACAGATACATCTTTTCCTTAAATCACAAAACTTACCCACCTACCCACATCCCCCTTTTATAAAATACTTGTATGATCTGAATAATTCAATAAAAGCTGAAGAAACCGAGTTCAAAACTCCAGCGAAATATACTACACATTTTTGTCTGAGTTTTGTTCTTTCATTCCATATATATATATATATATATATATATTATATATATATATATAATATATATATATATATGGGTGTAAAATGGGGAAATCAATCATATAGTGTGTGGAAAAAATATAGAAAAACATGAAGTGTTCCAATGGATGAATATTTATTCTTGATGGTAATGTCGACGCTATAGCGTTTCGGTTTTTGCAACCTTTATCAGGATACGTAAATTTCACACACACACACACACACACACACACACTCATGCCCCCTACATATATATATATATATGTATATCTATCTATCTATATATATTGGGAGACCCATAATTGGAGACTTGACAATATACAAGCACACACACACACACTCTCTCTCTCTCTCTCTCTCTCTCTCTCTCTCTCTCTCTCTCTCTCTCTCTCTCTCTCTCTGACACACACACACACTCATAAAAGGCCTTTATATATCAGCTTTTAATTTTGTAACCTAATGTCTTTCACTCCGGAAATTTGTTTTCGTTGTCGATAACCAGATTTACAATTTAATAACGGATATTTGCTGAAAACCCAAATAAAAACCTAAGACAATTGAATTTGCTTGAAATTATCTCAACAGACCAATAACATATATATATATATATATACATACATATATACATATATGTGTGGTGGGTGCGTATATATATATATATATATATATATATATATATATATAGAGAGAGAGAGAGAGAGAGAGACTTATATATACAAAAGTACCCACTTCTTTCTCACTATATATATATGTGTGTGTGTGTGTGTGTGTGTGTGTGTGTATACAATTATATATGTATATAATTATATATATATAAAAGATACCCACTTCTTTCTTACTACACACACACACACACACACATATATATATATATATATATATATATATATATATATATATATATAGTGCGAGGGACAGATGGTATCATTTTTATAGTATTATTGTCGACATAATAGCGAACTATAATTATTTTCAAATAAAACAACGAACAAATAACATCTCCCGCCATATAGATACACTAAACTTGTAAATTTTATGGAAATAATGTTGGTTTATATTGGGGGTGTCAATTTATTGGGTAATAAACAATAGCTCAAATTTCTTTAGATGTCATCTTACACACACATATATATATATATATATATATATATATATATACCCACCCCTTCACACAAGCAGGACGTGACACAAGGCCAATTTCTTGAATTCAGAGTTTTCCTTCTCCTAGACTGGTTACCTAGCCAATGTTAGAGGGACCAATCTATCCTATTATTTACCCATACTGAAGGGAGAGTAGTTGGATGCATACCTTTCCCAATGGTATTAGCGTCACCCCATATATATATATATATATATATATATATATATATATACTAAAGATGAGCAAATCAATGTTCGTTTCCCCAAATCTTTTTTTTCTGTTTAGTTTAATGACTAGAATTAAATACTAAAATATTCCTTACTAGTTGGATTGAATTATGTTAGAAAAATAAATAATTTTCATCGTTTGAATTACCTCTAATTTGTGATTAATTCATAAAACAACCCATCTCTCACTTATCTTATCGCCTATCAATTTCCACGCTCTCTATATATTTCATTCCCCTCGGTATTAAATTATTGGTATATCTGTGGGAGCAATGAGTGTGAGAATAAGCCATTCTCTTAATCCATGCTACCACAACAAAATCAGCTGTCAGGAGATATCTCTCTTTTCCACCCTCTTTAACTAATAACAATCTCCGACTCCTCCGCTTCTCTTTTACTTCTGTCATGGTAAAAATTGTCAATAGTTTTTTTTATTTTGTTTTGTTTTTTGTTGTTGTTTTTAATCTAACTACCAAAGAAGTATAAAAACATTTCACTTCATTTTCAAAACTTTTTTCACTACAGTTTTGTTTGATATTACATTAAAATAAATGATTTTCAGTCATCCCCTCTCAAAACCGTAGCTATTAATAGAATTTCAAGAATCAGGTTCATTTAAATTTAAATTTTGTCAAACTTTCCCTTTCTTAGAAATCTTAGGAAATGATTTTAAGTTTTTTTTTAAATTCTCCGGTCGTATTTCTTTTTGAAAATTAATTGTAACAAACAATACATAGGAGAGACGTCTAGGTATCTACGATTTTTCTTTCGTTTTTATTGTGAATTCTAACTAACAATTTGGATTCTTTAAAATTGAACGAATGGTTAGTTTCTGAGATGTGTTTTATAAGTGTGTTGTTCATTTGACCATTTCTTATATCTCACTTGTGTTCTCGGATTCGCTGGTCAATATATCTGGACGTCTCTCCTATGTATTGTTTGTTACAATCCAAACATTGGATGGTGTATACATCAGCATCAGACCTTGTGTGAGTGTTGTTTTTTTTATTATTAATAATATTTTTATTGTTTTGGAGGAGTTTGATACCGTTTTTATTCCTAAATTATTTAGGTTTTCTTCGATAATGGTTGTAGCTGAGTTGTTGGGGAAAATGATGTATCTATTTAGAGAATTGTTGGTGGGCGTATTGTTTGTTGGAATGGTGGGGAGCTGTTTACGGTTATGAATTTTGATGGCTTTCTTTCTGGCACGTTGGATGAAAGGATTCTCCCCAACAACTCAGCTACCACCATTATCGAAAAAAAACCTAAATAATTTAGGAATAAAAACGGTATCAAACTCCTCCAAAACAATAAAAAATATTATTAGTAATCAAAAGAACAACACTCATTTTTACCCCCCCCACACACCCTTTTTTTCTCTTCACTTACTTATTACACAAACGTATACATATGACACACGCGCAGATATCTTTCCCCCTATCCCCTTACATAATAAACGCACACAGCAACTCAAAAGTTAAAAAAATAGTTTTCTCGCCACTTACTTGAAACAAACATTTTTCTTAATGAACATACATTCACACTCGCACACACACACACACTCACACACACACACATACACACACACACACACACACACACAACCTTGAGGTTTGTTTCGATGTCGTTTATCGCAAATATTTATACACACACGCGCAACCACACACATATAACACATAAAAATGCACAATGCCTTTTTTCGATACACACACTCACACACTCTCATACTCACACCGTAAAAGAGAATATTTGACGTCATATTTCAAACCGTCCACCTTTTCAGCGTTCTTTCTTCAAATTTTGAACAGACTGATAAACAAGGACTATCGCTTGCTTTTCTCGTTATTCTGTGATAAAAATTTTTTATCACCTTCCTTATACCAACAAATGCCCTGAAGATGATCTAAACAATAGATCGAAACACGGCAGCGTCGGCTATTAAACTTACCACTCAACTTAAACCTGTGTTTTTTTTTTCAATTTTCTTAATATACTACATACCGTCGGACCCACTTCCATCTCTTCATATATATATATATATATATATATATATATATATATGTGTGTGTGTGTGTGTGTGTGTGTGTGTGTGTGTGTGTGTGCATAACAACCCCTCCGCACGTGTCGGTTGAGACACCAGGTCAATTTCTTTATCGGTGACTTTAGATTTCCATATGAGTTAATGCCTTTCCTATGCCTATATTGATATCGCTTTCCGTAGATGAGATATTACTACCTAGATATGTGAACTGGTCTACTAATTTCAAAGTCTTTCCATCCAGTGTAGAGATGTCTTCAAGTAATATCCCACCCATAAGATTTCCATGGGGATGACACAAAACTGTATCCGGTAGTGAGGCTCCAATTCTTTTGATTTTGCAAGTATAAATCTGAGTGCAAGAAAGTTTGTTAAAGTTTAATATTTAATAGAGACACGTGAAAGACACCCCTCTCTCTCTCTCTCTCTCTCTCTCTCTCTCTCTCTCTCTCTCTATCTATCTATATATATATATTATCTATCTATTTATCTATATATATATATATATATATATTATTTATCTATCTATATCTATCTATCTATCTATATATATATATATATATATATATATATATATATATATATATCTATCTATCTTATTATATATATATATATATATTATCTATTATCTATATATATATATATATATATTATCTATCTATTTATCTATCTATTTATCTATATATATATATATATATATATATATTATATATATATATATATGAGAAGTAAACAAACACACGATGTGTTTTGATATGGCTTTCTTAGCCGACAATTTTTTGGGAAAATATGTGCTTAATTTAAGTCGTGCCTAATTTTGAAAATTAATTAATTAATAATTAATGAATTAGGCGGGCATACCTATTCAAATGTAAGGCTAAACAAATCGAGAAAAATCAATCTCTGTATGTACATTTCGGCCTATTAGGCCTCATCAGCAGAGCTATAGACAGGAAGACTGCTTTGTGTGTGATTCGAACCCTGACTGTCAATATATATATATATATGTGTGTATGTGTGTGCGTGTGTGTGTGTGTGTGTGTGTGTGTAATATTATGAAAAAATTGAAAAACACAAGTTCATAAACGAGTAATGTTTATTTCGCCTAGGCTGCAGTGGTTCGATCTGTTTCAAGGGATTTTCATCAGGGCTTTCGTTAGTTTGAGGGGAAAAAATAAAAGTATCACAGAAAATAAGAAATCTTCGATGCCCTTTTGTTTTATGGTCGGTCGGTCTATTTAAAATTGTTTATGAAAACTATCTATCTATCAGTATGTGTATATGTGCATTAATTTCTTTCCATTTTTCTTGTCTCTGTCTGTCTGTCTGTCTGTCTCTCTCTCTCTCTCTCTCTCTCTCTCTCCCCTCTCTCTCCTCTCTCTCTCTCTCTCTCTCTCTCTCTCTCTCTCTCTCTCTATCTATCTATGTATCTATCTATCAGTGTGTGTATATTTGCGTTAATTTCTTTCCATTTTTGCTTGTCTGTCTGTCCGTCTGTCTGTCTCTCTTTCTCTCTCCCCTCTCTCTCTCTCTCTCCTCCTCTCTCTTCTCTCTCTCTCCGTACCTCTTCATGCCCTCACGCCTCAGCCTCCACAGCTCCACGTTT
>CM042162.1:16161531-16176531 GCA_023376005.1 Doryteuthis pealeii
CAGAATTAGAGAAAGTTTATTAATAGCTAAATTAGGTCCTAATATAAACAATAGATTAGAATTAAACACAGAATACATAATTAACTAAATTTACACGTTCCATATATAGGTTTTAGTTTATTTAGTACACATGTTCTCTCATATATATATAATTTTCCCTATCATAAATTTTAAACCTACCAACTATCAATAGATTAGAATTAAACTCAGAATACACGATTAACTAAATTTACACGTTTCATATATAGCCTTTTTTTTATTTTTTATTTATTATTTTTTTTTTTTTTTTTTTTTAATTAAAATTAAATATATATATATATATATATATATAAGTGATGGGATGATTGAGAATGAAAAGAAGATAATAGAGAAATATAAAAAAAATTAATTACGATTAATTTAACAATATTGACATACTTATTAACTCCTTTACATGACATTATTTCTTTAAACCATGACACTATTTCTTTAAACCATAATACCCTCTTAGGATTACGGTCAGTCTAGAACTATTAATAAATATTTAAGGAAAAGTGGGGAAAAAAAATAAAAATAAGAATAAATAATAACAACAAAAGAATGAAAAAAAAAAATAGTTAAATAAAATATATAATTGAAGCAGTACATTATGCCTTTTGTAATTCAAATATTTGATTTATGATATTTAATCTATCTGAAATTTAAGGGGGAATGGTTTGTTTTATTTTTATTGTTTTGAATTTTACATCAATCCTAATATGTAATTATTATATGATATTTTAATATATAATTAATATAATATTTAATCTATTTAAGTTTAAAAGAAAAAGAGAAAAAAGTACTCATAAAAGATATTTTCTTAAAAAAAAAAAAATAATAATAATAAAAAAGAATCATTTATTTTTTCTATCAATACTAATACATAATTTAAGATAATCTTTTATTTACTTATTTACTATAAAAAAATAATTTAAATTAGAGAACAAAGGGGATAAAGGGGAAAAAAAAAAAAAAAAAAGAAGAGAAATAACACAAAAAAAGAAAGAGAGGGAGAAAGAATAAGAAATGAAAGGTGAAAGCGAAACAAAAGCTAAGTATGTTAAAAATAAAAAAAAATTTTCTATTAACGGTTTTTATTCATTTGCTCACTTTTGTTTTTGAAATTATGACACGCTCACACCGTTGCTACACATTGCTACACATTGCAACAATGCAACATCTTACCGGATGTCAGCCTTGTTCTCAACAAACTTTTAAGAAAGAAAAAAGAAAGAGAGAAATAAGAAATTACAGTTATTCGCCCATTCATAAAAGAGGAGAAGAAAGAGAGGGAAAAAAAGGAGAGGAAAAGGAAATAAGAAGAGAAATTATAACCACACAAATAAAAAAAAAACATAAGCACGTCATTTCTGAAATCAGTCTCTGACGATAAAGCTTCGCTTTGAAATCGATTAGACATATAAACATCTTTTTGTCTTTATTTTTTACGCATTGTATTGCCTTCGAATTTTATTATTTTATATATATATATATATATATATATATGAATTTACCTTTTTTTTTAAACAAATGATGTTAATAGTTTGCTGACAGAATCTGTTTCGACCGTTTTAATAGAGCGGTCTTCATCAAGAGCAACATATGAATGAAAGACGGAATAAATAACGGTTAGAATAGGAGGTACAAAAGAACTCTAGTGTTCGATGCTGGAATTTAAAAAATGCGTATTCTGTATTAAAAATAAAATAATTTTTTTTTTAAATATCGGAAGCATTATAATCCATAATAAAACTCAAAAGAGATTGATGAGTTTTTATATATTTTTACATATATATATATATATATATGTTGTGTTAAACTCTACTGAAGATTCATGTCGGACGAGATTTTGTTCGATCCTTTCTGTCTGGATCGAACAAAAACTCGTCCGACATGAATCATCAGTAGAGTTTAACACAACATGTTTAAAAGAAGAAATGCTGCCAAAATACACTTATATATATATATGTGTGTGTGTGTGTGTGTGTGTGTCCACATAACATCTAAACTATTTTAACTTTGCTTTATAAATTTCTTTCTTCGTATTTTTTAAAACTATATTTTCCTTTCATCTAATTTCTTTTGCTGTTGACAAAAATACACCTTTCTTCTATAATCTGTTGAGCCAAAGCAAAAACAAGCTTCTTCGGAAATTTTTTATTTCAATGCAAAAGGAAATATACCCGTCATAAAACTTGATTATACCCGATCCCACCCAACATTCCGCCATTTCCCTACTCCCCCCCCGCCCTATACTTTTCATTGTTCTCTTCTAACTCCTTCGTCTGTCCCCCACCCTCCTCTTCCTCCATCTTCGAGGCGATAAAAAAGGGACACTTATTTGATTTCCTTATCGAGAAAGCACGAGGAAAACTTTTTGTTAACTTTCAAAAGCATAAGGAAAAATTGTCAATATGAAACGAAATAGGTGTTTTTATTACACTCATGCAAGTCTGACAAAAGGTCATTAGAATAGAGCGCCAAGTGAGCACTGAACTCTCACTCTATCTGCGGGCCTTAGAATGTACCGACTGCACCTCCTGCATGAATGTCCTGGGTATGATACTAAACTGCGTTTGGTGGTGAGACTGCAATTCTGGGGCTTTGATGAATGTGGAGTACCCCTTTATTGCGATTCTTTGTGTTACATAATTGGCGTGACGTGGAACCGTGAGAGTGGGCTCAGGTATGGATTAGCACGGAAAGTTTTAGTCAGGAACTCATGAGAACGGAGAAGTTTAAGTGATGATTTGGCATTGACTTGGCGTTTTTTTATTGGACGAGCGAATGGTACGTGGCGAAGTGTCAGAGAGGAGAAGTGAGAGGTGAGAGTGTGAATTGATGGTTTTGGTTTTGTTTTGTTTTACGGCATATCAACCTTAGTGGGTCATTTAATGCCGATAAAGTTTTGAAATAAATCAATACTTAACGGATAATACAATTTTTTATAAATACATTTTTCTATTTAACCCATAGATAGAATCCTAACAGGTACTACCACTCCGGGTCAGAGTGGACCAGAGAGCAATGGTGATGAAGGGGTGCTCCACATTCCCCAAACCTCCAAAACTGGAACCTCACCATCAGATAGAGTTTAACGTCATTCCCAGGACACGTAGACCCTCAGTCACCGCCTTCTAGCACCCATATGATAAAAAGGGGTTTGGGCTTGCCATAAGGACAATAGCGTTGGGGCAATCATATAGGTGCTAGGGTTTGACGTGACCAGCCGATTGATCGGAGGGGGCCTCTCCGACCGCCCATCTAGCCCCAGATAGGGCAAAAGTGAAGTATTACAAAGTGTGAATTCAGTTTTGTAAGAATGCGCTAACTGGGCAAGACATGAAATATCTTGCTCCCGGCAGTTGTAATTTTTGGGGAAATAAAATGCTCATGAGAAAAAAGAAGTTGTCTTGTGTTATTACAAAAAACTCCAAATGGCACAAGGCAAGATTTCCGTCAGCCCCCAAATTGGTTCCAGACTCTATAAGATCTTAGAACATCAGCCCAGCCTTTTCCGATGTAGTGCTGGTACAGTGATAAGTATATTGAATATTTTTTATCCACACATCGTTTCCCTCCATTAAAATAAGAGCCGTAACGTTAAGCAACGTGGATACATAATCTCTCCATTTGGAAATTAGTGTAAGACGTAACGAAGAGTTGACACGTCATCATCTCAGCCATTTCGATTTGGAGAGGGTAAAGTAACAAAGGGCACTACATCGGAGAAGGCTGGGCTAATGTTTTATGATGTTATAGAGTCTGGAACCAATTTGGCGACTGACGGAAATCTTGCCTTGTGCCATTTTGGAGTTTTGTGTAATAATACAAGACCACTTCTTTTTTCTCATGAGTATTTTATTTCCCCCCAAATTACAACTGCCGGGAGCAAGATATTTCATGTCTTGCCCAGTTAGCGCATTCTGACAAAACTCAATTCATACTTTGTAATACTTCACTTTGGCCCTATCTTGGGCTAGACGGGCGGTCGGAGAGGCCCCCTCCAATCAATCGGCTGGTCACGTCAAGCCCTAGCACCTGTATGATTGCCTCAACCCTATTGCCCTTATGGCAAGCCCCAAACTTTTTTTATCATATGGGTGCTTGAAGGCAGTGACTGCGGGTCTACATCTATGGGTTAAATAGAAAAACGTATTTATAAAAGAATTGTATTATCCATTAAGAATTGATTTATTTCAAAACTTTATCGGCATTAAATGACCCAATGAGGTTGATATGCCGTAAAAAAAAACCAAAACCATCAATTCACACTCTCACCTCTCATTTCTCTGACTGAAGGTTTACATGTCCTGGAAATAACGTTAAACTCTATTTGATGGTGAGGTTCCAGTTTTGGAGGTTTGGGGAATGTGGAGCACCCCTTCCTCACCATTGCTCCCTGGTCCACTCTGACCCGGAGTGCTAGTACCTGTTAGGGTCCTATCTATGGGTTAAATAGAAAAATGTATTTATAAAAAAATTGTATTATACATCTCTCCAGTCCGACGATGAGATCGCGTCGTGTTACATTTGTTCTTACCATAATCTGTGTCATTTATCTTACTATACAGGGTGACAAAGATAATTCTTCTTTTTGGATTTTTGGCGTGGTTTCAGGCCCCACGTGTCCGTTGGTCACATGATAATTTAGCCCCTTAAATCCCTTTTTTTCTAACCATTTTCTTGTATCTTTTCTCACGTTTTATTCTGTGGAATATTATACACAGTTTACCTGCGGAGTACACATACATTATGTCATTCAAATATTTATATGTGCATTTTTCATATGAGGAGAATTCCTTGTCAAATCGGCCAGGCCATGTCACCCATCCCCTTTTCTGAAATTTTATCCAGGTGTTGACTATGTTAAAAAAAGGCAATTCCCAAAATTTAAGCTTCCGATTCCAAAAATTGGCAGAGTTATGTTGATTTTAGCTGTTCAATTTTTTTTAGGGGGTTGTGCGAAAAATGGTAATCTATCTTTGTCTGTAAAATGAGTTCTAGAGCTTCCCAACTCCTAGAAATTGGTTTATAGAAGCTTTTTGACACAAAGAGTTCTAAAATGTTATGAGAAATGTCTTACACTTAACGAATTTTAAGTTATTAATGATTTCTGATTAAAATATTAAATAATTCTTATTTTTCTATATTTTTTCTATATTATTTTATTTATATAGTATTTATTATATATTATTTATTATATATCATTTTACAATATTATACATTATTCATTATATATTATTTTTTTTAAATATCATATATTATTTATTATATATTATTTATTATATATTATTTTACAATATTATACATTATTCATTATATATTATTTTTTAATATTATATATTATTTATTATATATTATTTATTATATATCATTTTACAATATTATACATTATTCATTATATATTATTTTTTAATATTATATATTATTTATTATATATTATTTATTATATATCATTTTACAATATTGTACATTATTCATTATATTTTTTTCAATATTATATATTATTTATTATATATTATTTATTATATATTATTTATTATATATTATTTCATATATATTATTTATATGATTCTATATTTTTCTTATGGAAATAATGGAAATATTAATTTAATTTAAGTTATTAAGGATTTCTGATTTTTTCATAGGTAGATCAATAGGTGGGAAAATCCCGATGTGATTTTTTCTGGATGATTTGATATGGAATTATCCATGAGTTAGTTGTTTGTCATGTCTTACCGAATGTTCCGTGTTAATGTATCTATGGATGCACTAACGCATTGTAAGGTTCTAGTGTTGGTTATAAACTAATAAGCACTATTCTTATGTCTATAACAATTAAAGTACATATTTTTCTCTGTATTTTACCATCTATCTTATTAGAGAATAGAGTATTTATGTGGCAAATTGTACAAAACTTGTTCCTTTTACCTTTTCTCTCTTTTTTCTCTTTGATAACATTATATTTCATACTAGTACAAAATAAAAAAAACACCCTCCGAGCAATGTAAAAATAGATTTTTGAAACATATTGCCTGAGGGGTGGGAGTAAAAAATTCAATGTCAGCGAGTTTGTACCCTAAGTAAGTAAAATCATCAAATTCATTAAAGGATTAAGAATTAAAACAATTTGAAATGTAAACTTTAAATATGTATTAAAATAAAACAAACTATATATAGATATATAATACCAGTCATGTATTTATTAAAACTTGTTTTAAAAAACAATGAGGACTGTCTAATGTTGCATGGTCAAATTTTGAGAGTATTTATTCCATGTTATGACGATTTGCGGTAATGTGACGTAAGCAGTGACGTAATTTTTGTTACAGACAAAAACCGGAAGCAAATCTCCATTATTAATAGATATAATCATGTATGTTCATATGTGCATTTTTCATATCAGTTAGTTGTTTGTCTTTACTTATCAAATGTTAAATGTTAGTGTATCCATTGATGCACTAATACATTGTAAGGTTCTAGTGTTGGTTTTAAATTGATAAGCACTATTCTTATGATTACAAGAATTACAGTTCATATTTTTACCCGTATTTCACCATCTATCTTATAAGCTAATAGAGTATTTATGTGGCAAACCGTACAAAGGTATTTAATTATAAAAGAGTGCCTTCTTCTTCTTCTTAATCAACGTACCAGTGTCCCATTGTGGTTCATTTGCCACCTTTAACAAAACTTGTTCCTTCTACGTTTTCTCTCTTTGTTTGTTGGCTAAATTCTATTTGAATCGGTATTAAATCAGTATTAACTATAGACGAACAATGAATAATGAATTTTTAGACACTTCATTTGAAAACACTCCCCGAATCACCCTCCCCTCTTGTCTCACTCCCCTTTAAGTAATGGGAGTGAATTTGCATACACGATTATCTGTATTGTGTGTATTAGGCGCCAGTCAATATTGTACACGGTGTACTCGGGGGACACAGAGGTTTGTGTTCATGAATAATGAATATTCGTGTGTTTACTGTTGAAATAATAATAATAATAATAATAATAATAATAATAATAATAATAATAATAATAATAATAATGGACTTGGACATGGTTAAGAAGAGGAAACCTCAAGAGAGAAACTGAATCGTTAATAATTGCTACACAAAACAATGCCATAAGAACAAATTATATCAAAGCAAAAATTGATAAGACACAACAAAACAGTAAATGTAGACTGTGTGCTGATAGACAAGAGACCATAAACCATGTATTAAACGAATATAACAAACTAGCACAACAAGAATACAAAGCTAGGCACGACTGGGTTGGAAAGGTGATCCACTGGGAATTATGCAAAAAATTAAATTTTGTCCATACAACAAAATGGCATATGTATAAACCAGAATCTGTTCTTGAGAATGAAGCTTTTGCTGGAATGGTGTACCAAAGGCAGTATTAATTGGTAGAGTGCTCAATATAAAATAGAGCTGTTATATAATATAATACGATTCTTCACCTGATGAATGCATCGCATGAAACCAATATGATTGTGATGTTCCTTTGTCACCCAAGTAATAGATATGTAAAACCTATATATTTATCTATTATATATATATAATATATATATATATATATATATATATATAATAATGTATATATATATATATATATATATATATATTATGAGAGAGAGAGAGAGACACACATATAAATATATAAATGTATATATATACATATATATTTATATATATACATATATATATACACACACACACACACACAACACAACACATATATATATATATATAATATTATATATATATATATATATATACTAGCAAATATATGCACCCTCCGGGTGCAAGTATTTTAGTTAAATTTTATAATAAAATATGATATTAAATTAGAAAGGCTGATGAAACTGAATAAGAATGTAGATAAAAAGATTTTGAACAGAGGGGGTATGATTGAAGAATAGAACAACTTTGAAACTAACACTTCCATCATTTTCCGTTCCTCCCGTCTTTCATTGGTAAATTTTCCTAATTTAAACTGTTTAGTTAAAATAGGAAGTAAAGAATAATATTACAGTTATTTCTTCTTGTTAAGGGATTTCTTTTAAGATTTATTGAAGAGATTTTTGCTCATATTCAATAAGATAAAACCAAACAATTAGAAATCAATAATACTAAGCATATATTTATTAAAATCAATTTTTTAAGATCAATATGCAAATTAGCCTTCCCATTCATACTGTAAACCTCTATTTTGTTGTATATATAAATACAATTGCATGCTATTAGTATGTAGATCCGGCCCACGCCGGGGGTCCAGTGGCTTCGGCCCTGGATCTTTACGAGTTAATAGCGTCGATCCCAGGGGGCCATCCCCCCAGGCAACACCTGCCCCCTCGATTTAAAGGGGCAGGGCTGGGTTTATTGCCCAGTGCCTGAGGGAATGCCGACGGGATCGACGCAATTTTTCACCTGCCACTCCATGGGCTTCGGTTTGTGGGTGGTCCCACGTTAATAGGGACTTTGTGCCTGACCCGTACAAGTGGGGTACGCGGTAAATATCATGTAGATATGGTCAACAGTGGCTTCGGCCTCTGGACCATTGCTATAATTAACGGCGTCGATCCCAGGGGGCCATCCCCCCAGGCAACACCTGCCCCCTCGATTTAAAGGGGCAGGGCTGGGTTTATTACCCAGCGCCTGAGGCGCCCCCCTTGAGGGGGAATGCCGACGGGATCGACGCAATTTTTCACCCGCCACCCCATGAGTCTCGGCTTGTGGGTGGTCCCACATAAATAGGGCCTTGTGCCTGACCCGTACAAGTGGGGTACGTGGAAAATATCATGTAGATATGGTCAACAGTGTAAGTAATGTAAAACAATTTTATTAATAATTGATGTTTAAATAAAAATAAAATCATGGAGAATATGATGTAAATAACTAAAGGAATTGTGACTTGTATAGTAATATAGTTTCGGTTACAGACAGAAAAACACACAATCTCCATTATAATAATATTTAATACATATATATTTAATACATATATATTTATAGATTTAATACATATATATATACATACACACACACACACACACATATATATATATATATATATATATATATATATATATATATATATAATAAATTATGTACTTTGATTTGATATTGTGGAATGTTCAGGTGTTTTTTGTGTCTGTAGATTTTTAAAGATTTTAATATGACTGTTTGTGTTGACCGATCATATACTCAACTATGCATACATATGTATTTATCTATATATTTATCAGTAATTATTTTTACTTGTGTGTCTGATTTGAGATCGCTATAAGTGTTCGTGATTGATCAAATCATATATATTTTTTTATCCGAATCTCTCATATCAAATCTGTTACACAGTCACGCTGTTTCCAATTGTGCCCCCTTTTTTTTTCTTCCAAAAATTGTGTGCATTTAATTCCGAATATATTTTCTTGTTGGTTTATTCGTTTTGTTTTGTTTTTTTTTTGTTTTTTTTGTTTTTTTTTCCCTCTCGTCTCTTTTCTGCGTGTATATACTTCCATACTTTCCAAGAATATGTCACTTATTGACTGCCATATTTGCTCTCTGTTTAAAAGCTCTGTGTTAATTCTCTCCCTTAGAATATCTATAAAACGACGGAGTGTATTTTCGTGTTTGTAAATGTGTTCTGCGCATGTGCGTGTTTCTCGATTCTTATTGGCTTTCTCGAAAAGGTGGGAACTTTCCAGGTTTGCTATATTTTTTTCTAATTTTTTTTGTATTTAATCATTTTCTTTCTTTCTTTCTTTCTTTTTCTTTTTTTTTAAATTTATGGTCGATCCTTCCCGGGCAAGGGGAAGAGGTGGAGAAGTAAAAAAAAAAAAAAACGTAATAATATTGATGGCGGCACGCGAACATTTAGCAAGAGTTCTATTAGCCTCCTGCGGTGTCGATGAAAAATAAGTTAATTGAAATGAAATAAACTTTGTTCTTTAATCAGGGGAGGCCGCCATTTTGCAAACTGTAATATAAACAAACTTCCAAACTTATTTTGGGACAGACGGCTTAGAAAACAGATACAAGACATACACACATACATACACGTACATAACTTATATATATATATATATATATATATATATATATATATATATATAATATATATATATACACACACACATGATTTAACTTTTTTTATTAGGTTGATACCAAAATACTGGCACTGTTTTTTATGATTTTAAATTTTTATACATATTTTGCAATAATGATATTTTGAAACAAATTATTAAGCTACCTTATATACTTGTGTCCTTGCTTCAATCAGAAGAGTATCTGCCTAGGTATTGCAAGATACCGCGTTCGATACCGGTCCCCATCAACTCAGCAGATGAGTAGCACAGACTAGCAGGACCTGTGGATATACCACAGTGTGATAATTTACTTATTACAACGTTTGATATGTTTACTTGAAGTATTGCGAAATAGTTCACTATGTAAAAACTATAATAATCTCTCTCTCTCTCTCTCTCTTCTCTCTCTCTCTCTCTCTCTCTCTCTCTCTCTCTCTCTCTCTCTCTCTCATTTTTTCATTATCTTCAACTGAAACAGATTCCACACACTCAAACCTGTTACAATCTTATGTGTCATCCTTTAATCTTTAAGCAAGAGCACTTATCCAGTAAATTTAGGTAAATTGAAATTGATGGATAAATGACATGAATGTCAAGTGAAATAGCTTGCTAGATATAAACAGGCAGATATATATATATAAATAGATAAGATAGATATCTCACTAGCTAGATAGATAGATAATGTATAGACTGAGATAGATAGAAATCCTTGGTAATCTTCTGATAAAGAATCCTCGGTTATTTCCTATAAGTCTAACATAATCAAAGGGAACCACTCTTGACTGATAAATTATTTATTTATTTATTGATCTACTAGGAAAAAGAAGACGGGATTAGGGTCAGGGTTAGGGTTTAGGGTTAGAGTTTAGGGTTAGTTTAATGGAAAAATAGATAAATAAAAAATGGGAAAATAAATAAATAAATAATTTATCAGTCAAGAGTGGTTGCCCTTTGATCATGTTAGACTTATAGGAAATAACCGAATGGCATTATGGCTGTTGAGGGCTGGAGGAAGAAACCATATGACCTCAGCCAGTCTATAAATTTAGGTGGGGAATTGTAGCACACCTTATATGCTAAAATATTCTAACATTATCTCACTTTATCCTTCCCTTACTCTCTTTTTTTCTTATCATATTTTCTTAATACTCAATCAAATAAAGTATTTTTCGATTCACTAAAATTATTTACAACAATTTTCGGAAAAAATACGTCACGCCGTTTAAATGGGGACGCCAACGTTACTCGGCGTTTTAAAGTATGTCTTTTTCACATATTTGAATATCAACAAAAGCTGCCACATACTAAAAGCCGAGGCCCGCAGAATTTTTTCCGCTAATAATTTATTTTTCTTTAAACAAACGATGGCCCTGAAGAAGGTTTGGTAAATTGAAACGCTGCAAAGTCGGCTAATTAAAGATCCCTCGTCAATGAAACTTGTGTTTTAGCTTTTTTTTAAATAAATAGATATTTTCTGATTTACTTCCACTTTTTCCTCATATATATATATATATATATATATATATATATAATGGAAAAGGTGACTTACCGGTGAATATGGTCACATGGTTAGATGGTGCAGAATTCAGGAAGGTGAGTCAGCGATATAACAAATACAAAGTGCTCAATACGTTAGTAGAGCAAATTTATTACAATTTATTATCACTTGTACCTATATTGTAATATATATATATATATATATATATATATATATATTATATATATTGACTCTCTCGTCGATTAGGACGCATGGGAGTTGATGAGATAACATGAGCTGATCCATGGCGACCCGTGATGCTTAAGGATAGAGGCCAGGTGGATGAGCATTCATGACATGCAATACTCCCACTTTGTCCCTATCTTGGCTAGACGGCGGTCTGAGAGGCCCCCTCCGATCAATCGGCTGGTCACGTCAAGCCCTAGCACCTATATGATTTTCCCAACCCTATTGCCCTTATGGCAAGCCCAAACTCCTTTTTATCATATGGGTGCTAGAAGGCGGTGGCTGCGGGTCTACATGTCCTGGGAATGACGTTAAACTCTATCTGATGGTGAGATTCCAGTTTGGAGGTTTGGGGAATGTGGAGCACCTCTTCATCACCATTGCTCCCTGGTCCACTCTGACCCGGAGTGGTAGTACCTGTTAGGGTCCCATCTATGGGTTAAATAGAAAAATGTATTTATAAAAAAATTGTATTATCCATTAAGAATTGATTTATTTCAAAACTCTATCGGCATTAAATGACCCACTGAGGTTGTTATGCCGTAAAATAAAACAAACCAAATCAATTCTATGGTTTTCCCATTCGACCATTGCCAGTCACGAGTTCGGAATTGCATGGAGATCGACTCTCTTGTGGCAATCTCACCGTGTCAGCCCTTGACCCGGGATCGGTCATCTTAGACACCGAGGATTGCAAACTGTCTAAATATGCGTCTCTTTTGGACAGGTTCATTTGTGGCACCGGTTGGCGTCGAAACCTCCGGGGTTATCGGCCCTTGCACTACCAATCTATTTCAGAAGATTGGTTGAAGGTCTACTCGCTCAAAGATTAGGGGTTGTCCCTAAAGATGAAATGACAGATGCAACACATCTCACTGGCCATTATATATATATATATATATATATATATATATATATAGAGAGAGAGAGAGAGAGAGAGAGAGAGGGAGAGAGAGTGAGAGAGGGATTGATATATGGATAGATAGAAAGGTAGCTATATAGGGATTGATAGATAGAATCAAACATATCGATAATAACAGACTGAGATAGATAGATAGATAGATAGATAGATTCGGAATGAGACTGATAGAAGAGTCTAGATGAAATCAGACTGAATAGATAGATAGATAGATAGATAGATAGCAATAGCATAATTTTTACATATCATTGCTGTCCCTCACAATCCTATAACCCACCATTGATGGTCATTTGAGGGCTCATCAATCCCCGCTGCAGATCCACAAATTTGGTGCAAATCTGGCATTGGCATCATGGATCAGATGGATCAGATGATATGATTTGATTTTATACACCACTATATGTCTCGTAAAACCAGAAGCTGACTTACAGACTTTGTTACAGATTGCACAAGACACATTGTTTGTTCCTGGAGTGTGCATGAATTGTCCCTGGTGAGATTTCCTATGACTGACATATCCAGCCTTAGAAAGCAGAAATGGACCACATGTTTGACATTTCCAACCCTCCGTGTTCTCACCAATATGACAGGTGTATCCCTTTCGAAGTTAACGCTTGAGGTTTTCATGCTCAATTCTTTCACTCTCTAAATTAGTACAGTCATCATCCACATGAATTCTCTAGTCAGTTCTCTTCAATGCCAGATTTTCCCGGTTGTCAGGATCTATTTTTATTTTTACAAGGTTGTTTTTTTAAGCAATCCTTATACCTCTTCCAAGGCTTATGCTGTGGTCTTTTACCATCATGCAGCTTACCGTAAAGAGTTGCTTTGGCATTCTAACATCACTCATACTCACAGCATTACCTGCCCATCACATTTGGGCCGTTATGTTGAGAGTTTCAATGCTTGTGAATTCTGACCTTGTAAGGATTTCTATGTTAGGTGTGTTGGAATTCCACTTGATGTTTAGAATGCGTCTCAAACATTTCTAATGAAAGTGTTCAAGAATTTTCAAATTTCTTCAAAGCAATGTCCAGGAGTAATAGAACACTCAACACACATCACCTATGCACCTTCAACTTTATTTTATGGGTAATGCTGGTATTAGACCATAACCGTTTTTCAAATCTTCCATAGATCACATATGCCTTCTGGGTGCTATTGAAGTCAGTTAGCCTACTGTTGGTTTTAATAACAGCAGCTAAGTAGAACTTTTGCAGTGTCCAGACAGCTGGTATAAATAAGAATCAAGAATGATCCACTCATGAATCAGGGTGACTTGGGTCATTCCACTCCTTGAGTTCTGATTGGTTGCTTGACTGGTTGATCTGCATGACACTGTGGAGTCCTATATATACCTGGTCATTCTGCAGTGGACTTTGTAGCATTTCGAGTTTGTATTGAGTTACAATCGCATGCTACCTTGTCTTCCCAGTTCGACGGTAATTGGAACTTATTCGTCACGATGGTGAGTATCATTGTTTCTACAGGTGCGTAGGTGAATCTCAGCATCCAAAGAGCCATCACAAGTATGTGAAGGTTTCAACAACATCCAAACGAGTACCATAAATGGTTATAGATAGATAGATAGATAGATAGATAGATAGCATAGCATAGCATAGCATAATCTTTACAGATCATTGCCGTATCTCATAATCCTATAACTCCACCACCAGAACCTTTCCTCTCATGAGCCCTGAAATGGCTCATCGAACCCGCTGAAGATCCACAAAGTTTGATGCAAATATGACATAGGAAGGGCGTCCTTCCGTTGAATCAGATGAATCAAATGATAAGATTTGATGCTTATGCACCACCATATAGATAGACAGATATATACATACATACATACATACATACATACATACAAAGATGGATATATTCAGAATCATATTGATAGATAGATAGATAGATAGATAGATTCAGTATGAAGTTGATATATCGATATATAGATAGAATCAGATACAATCAGATAAAATCAGACTGAGATAGGTAGATAGATAGATAGATAGATAGATAGAATAGAATCAGACTGGTATAGATAGATATAGATAGATTCAGATGACATTGATAGATAGCTGGGTAGAATCTGATAAAATCAGACTGAGATAGATAGATAGATAGATAGATAGATAGATAGATAGGAACATAATGAGATAGATTGATAGATAGATAGATCCAGAATAAAATTGATAGATAGTGAGAATCAGATAAAATCAGATAGAATCAGGCTGATCTATA
>CM042162.1:16179031-16186531 GCA_023376005.1 Doryteuthis pealeii
CTGATTTCCAGACTTTCCAAACTTTTTTCCCACCTTTTTGGGATCGTTCCAAGTGCACCAACTACAATTGGTATCACTTTGACTTTCATATTCCATAACTCTTTCAGTTCTCTGGCAAGGTCCAGATATTTGTCCATTTTTTCATTTTTCTTTAGCTTCACCCTGCCATCTGCTGGAACTGCAAAATCCACCAGTTGACAATTTCTTTCTTTTTTGTTAATCAACACTAGGTCTAGTCTTCTTGCTTACCATTATTATTATTATTTATTATAGTAGTAGTAGTAGTAGTAGTTAACCACTACTACTACTACTACGACGACTACAACTACTACTATTACTACCTACTTTTTACCATTTTCTCCCTTCCTCGAGATAAAAAACAATTTCACCAATTATATATATATTAATATATATATATATATATATATACAGGTTTTTGAGAAAGAAAATACCAAATAGGCACCATTCAAAGAACGTAGAGCAATAAATAAAAACAAGAACATACTGCACCAAAGCACACATCTACAAAAAAGGGCGTGTCTCGCCTAGGGGGTCATCTGAAGCCTTCCGCTTTTCAGATTCAATCAGGCAGATGTGTCTTCTTCTTCGTATCAAACGCTGCTGTCCATGTTTTCCTTCATCCATTGCAAGTGCCCGAATTGCCTGAACAGACCCTACGTGTGGGCTGTTCACGATAGAAAATATCGATACGTTAAAAAAAAACAAATTTCTCATTGGAAAACACATGACACCTGGGCCAAACATTGAAAAAATACATTACGCTAACGGACAGAAATAAATGAGCAGTCATTTTGGTTTTAAATCAACATGCAAATGTAACAAATGTGTTTGTTTGACTCACTATCTACCCATCTATATTACTCAATATATATATATATATATATATATATATATATATATTATATATATATATATGAGAAGTAAACAAACAAACAATGTGTTTGATATGGCCTTAGCCGACAATTTTTGGGAGAATATGTGCTTAATTGAAGTCATACCTAATTTTGAAAATTAATTAATTGATAATTAATGAATTAGGCGGTCATATCTGTTCAAATGTAAAGCTAAACAAATCGAAAAAAATTAATCTCTGTAAGTATATTTCGGCCTATTATGCCTCACCAGCAGAGTTATAGACTTATATATATATAGTAAAGATTATTCTAAGCTGGCCCTTTCTTCCAACGGTAAAAATGTTATAGAGTTCAGGTCCGAATTGAGAGCTCGATGTTTAATTTTTTGGTATTCAGATAAATTCTGAGGTTTCTTTATAAAAGAAACCTCAAAATATACCATTTTCAATAAAGATAGCGGACTGATGGAGCTCATGGGTATATTCAGATATCTGTGAGAGGAAATGGTACCATAACCGCATAATAGCCGATTTGTAAAGCTTTTTTTCTTTACTAATTATATTGCTCTGTTTTTTTTTAAAATAAACATCGATCTCTCAAATCGGTCCTGAACTCTGTAACATTTTACCGTTGGAAGAAAGGACCAGCTTAGAATCATCTTAATACCAAATTACCTGGTAACCCCCATTCTCTCCTGATGATCCCAAGCATTGGTAAACATCATTTGTTTTTTCAATATATCAAATTCACACTGTCGGATTAATTTCCTTTTATATATATATAATATATATATATATTATATATATATATATATATATATATGATAAGGTAAAATCTTAAAAATCGTTAATTTTGCGGTTATAGATCTATTTCTACCCACAGGTATCTGTGTATACCTATGAGTATCATCAGACCGCTAACTTTATTGGAAATGGTAAACATCTCTCTCTCTCTCTCTCTCTCTTCTCTCTCTCTCTCTCTCTCTCTCTCTCTCTCTCTCTCTCTCTCTCTCTCTCTGTGTGTGTGTAATCAGTCTGATTCTATTAATTTATTTCTCTATATCTATATGTAGGATCCTCAGACATATTTGACAGATGACCATTTCTGACCGCAAAAGCTACACCGGATTCATTTCTGTATGTTGAACGCTTCCCGCTTCAGACTTAGGGATGACTGACTGCCAAAGAAGATTTTGTACTCCCAACTGAGATAGGGATAACGTGGAATCAGTAGACCAAAACTCGCGTACATAGACAACCTCAAGAGAAACCTGGAGGACTTTAACATACCTATAGGCCCTTAGTACAATGCAACCAGTGACCGAATAAATTGGAGGAAAAGGATTCGTGTGGTGTCATCATCGGATACGATGGACAGCAAGTAATAATAATAATAATAAATAATAATAATAATAATAATAATAATAATATAATAATAATCTGTATGCATATCTATCTTACAATCATCTTCATTCCATTTCTTTATCTCAGCAGAAAAAAAACAAGTGCACTAAAACCGTTCTCACTTTAATCCGTGAATTTCCCACCTCCACCCACCCACCCCCAGTTCAACGTTGCAACAATGCAAATTAGGAACGCCAGTCGATAAATGAAAGCTGAAGTGCACATGCCACCCACACAACAACAACAGCAACAGCAACAACAACAGAAATGCAGAGCACATGTTGTGACATCCTCGACAGATGGAAATAGAGAAGGTGGGAGGAAGAAGACTTGGAGAATTGGAGAGGCGCAGGAAGAGGAAGGGGAGGCCGTGGATTTGCGCATGCGTGAAAGGGACGACGGAAAAATAAAAGAAGATGGAGACGATGGTGAAGGAAAAATAAAAGAAGGTGACGACGCAGGTGAAGGAAAAATAAAAGAAGATGGAGACGAAGGTGAAGGAAAAATAAAAGAAGGTGACGACGAAGGTGAAGGAAAAAATAAAAGAAGATGGAGACGATGGTGAAGGAAAAATAAAAGAAGGTGACGACGAAGGTGAAGGAAAAATAAAAGAAGATGGAGACGATGGTGAAGGAAAAATAAAAGAAGGTGACGACGAAGGTGAAGGAAAAATAAAGAAGATGGAGACGATGGTGAAGGAAAAATAAAAGAAGGTGACGACGAAGGTGAAGGAAAATAAAAGAAGATGGAGACGATGGTGAAGGAAAAATAAAAGAAGGTGACGACGAAGGTGAAGGAAAAATAAAAGAAGATGGAGACGATGGTGAAGGAAAAATAAAAGAAGGTGACGACGAAGGTGAAGGAAAAATAAAAGAAGATGGAGACGAAGGTGAAGGAAAAATAAAAGAAGGTGACGACGAAGGTGAAGGAAAAAAAAAAGAAGATGGAGACGAAGGTGAAGGAAAAATATAAAAGACGACGAAGGTGAAGGAAAAATAAAAGAGATGGAGACGAAGGTGAAGGAAAAATAAAAGACGACGAAGGTGAAGGAAAATAAAAGAAGATGGAGACGAAGGTGAAGGAAAAATAAAAGAAGACGACGAAGGTGAAGGAAAAAATAAAAGAAGATGGAGACGAAGGTGAAGGAAAAATAAAAGAAGGTGACGACGAAGGTGAAGGAAAAATAAAAGAAGATGGAGACGAAGGTGAAGGAAAATAAAAGAAGGTGACGACGAAGGTGAAGGAAAAATAAAAGAAGATGGAGACGATGGTGAAGGAAAGGGAAGACGTATAGAAGATTAAGAGAGACGGAGAATGAAAAATGAGAAAAGAAAGAGAAAGAAGGAAAAATTTATGAAGGAAAACAAAAAAAGGGAGGGTCAGAGGAAAAGAAAGAAAATAGGAATAAAGAGATAAAGAAATGGTAGAAGTAAAAAGACGAAGAGGAGAAAGGAGAAAGATGAAGAAGAAAAGAAGGAGAAAGAAAAGGAGAAAGAAAAAGAGGAAGAAGAGGAGGAAGAATGAAAAACATAGAGGAGAAAGAATAGAATAAAAGAAAGAAAAATATGAAGAGGGAGATGAAGAAAGAGAAAGAATAGGGGAGGAAGAAGGAGAAAAGGAGGGAAAAGAAGAGAAAACAGAAAAAAATGCGATGAAGAAGAAGAAGAAGAAGAAGAAGAAGAAGAAGAAGAAGAAGAAGAAGAAGAAGAAGAAGAAGAAGAAGAAGAAGGGGAGGAGAAAGAAAAGAAAAAAGAAAAAGGAGATCTAAAAGAAAAGAATACGTTAGGGAAGAAGCAATAAAAAAAAACAAGATGAAAAAGAGAAAGAAAAAAACGACGATGAATTGAAACATAACATAAAATAAGAGAGGAAAAAGCTGAGGAAGAAGAAAGAAGGAGTTAAAAAAAGAAAAACTATGAATGGGAATGAAAAAAGAAACAAGGAAAAAGGTGTAAAATTAGAAAAAATATAAAAGAAGGTGTTTGAAATAGATAGATAGAAAAGAAGAAAGAAGAAGAAGAAGAAGAAGAAGAAGAAGAAGAAGAAGAAGAAGAAGAAGAAGAAGAAGAAGAAGAAAGTAACAATTTAAAAGTCGAAAAATTCTTCTTCATTTTCTTCTTTTATTTAACTACTTCCTTTTAATTTACATCTTCCCCTTCTTCCTTCATTTTCATTCCCTTCTTCTTCTCTCATTGTCATTCATTTCTTCTTTTTCTTCTTCTTCTTCTTCTTCTTCTTCTTCTTCTTCTTTTCTTCTTCTTTTCTAGCTTTTTCCTTCTTCTTCTTCTTCTTCTTCTTCTAGCTTCTTCTTCTTCTTCTTCTTCTTCTTCTTCTTCTTCTTCTTAAAAACTAAGAATTCAATTCTATAAAAGACAATAAATCCTGCCTACATGTCCCAGTGCCAGTCGTTTGCAAATATCTCGTTGTTTTGATTCAACCATTTCTTATGTTTTTTCTTTCTTTTTCCTTTTCTTTCGTTTTTTTCTTTTTCTCTCTCGAATTATTGGGATCAGTTGCGCACGTCGTGACGTAATCAGGAAACGCGAAACATTGCAACACTTCGTGTGCAGATTTGCAGTGGTAATAACAATAGCCGAGATGTGTAAACAGAAGCCGATTCTTGTCTCCCCGATCACACGAGGCATTCAGCTTATACTTCCTATCTATCTTATCTAGTTCAGGCTTTTCAATATTTACCTACATACATGAACTATTTATGTATAATGTAAATGCATTGCAAATGATTTTTTATATAGGAATACATTGAAAATCGGGAAGAAAGGGATGGTCAATGGTCAGGAATTAATTAAATTATTACTAACGCAATTCAGCTATTATATGTACAATGTAAGTTTGGTTTGTTTTGTTTTACGGCATATCAACCTCAGTGGGTCATTTAATGCCGATAAAGTTTTGAAATAAATCAATTCTTAATGGATAATACGATTTTTTATAAATACATTTTTCTATTTAACCCATAGATAGGACCCTAACAGGTACTACCACTCCGGGTCAGAGTGGACCAGGGAGCAATGGTGATGAAGGGGTGCTCCACATTCCTCAAACCTCCAAAACTGGAATCTCACCATCAGATAGAGTTTAACGTCATTCCCAGGACATGTAGACCCGCAGCAACCGCCTTCTAGCATCTATATGATAAAAAGGAGTTGGGGCTTGCCATAAGGGCAATAGGGTTGGGAAAATCATATAGGTGCTAGGGCTTGACGTGACCAGCCCGTCTAGCCCAAGATAGGGCCAAAGCATGTCATGAATTGCTCATCCACCTGGGCTCTATCCTTAAGCATCACGGGTCGCCACTCACGGCCAACAGGTGGCCCCATTGGGGGAGTCTTACTCCTCTGCAGAGGTGCAGTCGGTGCATTCTAACGCCCCAGCCGACAGGGCGGTGTACAATGTAAATGTTTATTTGAACTATTTATGTGTAATGTAAATGTATTGCAAATAATTTTTATATAGGAATACATTGAAAATCGTGGAAAAGGGATTGTCAGTGGTCAGGAATTAATGCAAGTATTAGCGACATAACAGAGCAATGTTTAATGTACATGCATTACTAATGATGTTGCCATGGAAAGGCAATAGAAAGAAAGGGATTGTCGGTGGTCAGGAATTAATGGATGCCTTAATGACTGTATAGTGCAACATATAATGTAAATGCATTACTAATTATTGTACCAGAGAAATTGCATTGACAATCGGGAAGATAGGTATTGTCCGTGGTCAGGAATTAATCAAAGTATTACTAACGCAATTCAATTATTATAAGTACAATGTAAATCATTGTGGAAGCCAGCACATGGACACGCCAGTGCGGGCCGATCAGCAAAGTCTTACATTAGCCAGCTCTGTGCGGATGCTGGATGCTGCGCGGAGGACCTACCGGGAGCAATGAATGAATGGGACAGGATATCCGTGCTACAATCGCGATCTGATGATGATGATGATGAGCAGGAGGAGGAGGAAGAGGAAGAAGAAGAGGGGGGAAGAGGAGGAGGAGGAAGACTAGAACTATTTATGTATAATGTAAATACATTGCAAATGATTTTACTATAGGTATACATTAAAAATCAGGAAGAAAGGGATTGTCAGTGGTCAGGAATTTATGGTCGCAATAATAACTATATAGTGCCATGTATAATGTAAATACATTACTAATTATTGTACCAAAGAAATGCATTGAAAATCGGGAAGAAAGGGATTGAATTAATCCACGTATTACTAATGTTATTCAGTTATTATATGTACAATATAGTTGATTATTAGAACTATTTTTGTTTAATGTAAATACACGGCAAATTATTTTACTTAATGAATACATTGAAAATCGGGAAGAAAGGGATTGTCAGTGGTCAGGAATTAATTAAAGAATTACGCAATTCAGTTATTTTATGGAAACTTAGAACAGGGGCATCACCACCAGTTGCAGTTTAGTGTTCATCTGTCTTGCACGTCCTTCGTCAACGAGTGTAAATGAACATAATACCAATATCAGTCAATTAAGTAGTTAACCAACCACGTATTCGGGCTGTTGATTGGCTGTAACATTTAGTGTCATACCTAGTGGTGTAATATTGTTTGTGGTCAGGAATCGATGTAAGTATTGCAGACAAAATGGTGTTTTACTTATTGACTATGCGTAGAATTGAACTCATTAACAATGATCTGTATAATCTAGTTTTCAAAACATTCTTAGTTGTGGCACAAGTCCAGAAGTGTGGGGCACCTAGTTAGAATCGAACTCACTAATAATGGTCTGCTAATCTAGTTTTTAAACCATTCTTAGTTGTGGCACAAGTCCAGAAGTATGGGGCGCCTAGTGAGAATCGAACTCACCAACAATGGTCTGCTAATGTCGTTTGCTAACCATCACACCACTTGAAGTGCTCAAACGGTGTTAATATATGTAAGTAAAGTAAAGTAGTCGGGGCGGGCTAAAATCGGTATGAGCCAGATAGCTACCGCCCTGTCGCCTAAGGCGTTAGAATGCACCGACTGCACCTCTGCAGAGGGGTAAGACTCCCCCAATGGAGCCACCTGCTGGCCGTGGGTGGCGACCCGTGATGCTTAAGGATAGAGCCCAGGTGGATGAGCAGTTCATGACATGCAATACTCTACTTTGGCCCTATCTTGGGCTAGACGGGCGGTCGGAGAGGCCCCCTCCGATCAATCGGCTGGTCACATCAAGCCCTAGCACCTATATG
>CM042162.1:16191531-16204031 GCA_023376005.1 Doryteuthis pealeii
CAAGGTGTGTCAAAAAGTACAAAAATCTTGATACTTTTTTGACACCCCTGTATATATATATATATATTATATATATATATATATATATATATAAGTAAAAAAAAAAAAGTAAAGTTGTCGGGCGGCCTAAAGTCGGTATCAGCCAGTCAGCGAGGGAGTCTATCCCCTTTTCAATAGTGCTAGACCAAGGAGATTGTTTTGGCGTCTGAGGTGGAGCGCCGCACCTACCTTCAGCTCCTTAATTTACCGCACATATCCCTGTGCTACTCATACGCTGAGTTGGCGAGGACCGGTATCGAACTAGGAACCTTGTGGTTTCTAGCCTAACGCTCTACCGACTCAGCTAACCCGGCCCATATATATATATATACAGTAATTCACAGACATCGAGTTTCGACGTATTACGTCTCCAAAAAACCTGTCAGGCTACCTCCAGGCCATCGGCACACCTGCAAACCAGAGCGAGATTTTAACTGATAGATATATGCATATGTATATATGTTAAAGACTGTTAGAGAGCTCCATCCAAAATAGGAGAGTCTTGTATTCAGACCTCTTAGAATACGTTTAAAATAGATATTGTGCCATATCCTGCTAGTGTGGAGGGATTGGTAAACACACACACATACATACACTCAAAAACACACACACACACATACACACACACACATACATACACTCAAACACACACACACACACACACACACATATATATACATGTGTGTATCTTATATGATTTCTTTACTTTCTTTCTCCTTTCTGTTTCCTTTTCTTCTTCTTTTTTCTTCTTCTTCCTTTTTCTTCTTCTTCTTCTCCTCCCTCGCCTTCTTTTTCCTCTTCCTCTTTCTTCTTCTTCTTCCTTCTTATTTCGATTTATTTTCTTTTACCTTTTCCTTTTTTCCTTTTTCTGATTTTCCTCTTCTTTTCTCCTTTCTTCTTTTTTTCTTCTTCTTCTTCTCCTCCCTCGCCTCTTTTTTCCTCTTCCTCTTTTCTTCTTCTTCTTCCTCTTCTTCTTTTTCCTTCTTATTTCGATTTATTTTCTTTTACCTTTTCCTTTTTCTGATTTTTTTCTTCTTTTCTCCTTTCTTCTTTTTCTTCTTCTTCTTCTTCTTCTTCTTCTTCTTCTCTTCTTATTATTATTATTATTATTATTATTATAACTCACCTTATTTATTCCAAATCTCTTTTCTAACCCTTTTTGTTTTATGCTTTTTATGTCACCTCGTCTCATTTTTTAAGTACTACGAAAGAAAGAAAGAAAAAACAGGCAAATTTCTAGTTTCCCAAACCCCCCTCTCTCTCTCTCTCTATATAATATATATATATATATATATATATATATATATATATTCTCTTTCTCTCCGACTTTTCTCTTAGAGATGTTTCTTCTTTTTCTCTCTTGTTCTTTTTCTCTATTTATCTTTTCCCATCTTTTTCGGTTTTTCTCGTTGTATATTTATAAATGGTGGTCGCTGTTTTCTAGCGTTTTATTTCATAACATGCTAAATACGATTCCACTTCGTGATTTTATTCCTCGATCGGATAAAACGAACTATTGATACAAATTAACAAACACGATCATTCTATTTTGTGTCTGAATATCGGCTGGCAAATGTCATTTATCAAAGTTCACGTCAAATGTAAAGTTGAATCAATCTTACGATGAAAAGCTGCCTTTCAAAAATAACTTTGATTCTAACTCGCTAGCTGAGTGATATGAAGAATTCTATCTCAAATACTCCACTGCCGGCACGTTCGACCATTAAAAGACATTTTGTTATTTAAAACTAGGACAAAAGAAGGTGTTCTCGGAAGACCATTCCAGTCCTCAGAAAAAAAGATACAATTATTACATCTTTAGGCATCGATAGAATTTTGATAGAAAATTTGATATGCCAGGTATGATCAAAATATTTTGAGACTGAGGCTTTATTCTCTTTTTTTAATCTAAAATATGGCGGACGTGTAGCATGGATAAGAATTTGATAGAAAATTTGATATGTGAGGTATGATCAAAACATTTAAAGACTGTATAAGGTATTGGTGGTAGAAGGCGATGGTTGAGGGTTCTTATGTCCTGGGTATAGTGTTAAACTATTTGATGGTGAAGTTCCAGTTCGAGAGCTCTGGGGAATGCGGAGTACTCCTTGATCACCATCACTCACTGGTCCACTCTGACCTGGAGTAGTAGTAGTAGTAGTAGTAGTAGTAGTAGTAGTATTAGTACCTTTTAGGGTTCCATATATGGTTTAGATCGAAAAAAATTAGTTTGAAAAAAATTGAGTTTGAAAAAAAATTGAGTTAGAAAAAATGTTGAACACCCATGAAATGTCTTCGACATAAAATAACCCAACAAGGGTTGACAAGTCGTAAAATCCAACTTACCATCTGACCAGGTTCATTAGGTGTTTTGGGTCTTACATCGGCCTTGTGCCTTAAACTTTCCTCTGCAATATGCAGTTCCCGAAAATCCTCCGCTTTCCACCCGCGCGCACACCCCAATACCGGCTGCAACTACTATAGGGTCATTTGAGGCCCTGTAAAACATAATCTCTCTGAATTCTTCCATCAGTCCCTTTAATGGGGGGGGTACAGCATTTGGCGATCCATATAATGCAACACTTTATATGGGTGGGAAGCGCGTAGTGTAATGGTTAAAGTCATGGGAAATGGACTCGTCGCCCCGAGTTCAAATCCTGGATGTGGTAATTGCATTTCACTTAGCGCTAATACCCTTGGGAAAGGTATGAATCCTACTCTCCCTCCAGCTATGGGTAAATAGTAGGACAGACTAGGCTCTTTAACCTTGGTTAGGCAACCGGCCTAGGAGAAGGAAAACACTGAATTCAAACCTGTTGAACTCAGCTTAAGAAATTGACCTTGTGTCATATCCTGCTCGTGCGGAGGGTAGGTAAATATATATAAAGCAACGCTGCGCAGGCTCCTCGGTAAACTCAACCACCTACGCAGCTAGCTCTTTATCTCCTTCTCCGTAGCCAAATACGGTTGTCATGGTAATATCATATATCGTGAGAGGCTTGAATATCCTTGGCAGAATGGTATGCTGGTAAATCCAAGATTTGAACCACCCTGGTAAACCCGAAATAATTTATAATAAATTATTTTAATCTAGTATATAAATCTATTTAATCTATAAATAAATTATCTGCATCTCTTATTATAATGGAGATTTGGTGTCTATCTGTAACTGAAACTACGTCACTGCTTACGTCACAATACCTCAGGAAATGCTTAAGTTTATCAATGAGTATTTAATTTATAGTCAAAATCATTATTTATTAACGATGTCTCAATGAAAATCTGAGTTAATTTACCTCAGTCAATGTAATTAGCGCGTTTAGAATCATGCAATGTGTCTATATACCGCTAAGAAATAAATGTTTACAAAATATATGCTATCGTTAATTTGCCTATTGGTTTTAAGAAAACTGGGTTTAATAAATATTTACATGGTATTATTGATATATTTTTTTCTTCAACCTATTAAAATCCATCCTATGAATGATTTTATATAGAAATTAGAATATAATCAAAATAAGTTTAATGTTTCATATGCTTTCTTATTTGATTTCGTTAGTCTTTCTAATTTAATATATTTCATTACATTAAAACTTAAATACTTACGCCGGGGGTCGGATATTCTTGCTGGTCTATATAATAAATATTATGCTTAAGTCATAGGTACCAGGTACTTTTTACAATATCACAATTTTTCCTTCAGGGACACCCACTTTTTTCGGCATACACATCCAGTACCTAAACATTGACCCCAGTTGTTTGTACAGATTGAAGCTTAATTCTTTTTTTTTTTTCTTTTTTTTTTTTTAGAATTTGGCGGACATGTAACATGGATAAAAAATTTACAGAAAATTTGATATGTGATGGATGATCAAAAAGTACCAACTGAAGCTTTTGTTTTTTAATATTATTTAAAATTTGGACACCCTCACCCACACACACAACACACACTCTCTCTCTCTCTCTCTCTCTCTCTCTCTCTCTCTCATCTCTCTCTCTCTCTCTCTCTCTCTCTCTCTCTCTCTGTTTACAATTTATGAGCAGTCATAAATTGTGAACGTATCTGTAACTGGGAGTTTTTTAATTAAGGTCTGTTTGATTTAAAATCAAGGAGTCCCAATGGAAAAGTACCGATGACGGTTATAACCTGCTTAGTTAGCAGATGCGGCCCGGTTTTCAAAGACTGCAAACCTATAGTCGGCTCTGACTGGTCCGTCTCTCGGAAATATGGGCTAAGAAAATAAAACTTGATCAAGTATAACCAAGTCTTGTTGTTGTATTAATCAAACACTAAATACAATGTTAAACCCAGCCCAGCAAGAAGAACAACTAAGAAGACCAGCCGAAAAGATAAAATGGCGACCAGAAGACAAGTTAGACGAAGAAAGAGTAGAAGCAACGAGTCAGTAACCAACAACAAGTAGAATTTACAAAGTAAGAACTCATATCTCTCAATTCCTGAGGGTATTGTGACATAAGCAGTGACGTAGTTTCGGTTACAGGCAGTTACCAAATCTCCATTATAATAAGATCTCTCTCTCTCTCTCTCTCTCTCTCTCTCTCTCTCTCTCTCTCTCTCTCTCTCTCTCTCTCGTGTTTTTTTAGTATACTGCTCAGAAAGGTTAGCAACAAACGTTCGTACTACATTCAGTTTGTACTCACAATTCCATTCTCGCGAAAAAATATCTCAAACGCCCCACTCGTAAGGTATGTGTGTATTTGCCTCAATGTGTTGGTTGGCTGGCTGGTTGGTTGGATTTTTCGGCATGGCAACTCGTGTTGGGTTATTTTATGCCGCAGACATTTTGATTCATTCTTTGAGTATTGAACAATTTTTTAATCTAATTTTAAAACACATTTTTTCTTAACACATTGTTCTATTTAACCCATAGATGGGATCTTAACAGGTACTACCTCTCCGGGTCAGAATTGACCTTGGAGTAATGGCACTGAAAGGGTACTCCACACTCCCCAGAGCTCCAAAACTGGAACTTTGCCATTAGATGCAGTTTAATGCCTCTGTGTGAGTGACGGAGATGGAATACTGCTCAGAAAGGCTAGTAACAAACGTCCGTACTACATTTAGTTTGCTCACACAATTCAATGTTGTTTAGCACCACACACATAAGGTACATGTGTATTTTCCTGTGTCTCCCGAAGAAAGAAAGAAAGAATGAAAGACCAATATAAGGTATGTGTATATTTGTCTCCGTATTAGATACAGAGATAGAATACAGCTCAGAAAGGCTAGCAAGAAACGTTTGTACTACATTCAGTTTGCAGACACAATCCATCCGCCCTGTCAGCTGCGGCGTTAGAATGTACCGACTGCACCTCTGCAGCGGGGTAAGACTCCTCCAATGGGGCCACCTGTTGGCCGTGGGTGGCGACCCATGATGCTTAAGGATAGAACCCAGGTGGATGAGCAGTTCATGACATGCAATACTCCACTTTGGCCCTATCTTGGGCTAGACGGGCGGTCGGAGAGGCCCCCTCCGATCAATCGGCCGGTCACGTCAAGCCCTAGCATTTATATGATTTTCCCAACCCTATTGCCCTTATGGCAAGCCCCAACCCCTTTTTATCATATGGGTGCTAGAAGGCGGTGGCTGCGGGTCTACATGTCCTGGGAATGACGTTAAACTCTATCTGATGGTGAGGTTCCAGTTTTGGAGGTTTGGGGAATGTGGAGCACCCTTTCATCACCATTGCTCCCTGGTCCACTCTGACCCGGAGTGGTAGTACCTGTTAGGGTCCCATCTATGTGTTAAATAGAAAAATGTATTTATAAAAAGATTGTATTATCCATTAAGAATTGATTTATTTCAAAACTTTATCGGCATTAAATGACCCACTGAGGTTGATATGCCGTAAAACAAAACAAACCAAACAAACCAAACACAATCCATTTTTCTCTAAAGAAAAATTAGCACCCCACTCATAAAGTATGTATTTATTTGCATCTGTGTGAGTGACAGAGATGGAATACTGCTCAAAAAGGCTAGCAATGAACATCCGTACTACATTCAGTTTGCACATATAATTCAATATTGTTTAGCACCACACAGGTAAAGTATGTGTGTATTTGCCAGTGTCTCCTGGAAAAAGAAAGAAAGAAAGAAAAAGAAAGAAAGAAGAAAGCGCAATGATACATAAGGTATGTGTGTATTTGCCTCTGTATTAGGGCGGAGATGGAATACTGCTCAAAAAGGCTAGCAATAAACGTCCGTACTACATTCAGTTTGCACATACAATTCAATATTGTTTAGCACCACAGGTAAAGTATGTGTGTATTTGCCAGTGTCTCCTGAGAGAAAGAAAGAAAGAAAGAAAGAAGAAAGAGAAAGAAAAGAAAGAGAAGAAAGAAAGAAGAAAGAGAAAGAAAGAAAGAAAGAAAAGAAAGAAAAAGAAAGAAAGAAAGAAAGAAAGAAAGAAAGAAAGAAAGAAGAAAGAAAGAAAGAAAGAAAGAAAGAAAGAAAGAAAGAAAGAAAGAAAGAAAGAAGAGAAGAGAGAAAGAAAGAAAAGAAAGAAAGAAAGAACGAAAGGAAGAAAGAAAGTCCAATAACATAAAGGAGTGTACAGGTTACACTGGAGAGATATTTTTAACGACATCAAATTGCCTGTCAGAGCAATGCACATTTATTTGGCTTCTTTTCGTGAGCAGAAAGCAACAAAAAAAAAAAAACGAAAAAGAAACAATTCTTTTTAATGTCACAATTCCCAAATCATATTGTTTTTTTTTCATTTTTGTTCCTATCAGAAATCGTGTCTTCAACGTTGTGGGTAAAACAGTAAAAATAGTCGCTCACTATCTCTCCGCTTCACAAAAAATCATAAATGCTATATCAAGGGTCGACTTATACACGGGACATCACCAAATAATGTCTTCTTGAAATGTCTTCAATTGACGTATACCGTTTCCAAAGACATCGTATTATAATGAAGATTCGGTGGCTGTCTGTAACTGAAACTACGTGACTACTTACGTCATAATGCCATCAGTGATTGCGTAAGTTTATCAATGAGTATTTAATTTATATATTTATACATCAGCACACCTCTAAACATGAGCGTGAATTTGACTGATAAATACATACATAATTAGGCCGTCAGAGAGAGCTCTATCCTTATTATAGGAGAGTATTGCCTTTAAGCGTAATCGGTGGGCGTCAGCGAAATCCTCTCCAAACAGCTTAACCTTACAGGGATGGGGAGCATATATTTTAATCATCCACAGACACCGTGTTTATACGTATCACGTCTCCTCAGTGTGGCTAGACGTTAGCTACATCCAGCCGGGGTCGAAACCCGACCGATTTATCATCAGTCATAGTGCTTATATATGCATTGTATTAGTTCTTCTTGAATTTTGAAAGCAGACCAAGATGTCAAGGTTGATTGGCTGCTAGAAGTCAAGTGGTATTTGTCTTTGACTGCGTCTTCTTTTTATACGCCCTGGGCATTATTTCTTTTTCTATTTTCATTTTTTTTTTTTTTTTTTTTTTTTTGTAGGAAATTATTTTCGAAATAGAATCTATTGCAAGTAAACCCTGTCCGGTTTGGTCAAGAGAGTATTATTCTCTCGAGTCGGAAAATCATTAAAAAAATGAACTTTACGTTTCTCTTTCTTTTTTCTTTTTTTTTTCCTCTCCACTCTCTACTGAAAAAAGACGATAAAAAGAAATTGTGTGACCGTTCAACCCTGAAGTTAACAGTAAGAGAAATTTAAAATAGCTAAAAACTTTGCTCATATGCATGAGATGCCTTTAAAATTCGCAATTTTACTATTAAATACACAGAGACGCACACGCGTGCGCAGACATGCACACTCAAATGTATACAAGGTGTGTCACAAAGGTATCGAAATTTATTTACCAAGTTATTTACCAAGATAGAAATGAAGAATGAATGGAACGTTAACTTTTGGGGGGAATACAATGTGTGTCGCAAAAGTACAAAAAATCTCGATAATTTTTTGACACACCTTCTACATCAAATGATATTGAGCACTGTTTACCTACAAATATAGCACTCATAGTATCTACAATATAAACACACACAAACTCATATATATATATATATATATATATATATATAGATAGATAGATAGATAGATAGATAGATATTGATATTATAGGGTGCAATGTTTATAAGTAAATAGTGCGCAATATCATTGATAGAGCTTTTATTTCTAAGTTAGTGTAGCGTGAACATGGAGTGAACGGAGCTTGGTTACCGACAGTTTCTCACCTTTGCAAATTTTGAAAAATCGCATTGGTTAGAAATTTAATAACCAAACGCTGTTGAATCCTTGTCCCGGGTACCCTAACACACACACACACACACACACACATACATATATATATATATATATATATATATATATATATATATAATATATATATATACTAGAAAGTATATGCACCCTCCGGACGTAAGTATTTAAGTTTTAATGTAATGAAATATACTAAATTAGAAAAACTAACGAAATTAAATAAGAACTCATATAATAAGATTTCACTTATTTTAATTATATCTTAATTGGTTTCGATATAAAATCATTCATAGGATTTATTTTGATACGTTTGAGAATCAAACAATAATATTAAAGATAAATAACACAAAGTAATTATTTATTAAACCAGATTTTGTTAAAACCATTATGCAAATTAACCGCATCATATACTATGTAAACCTTATTTCTTAGTTATATATAAGACAGCAGGATTTTAAACGTACGAACAACAAGGGCTGTTTTGAGGTAAATCTATCTCCGATTTTCGTAAAGACATGGTTTATAGATAAGATTTATTATATCTACTAGCACATATATACACCATCCGTAGGGTGCAAGTATTTAAGGTTTAATATAATAAAATATCATATTAAATTAGAAAGGCTAATGAAACTGAATAAGAATGCAGATAAAAAGATTTGGAACAGAGGGGGTATGATTGAAAAATAGAACAACTTTGAAACTAACTCTTCCATCATTTTCAATTACTCCCGTCTTTCATTGGTAAATTTTTCTAATTTAACCATTTAGTTAAAATAGGAAGTAAAGAATAAATCTACAGTTATTTCTTCTTGTTAATGGATTTCTTTAAAGATTTATCCCAAGATTTTTGCTCATATTCATTAAGATAAAACCAAACAATTAGAAATCAATAATACTAAGCATATATTTATTAAAATCAAATTTTTAAGATCAATATGCAAATTAGCTTCCCATTCACACTGTAAACCGCTAGTTTATTTTATATAAATACAATTGCATGTTATTAGTATGCAGATATGGTCAACAGTCTTAATGATGTAAAACAATTTTATTAATAATTGAAGTTTAAATTGAAAATAAAATCATGGAGAATGTGATGTAAATAACAAAGGGAATTTTGACTTGTATAGTAATATAGTTTCGGTTACAGACAGACAAACCCACAATCTCCATTATAATAAGAGATGTATAATATCTATGTATAAATGATTTTGACTATATAAACTATTACTCATTGATAAACTTACACAATTTCTGAAGGTATTGTGAAAGAAAAAATGAGTAATTTTCGGCAACGTGGTACTCCGAATAAAGCCTCTGTCCTCATTTTCACTATTTGTCTATTTTGCCCAAAAGAAAAAAAAATCTTGCAAAAGTTTTAAAATAACAGAATTAAGGAAGTAACAAAAACTTCGGCACGTACACATTCCTGAAACTTAGTTTGCAGAATTTGTTTTAATTTTGTCTCCGTGGTTCCTTGGTTTATTGATTACGTCAAAACCTTCAGAGAAATTCTTTGAAAATACATAAAGTTTTTCAAAATGCCTTTCGCAATACGACACGTTATGAGTGCTACAGTCTTCCAAGTGTTTGCTAATAACAGGAAACCGGAAGTGCGCATGTCTTAGAGGAATCAACTGTAGTGTCTCTTGCTTCTGGCCAGAGAGAGAGAGAGAGGGGGGAGAGAGATGTTTTAAGCGAGATTTAAAACCTGAACTAGAAATTTATTTATAAAGTTTTGACAAAGACAGAGTTCATATTTCAAATATCATTGATCTTTTTCGAGCATCGTTGGGGCTTAATGATTTCATAAATATAGGATTTTGTTAATTTTTTTACCAGCACAATTATAATTACTAGCCAAAATATGCGCCCTCCGGGTATATGTATTTAAGTATTAATGTAATGAAATATATTAAATTAGAAAGATTAAATAAGCACGCATATAAAAAGATGACACTTATTTTAATTATATTTTAATTGGTTTCTATATAAAATCATTCATAGGATTGATTTTGATACGTTGGAGAATAAAACAATAATATAGAGATCAATAATACCAAGTAATTATTTATTAAACCCGGTTTAATTAAAACCAATATTCAAATTAATCACACCATATATTATGTAAGACATTATTTCTTAGTGATATATAAGACACATTGCAGGGTTTTACGCACTAATAACATGGACTGTTTTGAAGCAAATTTAACTCAGATTTTCATAGAGACATCGTAAATAAATAAGTCTCATTCTATTCTATGTATTAATGATTTTGACTATAAATTAAATACTTATTGATAAGCTTACGCAATTCCCGAGGGTACTGTGATGTAAGCATTGAAGTAGTTTCAATTAGAGACAGATACCTAATCTCCATTATAATGATATGTATGAATGTGAGGGAAATGCATGAGGCGGTTCCTATCGATGTAATGTTGAATATTTCAACATTAGATATCAAAATTTTTCACATTATTTTTGCTAAAATAGCGAAATTTCAAAGAAATCCAGTGTTTGCTTAATGATGCTAGAAATTGAGATGACACCAGCTTCAATGATTTTGCGTCTTTTTTATTGTGGATAAATGCGAGCATGGAAGTGTTTTTTTTAAATCAAAATTGTGGTCTGTATATTAGTTTAGACATTACACACACACACACACACAAACACACACACACACACACACACACACAAACATACAGGGTGAACCATAATGATGGGACACATTTTAAATGCTATTTTCTCAGATTATAAAAACGACACAGAGTGCTAAATAGATTTATTACATAACTGATACACAGGGGTTTTAAATGTCATCTAAGATTTGAATATTACATTAAGTTTTTATTATTTTCAGGTGTTGATTTCAATGACAACGCTTCGAGCAAATTTTCCTGGACATCTCATTTCGAAATTCGGTGATATCCATTGGCCATCCAGATCACCTGATCTAATCCCAGTGGACTATTTTCTGTGGGGTTACCTGAAAGATCGGGTATACGCAGGCAGGCCATAACGACAGCGGAACTGAAAGAAAGCATCTGTAGAGAGATAACACCTATTCCAGTTGATATGCTAAACCACACTTTACGTGATATGAGAAATCGAGCTCTTGAATGTTTTCGTCATGAAGGTGACCATCTCAAGGACATAATATTCCAAATCTTAAATCACATGTAAAACTCCTGTGTACCAGTTATGTATAATAACTATACTTAGTACTCTGTGTAGCTTTAGTACACTGAGAAAATAGCATTTAAAATGTTTCACCCAGTATATATATATATATATATATATATATATGTGTGTGTGTGTGTGTGTGTGTGTGTGTGTGTGTGTGTGAGGAAAGTTTAAGTAAAATGTGACTAACAAACCTCCTCCTGCTTTTACCTTTTCATCGGCTATATATCATTCTGTTTTAGAATAATAAAGATTCATTCTGATTAGGCCAACAGGAACAAAATATTAATTGAATGTAATTGTTTGTCTTTGATATTCACTTTTTCCTTTACTTTTCCTCACATTTTGTCGGATTTTTCCTAATCTGTTATTCTCTTCATATATATATATATATATATATATATATATATATATATGTGTGTGTGTGTGTGTGTGTGTGTGTGTGTGTGTCATTTTTCCCCTATGTGATTCTCAAACCAATATTTGGTTTGAGAATCGCATAGGCGAGAAACTGTCAGTAACCAAGAACTGTTGACTTCATGTCCATACTGCTCTTGTGGATGACTTATTAATATATATGCTCCCATAAATTTGGTAATGAGCTCTCTAGTTGGTAATTTAAATTAACTCTCACTACTAAGCAAATAAGCAATGATCATTTCTCCGGAAATTTGATCTCTCAGTGACCGAATGATACATACATTCCTATGTATTTAATAGTTTAAAAACACCAGTCCCGCATCAGCTGTCAGTGGGCGAGGGGATAAGATATCGGACTACCATGCGGTCAGTCTGAGTTCGAACCCTACCCAAGGATAGTTGTGTCTAGCCATACTGAAGAGGCATGATATGCCGAAACACGTGACTGTGGATGAGTTATTAATATATATATATATATATGAGGAAAAATTAAGGAAAAAGTGAATAACTAATCACTCAATACTTCACTTACACTAGATCCTTTGAGCCTCCTATCCCTCCATCCAAACTTCTGAACAAC
>CM042162.1:16206531-16214031 GCA_023376005.1 Doryteuthis pealeii
CTTCTTCTTCTTTTCCCTTCCTTTCTCTTCTTCTCTTCTTCTTCTTCTTCTTCTCTTTCCTTCCACTTCCTTCTCCTCATCCTCCTCCCCCTTCCCCCCTTCTTCCTTCTTTCTTCTTCTTTCTTCTCTTCTTCTTCGAAATTTTTTCCCTTACTCAATTTTTTTTTTACCAAATATAAACACTCCCTTGTGACTAAGCAGAACTTTGGCGACATAAACAACCTACTTTTTTAACTTTTTTTTATCGTAATATATTTATAATAAAAAAAAAAAATATTTCCGTATTAAATAAATAGTCAATATCACCAAGAGACTTTTACTTCATCTTCTTATAAACTGATAATAGCAATCATGTCTTCTATTTCTATCCTGGGCGCTTTTTAACAGTTAACTTTTCCTTTGGTAAAAAAACAAAAACTGAGAATAATAAATAAACCAAAATTGAGGTCAGCCATTTTTTATAACTCTCGTATGTGTTATCGTGATGACGAGATTTCAGATTAACGCAAATATCGTTTTATTTTGCTGATGTTATTAAAAGATTAAGTTAGAAGATATTTTCCCATGATCCTCCACGGGGTAGACAGAAAATATATACATAAGCATATGTACATACTCGTGAACGAATTATTAAGACGAATATTTCACCTCATTCAGGGGTCGTTCAGTGATGTGGTATGTAACGACTAAGCTTGCCTGTTTCTGGTCCTAACCTAGACCCCCATCAACACCACCAAAAAGAGGTAACCAGGGTATTACACTGTTGTGAGGTTTTAGGTCAAATAAGAACAAAACACGGGTAACAAATGTAGAAAAATGTATAAACAGAAATGAAATAAAATAAAAAATACAATAAGAGATGTGGAAATTATCGTCGACGAACAGAGTTATTGGCATACTCGCATTGGCTTACGTAAGCCACAATTATCCCTGTTATCTTATAGTAAACTTGTCGCCGCATTCCATTAGTCTTATAGGGTGTATCACCTATAACAGACACTAAACTACATCTAAAGCTTCAGTTCTAAAGAGAGTAGAGTGCCACTTCTTTGTTCTACCAGTATAAACGTAGCCGCTCTCATTTGGAAGTGTATGGCGTGTCAATAAGAATATATAGTGTTAGGATTTTTGTGCCATTTTAGGTTTCACTGAGGGCACTTTACAGTGGAGATCCATTGTTTAATGTGTCCCTTAGTGTTGGCTAAAATCCTTTGGTTCTTCTTTCCGTATATGAAAAAAACACCTTTTTTTATGGGTGTTCATTGTTCGAGCATGTACGGTCGCAGAGAAGTATTTTCTTCCCATGNGTCAAGGAACAAAAGAATGTGTGGGCGGTCGTCGGTACTTAAGCAGACCCGGACAGACCCCACAAGAGAGACCCGAGGAGAGACCCCAGAGAGACGGCGCAGAGAGCACAAGGTGTCTGACCATCGATACGGTCGGGCGCTGCTAGCGAGCAGTGAGGCTCGCCCACCACCTTCCACCACATAAGTAGTCGTAGTGTCATTTTCCATGCCAGCCACTCACTACCACACACGAAGAAAAATAAAGAAGAGTCATTTTGTATACGCGTATCTTGTTATTGAAGTAGCTGACTACTAGATACATCGTCTAGGGTCAGGAACGATGTCCGCTGTATACCCGCAACGTATACGAGGCAGAGTAGCGTGAGTTTGAAGAAACCACTATGCAACATCCCGATCGGTTGGTAGACCACGCCTACGATTTAAAGATGTCTGCTGGAGAGTTATGAGGATATGCCATATTGACACAAACACGTAGGATGTAGATGCAAAAAATAGAGCGACCTGGCGCCTCAACGTTAAGCAAGGCACGGAGAGGGGTGAGGCAGAGAGGAGAGTAGCCTCGACAGAAAAGAGAGAACAAAGCCAGTAGCCCCAGAAAGCATCACAGCTTGTGTGCATTCAGTGCACCAAAGACTGTCACTCAAGAATTGGCATGCAGTCACTTGCGCAGATGCAGATGAAACATTTTATCTTTTATTTTTATTTTGGACACTACGCCAATGTCCTTAGTAGACGGAAAGGATCCAATAATAATAATAATAATAATAATAATATAATAATAATAATAATAATAATAACCCAACAAGGGCTGACATGCCGTAAAATCCAAAAAGAAAAAGAAACTAACAAAAGTATAAAAAAAAGTTTTTTTTTAAAAAGTAAAGCTGGCGTAGTGGTCTATGGGTGGTATCAGCCGCACAGAGAGGGAGTGTATCCCTTTTCCCTAGCGCTAGATTAGAGATATTGTTTTTGTGTCTGAAATGGAGCGTCAGAACAACTATCAACTTCCCACTTTATCGCACACATCCAACCTATGCTACTCATGTACTGAATTGGCGACGGCCAGTATCGAAACCGAAACCTTGTGGTTCCTAGGTGAATGATCTACGGACTGAGCTATTCGCACAGTCATTATTTTCTGGACAGACTTTGTATTTGCTTTGCACGGCTATAAGTCTATCATACTCCGTTCTATAAGATCTTCAGGGGAAAAAAATCGCAAGGAATTACTTAACTGAAAATAGCAAAGAATAAGTAAAGTCGTCGAGTGGCCTAAAGTCGGTATCAGCCAGACAGTGAGAGACCAAGCGGTAGACCAAGGAGATTGTCTTTACGTCTGAGGTGGAGCGCCACACCTACCATCAAATCCTTATCTTTACCGCACAGAACCCTGTGCTACTGCATACGCTGAGTTTGCTAGGGCCGATATACAAACTAGGAACCTTGTGGTTTCTAACCGAACGCTCTACCGACTGAGCTAACCCGGAAAAGCCAATAAAACGTCTGTGATGTTAGAGCTTATTCTTGTGGGAAAACATTAGCAGTTGTCCAGGATTCTTGAATAGATGGCATTTTTTACGAATATTTTTGTATTCAAATTAAGGGGAAGTCTGTGATTGCATTGATCCTCAACAAACGATATTTAATCCTTCCCCTAGGAGACGCCTTTGTTCGTAAATTCTAACAGTACCTCGATCACAAATTACCCGTACAATGACATGCCTCATAAAGCAAGGGGAGTCAAATGTGAAGAAACATGGCCCCGTGGTTTCCAATGAATGTGGGGTGGGGTGGGGTGGAGCGCACTGGGAAGAAGATGCTCGCCGCATCGGATAAGAGATGGAGAAAAGCAAATAATGTATACTAACAAAAGAAAAAAAATCTTTAAAAAAACCTGGGGAAGAAGAAAAGATAAATAAAAACAAATAAACAAAAAAGAAATAAAGAAAAAAATGTTTTGTAACGCGGGGAAAAAAGGAAAGAGGAAAATTAGTCTGGAAAGAGACAGACAGTGACAGGTAAAGAAAAGGAACGAAAAAGAGTAGAGACTAAAAAAAACAGTGGTCAGGAGAATAAATATGGGCAATTCCATGTGAAATCATCCAGAAAAAAATAAAATTGTCACCCACCCCCTTCAATTTTTCTGAAATTTTGTACAGGTGTAGACCAGGTTAAAGTTAGACAATCCCCCAAATTTGTGCTTCAAATTCGAAATATTCGCCGAGTAATATCGATTTTAAACTCGAAAGATTTAGAGGGGGGGGCAGAAAAATGGCAACAATTTGTAATCTATTTTTGTCTATAAAATGGGTTCTAGAGCTCCCCTACTCCTAGAAATTTGTTTATAGAAGCTTTTCGGCCAGGGAAATCCAAAAATCTTATCAAAATAGGCATGAAATCAACTTTTTTTACGTTAGTAATGATTTCTGACACACATACACACACACACACACACACGCACACACATATACACCCATCTTACTACAGACACGCAAATACAAATACGCACACATCTACTGACACACACATATTTACATTTACACACACACATACTATTTATACACTGAAGAAAATGAAAGTGTTTGGAACGAGGAATTTACAAGAATAATAATAAAGAGAATGAAAGATTATGAAATAAAAGAAGAAAAGAATGTAGACCCCACAACAGAAGAGAAGAAGAAGAAGAAGAAGAAGAAGAAGAAGAAGAAGAAGAAGAAGAAGAAGAAGACCACAACAGAGACAATCCGTGTAAGATAGATGGTGGCAAAAATGACGGCTAAGGTCAAGATGGTCAGCACAGCAGATGATTCACATCTACTTTGAAATCATCATATCCGGCTTTTACTTAATTCAAGAGCAAAAGCAGACAAGTTGCCGCGAAGCAGGTGGAGTTTAGGTACTAGACATGCGTATTGAAAAGGGGAGAGTCTCCTTAAAAATTGAGATATTGTAAAAATGACCTGGTACCTCTAAAGGAGACGGCTTCATTCCTGAAATGAGATAACCAAGCGAGTACATGCACGACCCACTAATATATATCTAATTAGCTAACGAAATTCACCTCTACCAAAACACTGTAACACTTGTGAAGATCGTAAAATAAATAAGGTCGTCGTCTTTTGCTCCCTCGCCACTGTTCTTTTATACTCGGTCTGGCCGAGACGTCACAAATCTCGTCTCGCCAGCTACGAGACTTGCCACTATAAATTGCCGCCTCAAGGACACTCACGATTTTTACCGCCACAACTAGTCGGACTCGTCACATGTTCAGTTCTTCCGCCCACACGTGCAACATGCCACCCGCTGTCTCTTCGATCGACGGACCGTTGTCGGCTCATCACAGGTTCGTGAATTTTGCCCTTCTATCTCACTACAATATACGGCTCCATATGACAAATAAACAGGCAGAATTCTAACAGGCCGATTCGTTTTATAGTTAATTTATGTCTGTTTCGAAAAAAATGTTAAAAATATACAAGATTTTTTCTTCAGAAATTAATAATAAAAGATTGTAAACAAACTAACAAAAATAGGTTTTTTTTTAAAAAATTATGCATTATACAAAACAAACACATCAACAATTTATTAATGATTTCAGGTTATATCAGAAAAAAATTTAAACATTTTCAATATGAAATGTATTCCCTGGTAATGATAGACAAAGATAGTGATGGTACTATAGAGAAACCGTATTTCTCGAGGAGAACTTATGGTTCCATCTAGCCAAATGTTTCTGCTTTAAGATTTTTCGAAACAGACATAAATTGATTATAAAACGATTCTGCCTGCTTATGTGAAATGTGAGGCCGTATATATTAGTAGGCCATAGTACATGATACTATTAGTATTTTTTGCAATTTAACCATTGTGGTACTTTTTGACAACAACAAAATAAATAAAATTATTCTAATCAATTATTCTGATAACTCCATAGCAATCTATTAGATTCCCATATGCCATGGTTGAATGAGCTGTATATCATTATTAAATTATAAAATGACTTGATTAGTTAAGTTAAAAGTTAAAGTTAATAGAAACAATGACATCGTGATATGCATAAAAAAAACTTGAAATAGTTTATTATAAATTATTTTGATTTATTATCAAGATATATAAATAGATTATTCATATCTTATGTACATCTAGATAATAAATGTTATGCTTATGGCCGGGTTAGCTCAGTCGGTAGAGCGTTCGGTTAGAAACCACAAGTTACCTAGTTCGAAACCGACCCTCGCCAACTCAGTGTATGAGTAGCACAGGGATCTGTGCGGTAAAGTAAGAAGCTGGTGGTAGGTGTGGCGCTCCACTTCAGATGCCGAAAAACAATCTCCTTGATCTAGCGCTAGTGAAAAGGGATAGACTCCCTTGCTGATTGGCTGATACTGACATTAGGCCACCCCGACGACAATATCACAATTTTTCATTAAGGGAGACCTCCTTTTCAGCATACATGTCCGATATCTAAACTTTGACCCCCCCCCCTCTTCCCTACGCGAAGTATTTGCGAAATTTGATATCTTTCCGGTTTGTTTCTCTGCATCGGGATATTAAGAGGTGACTTTTCGCCACATTCAGCGGATAGAAAGTTAGAATAAACGGCCTGTTGCTCTTGTGCAAATACCGCTATACAAAATGAAGTCAAGTAAAAAAAATACCGCTATACAAAATGGAGTCAGGTTAAAAAAAAATGGTGGGAAAAAAGCCCGCGAATGAAGGTGCGAAGGTCTCTAATGTTCAATCGATTATGGAGACTGACCAGACGAGCGCACAAAAAGAGGATAGAGGGGAAGAAAATGAGGCTGCACAGATATATTAATTTAATGTGTGTATGTGAGACAGACAGACAGACAGACAGAGAGTGCGTGAGTGAGTGAGTGAGTGAGTGAGTGAGTGTTATGAAGGGAAATGAAAAGGGGAGAGACATTTATAAATACTAGCAGGACCTGTGGATATACTACAGTATGATAATTTAATTAGTAAAATGTTTGATATGTTTACTTAAGAGTTATTGCTAAATAGTTCAATATGTAAAAACTATAATGATCTCAATTTAACTCTCTCTCTCTCTCTCTCTCTCTCTCTCTCTCTCTCTCTCTCTCTCTCTCTCTCTCTCTCACGCTTTCTTAAAAGGGAGGTTATAAAACATTTACATTAATTTGTCGATAAAAATCGGGAAGGGGTGGAGCGTTTAAAATATCTACATTAATTTGCCAACAAAATAGGGACAACAACACGTCTCGGAAAATATCTAAGTTGGGCCGGAAATTCGCCTGACGCTTGCTCGCTTAAATTGAGGACAGGGGACCGGGACGACATAAGATCAAAATTACAAAAATTCACAATTTGAATATTACAAATGAAACAAACGTACTTTTTTAATTTTACGTTGGACATTTAAGCGACGCAAGACCTAATATTTTTCTATTATTATTTCATATCTATTGAACATTATTTGTACCAAAAAGATAGTTCGGAATTTGCTCAGAAGCAAAGCTACAACATTTTGTTAAAATTAGCAAAAATTCTCACTTCATTTTTTTATAATTTTGTCTAGGTGTGGACTATCTTAAAGTTACACAATTCCCAAAATTTGAGTTTCCAATATCAAAAATTGGCGGAATTATGTCGATTTTTAACTTTCCAAATTTGGGTGGTCGGTCGCCAACCATGACGACTTTTTGACATCTATTTTTGTCTGTAAAATGAGTTCTAGAGCTTCCCTACTCCTAAAAATTGGTTTATAAAATTATTTTTGCCCAAGAAATCCAAAAATGCTATTAAAAAATCTGAAAGCTGACCAGTTTTAAATTATTAATGATTTCTGATTTGCAAAATTTTAACTGATGTTGTAGCTTTGGTTCTGGGCAAACACCAAACTTTCTTTTGTGTACAAATAATGTTCAATATATGTGAAATAATAATGGAAAAAAATTGTCTTAGATTCAGTGCCAGATCGAGATATTGATCTTGCTATGAAAAAATCAAATATATATATATATATATATATATATATATATATATATAATGTGTTGTTATGGGTCCAACGGGAGAAAATTTGATATTTATAACAAAGAAGGTCCATAAAATGGATTGTTTTTTTTAAATGTTATTATTATTTTACATTTGCGACACGTGTTTCAGATCTTCTGATATCTTGTTCAGACGTCAATTAGCTATATTTTGTCTCATA
>CM042162.1:16224031-16246531 GCA_023376005.1 Doryteuthis pealeii
TCATTCTTCTTCTTCTTCTTCTTCTTCTTCTTCTTCTTCTTCTTCTTCTTCTCTACATGCGCAGTAACCTCGATTCCCTCGTTTCCGCTGACGCATAGCCGTTTCCTCGTTACCTATATACACGGTGTCTAACCATCCGTGTTGAATCCCACTTCTATTTTCCGCTGAATTAACCCTTCCTCTTGCAGTTATATTCATGCAAATTAGCTCAAGTGGCGCTACAATACCTCTCCATTTTCAATCTCACGTCTTCGTGGATTTCGCATTCATTTAAAACGCCTAAGAGGCGCCCGTAATGTAACGGTTATCATCGAAGGAAATGGAACCAGCCACAGGTTCTGTACGAGACTGTTTGCCATTCACATAACGCTAATAATCTTGGAAACCGTGGGAATTTATAATTATTCTCTTCCTCTCCCCAGCTATGGGTAAATAGTAGGGAAGACGCTTAAAACTGCTCATGGTGGAGGGGCTGGATGAATAGACACTATTATCCCTGGGAAAAAACAGGGAACTATCTCTTCTCACAGTTGTAACCAAATGGGACAGCTGGACATTTTAACTTTGGTATAGCAACCAGTCTAGGAGAAGGAAAACTCTGAATTCAAACAAGTTGTATTCTACTTAAAAAGTGACATTGTGTCGCACCCCGTTCGTGCGGAGGGGTTGTTTTCCACAGGAGAACGTCGCTTATGAGTTCGTCTTTGCTCCTCCAGCAGTGTCTAGCATGCCTTGTCCGTCTAGCTTGGATGGTTTGTGAGATAGGAGACAGGTGGCCGTACAGCTGCTTCATTGTGGGGTGCTGTTTACACGACTTCTTCAAGACCGCACGCAGTTTCTTGTGCATATATATATATATATATATATATATATATATATATATATATAGGGCAGACTGGGCTCTTCAGCCTTGGGTAGGTAACCAGTCTAGGAGAGGGATAGCTCTGAATTCAAAATTCCTGAGGTCGGTCGTTGATTGGGTTTGTGGCAACCCTTGATGCACCAATTCTTTCCTATCGACTGTGCCAAAAAGTGTGGATGGTCCAACACAAGCCTTCACCACTATAAACAAATCATTGTGTGTGTGAACACTCATGAGTCGAAAATCGACGAGAGAGTCCATAATAAGGTGTGTCATAAAAGTATCGAGATTGAAGCTGTATCTACCAAGATAGAAATGAACAATGAATGGAACGCTATTTTTTTCAGAATACAAGGTGTGTCAAAAAGTACAAAAAATATCGATACTTTTGACACACTTTGTATCTATATATGTGTGTGTATTTGGGCAGCATTCTTTCATTTATATATAGAGAATTAAACAAAACTAGAAAAAAAAAACTAAAAAACTAAAAAGTACTTGGGACAAAAGCTCTGGTGGACTAATCCACGGATTCCATCCAAATATTTTTAAAATTGGCCAGGAAGCTTGAAAAGATCGTTAATAAACTAGTTAAACAGGAGACATCTGTTTTGTTTAATATATATATATATATATATATATATATATATATTATATATATATATAAAGAGAGAGAGAGAATCGTTGAAACTGTGTCAACAGTATTTGGCGACAGTCTTTTTTCACCTATGTGATCATCGGACCATGCCACGTCTATTGGTTCGTCGGAGGCACTTCTGTGCTCTGAGACGGTCCCATTGCCAATTGTTAGCCTTCATTGTCGTTAACATCACCCATCTTCACTATCGCCAACCGTTATATAAACTAGCAAGAATATGCGCCCCCTGCCGGGCGTGAGTTTTTTTAAGTTTTCATGTAAAGAAATATGATATATTGAAAATAAAAACGGTAATACAAAGATTACACAAATGAAATTTAATAAGAACTCATATAAAAAGAGTTCACTTGTTTTGATTATATTTTAATTGGTTTCTATATAAAAATCATTCATTGCATTGGTTTTAATACGTTGAAGAATAAAACAATGATACTAGAGATCAATAATACCAAGTAAGTATTTATTAAACCCTGTTTTGTTAAAATCAGTATACAAATCAACCCACCATATATTATGTGTTAAGTTTAGTGAGTCCTTAATATCTGCCATCATCTCTCGCTTCGCGCATTACGAGTGAGAGATTCCGGTCATCCAAGCACTGGATTAATTCTGCATATATTGTTGCATTTTTGTCCACGAAAATTGGGTCCTCCGGTTGTTCCGATGGTGCATTGGTTATGTCATGCAACTGAAGGGTTCTCAGATACCCATGGAACTTTGTCTCCCAAATTTCGTAACTCGCCTCGTCGCCATTGAAGATCCGAGTGTACCTGAGCCCATAACCTGTTAAGATTTTAAATGCCATCCTTGGCCAATTGAAAAGGGCTTAAGTAAGTCCTGAGTTATGGAATCCTTTGGTAAGTGAATAAGTCCTATACTGCGTATAAGTCCTGAGTTATGGAATACTTTGTCCGTCGTCCACGAAAGTCAAAGTAAGTGTGCTCAGTATGCTCAGTTTAAGTATTGTTTCAGCAGCAGAGTACGGCCAGTGATTGATCACATAGTTCTCGGCGAGTCTATAAATAAAAGTGAATATCTAGCACACGCCTTATTTAAGAAATTTGTCAACATTATGTAAACCTTTATTTCTTAGTGATATATAAAATACATTTCAGGATTTTAAACACATAAATAACATGAGCTGTTTTGAGGCAAATCTAACTCAGATTTTCACAGAGACATCGTTGATTAATAAGATTTATTCTATGTATGTATTAATGATTATGGCTATACATTATATTCTCATTGATAAACGTACGTAGTTCCTGAGGTATTGTGACGTAATCAGATACGTAGTTTTAGTTACAGACCGACAGACACTGAATCTCCATTGTAATAATATATATATAAGATAAGCAGGCAGCAAGAGGCATTGGCTTCTATGTGAACTCAAATAAAACAGAGTTCATGTGTTTTTAACATTATGAAGACATCTCCACACAGGATAGCAAGACTCTGAAATTAGTACACTAGTTCATATATCTAGGTAGTAATATCTCATCTACAGAAAGCGATGCAATGTACGCATAGGAAATGCATGGACTGCCATTGATCGATTATCGATCTTTTTGAAAAGAAATTGAGTATATTTCCTTAGACAGAACCAAAATAAATAAGACAAACCAAGGAGCCCATTTTCGGTGGTTAGATTATTAAATCTAACCACCGAAAATGGGCTCCTTGGTTTGTCTTTTTCTAGACGACACGCCAAATATAGTAGTCCAGACACTCAAATATAGAAAACAAAATCCTGCAGGCTGGAGTTGATGTGACCGTGAACAATCTTGGCTAGCCACTCGCAGGTCATGAACACCCCTCCTCATTTTCTGTTCTGGTAAGTTAAATATGTCTATGATTTCATTGGAAATATATTGATTTCTTTTGCTATGGACATCTTTTATATTATAATTTGTTATCAATTACCTGGTGAACTTTACATTTTCGATACCCCCGAGCACTCTCATGCATTTCATATCAGCCCATTGTATGAACGTGATCGGCGCATCTCTTTCTCATTCTGTTCTTGTGCATTTCTATCTCAATTGTTCGTATACACCAAGTGACTTTACATGTATTATTGTAGGGGACTTTGGGAGTTTCTGTAATGTACACACACACACACACACACACAACACATATATATATATATATATATATATATATATATATATATTCTCCCACCCACTACCTTTAATAGTGCCACGGATCACACTTCAACAGTCATGAACAAAATGTTTTCTTAACTTTTCAAGATTGCACTCCTTAACATTACCATTTGTATATTCTGAAAAATGCATACTCTTGCAGTTGTATGAATCTAAAATAAAAACTACTTCCGTTTTCCATCAACTTCCTTTTCCTGACAACTTCCGTTTCCGCTTTTCTTTAACCTCCATGTTTCAATTGTTTTCGTAACAATGTTCATTTTCTTTCTTTCTTTTATCTCTTTTCCTCATCATAATATTCATATTCTTATTTTCTTCTCTTGTTTTCTTCTTTTTCTCTTTCTTTCTTTCTTTCTTTTTCTCTTATCCCTCTTTATAATGTTCATATCGTCTTTTCTTTTCTCTTGTTCCTTCTTTCTTTCTTTTATCTCTTTTCCTCGTCATAACATTCATATCTTCTTTTCTTTCTTCTCTTGTTCCTTTCTTTCTTTCTTTTTTCTTTCTTTCTTTCTGTCATTTTTCTTTCTTGCGTTTTCACAGAAGTATTATTTTAATTCTTTCTTTCTTTCTCCTATTGTGTTTTCTTTTCTTTCTTGTATATTTCTTTCTTTCTATTTTCTTTATTTCCTTCTTTCTTTTTATTTCTCTTTACTCTCGATTTCTCTTTCTTTCTGTCTTTAGTTGTTCATACATTTCTTTCTTCTTCTTGTGTACATTTTCTTTCTTTCTTTTTTGTGTATATTTTTCTTTCTATCTAGTTCATCTTCATTACTTGTTTTAAAAGTTCAGCTTTATTTTGTTTTGTTTTTGATTTTTTGTTTTCAAATATTTTTTCTTTTGTTGATTTCCTTGCATTTCTTTCTTTCTTTCTTTCTTTCTTTCTTTCTTTCTTCTTTCTTTCATTCATTCCTTTCTTTCTATTTCCTCTTCATCATATTTTTAAAAGCTTCTTTGTTTTCTTGTTGATTTTTTGTTTTCTTTGTTCTTTTTCTCTATCTTTTGATGTTCATACATTTCTTTCTTTCTTTCTTTCTTTCTTTCTTGTTTTTTTTTTACTTTTCTTTATTTGTTGTTCGTATATTTATTTATCTATTTATTTATTTATTCATTTATATATTCATTCATTTGTTCGTATTTTCATTCTTTCTATTTCATTTTCCATTGTATGACTTTGTTCTTTGTTCTTTAATCTTTTTCTTCTTTTTTTTTCTTATTTTCCCTCTTTCTTTCTTTCTTTCTTGTTTTTTTACTTTTTCTTTATTTTGTTGTTCGTATATTTCTTTATTTATTTATTTATTTATTCATTTATATATTCATTCATTTGTTCGTATTTTTCTTTCTTTCTATTTCATTTTCCATTGTATGACTTTGTTTTTTTTTCTTTCTTTAATCTTTTTTTCTTTCTTTTGTTTTTCTTATTTTCCCTCTTTCTTTCTTTCATTCATTCATTCTTTCTTTCTTCCAATATTCTCTTACTCCTTAACCTTTATTGTTGATGGTGTCTCTAGGCAAGAAACCTAGAACAATAAAGTACCAAAAAACAAGAACGATCATAAATTAAAGAAAGGCCATTGACACAAGAGATAACGTTTCGATTCTCCAAAGATTTTCTCTATCATTTTATCTCCAAGAAAGATAACTCGTGAGTGACAAAAATTAATAATGCAAAAAGACTTGAAAAGGTAAGAAGATCTTTTTCTTTTTTTTTTCCAAGGAGATAAAGTGGAAATGAATCAAGCAAAAAGAAAATGTCGAACACCACTGATGTTAAAGTTGGTGAGATTACCTACGAAAATAAATGAGATTTACCAATGCTTAATATCAATCAATCCACACCTGTATTCTATTCTGGCCAGGTGAACAGACTTTTTCAGAATTCTTAGAAAAGTGCTTCATATTGAAAACAACTGTGCTCTATCCATTCTGGCCATGTAAACGGGCATTTTCAGAATTCTTTGGAGAGTTTTTTTTTATATTCAGAAACCGGTACTCTGTCCATTCTGGCCAGGTAAATGGACGTTTTCAGAATACTTAGAAGAGTATTTTTCTACATTTAAAGAAACATATATATCTATTCTGGCCAGATCAATTGACGTTTTCAAGACTTCTGATAAGAGAGCTTTACATTGAAAGAAACGTGTGCTCTATATATACACACGGGGTGAATAGACGTTTTCAGAATTCTTAAAATACTGCCTTACATTGAAAAAAAAGACTCTCTGTACTCAATCTATTCTGGCTAGATGAATAGACGTTTACAGATTCCTGAGAAGAAAAGCGGTACTCTATCTATTCTCACCAGTTGAACATCGGTTTTCAAGATTTTTTAAGAAGAGTGCTTTGAATTAAAAGAAATATGTACTCTATTTATTCTAGCCAGGTGAACAAATGTTTTCAGAATTCTGAAAAGAGTGCTTTATATTGCGAGAAAACTGTACTCTATTTGTTATGGTCCATCTAGCCTAAGTAAGGGCCAAATTGGCGAGTTCTTTTGTTGGTGTCAACTAATTTTTAGCAAAATAGGAAAGTGTAGAAGTTATTTTTTTTTAGTTAAAGTAGATGGTTTTGATAAAATGAAATAATCAAAATATCATATAAATTCTGATTTTACTTATTGTGTTTATAGATAGAAGAAAAGATGACAGGGGTGACCTAACTTGATATTTTGCCAGGGCTCTCAAATCAATGATATGTTTTGGGAGCTAGCGGTTAGTACTTGCTGATCTTATTCAGATGACAAAAATAGCTACAATTTTTCTATAAAAGAGATGCTCTGAATTGTAAACATTTAGTCAGAAGTCGGATCACCAAAAACGAAGTTTTTCACAGGGCCAAGGGGCTTCTTCAGAATTGATGAAATAAGAAAATTGCCACTAGAAGTAATAGAACTTGCCGCCAAGAATAACTCCATAAACAACTAAGTCCACATATGCTAAATCAGTCAATTCTAATTAGCATAAAACAAAAAGGCCAAACAAAGCTCCTCACTGTGTCTTTTCTCTCCGACCTAGTGGGAAAAACGTATTCATTGATTATATATGACAATAAAACCGTTGTTATTGTTAACATTGTGTTACCTCATTTTTAGAGTTGCCAGCAACCACGGCAGCTCATTTTCTCAACCCGTCAAAAAGAGGCTCCAACCAAGTTGCATTGATCCCAGTTCTGCAGGTCAAAGGAACATAGCGTGGGCACAGAGGGCATCGAGAAAGCAGTGGCCGGAGACCCATGTGGTAGTCACAGAACTAATTCCTCTTATCAAGTACCGTGACTGGTATAGGACAACTATGTCATGGTCTGCTCAGCGATAGTTCCATAACGGATCGACACCCATGGCCAACAGGTGGCCCCATTGAAGGAGGAAGGGTCTTGCCCAACTGCAGAGGTTCAGTCGGTGTATTCTAAAGCTCCAGGCGACAGGGCTGGTGTCTGTCTGATGATCTCGGGCAAAATGAAAATCCAAGAGGAACTGATTTTTCCGTGGATATCTTATTTGACTATGAGATAGAGAGAAAGAGATAGTGTGTGTGTGTGTGTGTGTGTGTGTGTGTGTGTGTGTGTGTGTGTTCTGTGTGTGTGAAAGAGAGAGGAGGAGGGTGTATATGTGTAGAGAGAGGGGGGAGAGAGAGATTGGGAAAGACGCGAGAAAGGATAAGGAATGAGATAGATATGAACGGACTGAGATAGATACATAGATGGGAACAAATATATATATTATATATATATATATATATATATATACCACTTAACTTATTTAAACCTGTGTTTTTTTCAATTTTTCTTAATATACTACATACATATATGTGTGTGTATGTGTGTGTGTGTGCGTGTGTATATATATATGTGTGAAAGAGAGAGGTGGGGTGTATATGTGTGAGAGAAAGGGTGGAGAGAGAGATTGAGAAATACGTGAGAAAGGATAAGGAATGGGATAGATATGAACGGACTGAGATAGATACATAGATGGGAACAAAGATATATATATATATATATATATATATATATATATATATATTATATATATATATATATATATATATCTTTGTTATGAGCAGGGCCTCATTATTTTATAGTATTAAAAAAAAAAAAATTATATATGAAATGATTTTCAAAACATCCCGCGAAACACGAACGCCGCACGGATTCTAACGGAATTTGCCGAGCATAACTCTACATCTTTGCCAAAAAAAAAAAATTTCGCATTTACGTTAAACATTCAACGGATTAACAACACAGTTGAGTTTATCAAATACAGATGAAAATTAAAAAAAAAATGTTTCGATCCTCTGAAGATAGGCATTGCCTGAAAATATTAAGGACACAACAAAAGAAAAAGAAAAAAAAGAAATAAATTAAATATGTTTTTTAAACATAAATGTGCATTATTACGCCTTCAAAAATATATTATTACATTTTAATTAATGCTTCGAACTCACTATAAAAAATGATTTAAAAAATCTTTATATATATATATATATATATATATATATATATATATATATATATATACCACTTAACTTATTTAAACCTGTGTTTTTTCAATTTTTCTTAATATACTACACACACACACACACACACATATATATATATATATATATATATATATGTGTGTGTGTGTGTGTGTGTGTGTGTGTGTGTGTGTGTGTGTGTGTGGTGTGTGGATATTGATTTGACTTTGGATGTTGTTTTGGGACCCTAGAGATCGTCAAATTGAAAATATGCTAGCTACATTATTAAAAATAAAAAAAGGATAACGCTCCAGTATGCTCAACGTGCAAATTACCACTCACTGTTAAAACACATCGTCCTCAACTGCAACAGTCACATATAAACCCGCACTAAATATTATCTGACAAACAACTTAAGATTCCTCTTCAAAAATAGCAAACCAGAAGACATCTTAAATTTTCTAAAAACAAAAAAAATAAATAAATAAAAGCAGCCTTTTCAATAAGACCTAACCAAACTGATTCTTTCACCAAAACTGACCAAACATAACCATCATTACAAAAAAGAAATATCATTACATATGCTGTTTATTTTTAATACATTTAAAGAGATTTGTTTTTGGTCAATTTCGACGCGATCCGCCATTCTGTCTCTTTTTCAAGGGTTTTAAGCGCTTCTTTTCAATTTTAATATAACATTCGCGATTGCAAAAGAAAATTACCAAAAATCAGATAATTATCCGATTTTAATGAAATTTTCAGTATTTAATTTATCAATTAATGAATTTTATAATGCATCAGTTATTTTATTTCAAAACTTTTAATTTAGTATTTTTGGAAGAAAAATTCTATTGAAAAGCAGAAAAAATATGATGTATATTTTTATATATATAAAAACCCATACTTTAAAGACCGAAACCCATACGAAAAACAAATTCTACATAATTCTGTCTGGCATTAAATAACCCACAGAGGTTGGTATGCCGTTAAACAAAACTCAAACTCAAACATAACTTTGGGGATGGACGTGGTCAGATTTATGTTTTTCACATGGTTGAACGAAAGGGAGTAATGATATGACAATGATATATCTACGTGATAGTTTTTTTTTTTGGGGGGGGGAATATGTGCTTAATCGAAGTCATACCTAATTTGAAAATTAATTAGTTGATAATTAATGAATTAGGCGAATATATCTGTTCAAATGTAAGGCGTAAACAAATCGAGAAAAAGTCAAATCTCTGTATGTACATTTCGGCCTATTATGCCTCATCAGCAGAGTTATAGACAGGAAGCCGTTTTGTGTGTGATTCGAACCCTAACTGCTAACAGCTAAGGCTGACAGGCGGGGATTCTAACTAGCTGGTTTTTCCCAGATTTCTCGTTTGTTTTTAAACTGATATATCCTCTCCGTATAATAATGATCACACCGTTTCTATAGCTGTACGATCTGACTCACTTTCTGTTCTAAAATGTTTCCTTGAAGAGATATGCACTTAAAATGTTATGCTAAGAACACTAACGTCAATCTAGTCTAAATTAATTAATTTTTTAACAAAACTTTAAATAGAATGAAATAAATTACTTATTTCTCTATTTATTTGGCTTTTTGTGTTTTTGTTTGTTTTTTTTCTATTTCATCTTCTAATGAAGTCGTGCTAAGAACATAGGGAAAGTCACGAACTATATTTTCCCTGCAGACTTGCTTTTAAATTTGTTCAATATCTACTATGTCATAATAGAGGGGTGGCGAATAAATTAGGGGTTGAAGCTAGACAAGTCTCCAAGATAATGTATAATCGTAAACTGGTTGTAACAGTGCTCCATTATGATGTTGGTGCTTCTGTTTCAGAAGGAGTGATAATTAGCATTCCATAGTTATTGGAGTTATCAATTTATTTGTAAATTCTGCAGCAGGGAAATGTCTCGGTTAGCATTGAATCCTCCCTGGAATTTACCTTAATCCTAACTCTGCCAACCCTAACCCTAACCCTAACTCCAGGTTGTATTGGGGATTTATGTGAGTAGTGTGTACCCCAATCCTACTACTATCGGCGTGGATAGCCGTTGGCCCCCCCCTGGAGCTCATCCACCCTTTGACAACTCTTGTTTTTGATGATGCTGGGTGTCCACACACCCACCTCACCAGACAAGCTGAGGCGGGCGTGATTAGTCGTCGACAACCCGACCATGGAACACGTAGTACTAGTTTATATGATACTAGTAGCAGGTAAGAAAGAAGGACTAGCTATTGTAAATAATTTCATTCAGTTCGGATTGTCGCTTACTCGCCCGAATATGGTAGATTAAAATTCTTACTCCTATATTAGTTTACGTAAGCCTAAAGTTATAAGCAAAAACGAAACAAAATTGAAATGAATAAAACCTAATCTCAATTTTTCTGAATTTGATTAACTTTATGAAATAATAGTAATAATGTGTGTGTGTGTGTGTGTGTGTGTGTGTGTGTGTGTGTGTGTGTTGGAGAAATAGAGAGACGGAATGACGAACAAACTGTGAACAGACTAAGATAGATAGATAGATAGATAGATAGATACTGATTGTGTGTGTGTTGTGCGCGTGAGAGAGAGAGAAAGAGAGAGTGAGTGTGTGTGTGGTGTGTGTGTGTGTGGTGTGTGTGTGTGTGTGTGTGTGTGTGTGTGTGTGTGAAATTGTGTGGGTGACGAACAAACGATAATTGAAGAAGATAGATAGATAGATAGATAGAATAAACTTAGATAGATAGCTAAGTGTGTGTGTGTGTGTGTGTGGTGTGTGTGTGTGTGTGTGTGTGTGAGAAATGAACAAACTATAATTGACAGAGATAGATAGATAGATAGTAGATATAAACATACTGTGTGTGTGTGCCGTGCGCGTGTGGTGGTGTGGTGTGTGTGTGCTGTGTGAGTGTGTTGTGTGTTTGTGAATGTGTGTGAATGTGTATGTGTGTATGTGTGTAGAAATAGAGAGACGGAACGACGAACAACTGATAAATGAACAGACTAAGATAGATAGATAGATAGATAGATAGATAGAATAGATATAAACATACTAAGTGTGTGTGTGTGTGTGTGTGTGTGGTGTGTGTGAATAAATAAGGAGACAAACTGACATAGATATTAACGAACTGAGATAGATAGATAGATAGATAGGAACAGTCTGATACACAAACACACACACACACCACACACACACACACACACATATATATATATATATTATAATATATTATATATATAAAATAAAGTAAAAAGTAAAGTCGTCGTGCGGCCTAAATGTCGGTTATCAGCCAATCAGCGAGGGAGTCTATCCCCTTTTTCACACGCTAGATCAAGGAGATTGTTTTTTTGGCTATCTGAGGGGAGCGCCTCACCTACCATCAGCTCCTTACTTTACCGCACAGATCCCTGTGCTACTCATAACGCTGAGTTGGCGAGGACCGGAATCGAACTAGGAACCTTGTGGTTTCTAGCCGAACACTCTACCGACTGAGCTAAACCGGCCCCATATATATATAATTTGATCCTTGGTGGATTCTCCATATTTGTGATGGTGCGTCACATCCTATGCTTGGTGAACAGTTTGTGTAAAGAATAAGGGCGTCATAGTGTAATTGTTATCAAACTCGTTTTGCAAATGCATTACTACTGAATAGCGAGTTCGATTCTCAGTGGACGCGTTATACTCGCGACTTTATGTCACATCCTACCCGTGGCGAACGGAGTAGGTAAATACCGACTGTATGTAAAATATTATACTGTTAAGATATTAGTATGCAGTTAAAATATTAAAAAGTTTACTCTTAACTCGTAAGTGGTTTGAACCAATTTTATTTTTCCTTTTTTTTTTTTTTTTTTTTTTTGTTGCAATGTAAAAAAAACGTGTTTATCTAATTTATTTTCTTTTTAACCCAATAAAAATATCGCAATAACAAGGTAAAAATTGCAAATAGCAGTCGGTAGAGCGTTCGGCTAGAAACCACAAGGTTCCTAGTTCGATACCGGCCCTCGCCAACGCAGCGTATGAGTAGTACAGGGTTCTGTGCGGTAAAGTAAGGAGCTGATGGTAGGTGAGGCGCTCCACCTCAGATGCTAAAACAATCTCCTTGGTCTAGTGCTATTGAAAAGGGGATAGACTCCTTCGCTGACTGGCTGATACCGACTTTAGGCCGCCCCGTTGACTTTACTTTTTTTTACATTTAGAATATTACTTCAAATAAAAAGGTACCCATTGGTTTGAAAGATTTTCATGATTTCCTTTAATTACCAAAACAATTAACCTTTTCTTACAATTAGTCCTGAATTTTTAAAAAAAACTTCCGGTTTGAATGTGGAACTGGAATATTTAAACATCGGGTATCTTAAGAGTTTTTTTTTTTTTTTACTCATGGTGAACTATGTTAAGTCCCGCAAATCGATTAATGTTTATTAAATTAGATCATTTCATCAGTAAAAAGAAACTAAATTTGTAACTTTTCTCATAAAAGTTACATTTGAGATTTTATTTCTGAATGACATTTTCTGAAGTATAAGTCGACTCATAAGATCCATTACTGCTAAGTAGCGAGTCCAATCCAAGTTGGATGTCCGAAACTTGCAACCTAGTCTAACATCAAGCCCATGATTTACTCATCAAGCCCTAGCACCTATATGATTGCCCCAACCCTATTGCCCATATGGGAAGCCCCAACCCCTTTTTATCATATGGGTGCTAGAAGGCTGTGACTGAGGATCTACATGTCCTGGGAATGACGTTAAACTCTATCTGATGGTGAGGTTCCAGTTTTGGAGGTTTGAGGAATGTGGAGCACTCCTTCATCACCATTGCTCCTAGTCCACTCTGACCCAGAGTGGTAGTACCTGTTAGGGTCCCATCTATGGGTTAAATAGAAAAACATGAGTTTATAAACAAAATTGTATTATGCATTAAGAATGAATTTTTTTCACAACTTTGTCGGCATTAAATGACCCATTGAGGTTTATATGCCGTAAAACAAAACAAACAAACTTTTCTTTCTTTGAATTCCTTTTCAGCACGACCACCAAATATGACATGATTAAAAGCAAACCCTAAGAACACAGACCAAGAATAACCAAAACATAACCTAAAACATTAAACCTCTTACAAAATATATACAAATCAATCAATGGCATAAAAATCTCTATCCTCCTTTATACAACTGTGAACCACTTCACAAATCAGGACATATACCGTATTTGATGGCATATAGGACGCACTTTTTTTCCAAAATTTTGGCTCAAAAAATTGCCCTGCGTCTTATACATCGTAGGTGTATAAGTAGCCATGAGTAAATACTTGGCTCTATAATTTTGTCATTTGAAAGTATATCTCCAGACCCAATTAGATAGTGCTAAACATGAAATATACTCGGTTCTAAGAAATAAGTCTTCATTAAGGCAGAGTAACCCGTTCGCCACAAATAAGACGTATGTCGTTAAATAGCTGTTCAGTGGGATTAATGGCGGGGTATGGCTCCGGTAAAGGGGAGGGTCAGAGATTATACCAAGAATTACTTTTAGTAGCTGAAGCGTTCCACAAATCGTTTGATTTTTAATTTGATCCTCGTTGGATGCCCCATACACTCAACCTTGTGTCATACTCGTGGCAAACGAAGTAACCTGTTAAGTTTCTGACCGCCATTCTTGGCCAGTTGAAAAGGACTTAAAGTAAGTAAGTCCCGATCTATAGAATCCTTTGGTAAGTGAATAAGTCCTAAGTTTTGGAATCCTACGTAGTGACAAAGGTCCAGTGATATAATCCTATGTTCCGTCGTCCACGAAGGTTCAAAGCAATATGTGTAGCTATGACCAGAACAGCCGGTATAAATAACAATATCAGCAGCAGAGTACTGCCAGTGATTGGCCAAGAATATGGTCACATGATTATCGCCGAGTCTATAAATAAGAGTGGGCATTTAACACACGCCTTATATCTAATAATAATAATAAGGAAGCCCGTGGTGTAATGGTTAAAGTCATGGGAAATGGACTCGCCACCCCGATTTCAAATCCTGGACGTGGTAATTGCATTTCACTTAGCGCTAATACCCTTGGGAAAGGTATGAATCCTACTCTCCCTCCAGCTATGGGTAAATAGCAGGGCAGACTGGGCTCTTTAACCATGGCTATGTAACAAGTCTAGGAGAAGGAAAACTCTGAATTCAAACCTGCTTGAACTCCGCTTAAGAAATTGACCTTGTGTCGTATCCTGCTCGTGTGGAGGGGTTGGTAAATATATATATATCTAATAATCTCAACAATTAGTACTAAATCACGAAACAGTAATTTTCGAAAAAGGATTATAGTGAAATTTTGCCCATGGAATTTTGCTATGTGTTATATTTAAATATGGTGAAATATTGTCCAAATGGCAAAGAAAGGCCATGTAAGAAGAATGGAAAATGTATTGTAAGTTGGAGGATTTTTTTAAACTTTAGTCATTATTGATTTTTATAAAAGATTCAAAATCACATGTTTAGAAAATGCTTTCAATTTTTTTTCTGATGACTGAATATTATTAAATTCACTATATATATATATATATATATAATATATATATATATATATATATATTAATAATTTGAAGGCAATTACAATGCGTATAAAAAATAAAAACAAAAAAATGTTATTTTTTGTCTTATCGATTTCAAAGAAAACTTTATCTTCAGAGACGAAAATCAGAAATGAACGTGCTTAAGTTCTTTTTTTTGCGTGGTTATACTTTTTTTTCTTTTTTCTTCTTCATATATTTTGCCCATGGAATATGGGTTATATTTAAATATGGTGAGTGTAATATTATTGTACTTGACAAAATTTGCCTACAGCTACTGAGGCATACTTGGTATTTACTCAAATTATTCACTAATAAAGGATCTTCGACTGAGTATTTGACTACCCATCAAGCCAAATGTGACAAGGTCATTTAATATGCAGGGGTCGCAAGTTGGGTCTAGAACTTACATAAAATTCAATTGTCATTCCCGTTTCTGGGCAGCCTAAGGCAGCGGGCAATAAACCCAGTCCTGTCCTTTTTATGCCAGAGTACTGGTGCTGCCGAGGTAGATGGCCCACTGGAATCAGTATAAAATTTTTCGACTTCTAGATCCAGGCGTAGATACTACATTTTGACATTCGCCCATTCAAAAATCTGAAACTAAAGACACAGTACGGCGAACTATATTCACCTGAACACGTTCAATAGTAGGGTGGATGGGTTAAACTACAGCGAGTCTTTCTGTACTTACTTATAAAGAATTATGAAGAGTTCCACAAATCATTAGATTTTTGTTTAATTAATAAATTATATCGCTTAATTAGCAAAAATCAATAATTAAATTTTGTGTTTCTTAGTTATAAGCATACTAAGGTATATGCAAGATTTCAAATCTGAATGACTTATATTTTCGGAGTTATACGTCGACACGCTCATACAATGGGATTCCTTGAGACTCCTTTATATATATTGATATACATATATATAGAGAGAGAGAAATAGACAGACAGACAGACAGACAGAGACAGAGATAGATAGATAGTGTATGTGTTTTAGAGAGGGAGTGAGTGAGATAGATAGATATATAGATAGATTGATATGAAGAAACTAAGATAGATAGATAGATTGATAGATAAATAAATATAAACTGAGACAGACAGACAGACAGACGGACAAACAGACAGACAGACAGACAGATAGACAGATAGATAGATAGATAGATAGATATAAACAGACTGAGATTAGATAGATAGATAGATATAAACAGACTGAGAGATAGATAGATAGATAGATAGATAGATAGGATCAGACTAAGACATATATATATATATATATATATATATATATATATATATATATATATATATATATATATATAGCGAGAGAGAAAGAGAAACTGAGAGAAAAACAGACTAAGATAGATAGATAGATAGATAGATGAGAGACTTTTATTCATACAAAAAAAGCCTCATATTGGTAGACGGGTATGGCCCGATTTAGAACTGAAAAGAAGTCCTGATCGCTCGATATTTCCGTCGGCGCTCTTAAGATAAGATGCATTATTTCAAGTCACGTTATGGGAGACGACGAGGTAAATGAGTAAGATTAAAAAGGAAAGAAAATCTCCAAACATAATTTGATTCTTATAGACTCTGATACGTTTAAAACTGATGACATTTAAATAGGTTAGTAGTTGTTCGGGGCAACCGGGGAGATATCTTTCGCGTTGGCACAAATTGCGAGAAACACGACTCAGGTGTGTCAGTACATTACGGAGTCATGAGATGAAAGAGGTGAAACAGACATAACATCAGATAGAGACATATGAAGAGAATATACATACGCCAACGCATCTAGGTAGACATATACTGAGAAAAACCTATAAACACACAGACACACATGCACACACAGACATACACACACAGACACACACACACACACACACACACACACACACACACACACACACATATATATATATATATATATTATTATATATTATTATTAACAGCATATTTAAAAATTATTAACAGCATATTTAAAAAATCATATATTATTATTAACAACATATTTAAAAAATAGACTATATTAATTTGCACATAACATACGTGACCAAGAATACCAAACACAAATACGCATATTCCTTCATCCTTTGCCTGGTTGGCGGTGGTTTTTTTTTTTTGTTTTTTTTAAGTGTCTGTCTAGTCTCTTTGGTAAATTCCTATGTTTATTTTGACTGACCAACAGGATTTTAATTTATGGTCTAGATGCCGTTTCGCTTTAATTGGGTCAAGTGGGAAGCAGGGAAGGTATGTCTTTTTTCTCAGCGGGTGGGGGTATCTGAGTTTACTTTATTATGGCTACCAGCCTTTTATCTTTCTTGGAGTATCTAGTGTGTATTATTTATTAAAGCATGTTTTTCCATAAAGTATGAGATAAAGAGAGAGAGTGAAGAGTTTCAGAGTCTGGACTGAAGGTTTTGAAGAGAACAGGCGCAAGATTAGTGTCTGTTATCCAAGGTATTTTTACTTGGGGTAAAATAAAATATGTAGGCTGTGAAAACGAAATAAGAACGTTTTGTGTTCGTTATCAAGAACTAGCAGCGGCAAAAGTCAAGGCATATCAAGAAGATCCCAATTAATTTCCTGACTCAAAGAACAGAGAAAAATGCCAGCTCAACAACCGATCCAGACTACTGTAGATATAATGATAATAATAATAACGGTTAATCAAATAATGAGCGAATGCAGCAAACTAACACAAAGAGAGTACAAGACTAGTCATGACTGGGTAAAAGAGGTGATCTACTGAGAATTGCACAAGAAATCAAATTTTGACCATACTATCACATGCTTAATGCACAAACCTGTATCTCTCCTAGAGAATGAGAAGCATAAAATTCTTTTGGATTCATATATATAAATGGATCACTTAATCTCAGTCAAAAGACCAGAAGTGTTAATTAACAAGTGAACTTTTTTGCTATTCCACAGACAACAGAGTGAAAATGAAAAAATCGAAATTATATACAAATACTTGAACCTTGCCAGAGAACTGAAAAAAACTGTGGAATATGAGGGTGATGGTGATACCAATTGTAGTTAGTACTCTTGAAACAATCCCCAAGAGTTAGGACAAATTGAAAATCAGAAGAAAAATTGAGACCTTCCAGGCAGGCATGGTTGAGATTGGCTAGAATTTCCAGAAAAGACATGAGAAGACTTGCTGTCACTCAGACTCCAATGAAAGACAACCAGCTACTCCGATTCAGAACAAAAGAAATCCAACCAGATTCAGTGCACAGAGATAAGTATAGCAAGAAATAAATATTTGACGAATATTACAATTCGCACTACTAATCTCTAAATGACCATACACACATTTCCACGACCGCCACTAAAGCATCTAATTTGCTCTTCAGGGCTAATATCCAGAACAACATTAAGCGAAACTTTTAGTAGACTCATTAGATTATCTTTATATATATTAATATTATATTATATATATATATATATATATATATATATATATATATATATATGTACGAATCTCCTATATATATACAAAATCATTTAAGCCTCACTTAGCCATAGCTAAACAGATTCAGATGTATGGTCTTAACTTCTGTCCATGTTACACTACATTACAAAAATGATAGCAATGCCTATTCATTATGTCAATAGCTATGCTTGATTCACACCTTTCCAACTGGTATTAGAGCTATTGAAAATCAATCAGATTTGAACTGTATCGCCATGTTCGTTTATTATGACTATAACAGTTACACTACGGGCACCCTCAAATTTAGGGATGTAAATTTAAAATGTCACGTCACATATAGAGATTTACCTACAACTTTATTTCTTTTAATCGAGGTTGCAAATGTCACAAAATATGTAAATGTATAAAAGTAGTGAAAAAACAAAATTCCGTCGAAAGCTGACATTTTTCCAAGCCGATGCTATAGTGTTTCGGTTTTTATATGAAAGAAAACTGTTGACAAGCAAAAAGCTTGTCAGATTTGTTTCTGGTTGCGTAAAGGCCTTTGTTGATATACAAAATGTAAGATAAGACATTAATAAAAAAAACGTTACGTAAAGTTATCGTTTCATTCAAATTGTGTGACGAAATCATAGATAAAATATTTTAAATAAAAAAGAAGATTGTTTGGATTGGTTTGTTTTACGGCATATCAACCTCAGTGGGTCATTTAATGCGATAAAGTTTTGAAATAAATCAATTCTTAATGGATAATACAATTTTTTTATAAATACATTTCTCTATTTAACCTATAGATGGGACCCTAACAGGTACTACCTCTCCGTGTTAGAGTGGACCAGGGAGCAATGGTGATGAAGGGGTGCTCCACATTCCCCAAACCTCCAAAACTGGAACCTCACCATCAGATAGAGTTTAACGTCATTCCCAGGACATGTAGACCCGCAGCCACCGCCTTCTAGCACCCATATAATAAAAAGGGGTTGGGGCTTGCCATAAGGGCAATAGGGTTGGGAAAATCAAATAGCTGCTAGGGCTTGACGTGACCAGCCGATTGATCGGAGGGGCCTCTCCGACCGCCCGTCTAGCCCAAGAAGAAGTATTGCATGTCATGAACTGCTCATCCACCTGGGCTCAATCCTTAAGCTTCACGGGTCGCCACCCACGGCCAACAGGTGACCCCATTGGGGGAGTCTTACCCCTCTGCAGAGGTGCAGTCGGTGCATTCTAACGCCCCAGCCGACAGGGCGGATAGTCTTTAGAGGTGTATTTGAAAAAAAGCATTTGATTGATTGATTGATTTTAACGGCATCCTGTCTAGGGTTATTTATGCTTAGTGGTTAGGAAATCGCTTTCATCGTACACGAATATATCTATTTGGCCCATTGAAGGAAAATAAATTTTCTTTTTAAAATTTCTGATACACCCAAATATGTGAAATAAAAAAAAGATTTTTTTTTAAATTGTCAGAAGTGTGTGAAAAAATAGAAAAACCCGAAGTATTCCAGAATATGAGTTTAATCTTGATGGTAATGTCGACGATATAACGTTTCGGTTTTTGCAACCTTCATCAGGACACGTGGTGAAATCTTCTGCGGAGATTGTGAGTGACTTGCGGAATATGAGAAGTGCTGGAGTGTATATGAAGAAGGGGGGGGTATTCAGTATCAGCCGGTGCGGATTCCAGGACGCATGGAAGACCTTGAAGCTGCAGTGTGGGGGCGTGGAATGAGGTCGGCCTATTGTCTTTTAGCGATTATCTTCGCTTGTTTCGATGGGGTAGAGATTGGCAAAGGGTTGCCACTAGGGGACGTTGCAATCTGGTTATTTAAACACAGCCCCGGGAAAACTAATCCTTTTTTTTATCTGGATTTCCAGATATGCACTAGACACGTTGTGTCACTGTCCGTTTGGACTTAAGGGTCCTTGCCCCCCCCCCAAAAAAAAAAACTATAGGCTTATACGTGTGTTAGAGTCGTAGGAAATGGACTTGTCAACGCGAGTTCAATTCCTGGACGAAGCTGTTGGAATTTCACATGGCGCTAATACCCTTGGGAAAGGTATGAATCCAATTCTCCCTCCAGCTATGGGTAAATAGCAGGGCAGACTGGACTCTTTAACCATGGCTAGGTAACCATTCTAGGAGAAGGAAAACTCTGAATTCAAACCTGTTAAACTCCGCTTAAGAAATTGACCTTGTGTCGCATCCTGCTCGTGCGGAGGTTGATAAATATATATACGTGTGCTTTTACGGGACCCCTATTATACTATCTCCATGGGGGTGTTTGAATCACCAGCCTTTGAATAGCCGTGTAACACGCGTGCCTTTTTACATTCCCATGTCTGCATGGAGATGACCACCACGTGGCTTCTGTAAGAACTAAGTGACAACCTTTTGATGTAGGACTTTTATCCCTTCGTTTAAGCTTCACTCTTAGTGGAATCTTTTTACCTTGGGACCTTCGTCCTAGATAGTTTTGTATTGTAAATGTTGAATGTTGTTCAGACAATAAAGTCTGTATTTGTTATGTTATCTCATTGTTGGAAATTTTCATGTGAATAAATATATTCACCTGCATTTGGTGTTTTTTCTGAGTCCTCCTAACGCATTATAAGAAAGTGGTATCAGTTACTGAAGTCAAAACCACACTTCAATTCTTATATTCTTACCTTTATTGTTATATACACAGCGTTATATACACAAAGATGGTGACAATAGTCCGAAAAATCCAAATAATACAAATTATCAAGCCACATTTCATAACTTCAGACAAAACAATATTATAAAAGATTTATAATTCAAAGTTTATTTGCACACCATATTCTAAAACAATCCGTTGCTGGCTGACCATGAACAGGTTAAAATTCTTCCTGTTTGAAAAAGAGAATTTGTCTATTTTTGAATTTGAAATATGTCTTCTTTTTTAAAAAAACTGTTACACTAAAGATATACAATTATGTCGTTGGCCGTGAAACGCGTAGCGGATGTGCTAATGACGAAATGATCGCATGACTTGTACGCTTTTTGGAACATCAATGTTTTTCGTTTTGAATTTAAATTATTTTCTGCTTCTCTCTTGAGGAGTCCGGATTAAATAACAAGCTCTAATGATGATTTTTATAAATCGAAATATTGTTCAATATTAGCTATGAATATGATATAACATATTTTCATTTTTAACAGCATTGGGTGTTTTCATATCCTTTTAGGAGTATATATAAAAAGATATGAAAACACCACAAAATGCTGTTAAAGTGAAAACATTTTATAACTTAGCTGATATTGAACAATATTTCGATTTTATGAAAATCGTCATCAGAGCTTGTTTATACTCCGTATTGTTAAGAGTGGAGACAAAAGTCATATCTGACACTCTTAACAACACAGATTATAAACAAGCTCTGATGACGATTTTCATAAAATCGAAATATTGTTCAATATCAGTGAAGTTATAAAATGTTTTCACTTTAACAGCATTTTGTGGTGTTTTCATATCTTTTTATATATACTCATACCGTCGGATTCATTTCCTTTCTTTTAACTTATATATCCTTTTATCTATACTTACACCATATTCTATATCAATCCTATGAATGATTTTACATTGAAACTAATTAGAATATAACTGAAATAAGTGTAATCATTTTATATGAATTCTCATTTAATTTAATTAGTCCTTCGAATCTAATATATTTCATTACATTAAAACTTAAATACTTAAACCCAAAAGGGCGCATATTCTTGCAAGTATATAAAATAAAAAGAAGAAGGTGCGTGGTCTAATGGTTAGAGTCGTAGGAAATGGACTCGTCAACGCGAGTTCAATTCCCGGATGAAGCTGTTGGTATTTCACATGGCGCTAATACCATTGGGAAAGGTATGAATCCAATTCTCCCTCCAGCTATGGGTAAATAGCAGGGCAGATGGACTCTTTAACCATGGCTAGGTAACCATTCTAGGAGAAGGAAAACTCTAAATTGAAACCTGTTAAACTCCGCTTAAGAAATTGACTTTGTGTCGCATCCTGCTCGTGTGGAGGGGTTGGTAAATATATATAAAATAAAAAAGAAGAATCGAAAATTTAAAAATTCATTTTGAAAAGATTCATAATCCTAAGTTTATTTGAAGATCATCGCCATATTTTATTTGACGTCATCACGAATTTATCAGCTGCAGATTACTTATTTGGCTGTCTATATTAGTCGGCCAATCATTGTCCCACTTGGGTATATATATATATATATATATATATATATATATATATATATATATATATATCGCCATTCAGTGGAGTCCGCGCATGCGTGCTTGTGTCAAAGAGACGCATGCGCGCAGCAGTGCAAAGATCAATTTTT
>CM042162.1:16249031-16296531 GCA_023376005.1 Doryteuthis pealeii
ACCTTGGTTAGTTTTGTTTCGTGAGTGAGGCGGTCAATTTACTCACACACAAAGAGAAGTAAAAGATAAGTAAAGTGAATAAGACGTATGTCAAGGGCTTCGTCATATATATATATATATATATATACATATATATATATATATATATATATATATATATATATGTATATATATGTGGAAGTGCGTGGTGTAATGGTTAAAATCATGTGAAATCGACTCATCCCCCCGAGTTCAAATCCTGGATGTGGTAATTGCATTTCACTTAGCGCTAATACCCTTGGAAAGGCATGAATCCTACTCTCCCTCCAGCTATGGATAAATAGTAGGGCAGACTCGGCTCTCTAACCTTGGTTAGGCAACCGGTCTAGGAGAAGGAAGACTCTGAATTCAAAGCAGATGAACTCACTCCGCTTAAGAAATTGACCTTGTGTCACATCCTGCTCGTGCGGATGGAGTTGGATATATATATATATATATATATATATATATATATATATATATATATTACTAACTAACTCTTCTTTTCGTCTGTCTAACAACTATTTATCAGACAGACCCAACTATTATTTTATGGTATAGAGAGGAGATAGCTAATCCTATACAACAGGCGACCAGTCTAGGAGAAGGAAAACTCTGAATTCAAATCTGTTAAACTCCGCTTAAGAAATTGACCGTGTCTCCTGCTCGTGCGGAGGGGTTAGGTAAATACATAATTAGGACCCCCTCCCCCCCGAACAGGTGCTACCCCTCTGAGTAAGAGAACTGGAGCCTTTCCATCAAATACACATACATACAGTTTTGTGGGGATCTTAACCCCCAATAGAGGATACAGTCAGCATGTTTTGTGCCTCACCAAGTGACTCTTATAGTGTTACAACTAGACGAGCAGGTTATTGTCCGTGAAATTGATCCTCACTGGGTGTTACTTACGTCTGACTTTTACCAAACACAGCTAAGCTTAGTGATGACTACAGAAAAAAATGATTTACTAAGAGGTTGAATTGGACACGAGGTCACAAGTGTAGGGCATCCGGCGAGGGTCGAATTCGCTTTGCAGTAGTAACAGATTTGCGAGATTAGTTTGCTAACCATTGCACCATGACAGACGAATCGATGATTACAGGAATATTCGTTATGAAAACCTTGAATTTAATCAGAAATAATTAAAACGAGCTTTTTTTTTTAGTTTTAGTTTGTTATTTTGGGGGGAGCGGGAGGGATTGGATTTTTTTTTTTTTTTTGCATTTTTTTTTTTTTTATTTTTGTTTTTTAACATCTTATCAGCTTGACGCGATCGCACATATTTAATATGTGCGTGAAAACAAAAATAAATCAATAAAGATAAAACATTTTTCGATAAAATAATCGATACGTTATTTTCTTTCTTTCTTTCTTTCTTTCTTTCTTTTCTGTTTTTTTTTTTTTTTTTTTCTTCTTTTTTCATCTTTTCACGTTTTGTTAAAAAATGTCAAGGAAAACAATAATTATTCGTTATGTTAAAAGGTTAACATTATCCTTCAAAACATATTTCTTCACCTACACTCCAACCCACCCCATAAACGGTACCGCTCAATTTTCAATTTATAAAAGTGTTAATTTTTTTTCATATCAAATTAAATCTGAGGCATTTTTATATAATTAACAAAAAATAATGAAGTAACCTATACATATATGCGTGCGTGCGTACGTGTGTGTGTGTGTGTGTGTGTGTGTGTGTGTGTGTGTGTGTGTGTGTGACTCTGTGTGTGACTGTGTGTGTGTGTGTGTGTGTGTGTGTGTGTATGTGTGTGTGTATGTGAATGTTAATGTAAAATAATCCAAGTGACTGGTAAGTAAGAGATGATTCTATTTGGGATCATCGAAATCTCACTGTACAACCATACTGTATGTTCTTGTAGGTGCAAACATCTACATTAATACAAGGATTTTTATAAGTCCCTAAAGAGAGCACAATGTATAATAACCAATAAATTAATTATATGCAGAACAATATTTAAATTACAGAGAAAGAAAAACTTAACAAACCGTCATCCTGTTATAATTTTATTTCGACCAGAAACTCAAAATGAGTCTAGCCTCGTCGGAGAGATTTTACAAATATTGGGAATCTCAATATAAAAATCATTCATCATAATTAATTCTTTCATACGCTCACATAAGGAAACAATTTTTATCACAACAACAGCAACAACAGCAAAATTGAATTCTGGGACATGTAAAGAGATATATAACGTAAACCTTTCGTCTCAACCGAATAAATAAAAGAGAAATCATCATCATCATGTCGTGCAAGCAGCACCGATATCCATGACAATCTCTCGCCAACCTTCTCTATCATTCATTGCCCCTGGGAGGTCTTCTACGCAGCAACCAGCATCCTCGCATAGTTGGTCAATGTAGGTCCTTGGTGGGCGGCCCACATTAGCATGCCCATGGGTTGGCTTCCACGGGAGAACGTCGCTTATGAGCTCGTCCTTGCTTCTCCAGCAGTGTCCTACATGCCTAGTCCGTCTCACTCGGATGGTTTGTGAGATGGTGGGCAGGTGGTTATACAGCTGCTTCATTGTGGGGTGCTGTTTCCACGACTTGTTTAAGACTGCACGTAGCATTCTTGTGCAGCTCCCATCTAGCTTATTCTCAAGGCGCTTCGTTAGGGTCCAAGTGGTGCAACCATACAACAGTACAGATATATCCACGACCTGGATGAATTGTCGCTTTAAATATATATATATATATATATATATATATATATATATATATATATATATATATTAAGTTAAAAGAAAGGAAATTAATCCGACAATATGAGTAAGAAAAGGTGGAATGAAAACATCACACAATGCTGTTAAAGAAGAAAACAATTTATAATATAATCATAGCTGATATTGATCAATATTTCGATTTTACAAAAATCATCATCAGAGCTCATTCACTCCCGTAGTTGTTTGGGTCGGAGAGGAAAGTTAAAATGAGTTTAAATGAGTTGGTGAATATTGTAACGTCTTTCGTTTTTTGCAGTATTAAGGTTTTTGTTTTGTAAACTCATTTTAACTTTTCATTTTCGTTTTTTGCAGTATTAAGGTTTTTGTTTTGTAAACTCATTTTAACTTTCCTCTCCGACCCAAACAACCACGGAGTGAATGAGCTCTGATGATGATTTTTGTAAAATCGAAATATTGATCAATATCAGCTATGATTATATTATAAATTGTTTTCTTCTTTAACAGCATTGTGTGATGTTTTCATTCCACCTTTTCTTACATATATATATATATATATATATATATTTCACTGTCGGTGTTACTTGTGTGATTTTCCCGTTGTTTATATTTTTTTAAATATTAAAATTAAATATTAAAGACAAAAATCAACAAAAATAGAACTGATGAGGCTATATAAAGTCGAAATAAATTTATTTTCTAAAGGTATATATCCTTTTATTTATTTATTCCTAATACTCCATATACGTAAAAAAATATATATAAGCAAATCCTTATATGTACGTTTGAGTTCTCAATTTTGGTTGAATCCTATCAAAGTAACGCTTGATCATCTACTATATATATATATATATATATATATATATATATATATATATATATATATATATATATATATTACAGTAAAATTATGATAAAGCAGTAACAAAGAAAAACTACTAGAAGAAATAAAGAAATTAAAAAAACTTAACCAAACTTCAGACTAACTGACCCCATAAAGGTCAATAGAGTAAGTTGAAGATAGTGGTAAGGGTAATAAAATTATAATGTTACAGCGCACTACTACCCACGTAGGCCAAGATAGGAGGAGCTTAACCTCAACTACAAACTGGCAGCCCACTATGGTTAAATTTCAGGAAGAATTAAAGAGATATCAGTCTAGCTATATAAAGTAACCGAAAATATCCACTCAATCCGCCTGATGAAGGTGTTAGAGTAACACCGAAACCACGGTCGGGAAATAACTTCTTCTACGACTATATATATATATATATATATATATATATATATATATATATATTATTATTATTATTATTATTATTATTATTATGCTATATTTGAGCGAATCAATATTTGTCACCTAAAGCCTTTTTTACTGTTTAGTTTAATGACACGAAAATTATACTAAATTATTTCTCACTTTTAGGATTGACTTATGTTTGAAAAAATTCCATTTTAATTGGTTCTAATTAGTCGAAATTTGCAATTAAGTCAAAAACTTGCCAATATCTTACTTTAGTTTCTGCCTATCACTTTCTTCCTCTCTATGTATATCTTGATTACCTCCTCGTTATATATATGTTAGTTTCTCTGGGAGAGCGGAGAGAGAGAAAGAAAAAGAGAGAGAGGGAGAGGGATGGGTGATTTTGAAATGTATTTGTACGTTAAATTTCATAAGCAGCAACCCGTAGCTTAAATTAGGTCAAACATTCACTTTCTTAGAAATCTTACAAAATGATTTTAATGATTTGTCCGGCCGTTTTTTTTTTTTCAAAATTAATTCGCGTTGCAAACTCACTTTTCCCTAATCTCAATTATCTACCCAGAGCTCAATGAGTGACCCGATGGGTCACGTTTTGTCAGGTATATATATATATATATATATATATAAGTTTGTGGGGGGTGTAGCATTGATATCAATCTTCCTATAAAAAGGGTTCCTTTTTAGTCCAAATATTCTTTTCGATGCACATGCTCAAACCAATGGAAGAAGCCATTATTATATACTTAGCGTGTATAATAAAAATGGTGTCTTTGTTTCTGTTGAACAAGACCAGCATCAAAGTGAGGCTCTAATTCATTTAGGGCTGTTTTTAATTAGCTCTTTTCATTAGAAGCAATAAGCTGTAAATCAATGGCGGCAGATGTAAAGGGAATGGCGTTCGTCAGGGAATTATGGGAAGTGGGAAGAGAGAAAAACGGGGGGGGAGGATCCTACAATAGAGCTTAATAAAAAGAAGAAATCCACTGAGACATTAACTAAATTACGATGTGGAAGCCTAACTGATGTAGCTCTATCATTAATATCGCGTTCGTTCCCATAGTAATTCATCGATATCTATTTATGGTTATTTACTGGCGTGATAATATAGATCAATGATCTTCCAATATTCGGCCTGTCAGATCGAAGACAAAATAGAATTAAGGTTAACTTATTTAAGATCTTTTGGGTTAAATAGCAGACTAAACTTCCTATTATAAACTCTTTGGGGCGAATGAGGGACAAAGCTTCTTCCTTTTAAACTGTTTGGGGCAAACAAGGAACAAGGCTCACTTGTTTTAAACTGTTTGGGGCAAATAGGAGACAAGACTTCCTTATTTTAAATTATTTGAGGCGAACAAGGGACAAGGGCCCCATATTTTTAAATAGTTTGGGGAGAATGACGGATAAAGCTCCCTTATTTTAAACTCTGGCGCGAATGAGGGACAATAATGACTTATCTTAAATTGTTTGAGGCACACGAAGGACAAGACTTCCATATTTTATACTTTTTGAGAACAAGGGACAAGGCTCCCTTATTTTAAATTCTTTGGCGTGAATCAGAGACCAGACTTCCTTATTTTAAATTGTTTAAGGTGAACGAAATACAAGGTTTAATTCCAAATTGTTTGAGGTGAACGAGGAACAAGGCTTGTTTCTAAATTATTCGGGTTGAACGAGAAACAATCGAACCAGGAACAAGGATTCCGTATTTTAAACGGTTTGAGGTTAACAAGGAACACGGCATCCTTATTTTGAAATGTTTGGGGTAAACGAGGAACAAGGCTCCCTTATTTTAAATTCTTTGAGGTGACCGAGAGACAAGGCTCCCTACCTTATTGTTATAGGTGATATACCCTATAGACTAATGGAATGCGCCGACGGTTACTATAAGTAACAGGGACAATTATGGCTTGGGAGTAAGCCAATGCGAGTCAGCTCATAACTCTATTGTCGGACGTATTTCCCACTCTCTGTACTGTAATTTTCTACTTTTGTTAATACATTTTCCTACATTTGTTACCCGTCGTTTTGTTCTTATTTGACCCCTTAAAACCCCACAACACTTATCTTAAACTCTCTGAGGTGACTTAGAGACAATGTTCCCTTATCTTAAACTCTTTGAGACGACCTAGAGACAAGACTTTTAAACTCTTTGGGGCGACCGAAAGATAAGGCTAACTACCCGGGTCACAGTGTACCTAAGAGTGATGACAATGAAGGAATACCCCACACCCTCCGGAGCTCCAAAAGTGGGGCCTTACCATCAAATACAGTTTAGTCTTATAACTAGGGCACGGCTTTTGTTGGGAGGTGGCGTTATATAATATATATATATAATATATATGTGTGTGTGTGTGTGTGTGTGTGTAGTATGTTCATAGCTCAGTTTGTTAATACCTATCTATCTCAGTTTGTTCGTCGGTCTGTCACCCTATTTCTGTCTCTCCCCACACACTCTCTCTCTCTCTCTCTCTCTCTCTCTCTCTCTCTCTCTCTCTCTCTCTCTCTCTCTCTCTCTCTCTCTCTTAGTTTGTTTATATTTATCTATCAGTTTATCTCAGTTTGTTGGTCGGTCCATCTCCCTATTTTCCTCGCACGCACACACGCATATACACACACACACTCACCTTTATATATATATATATATATATATATATATATATATATATATATATGTATATGTCTCACACACACACACACACACACTTTTTTCTAAATTTCGATTTGTGTTTTTAGGATATTATTTTCTCATCGATTAACACAAGAAGAAGAAAAATTTAATCTGTTCCTGTAACTTCGTCGTCCGGACGTTTTTTATCAAAACAAACGACAATGTCGTTAGGTATTTTTCGGAATTGCGATTCGTCAAATCAACTCTAAAGTAAAAATAAATAAATAAATAAATAAATAAAACACAACAAAAAACACAGCAGCAAAAAAATCAAACACAAAAAACGACATTTTTTTTGGTATTTCGCTGTCTATAAGTAACTGCCACATTTCAATAATAGAGAAAAATCGATAGAAAAAAATCGATAAAAATTATGTCTATTGCATACAAGCAAAACATCTAAATGTTCTTGCCCGTGAAAACAGCGACGAAAGATCATTTTCAGATAATTTTACATGTTGATTTTTCATTCATTTGCATAATCTCGGAAGACTATATATATATATATATATATATATATATATATATATATATTTACCACCATCACCACCACCCCCACACGAGCAGATACGACACAAGGTCAATTTCTTAAGCGGGGTTTAACAGGTTTGAATTCAGAGTTTTCCTTCTCCTAGACCGGTTGCCTAACCAAGGTTAAAGAGCCCAGTCTGCCCTACTATTTGCCCATAATTGGAGGGAGAGTTGGATTCATACCTTTCCCAAGGGTGTTAGCGCTAAGTGAAATGCAATTACCACGTCCAGGATTGGCCCGACGAGTCTATTTCCCATGACTTTAACCATTACACCACGCGTTTCCGGAAGACTATATATATTTACCAACCCCTCCGCACGAGCAAGATGTGACACAAGGTCAATTTCTTACGCGGGTTTAACAGGTTTGAATTCAGAGTTTTCCTTCTCCTGGACTGGTTACCTTGCCTAGTCTGCACTGCTATTTACCCATAGCTGGAGGGAGAGTGATTGGATACATACCTTTCCCAAGAGTATTAGTGCTATTTGAAATGCAAACAGCTTCGTCCAGGATTTGAACCTGGGTCGACGAGTCTATTTCCTAAGACTTTAACCATTACACCAGGCACCTTCAAGATCTTTCCCCCTGAAGTTACAGCGCCTCCTGTGAGAAGAAAGCGGCGGCAACAAAGCACCCGTACATCAACATCTTTAGGGACAGCCTTTACATGCGACATCTGTTGTCTTTTACACTTCATCCAAAAACCGTAGAATACACCGACTGCACCTCTACAGAAGGGTAAGAAACGTCTCCCTAATGGGACCACCTGTTGGGCGTGGATGACAACCTGTGATGCTCAAGGACAGAATCCTGGTGTATGAGCAGTCCATTATATGCAACACTTCACTTTGGCCCTTACTTAGGCTAGACGGTCAGTCAGAGACGCCCCTGCGATCAATCGACTGGTCACGTTAAGCACTAGTACCTATATCATTTTCCCAACACTATTTCCCCACGGCAAATCCCCAACCCTTTTTTATCACATATGTGCTAGAAGGTGGTGGCTGAGGGTCTTAATGTCCTGGGTATGAGCAGTCTATGACATGCAACATTTCACTGGGGCCTTAACCGGCGGTCGGAGAGGCCCCTCCGATCAATCAGCCGGTCACATCAAGCCCTAGCACATATATAATTGTTCCGATCGTATTGTTCTTATAGCAAACCACCTGTTGGAATATTTTGGGATATAAGGTGTCCTTTAATTCCCCACCTGGATTTATAGACTAGCCTAGGTCACGTGGTTTACTACTCCGGCCAATCAACAAGCCATACTGCGTGGCTGATACATTACTTAAACACTGATACTTGCCACAATTCACTTGCAATCATTGAGGAGGAACTTACGACCATTGACGAAGGAACTGAGGATTCTTTACCAGAAGACCCAAAGGATTCATTATCGGAGGACTCTTTACCAAGGATCCAATTCCACTGGACAAGGGCTCTTGCTTGAAGGCCAAAGGATGGCCCATAAAAACTTAACACCATCTAACCCTTTTATCATATATGTGCTAGAATGCGGTGGCAGAGGGTTCTGGGTATGAAGTTAAACTGTATCTAGTAGTGAAGTTCCTATTCATGAGCGTGGAGTACCCCTTCATTGCTATTACTCAGAGGTTCACTCTGCCCGGAGTGGTAGTACCTCTTAGGGTTCAATCTATTGGGTAAATAGATTTAAAAATATATAGTTTAAAAATGTGTTTAAAACTGAGTTTTAAAAGAATTGAATACCCGACAAGAATAAATAAAACAAGAACGTATTCGGCATAAAATAACCCAACAAGGGTTGATATGCCGTAAAATCCAAACAAACCAAAAACAAAAAACTAAATCACAAGCGGGACTATATGACCTTTAGGCACCCCTTTTGCGATCTCGATTCATTAGTAGATTTTTTCATTTACACCGTCAACATCCGGTTGTTTGTTAACAGACAATTTTTTTTTTAATTATAAAACTAACCCCTAACCCTAACTCTAAACCCTAACCCTAACCCTAACAAACAACTGGATGTTGACGGTGTAAATGAAAAAAATGTACTTATGAATCGAGATCGCAAAAGGGGTGCCTAAAGGTTATATGGTCCTCGTAACAACTGTTCATCACGACATTGTTGTCCTGTGTCCAGTGACTTCGGCCATTGGACCGGTAAGATATATAATATTAGCGTGATGTCATTTAAACCGCTTTGATTTAAAAGGGTAGGGTTCGGTTTATTGCCCAGTGCCCGATACGCCTCAAAAGAGGAATGCCAAACGAATCCACGCAATTTTTAAAGACTAGTCACACTTAGGGTACAATCTATAAGTTGAATAGAAGAAAAATGAGTCAAGAAAAATGTATTTTAAAAAATTAAGTTAAAATATAAATAGAATGTTCAATGCCCATCAAGAATGAATAGAATAAAACGCCTTTGGCATAAAATAACCCAACAATGGTTAATATGCCGTAAAATCCAAAAAGAAAGAAAGGAAAAGGTTTAATATTCTTCAGGAGACATTAGTAAGACATAAATGGTGAAAGTAAACGTGAAAGTGAAAACTGCCAACACCCAATTAGACGCAGAAACCAGTACACACCAAACAATCCGAGAACAAACTCTAAGATATATTATATTAGCAGCGGCTACCTGGCGTCGCCTGGGTAGAGAGTGATTTTTTAAGTTAGTACCGCAGATCCATTATTACTAAATCATGAGTTGAATCCTCGTGGGATGCCCCATTTAAATCCCTATCTAAAAAAAATAGACCTTCCATTGATCCAGCTACTCTGAAAAGAAATGTTAATGTCTACTATCTAAAATATTAAATGAAAAAAAAATCCATGCTGTTATCATTTAAATTTTATTTTTTAATTATCTTCACAAATATAAATCAAATCTTCATTATTTTTGCTCAAAACACCAAGCCCTGGTGATATTTAATGTATAAATATATTTACTTGGTCGTTGATTGTTTTATTTTCGAAGTTTCATCCGGACATACACATACACACAATTGCCCTTTATATATGTATAAATAGATTAGCGTGAAACCCATGGCTATCCCCCTTGTCTAAAAGGGGCAGGTTTTTCGATGTAGTTGTTTGTCTTTTCTAACTGAACGTTTAGCGTTAATGTATCCATAAATGCTCTAATGTATTATATATATTTACCAACCCCTCCACATGAGCAGGATGCGACACAAGGTCATTTTTAAGCGGAGTTTAACAGGTTTGAATTCAGAGTTTTCCTTCACTTAAACTGGTTACCTAGCCATGGTTAAAGAGTCCATTTACCCATAGCCGGAGGGAGAATTGGATTTATACATTTCCCAAGGGTATTAGCGCCATGTGAAATGCCAACAGCCTCGTCCAGGAATTGAACTCGCGTTGACGAGTCCATTTCCTACGACTCTAATCATTAGACCACGCGCCTCTAATGTATTATAAGGACCTAGTGTTGGTTATAAACTAATACGAACAGTTCTCCTAAAACTTATTAGTATTAGATATGAAGACTTGAATTGCACGGGAAGGGACGATAGTTGTGGCAAGACAAATCGTGACTTTTTTTCTTTTACCCAAGCTGAAAGGGCTCATTAAAGGGACCCGTTTTGAATGCGTTTAGGCTATCAAGAGGCCCGTAACGATGGAGCTGAGAGACATACTAGAAGAATCCCTCCAACAGGGCAGAGAAGTGCGACAGAGAATGATGGGAAATGCATTAGGTTCAAGAGGGAACTACTTTGGAGGAGAAAACATTTAGTTTGTTGTTTGGATTTTAATAATAATGAATTTATTGTGTACAGTGCTCAGGTGCACCACAACTTATCAAAGTTTCATGTCAAGTACACAGAATAATGTATTAGTATCAGGAACATGAACAGTTTACAGTAGTAATATACATGTATGTGTGTGCGTGTGTGCATATGTGTATGGAGAGGGTCATCAGGTATAGTGTCGGTGGACTACAGGAAGCATGGAGGCTTTGAAAGATTCAGTGTTTCATCAGCCTACAACAGACGCGGGCAGCTTTTAAATGAATTGTTTGTGATAACACTCAATACTTTTCAGACACACCTCATATATATATATATATAGTTAAGAATTTATGAGAAAAAATGTTATCAAAAAATTATTTTTAAGCGAAAAAAATGTTTTAATATAAATATTTTTAGAAAAAAAGATTATTTTTAATGGACTCTTTCGAAGCATGAAATTAATATATGTAACAAATATTAGGATATTGAAAATTGAAACATCAAGATTAACTGATATCTTACCTTGGTAAAATTATGTTAAGTAATGTTTAGAACAACTATTGCAGCAAATTCTGTCTTTCAGTCGGTAGAGCGTTCGGCTAGAAACCATAAGGTTCCTAGTTCGATACCGGTCCTCGCTAACTCAGCGTATGAGTAGCACAGGGATCTGTGCGGTAAAGTAAGGAGCTGATTGTAGCTGTGGCGCTCGACCTCAGATGCTAAAAACAATCTCCTTGGTCTAGCGCTATTGAAAAGGGGATAGACTCCCTCGCTGACTGGCTGATACCGACTTTAGGCCGGCCCGTCGACTTTACTTTTTACTTTATATATATATATATATATATATATATATATATATATATATATATTATACCAACCCCTTCGCTCAAGCAGAATATGACAAAAGGTAAAAATCTTAGGTAAATTTTACCAGATTTTTATTCAGAGATTTTCTTCTGCTAGAACGGTTGTCCTATTTACCATACCTGAAGGGAGAATAGTTGGATGCATACCTTTCCCAAGAGTATTAGCGCTATATAATATATATATATATATATATATATATATATATATATATATATATATATATATATCCGTCAGTTTCTATCCATCTATATATTTATCTCAGTTTATGTGTGTATGTGTTACAATGTCATTAATATACATATATTATATATATATAATATATATATATATATATATATATATATATATGCGTGTGTGTGTGTGTGTGTGTGTGTGTGTGTGTGTTGAAGGAATAGGTTCAAATGTATGTAATATGAGTTGTATGTGATTGTAATGGCATTCTTCTAAAGAATTGGGTGCAGCAAGGAACAAAGCTAAAAGAAAACAGAAACAAAATGGCAAAAATGCCATCAACGTGGAAGAAAATATAAAAAATATAAATAAATAAATAAATATAAATAAAAATATAAAAAGCTGAAAAAGATGTAAGATCTACAAAGGTGAGTTTAGGCCAAGTGAAGAAGAAGAATGAAATAGAAATAATAAATATTGAAACGAAAAGGAAAATGTGAATGAATAATGGAATTGGCAGGGAAGAAAAGCTTTATGGAAGAGAAGAGAGATTGATTGATTGAAAAAGATAGATACATACATACATACATACATATGAACAGGATGGCATATTAGATAGATAGATAGATAGATACGAATAGACTGGTATACTAGATAGATAGATAGATAGATAGATAGATACGAACAGACTGGTATACTAGATAGATAGATAGATAGATAGATAGATAGATAGATAAATACGAACAGACTGGCATACTAAATAGATAGATAGATAGATAGATAGATAGATATGAAGAGAATTGGATAGATATATATATAGATAGATAGATATGAAGAGAATTGGATAGATAGATAGATAGATAGATAGATATGAAGAGAATTGGATAGATAGATGGATAGATAGATACGAACAAACTGGCATACTAGATAGATAGATAGATAGATAGATAGATAGATAGATAGATAGATACGAACAGACTGGTGTACTAGATAGATAGATAGATAGATAGATAGATACGAACAGACTGGTGTACTAGAAAGATAGATAGATAGATAGATAGATAGATACGAACAGACTGGTGTACTAGAATGATAGATAGATAGATAGATAGATAGATAGATACGAACAGAATAGATAGATAGATAGATAGATACGAACAGACTGGTATACTGGAAAGATAGGAGAGAGAGAGATATATATAGAGAGAGAATGAGAGACAGAGACAGAGACAGAGAGAGAGACAGAGAGAGAGAGAGAGAGAATCGATAATCACCATTAGATTCCTAAAACTCTTTGAATCGTCTGCATTTTCTTCAGATTGACACACAACCATTCTGAAATCTTCGTATTAGAGCTTCAGAAGCGAACACCAAGTAAAACAGCATGCCGTTTCCAAATTCTTCGAGGGATGAATTGCGTTATGGTGCTGTTTTATTCACAGTAATTTCCAGTTTGCAATGGACAAAACCTGAAAAAAAATTGCATGCAAACTAATTTGTTAACTAATTTTTTTTTTTTTTTTTTGCTTTATTGGGGGAAAGTGAAGGAGGAGGATCTCTTAAAATAATTTTGACTAACGAGAAGCCCCTTTGGTTTGAATTCAGTTTTCTTTCTCCAAGACCGATTGCATACTAAGATTAAAGAGCCCAGTCTGCCCCACTATTTACCCATAGCTGGAGGGAGAATAGTTGGATGCATATCTTTTCCAAGGGTATTTGCACTATGTGAAATGCAAACAGCCGCGACTAGGATTTGAATCCGTCTCACCGTGTCCAGTAACCATTTCACAACGCGCCCCCAACAAACATTCAGCCCTGTTGACTGGGCTTTTAGAATACAACGACTTCACCTCTGCATAGGGGGAAGACACCCCCAATGGGGCCACCTGTATGCCGTGGGCGGCGAGCTGTGATGCTTACGGGTGGGACCCTGGTGGTTGAGCAGCCCATAGCATACAGCACTCCACTTTAGGCCTTATTTAGGCTAGACGAGTGGTCGTAGAGGCCCCCTCCGACCAATCGGCTGGTCACGTGAAGCCGTAGTATCTATATGATTTTCCCGACCCTATTGCCCCTATCGTAAGCCCCAACCTGTTTTATCATATGTGCTAGAAGGTGTTGATTGAAAGTCCTGGGTATGACGCGAAACTCTCTGATGGTGAGGTTTCAATTCTGGAGCTTTGGAGAATGTGGAGTACCCCTTCATCACCATTACTCCCAGGTCCATTCTGACCTGGAGTGGTAGTACCTGTTTGGGTCCCATCCATGGGTTACATAGGAAAAACAAATGAGTTTTTAAAAACTGAGTACCCATGAAAAATGAATAAATCAAAACGTCTTCGGCATAGAATAACCCAACAAGGGTTAACATGCCATAAAATCCAACCAACCAACCAACCAGCCTACCAACATTGAATGTATGAAATAAATGATTCAAAATGGCGACATTTTACCCATCGTACTCTGTAGATAAACAAAGACAACTTAATGGATACATGGGAGATCTATTTGAACGAACTAAACAACCCGAGAAGGGGGAAGAAAGAGAGAGAGAGAGAAGGGGAGAGAGAGAGATAGAAAGAAATAAATAGTTATAGAGAGGGGGAGTCAACTGAGAGGAAGGAAACGATTTCTATCCAGACGCAACATCCACATTAAATTCCGTCTGGACATATTTTTTCCGATGAATGGGAAGGGCATCATTTTTCTTTTCAGGAAAGTTAAATACATTTTATCGGAAGTGTGTTCCAACCGAAATATACATAGACACACATATACACACACATACACACATACATACATACACACACACACAGATATATATATATATATATATATATATATATATATATATATATATATTTAATTATAAGTTAAGAGAAAGGAAATGAATCCGACGGTATGAATATAGATAAAAGGATATGAAAACAACACAATATGCTGTTAAAGTGAAAACATTTTATATCATATTCATAGCGAATATTGAACAATATTTCGATTTATAAAAATCATCTTCAGGGCTTGTTTTTTACTCCGGACTTATCATATTATTTTCGTCTCCGCTCTGGATAAGTCCGGAGTAAAAAAACAAGCTCCGACGATGATTTTTATAAATCAAAATATTGTTCCATATTAGCTATGAATATGATAAAATGTTTTCACTTTAACAGCATATTGTGTTGTTTTCATATCCTTTTATCTATCTATCTATCTATCTATCTATCTATATATATATATATATATATATATATATATATATATATATATATATATATATATATATATGAATAAATGCATACTTTGGTACAGATATGAATATATATATATATATATATAAATTTATTTCGGCATTTCTTTGCCTCGTCAGTCAGATTTTTACTAATTTGAAGACCCTACACCCGGTCTTGTTGGTATGATCTTCCCGTTTAATTGATTTTCATTATTTTCACTTGATATCATACACGTATATATATATATATATATATATATATATATATATATATATATATATATTGTTGAGCAATTTTGTTGAACTGTACAGACAATTCTTGTCGGACAGGTTTTTGGTTGATCCTTTCTAATTTTTCGGGCCATCTTTTGGTGTCGGGGCGTAACTGGTGTAACAGTCCACCAATTGGTAGTGGGAGGATGTAGGAACTACCATTCCTACAACCTCCCACTACTAATTGTTATTACCTCCCACTTCTAATTCCTTTCTACTACTCGTACTCGTTAAAAACGAGACACGAAACCATACCATCGTTTCCTACCTGATGATGGCAAACTGTAATGCCGAAAGCGCTCGTTTTGAAACCTTTGGTGGACAGTTACATCAGTTACACCCCGACACACAAAAAGATGGCCCGAAAATTAGAAAGGATCAACCAAAACTTGACCGACAAGAATTGTCTGTACAGTTCACAAAAACTTGTATAAAATGAAAAGATGCTTGCCAAAATACACTTATATATTTCACCACGGTCGACATATGCACAAATTGACTAAGCTACTCACTGAACAATATAAAACCCTACAACCGACCCCACAACAAAGTCCATCTTCAAAACCCCGCCCATCAACGCAAAAAAAACAACCACCCAACCTACGTAACATCCTCACTGCATCCAGAAAAAATGTACATAACACCGTACGGAAAGGTAATAAACGATGCAATAAGCCTAGATGCCAAGTTTGCAGCCACATACATATGGAAACCGAAATAAAAATACCCTACACAAACATAACAATCCATCCGCACACCTAACATGCGATAGCGCTAACATTATATACTATATATACTGCAACAATGTAGAAATAGTGGATATGTGGGAGAAACATCAACACCCTTTAGAACTAAGACTAAATAACCACAAATCCACTATAAATCTCAAATCCCGCATAGTACAATAGCACTTCATTTTAACACCTTATCAACACCTTACACACATCAATGCATCTTATTAGAACACGCATTTCCAACAACGCAATCTAGAAAAAACAATCAGAAACTAAATGGATTCTAAAATTACAAACGCACGTGAAGGGATTAAACGCAGATATCGGAATTCTCCGTTATTACAAATATTTCACAAACGCTGCCACTGTCGATAACAACAGAGACAAAGAAACCGTTGAACAGTAACATTTGACAAAGGGTATCTAACGAACCTGAAAATTTATGAGAAAAAATAATTAAAAAATAAGTGAATCCAATACTCCATAATATCGAGTTCATTTCATTTATTTTTTGTAATGCTTCACAATAACGCCCAATTTAAAAAAAACATTTTATATATATATATATATATATATATATATATATATATGAAGAAAATAACAGATTAGGAAAAAATGTGAGGAAAGTATTGTAAAAGTGAATAATTAACACAAACAATTACATTCTATTAATATTTCGACTTTTGGGGTTTAGAAGTTCCAAAGGCGGAATATTAATTTAATTCAATTGTTTGTGTTCGGTATTCACTTTTCCAATACCTTTCCTCATATAAACGATCGCATGGCTTGCACGCTTTTTGGAACATCAATGCTTCCGTTTTGAATTTAAATTATTTTCTTCTTCTCTCTCGATGAGTCCGGATTAAAGACAAGCTCTGATGATGATTTTTATAAATCGAAATATTGTTCAATATTAGCTATGAATATGATATAAAATATTTTCATTTTAACAGCATTGTGTGTTTTCATATCCTTTTATATATATATATATATATATATATATATATATATATATATATATATATATATATATTATAATTAATTAATATCTTGATTAATTCATCGGAATTAACCCTGAAGATCCTTATGGTGGAACTCGAGTAGGTTATTTCAATACACATTATAATAATAAATTCACTCTACTAACGTATTGAGCACTTTATATTTGTTATAACACTGACTTATCCAGTAAATACTTATATTAACCATCATAGATAGATAGATAGATAGATAGATAGATAGATATGAAGAGAATTAGATAGATAGATAGATAGATAGATAGATAGATAATTAACAAACTGAGATAGATAGATAGATAGATAGATAGATAATTAACAAACTGAGATAGATAGATAGATAGATAGATAGATAGTTAGATAGATAGATAGATAGATAGATAGATAGATAATTAACAAACTGAGATAGATAGATAGATAGATAGATAGATAGATTATTAACAAACTGAGATAGATAGATAGATAGATAGATAATTAACAAACTGAGATAGATAGATAGATAGATAGATAGATAGATAGATAGATAATTAAGAAACAGATATAGATAGATAGATTGATAGATAGATATAAACAGACTGAGATAAAATTGAATACATGAACCGAAATTCTAAAAAATTTTGAAGAAAAAATCCATGCTGTTCTTTATTTGTTTTGTGGTTGTTTTTTTGTTTCTCTTTATATATACACGTTTACCGACACACACACTGCTGAAAGGTAATAGTGTATCTTTCCACTGACACACATGTGTGTCCATTTCACGATTCAATTTAACTTGATATAAATAGTTACGGCAGTGTAACTATTCTAAGTTTACATTTTTTTTTAAATCTTGATTTCTTGTATTTTTTTGTTTTTGTTCTTTTTATGTTAAAAATGAAACGACTATGACGTAGTAATGCATTACATAGCTCTCTCTCTCTCTCTCTCTCTCTCTCTCTCTCTCTCTCTCTCTCTCTCTCTCTCTCTCTCTCTCTCTCTCTCTCTGTATATATATATATATATATATATATATATATGGGGGGTGTTGAAAGGATAAATAAATAAAGGAAAGAAAATGTTGAATGGATAAAAATGGTTTATTGAAATACCAACACGTGTTTCTTTGTATATTTAAATATTTTATAATTTTCTATTATTATTTTATTTCATATTTAAAATAATATTAAATAGAATACAATGAGTACATGAACAAACTCTCGGTCGAAACACGTGTTGGCATTTAATTAAACCATTTTTATCCATTCCACCTTTTCTTTCCTTTATTTATCTATGCTTTCAGCATATTGTTGGATTCATTTCGACTTTTCAATTAACACACGCACACACACACAAACACACACACACACACACACACACATATATATATAATATATATATATATATATATATATATATATATATATATATAGGTGTGGGTGTGTGTGTGTGTTAAGGTAATGTTGACATGAAGTAAACGGCGCTTGGTAATACGAAAAGCTGTATCAAGCACCGTTGATTCCTGTCCTCTCTATCATAACTTAAATATACATGATCCATCAATGATATTGAGCACGATTTACTTATAAATGTGATACACTTTATTATGAATATTAATATCAATATATATATATATATATATATATATATATATATATGGGAGAATATGTGCTTAATTGAAGTCGTACCTAATTTTGAAAATTAATTAATTAATAATTAACGAATTACCTATTCAAATGTAAAGCTAAACAAATCGAGAAAAAGCAATATCTGTATGTACATTTCGGCCTATTAGGCCTCATCAGCAGAGCTATAGACAGTAAGACCACTTTGTGTGTGATTCGAGCCCTGACTGTCAAGCTGACGGGCGGGGACTCTAACCATTACACCAGCTTGCCTTTTTCCAGATTTTACGTTTGTTTAGAAGTAAAAGAAAGCCATATCAAAACACATTGTTTGGTTGTTTACTTCTCATACTGTCGTGTAGTAAAGTCACCATAAGTGGAATAATACCTACTTCTACTGCCCGCCTAATTCATTAATTATTAATAAATTAATTTTCAAAATTAGGTACGACTTCAATTAAGCACATATTCTCCCAAAAATTGTCGGCTGAAAAAATCCATATCAAAACACATTGTTTGTTTGTTTACTTCTCATATGTGTATATATATATATATATATATATATATATGTGTGTGTGTGTGTGTGTGTGTGTGTGTGTGTGTGTGTGTGTAAATGTTTCTTTCGTTGATAGTATGCTATATTTCCAATCAAACTGTGCTCAATATCATTGATAGAGCGCTTATATTTGAGTTAAAGTAGCATGACATTGAGTCAATACCTTGTTACTAACTGTTTCTCGCCTATGCGATATTCAGACAAAAAAAACCTTCTGGTTTGAGCATCGCATAGGCGAGAAACTATAAGTAACTAAGTGCTGACTCAATGTCCACGCTATCTTAACTCAAATGCCATACTGTTGAGACGTGAAACGTCGAAAAATGGTGTCTAATGATGGACAAAAGCCGCATCCCCAAAGACCTACTGGATGGTGAATTAGTAGAGGGCACCTGACTGGTAGGGAGACCACGCCTGCACTTTAAAGACATCTGCAAAAAAGACATGAAAACATGCCACATCGACACCAACACATGGGAGGCTTATGCAAAAGACCGTGCCACCTAGCGCCACCTCGTCAAACAAGGAACAAGAAGGAGGGAAAAGGAGAGGAAAGAAGTCGTCGCAAAAAAAAAGGGCCAAAAAGGAGAGACAGCAATTCTAGCTAGCATTACTGTTTGTTTGCAGTCACTGTACCAGAGATTGCCATTCAAAAATTGGTCTGTTCAGCCACTCACGCAGTAGTAAAAAGTAGACACTACGTCATCGTCTTTAGTAGACGGAAGGATGCCAACTACAATAAAAATTTAATCTAATTAAACCAAATTAAACCTAAGTAACTTTGCATCTAACAATTCATAAAATTTAAAGATAGAGACAAATTTCTAAACCAACGAGAAGAAATAGTAACGAAATGCAGACACAAAAACAAGTTTAAAATATAAGATTAATAAGACAAACATACACTTGGAGGTACCGCTAGAACCATTCTTGATAGAATAAAGGAAAAAAGGAAAAAAGAAAATACAAAAAAGTAAGTGAAATTTATGAATATACTTTTACATAAATGAAATCCCCTAAATAGATAAAAAAAATTAAAAAATTAAAAAATTAAAATATGAATAAATAAATAATAAATAATTATAAAAAGAGACACCTTAAAGAAGTTGTAGATTTCTTTAAAAAGTGTACTCTACGCCATCGTCTTTAGTAGACGGAAAGATGCCAACTACAATAAAATCTAATTAAACCAAATTAAACCTAAGTAATCTTGCATCTAACAATTTGTAATAGTGATTTAAAATACCAAAGTCGCTTCTTAATATGTATAGAAATATAATCTTGTTTATTCAAGATAAATTTTGGTATAGCAATTTCGAATAAGAATATACAAGCTAAACCAGGTATTGATTTACCACTTAAAAATTGAATAATTTTTTTAAATATTTCTTTTTTAAATTTCCAGATTCTCAAATTTATTCATTGGACATTCTGTATAGGAAAATCACGCCGGGAAAAATGTGTGAAAATAACTGAATTTAATTATGAAGATCAGAACGCAGTAAAAATAAATGTCCCTATATATATTCACATATAGAAGGTGCTCATACTGTAATGGTTACCGCCATAGAGAATGGACACGGTGACTGGAGTTCAAATCTTGGACGAAGCTTTTTGCATTTCACATAATGAAGATTCGGTGTCTATCTGTCTATCGGGGAAAATGTGTGAAAATAACTGGATTTAATTATGAAGATCAGAACACAGTAAAAAATAAATGTCCCTATATATATATTCACATATATATATATATATATATTTACCAACCCTTCCGCACGAGCAGGATGTGACACAAGGTCAATTTCTTAAGCGGAGTTTAACAGGTTTGAATTCAGAGTTTTCCTTCTCCTAGACTGGTTACCTAGCCATGGTTAAAGAGCCCAGTCTGCCCTACTATTTATCCATAGCTGGAAGGAGAGTAGAATTCATACCTTTCCCAAGGGTATTAGCGCTAAGTGAAATGCAATTACCACGTCCAGGATTTGAACTTGGGGTCGACGAGTCCATTTCCCATTACTTTAACCATTACACCACGCGCTTCCTTATATATTCACTTATAGAAGGTGCTCATACTGTAATGGTTACCGCCATAGAGAATGGACACGGTGACTGGAGTTCAAATCCTGGACGAAGCTTTTTGCATTTTACATCATGGAGATTCGGTGTCTATCTGTCTGTAACCGAAACTGCGTCACTGCTTACATCACAATACCATCAGTAATTGCGTAAGTTTATCAATGAATATCTAATTTTATATTTATGAAGATCATTAATACATAGAATAAATGAAAATCTGAGTTAGATTTGCTTCAAAACAACCCATGTTATTAGGGTATTTGCCTCTCACCCCACTTATGAGGGCGTGACACAAGGACATTTTTATGTGGGCCCACCCACAAGCCGAAGCTCATGGGTGGTAGACACAAAAAATGCGTCGGCATTCCCCCTCGAGGGGGCGCCTCAGGCACTGGGCAATAAACCCAGCCCTGCCCCTCTAAATCGAGGGGGCAGGTGTTGCCTGGGGGGATAGCCCCCTGGAATCGACGCTGTTAATTTAATCAATAGACACAGGCCCCGAAGAGTCCATGTTATTAGTGTGTTTAAAGGTCTGCAATGTGTCTTACATATCACTAAGAAATAAAGGTTTACATAATACATGGTGTTAATTTGCATATTGGTTTTACCAAAACCAGATTTAATAAATAATTACTTGGTGTTATTGATCTTTAATATTATTGTTTTATTCTCCAACGTATTAAAATTAATCCTCTGAATGATTTTATATAGAAACCAATCAAAATATACCTTGAATAAGTTTAATCTTTTTATACACGTTCTTATTTAATTTCATTAGTCTTTCTAATTTAACATATTTACTTACATTAAAACTTAAATCCTTACGCACAGATGGCGCATATGCTTGCGAAAGGTACTAATATCCTTGGAAAATGTACGCATCTAACTATTCTCCCTTCAACTATGGGTAAATAGCCGGGTCTTTATCTTTGTTATAAGAACCGGTTTAGGAGAAGAAAAACTCTGAATTTAAACCTGATATTACCGCGATGTGAAATGCAAACAACCTCTTCCAGGATTTGAACTCGGGTAGACTGAGTACTTTTCCTACAACGATAACCATTACACCATGAAAGCCTCCACTGAAGCTCTTTATATATGTCGCTCCCTCCGCGTAGCTTAGAATACGCTGACTGTATTCCCTGCAGAGTGTAAGACTCCCGCAAAAAAGAAGGTTCCGTGGATATGACATGAAACTGCATCTAAAAAGAGGCTTCATTTCTGGATAACTGGGGAGTGTGGAGTACTCTTGCATTGCCATTACTCCCATGTCGACTTTGATCCGGAATAGTAGTTCATGTCATGATCTTATCTATGGGTAAAAAAATCTATGCGCGGTATATTAAATGTCAAGTGGTGGCAACATATTTCAAACAGGACCATCCTGAAGAGAACTGGACTCCCTGGCATGCACGAAATACTTGTCCAACGCAACCTGAGTTGGGCAGGACACTTAAACAGACTTGAGGTTGACAGACTACCAAAGCAGATTCTGTACTCTCAACTGTGAGAGGGATCACATAGAATCGGTAGACCAAAGCTCAGGTACAAAGACAACATCAAAAGAAACCTGAAGGGCTTGAATATCCCCATAGGCAGTTGGCAAGACGCAACCAGAGACCGATTAAATTGGAGGAAAATGATTCGCGTAGTGTCATCATCGGATACGATTGACTGCAAGTAGTAGTAGTAGTAGTAGTAGTAGTAGTAGTAGTACTAATCATCATCATCATCATCATCATCTAAATATATATATATATACAAAGCAGATGTCCATAGACTACATGTCTACTACATGCGTCACTTGCGCAGCATATTAATTGTCAGGTAGTGGGAACATGTTTAAAACAGGACCATCCTGAAGAGAACTGGACTTCCTGGCATGCATGAAATACTTGTCCAACGCAACCTGAGATGGGTTGGCCACTTAAACAGACTTGGGGATGACAGACTACCAAAGCAGATTCTGTACTCTCAACTGAGAGAGGGATCACATAGAATCGGTAGACCAAAGCTCAGGTACAAAGACAACACCAAAGGAAACATAAAAGACTTGAACATCCCCATAAGCAGTTGGCAAGACGCAACCAGAGACCGATTAAATTGGAGGAAAATGATTCGTGTGGTGTTATCATCGGATACGATGGACAGCAATGATTGATTGGTATGGGTAAAAATGATCTGTTAAAAATTGTTCGTATTCTTTTGGGCCGTGTGCAAAAAACCTCTTAAGAAACAAATGGGTTAAGGCTTTTGGGTATTGGTAAGATGTTGCCGCTGGTGTTGCTAGTTTCTTTTCTTAAAGCTCATTATATGTTGTTCTTCTTTTTGTTGGTCGTCGAGCTAAAAGTGAATTAAGGAAGGGAAAAGAAGGGACAAATACAAAAGATACTTTTAAGGTTTAGGCTTTATTTCTAGGTTCATAGCTATTTCGTGGAGAGGAATTTTTTTCCTGACCTGGTCAATAGCGTGTGTTCCCAGCAAAACTTTTCGTTGAAATATCCGAGTGTTCTTTTGGTGCCAGGAAGGGGTCTCTTTTTTGTGCATGCTCAGGGTTGTTCTTATCTCTGGGTTTCAGGGAGATTGTTATTTTGTTATTTCTTATTCTATTTTATTCTTATTTCATTTTAATCCCCACAAACTACTCAAAAATGTAAATATAAATGTGATTCTATAACTGCTGGATATAAAATAACCCAAGACGGTTTGACTTGCCGTTAAAATCAATCAAATTTTGTATATGAAAGAGTATATAATGATTGAATATCAGTTCAAGCATGTAAATATATGTTCAAATATATTGAAAACCCATTGAAGTATTCAGCTTAAAATCGTGGGGTCTGCGTGTTTCGAAATTGCTTTTAAAATGAAGAGAAAATCTATTTAAAGATGATATTAAAAACATGAATAAGTAAAAAGCATATTTTAGATAAAGGAAATATTGGAATATAAAATTTAAATTTAATGAGTCGGAAACAAAAACAAGATATTTCCAAAACAAAAACCTCTTTTGAGAATCAGAATTGGAAGAAGCAGCCGACTGTGTCCGCCATTTTAATATCGCGATCAACACGTTTTGCTTCAGCGGGCAGTACGCATGCGCCCGGGGTCACATGACGTAGTTGGTTAGTCATAATATTCCTGCTTCTTTTCTGTTTTATTCTTTTTTAAATTCAAAGACTATTTTGTAATTTTAGCCCCTTTTTTTCTCTAAAAGAAAAACTATTTCCTCCAATAATAAATCTACTTTTAAATCTCAGTAAAGCGGTTTTGTGATATAGGTTTATTTATTCCGCTACTAAATTGTTGGTCAATAAAATGATTTTTATATCTTTTTTTCGGGGAATTTGGAGTCATTACACCGGAATTGACACTATTCAACACACCGGTATCTGTTTCCACACCCCTAACATTCAATGTTCACAATTAAAGCGTGTTGATCCGTACAAATAAAAAAAGAATTAATTTAAACGAGCAGAACCTGTGGATATACCACAGTATGATGATTTAATTATGATAATGTTTTATATGTTTACTTAAGGGCTACTGCCAAATAGTTCAATATTTAAAAAGTATAATAATCTTGATTTAACTCTCTCTCTCTCTCTCTCTCTCTCTCTCTCTCCTCTCTCTCTCTCTCTCTCTCTCTCTCTCTCTCTCTCTCCCTTTTCTTCTTTGAAACAGATCAGCGTTATCGCTTCCCTCTCTCTATCTTTTCCCTACTCTCTATCTTTCTTTCTTTCTTATCATACTTTTTCTGGGTAGCATGTTCTTTTTCTTCCCTTTCTGTCTTTATAATACATTATTTAGCTGAGGTGACGACACTCATAAGAACTAAGATTTCGGGTGCTAAGCGATATCAGATAATAAGGATTTACATTTTTGTATTTCATCTTGGACGATTTGGACGGTCTCATTTTTACCAGAGGGTGTTGCAAAATGATAACGGTCGTACTTTTAAAGCACACAAGTATTAATGTATAGATAAACAACTTAAAAACAAGAATTTTTTTTTAATTGTATATATATATATATATATATATATATATATATATATATATATATATATATATATAATATATATATATATATATATATATATATATATATATATATATATATATATATATATATAATTCTTCCTTTTCCTACGCGGGAACCTTCTTGGACACATAGCCTACTGGATAAAGGAGTTAGGTTAAGACAGTTCTAAGTGGCACTTATCTCTTTAGGCTGTAGGTTCAATCCTGGGCAAGGTCCACAGTAACATAGAATAACAATTAACACAGCTTAACACCTGTATCTATGATTAGCGGAATGAGAACAGGATACCCCCGATTACAAGAAGTTTCGCGATTACGACAAGAAGGTTCCAGAGTTCGAGAAGGCTCCCAATTCCGACAAGAAATACCTGAAGAAGGCCGGAGGGCACATCGACTGAAACGTTGTACGGATAAAAATTAAGATGTGGACAATAGTCCGAATAATCCAAATAATACTAATAGAAAAAGAATAAAACGATAAAATGAAATTTTTGTCTGTACCCTTTTATACAATTTTGTATATAAATTTTTGCATATATTTCGTATAGATTTTGTATGTATTTTTCCATGTATTTTTCTATATATTTTGTATATATTTGTGTACATATTCTTAATATAAAGAATAAAACATGTTCAAAAATGTATATATATAAAAAAGAATAAAACTTCTTTATACAATAAATATTTCCACAATGATTTAAATCAGTAAAGATTTAAAAATTATTTTCTACAACTTTATTAACTTTGTCTCCAATGCAAAAAAAAACGCAGACAGATTAATTCGTATGTTTAAAGCTGTGATAATCTGTCATACGAGATAATCCTATATAATCTGTGTAGTAAGCAGATGTCTCTTCCGATAACTGAAGATTATCTTAAAGGTTTCATAAGTTTAAATAAGTTTGTAAAAATATCTTCATTGAACAGTTTGTTTAATAATATATAAATAATTACAATACGAACATTCATTTAGGACATATTTGTTTTGAGGCGGGTTTATCATTAGAAAAAAACAACATTTATTATTTAATGAGAAATTCATAAACCCAACTATAAACATACCACTATTTACGTCGTTTCGACTTATCTCATTTTTGAAAACACATCGCTTTGCAAATATATTGAAATATTAAAATCTTAAACAAATTAATAGATTCAAGAAATGATAGTACCAGATGCAAAACAATACACCGCTTTCAAGGTACCGCCAGATGCAAAGACAATATACCACCAAATGCAAAGACAATACACCGCTTTCAAGGCACCACCAGATGCAAAGACAATATACCACCAGATGCAAAGACAATATACCACCAGATGCAAAACAATACACCGCTTTCAAGGCACCACCAGATGCAAAGACAATATACCACCAGATGCAAATACAATACACCGCTTTCAGATGCAAAGACAATATACCACCAGATGCAAATACAATACACCGCTTTCAAGGCACCACCAGGTGCAAAGACAATATACCACCAGATGCAAATACAATACATTTCCAGATGACAATATACCACCAGATGCAAATACAATACACCGATTTCAAGGCACCACCAGATGCAAGACAATATCCACAGATGCAAATACACACTTTCAAGGCGCCACTAGATGCAAAACAATATACCACCAGATGCAATACAATACACCACTTTCAAAGCGCCACTAGATGCAAAGACAATATAGATGCAAATACAATACACCACTTTCAAAGCGCCACTAGATGCAAAGACAATATACCACCAGATGCAAACAATACCCCGCTTTCAAGGCACCACAGATGCAAAAACAATACACCACTTTCAATGCCCACTAGATGCAAAGACAATGTATCACCAGATGCAAATACAATACACCACTTTCAAAGCGCCACTAGATGCAAAGACAATATACCACTAGATGCAAATACAATACACCACTTTCAATGCGCCACTAGATGCAAAGACAATGTATCACCAGATGAAAGCACAATACACCACCAGAAGCAGATACAATACACCACATTCAAGACAACGCACCACGAGATGCAAACTTACGCACCACCAGATGCAAACTCACGCACCACCAGATGCAAAACAATACACCACAGATGCAAAACAATACACCATTTTCAAGGCGCCACTAGATGCAAAGACAATATACCACCAGATGCAAAACAATACACCACATTCAGGACAAGGCACCACCAGATGCAAAACAATACACTACCAGATAGAAAACAATACATCACATTCAAAGCAACCTTAGATGCAATGACAGTGTACCACCCGATATGCAAACCCACATACCACCAGATGCAAAACAATACATCACATTCAAAACTACGCACCACCTGATGTAACAATATACCACCAGTTGCAAAACACTACGCACCAGATGCAAAACACTACGCTACCAGATGCAAAACATTACACCACATTCAAGGCACCACTAGATGCAAAACAATGTACCCACCAGATGTCAACACAATACCACCAGATGCAAACACAATACTCCACATTCAAGCCGCTAGAAGACCTGGTGACTGATAGAGGTGATCTGACCAATTGAAAACTTGCTGGAGTACGTGTGTTAAATGTCAAGGGGGATATGTTAAATAAGAATTGTATCCGTTATTAATTTTTTTATTGATAAATACAGCTAGTCTTAATACTTTTTAACAGTCTTCATATTCTATGCATTTTCGAAATTTTCCCCACTTCACATAAGGTCAAATTCTCAGAAAATACAAAATGGCGAAGAATTCAAGTATATACATTTACCAAACCCTCTACAAGAGCAGAATGTGACACAATGTCAATTTCTTAAGCGAAGTTTAACAGGTTTGAACTCAGAGTTTCCTTCTCCTTGAGTAGTTATATAAATAATGTTAAAGAGTCCAGTATGCCCTACTATTTACCCATAGCTGGGGGGCGTAGTTGGATGCTTACCTTTCCCAACAGTAGGTTGTGAAATGCATACAGCCTAGTTCAGGATTTGAACTCGAGTCGACGGGTCAATTTGCTACAATTCTATAACCATTACACCACGCGCCTCCACTCAAAATTCAATATAAATAAAACATTCTTCTAAGAGTCAAGCAGATGTTATTTTAATCAAATGGATACTGTGAGATAAGAGATCGTACGTGTTGGTCTGGGACGTGGGTAGCCTATCAATTATGTTTGTAAGTGTAGTTAGATTTTGAATTGAAGTTTGTTGAAGATTCGAAATCGGAGGGGGTTATATTATTGACAGTTTGGTTTGTTTTGTTTTACGGCATATCAACCTCAGTGGGTCATTTAATGCCGACAAAGTTGTGAAATAAATTCATTCTTAATGCATAATACAATTTTGTTTATCAACTCATGTTTTTCTATTTAACCCATAGATGGTATTATTGACAGGTAATGACCTTTACTTAACCCCCCTCCACTGACTTCTGTCAATGGGAAGGCGTCAAAACAGAAATTAAGTTAGTCAGATTTCGGCCGATAGTCAGAAGAAGCAGACGTAGGGTTCCTTCGCTTCTAAGATACTGACTTCTCAATGAGAGGCTAGAGACCCTTTTGGGTTGTGTTTTTTTTAATGAAGAATATGAAAAACAAATAAGTCTTGCTTAATTATTAACCAAAAAATAAACACAGACGACGAGCCCAGAAGAAGGAAGAATCGGCCCAGAGGAAGATGGCCAGCGATGAAGTAAGAACAAGCGACCATCTCCTCTCCTCTTCTCACTCCCAATTATATACCCGATAGGTAATGGGGTATATAACAATACATCATTTGATCAAAGCAGTTCAGATCATGGTAGGTATCTAGCTGTGGTGTTATCTATCCATTCTCTGATATATATATATATATATATATATATATATATATATATTATAATGTAGTTGTGGTTCCAACGGGAGAAAATTCAATATTTTATAAAAAAGAAAGTCTGCAAAATGTATTATGTTCTCAGAATTTTTTTTTAATTCTTGTTATCTTACATATGCGACACGTGTTTCTGATCTGTTGTCTTCTTCAGGCATTGAATTATTATTTTGGCAGAATATGTCCGATATTTGATTGGTTGTGTGTGTTTCTGCAACTTTTCTATTATAATAAGGATATATATATATATATATATATATATATATATATATATATATATATATATCATCGAGAGATGGATCAGTTTCTGGTTCTCTGTTCTTTTTATGAGAGACACCCGTGGTTGTGCCCTCATATTTAATCTCTTACTTCTTTCTGGGGTAATGTTATATACTCGTTTAACTAGGGTATATATATGGCGAGAAGCGAACAGAGCAGATGGTATCTTACTGGTTCTTTTTCGTCGATGGCCATCTTTCTCCTTGACGCCTTCCTTCTTCTGGGCTGGGTTGTCTGTAATTATTTCTTGGTTGGTAACAGGGTTGGTAATAATTAAAACTTAGTCAAGACTTAGTTTGTTTTTCAAGACGTCTATTCTTTGATAAAACCCGAAGCCCAAAAGGGTTTCAACCGCGTGGTGAGAAGTTGGCATCTTAGGAGCAAACGATCCTTACGTCTGCTCCTTTTGACTAACGGCTAAAATCTAACTAACTAAACCAGTTCACTTTCACACACCTTTCCTTCAGCCAATCTGAAGTCGGCGCGTAGGTCAGCGAAAGGTGAACTGCCGTCAATAACTTTTTTGAACGGTTAATGGTAATTTTCCATTTACCATACTGTTATTTGATTTTTACTACACTTACAGACATAATTCGTAGACAACCTACGTATTATGTAACAGAAGCTCGCTGGTATTTCTTATTATCTTCTGTTTCTTGCTTAGCAGGGGGATTTCTATTTCTTCTCACTTCTTCTACTGGTCTTTTGTTGACGGGTCAGGTGAAGTTATCTGGTTATGCCAAGGTTGTCATTTGTTTTTAGAGACAAGCACAAGGTATATAGTTTTTGGTGATGACATTTTTATTAACTTTAAAACTAGACCTTATCTTAGGATTTTCTCAACCGCATACGGGGAGACGCTCGCTAAGCGGTTCTCACATCATAAGGGTTCGCGACTGGCTATCTAACTAAAAACCTTTCTATCCCCACCGATCGCGTAACCGGAAAGAAGGTTACACAAAGGTAATCTCGCTTCAATCGCCTAAAGGTTCAGATTTTAATTCAACAATACCTGAATTCAAAATCTGTTTCTACACTAACCGTCTAAAAAGCGGCGGTTCGGACTATTGTTCTTATCTTTTTTATTGTACACACAACGTTTCGGCCGCCTTTCTCACCGGCCTTCTTCGGGTGACTTTTATCTTTTGTCTTAGGAAATATTGAACTGAACTCCTTATTCATCGAAATATTTTAGCAATAATTTTTTTTAAAGATCAAGCATTCTATTTTTAAATCGAAAAATAAGAGACAGACCTAATATATCATTTTGTGTCTTCGGGCAGCGACTTCTCTGAATTGTGTCGAATTAGGGAGAACTTTCGCTCCGTCTGTCGAGTTAGGGGGCGGTCGCCCCAACTGAAGCTTTTCAGCTAAATGGGCCTTTTTATAATTGTTTTTGTGTGTCTACGTGTTTCTTAAGGTAAAATATTCATCAAATATCAGGTGATTTGTCATGACGTAAATTATCGGATGATTTTATTACATTCCGATGGCGTACATATTTTCAATGGAATTTAAACCATATTGTTGCTAAAATATTTCTAAACTAATATTTATTCGATTATCTTTTGTTTACATAATTCTAAACTTAACTTATACAATTGTAAAATTACTTGTTTCAGAAAACTTAATTATTTTAATGTATCCAATTCCACATGCACGTAAATAGGGGGGCCAAACTTCTCATACGGTTGCTTTTCTCACCGGCCTTTATCGGATTACTTTTGTCTTTTGTCCCAGGGAATATTGAACTGAACTTTTCATTCATCTAATTATTTTTAGCAATCATTTTTTAGAAAGAGCAAGAATTCTTTTTTTAAATCAAAAAATATAAATTTCTGCCCACACCCCAAAAAATAAAACAAACAAACAAATGTCTTAATTTGTGATACTGTGCAGGTTTTTGAATAGTGATTTTCACTTAGCGGAGTTAGTGAAACACAATCTTTTCCCGCCAATCCAATATTCCCGCGCAAATCCAATATTTTCTCGCCATCATCCCAGTTTGTGGCGAACAATGCACAGCAAATATCAATACGGGGGACTGGAATAGCCAAAATAAAAAAAATGTCTCTCTTGAAAAGTAGAAGAAAAAATATAAATAAATGAAATTAAATAAAAAAATTTGTTGCATTGGTTTTTGAAAAGCGACAATTCTATTCCCTTTCCTGCAATAGCCGACCGAACCGGGATGGAAATATAGTGAGAAGAAGCGTCTCCATATCACAAATAATTCGTCTCGTATTCGGCCGGGCCCGGTTTAAATTTAGATCTTCTCCTCTTCAGTTGAAACAGGGGAAAAATCAATATCCCCAGCTCAAAAGACAAGAAAGTTTGCTGAAGACTCACTTTTACTGATCCTCGTATGTAAGGCAAAAGTTGGACTGTTTATTAAAAAAATAGGTACAAATGCAAAATAGCGCACAAGAGATGATAACATTAACATCGCATTCTACGTATAAATAGCATTAAATTACGGAAACTCCCGAAGTAGCCTAACCTTGTTTGAGATACGACTGTGCTACTAAACAGCGCTGGGTAGCGTCGTCAGTTATGTTACTATTAACTGGTTCATTGGGGGGTCGGGTCTTTCAACATAATACCCCCTCGCCAGTTAGATACCATTAGTGATTATCAAACCCTAATGCGCTACCTGTTTGTCTAACGCTAACAGAACAAATGGCTTTAAATAGAGTTTTGCCAACGCAGACCTCGGCTCCTGTACATCTGTTTGGTTAACACTGACCCTAACACTAACCCTAACCCTAAAACTAACCCTAATCCTTACCCTAATCCTAATCCTAGCGTCCCAAAGGTTTCGTGTATTTCCGTGAAATGAAATAAAATTTAATGCTTTTTATACGTAATTTAATATTATCTCTTGAGCGTGATTCTGCATTAGTACCAAAAATTGAAACAAAGAATAGTTTATTAGTCTGTATTTTGAGATGAGGCTTGATGAGAATAATTTTGATTTTTCGGACTGTTGTTCTAATCTTTATTGTGGTATGTATAAACAGAATGTTTCAGCCGATGTATCCTCCGGGCTTCCTGGGGTGTTCCCTGTGTATCCAAGTATTGTAATTATCGAACCTGGGAAATCATTTTTAATACTTTGACTGTTGATCAACCAGGCGTCGAGAAGATCTTATTCAAATAATTAAGTCAAACTATATACATACCACAATAAAGATGAAGACAACAATTCGAAAAATTAAAACAATGAATGGGTGGATGGTAATGACGACGTGAGTGTTGTGTTATGTTATGATATATACGAACGCTTTTTGAAATCATAGTTTATTGAAATGACAAAGCACGTATGCCAACATCATCTATTAACAGATGGCACTAAATAAACAAAACTCAAAATTGAATGTAAAACCTGTGATAACTACGTCAACCCAGTTGTGTGACTCAAAGGCTGCATGGGATATACAATCAACGAGGAAATTATTCGCACACCTATGAATTTTGAATATTTTTATGCATTTCTCAGAATCTAATGAACGCATGATACCAGTTTATATATATATATATATATATATATATATATATATATATATATATATATGCACAAGAAACTGCATATATATATATAGATATAGATAGATAGATAGATAGAAAGTGTGTCAAAAAGTATCGATATTTTTTGTACTTTTTGACACATATTCTGAAAAAAAATAGCGTTCCATTCATTGTTCATTTCTATCTTGGTAAATACAGCTTCAATCTCGATACTTTTATGAACGCCTTATATATATATTATATATATATATATATATATATATATATATATATATGTATATGTATATATATATGCACAAGAAACTGCGTGGGGTCTTGAACAAGTCGTGGAAACAGCACCCCACAATGAAGCAGCTGTACGACCACCTGCCTCATATCTCACAAACCATCCAAGCTAGACGGACAAAAAATTAGCTAATGGTAATTTTCCACTCAACTCCCACCGATTTTGAAATTTTAACGAACTCAATTCAAATTCTATCTACACTACTTACACAATTCATAGGCTACCCATCAATTATGTAGCAACCTTAGCTTTGGAGTATCCTCGTATCTATCTATCTTAGTCTACAAACATCATTTACACTAAACTATGAAAGTTTCTGTGATTTCTAAATATTTTGGAGACCTTAACTTTGGGATTACCCTCGTAATAATGATTAACTGAGATGCCCCCGCGGAGTGCAAATCATAATATGAACGAACCGACCGAAAACAAAAATAAAAAAAAGAAAGGAATGAGCCGTCTATACACCAGGCGATATCCCCCCAACCTTCATCGCCCCTGTCGTATATAAACACAGTCTATGGTGAAGGGGAGTGGACAGAATGATGACGATGGTGTTGTTAAGTTCTTTGAATGACCAGTGGTCAGTGAAATGGAAAAAAAGAAAAACAATTGTTTGGCCCGTAAGGAAAACGATGGACGTTTTCTTTGTCTACAACGAATGATTTTATGATGAACCAGTTATTGGGAAAATGTCTAAAAAGGTGTGACCCGTTCATGTAGTGTCCGTGTATACCATTTGCTATACGTATGCTATGATGGAAACCATTTATAAAAGTGACTGCTTCTATCCCCCCCTCTCTCTCTCTCTCTCTCTCTCTCTCTCTCTCTCTCTCTCTCTCTCTCTCTCCTGTGTGTATATATATATATATATATATATATATATATACATGCTATGATGGAAACCGTTTATAAAAGTGACTGCTCTCTCTCTCTCTCTCTCTCTCTCTCTCTCTCTCTCTCTCTCTCTCTCTCTCTCTCTCTCTCTCTCTCTGTATATATATATATGCTATGATGGAAACCATTTATAAAAGTGACTGCTTCTATCCTCTCTCTCTCTCTCTCTCTCTCTCTCTCTCTCTCTCTCTCTCTCTCTCTCTCTCTCTCTCTCTCTCTCTCTATGATGGAAACCATTTATAAAAGTGACTCTTCTCTCTCTCTCTCTCTCTCTCTCTCTCTCTCTCTCTCTCTCTCTCTCTCCATCATAGCATATATATATATATATATATATATATATAGGGAGAGAGAGAGAAGCAGTCACTTTTATAAATGGTTTCCACCATAGCATATATATATATATTACAGAGAGAGAGAGAGAGAGAGAAGAGAAGAGAGTGAGAGAGAGAGGGGGACGCATACAGAGACTGGCAGGCAGACAATAGACAAAAAGAGTGACTTTTATAACTAGTTTCCATCATAGCATTACTCGCCTGTCGCTGTTTACAGATTTGAGTTCTCTGGTGATTGTAAAAACATACCCCCGTAAGTATGTATCAATTAATTGTTCCCCCCAGACTGGCAGTCGCTGATGGCCGCAAGGGTAGGGAACTTGATGACGAACATTCTGTTGGATTTCGATCCCGGCTAGAAGTAGCTGTTAAAAAGTCGAGCCGCAGTGACGAGAAGTAAACTTCCAAGCACGTGTCTGTGGATATATATATATATATATAATATATATATATATATATATATAATAAAATAGATATATATATAATAAAATAAAGGTTTTACATATCTATCTATTTGTGACAAAGGAACATTCACGATCATTTGTCACCAAATAAATAGATATATAAAACCTTTATATATTTATATATATATATCTATATATTTATCTCATTATATATAACAGCTCTATTTTATATTGAGCACTCTACCAATAATACTGCGTTTGGCACACCGTTTCAGTAAAAGCTGAAACAGTGACAATCCCAATCTAAGTATATATATATATATATATATATATATATATATATATATATATATATATGTGTGTGTGTGTGTGTGTGTGTGTGTGTGTGTGTGTAAAGTTTTAAATTTTTGAATATTTCTGATGATCAAAAATAGGGAACTTTATTCATTTGTGTGTGGGTTTTTGGTTTTTTGTTTTTTTTTTTTTTGTTTTTGTTTTTTTTGTTTTTTAGATTTCCTTATTTCTTTGTTCTTTGTAATTCTTTTCCTTCTTGATTGGCCTAATTTTTTCTTCGTTTTCTTTTTTAAAAATTCTTCTCTTTTTGTTTTTTACTAATTATAAAAGTTCTATCATTTCTTCTGGCTCGTATATCTTTTTTCTTGATCCGTATTTTTTAATGTCTTTTTTTTTTTTTTTTTTTCATTTTATTGTGTAATGTTGTGTAAAGTTATTGTCCAATGCATTTTTATAGTAAAAATCATTGTCCAATGCATTTTTTATAGTAAAAAATCATTTCCAAAGCATTTTTATAGTTAAAAATAATTTCTAATGCATTTCTATAGTAAAACTCATTGTCCAATGCATTTTTATAGTAAAAATCATTGAAAGAGGATTTGAGGGATTCTAGTGACGAGGAAGTGAAATCTATAGCGAATAAGTAGCTGAAAGAACAGAGCAGAGATACATGCTCTCATTCGAAGATGGAACATTACTATTGAGAGAAACGGTGACTATGTGGAGAAGTAGGGATGGGATCCACAGAGGACCAGCTTCATTTTGATGTATGTCCTAAACAAAATGGCATTAATTTTTTACTAACCCTTGTATATGTATATATATATATATATATATATATATATGTGTGTGTGTGTGTGTGTGTGTGTGTGTGTGTGTGTGCCTTTGGTTAACAACCATATAGATGATAGAAATAGCGAAAGGAATTGACTGAAAAATTGCAACTGCCGAATCCCTGAAATGTGCCCCATAAAAGGAAAGTGTTTCACCAAAGGTGTAGTTTACCTACCATCGGTATCATGGTGTTGTTCCCATTTAGCTTTTTTTCGAGTTTTTCTGTCAAAGACCAAATGGTTCAGTCATACAGTAGCACTGATATGGCTACAACTGAAAATAATTCTTGTATTATCTTATCAGAGAGATCGGATTTCCATATGATCGATAATCTAACTATAGCAGTCTATGTCTTTCCTGTCTATATTGACATCGCTTTCTGTGGATGAGATGCAAACGTTGTTAGTTTGGGTAGTTGATTGATTGTATTATCTCCGTTATTCGGACTATTGTCCTCATCTTCATTGTTATCTGTACTACGTTGTAGAACTCGGAAACATTCTCGAACTCAGGAAACTTCTTTTCGAACACGGGAACCTTCTTGCCGTAATCGGGAACCTTCTTGTTGTAATGGGAGCAATCACGACAAGAAATACCTGAAGAAGGCCGGAGGGCACATCAGCCGAAACATTGTACAGATAACAATGTAGATGAGGATAATAGTCCGATAATGCAGATAATATTAATCATCAAGTTACATCTCAAACATTCAGAGAAATTGATTTATTGTATTTTTTTTCTGTTGGTATACCCGAAGCAAATAAAGATGAAACACGAATCAAAACTCCATGACATGCTATACTCTACTTTGACCTTTGTTAGACGGGGGTCGGGAGGTCCTCTATGATCAGTCGGCTGGTCACGTTAAGCCCTAGCACCTATATGATTGTCGCAATACTATTGCCCTTATGGCAAGTCAGAACCCTTTGTATCATATATGTGCTAGAAGGCGGTGGCCGAGGGTCTTAATATACTGGGTATAACGTTAAACTCTATCTGATGGTGAAGTTCTAATTCTTGAGCTCTAGGAAACGTGGAGCATCCTTTCATCACCATTACACCCAGGTCCACTCTGACCCGGAGTGGTAGTACCTGCTATGGTCCCATCTATGGGTTAAATAGAACAAAAATATGTTTTAAAAATATGTTAAAAAATGAGTTTAAAAAATCTGAACACGTATCAAGCATAAATAGAACAAAACGTCTTCGGTATAAAATAACCCAACAAGGATTGTCATGCCGTAAATCCAACCAATCATACTTTGCGTATATTTACATCGCTTTCTGTTGGTGATATATAGACTTTGTTAGCTTGGGTAGTTGATTTATTGTATTTAATTAATTTTTTTTCTGTTGGTCGTAAAAGTTGTTGTTGGTCAAGTGTTAATACAGACTTGACAGGTTACCCGAAGCAAGTAAAGATTAAAGAAACACGAATCAAAACCGAAGAATGTTAAGGCTTGTGTTTTCTGTGGTTGATGTCTTAATTCCCAACGGAAACTGAAAGTCTTCCATCTTTAATTAACAATTTGTTTTATCATTTCAAAGAAGAAAGAAACCCTAAAAAAGATTAGCCAATCAAATTACAGAAGTTAAAGGCTTTACTTCCGGCAATGGCGGCAACACTTCCTTTTATTGAAATCAGTTGAACTTTGATTGAAACGTAATTTAATTAACTTTCTTTTCTTTTTTTTTTTTTTGGTTTTTGTTTATGAAAATATTTTCATTGTTTATTTCTCTGCGAGCCGAGACTATCAGTTACTAAGCATCGTTGACTTTATGTCTTTGCTACCCATACTTAGATATATATAAGCTGAATCAATGATATTGAGCACTCATTACTTATGAACATAGCAAACTATACTAGCAAATGAAATATATATATATGGTGTAAAGGTTAGAGTCGAGACGAGTTCAATTCCTGGACGAAGCTGTTTGCATTTCACATGGCACTAATACCCTTGGGGAAAGGTATGAATACAATTCTCTCTCCAGCTATGGGTAAATAGCAGGGCAGACTGTGCTCTTTAACTAAGGCTAGGTAACCAGTCTAGGAGAAGGAAAACTCTGAACTCAAACCTGTTAAACTCCGCTAACGAAATTGACCTTGTGTGGCAACGTGCGTTTTTTCGGCATATCAAACACTTTCGGGTCATTTAATGCCGAAAAAATACATTTTGATGCAAATTTTTATGTTTCAAGTTTTTAATATAATCAAATCGCTATAATTGATAAATAATTTTCATTAACTTAATTTGGTTTGCTTTGGTTAGATAACCAGTCTAGGAGAAGGAAAACTCTGAACTCAAACCTGTTGAACTCCGCTTACGAAATTGACCTTGTATGGCACCCTGCTCGTGCGGAGAGGCTGGTATATATAATATATATATATATATATATATAGAGAGAGAGAGAGAGAGAGATAATATGGTTTGGTTTGGTTTGTTTGATTTGTTTTTTACGGCATATCAAACACTTTCGGGTCATTTAATGCCGAAAAAAGACATTTTGATGCAAGTTTTTGTTTCAAGTTTTTAATATATTCAAATAGCTATGACTGATAAATAAAGTAAAGTAAATAAAGTCGACGGGGCGGCCTAAAGTCGGTATCAGCCAGACAGCGAGGGAGTCTATCTACTTTTCACTAGTGCTAGATCAAGGAGACATTTTGGCGTCAGAGGTGGAGCGCTACACCTACCACCAGCTCGTCACTTTACCGCATAGATCCTTGTGCTACTCATACGCTGAGTTGGCGAGGGCCGGTATCGAACAAGCAACCTTGTGGTTTCTAGCCGAACGCTCTACCGACTGATCTAACCCGAATCAAAACCGAAGAATGTTAAGGCTTGTGTTTCATTAACTTCGTTTGGTTTGCTTTTGTTTGATTCGGCTTGGTTTGTTTAATGGCATAATAATCCTGTGGGTTATTTAATGCCAAAAACCGTTAGAGTGTGAGTATAGATGCTATACTTATTTATAAACAGTGGTCAATATCATTGATAGAGCATTTTGTATTAAATGAAGGTAGCGTGGACATGGAGTCAACGGTGCCTGGTTATTGACAGTTTTTCGCCTATGCAATATTCAGATCAAGTGGGGAATTAGATTCAGTGGTTTATATATATATATAAGTAAAGTAAAGTTATCGGGGCGGCCTAATGTCGGTATCAGCCAATCAGCGAGGGTGTCTATCCCCTTTTCACTAGCGCTAGACCAAGGAGATTGTTTTTTGCATCTGAGGTGGAGCACCACACCTACCATCAGCTCCTTAATTTACCTTACAGATCCCTGTGCTACTCATACGCTGAGTTGGCGAGGACCGAGATCGAACTAGGAAAATTGTGGTTTCTAGCCGATCACCCTACCGACTGAGCTAACCAGAGAGAGAGAGAGAGAGAGAGAGAGAGAGAGAGAGAGAGAGAGAGAGAGAGAATCCAAATGACACGGTAAGGGATGATTTTATTATGGATCATCGAAATCTCACTGTACAACCATACTGTATGCTCTTGTATGGAAATATATATATTCATACGAAGATTTTATAAATCCCTAAGAAGCTCAATGTATAATAAGGAATAAATTAATTATATACAGAGCAATATTTAACTTTCAAAGAAAGAAAAACTTAATAAAGCGTCATCCTGCTATAATTTTATTTCGACTAGAAACTCAAAATGAGTCTAGCCTCTTCAGACAGATTTTACAAATATTTGTAAAACCTGTAATATATATATTATATATATATATATGTGTGTGTGTGTGTGTGTGTGTGTGTGTGTGTGTGTGTAAGCCCTGAAGAATATGGCGCCGACGAGTTAGCAAGTAAGAACCCTTATTTCAACATCTATCCTCTTCTGTCTGTCTGTCATCTCTCTCTCTCTCTCTCTCTCTCTCTCTCTCTCTCTCTCTCTCTCTCTCTCTCTCTCTTATATCATATAACAGTATGCAAAACAAAAATGCACAAAAATGCTATGTATAAATCTATATATATTAAAAAGGGCAGTTAAAGTGTATGTACGTATGTCCGGGGGAAACTATGAAAATACAACAATTAACAACAAAGCAAATATATGTATATACATTAAATATCACCGGTTCTTGCTTTTTGGGCAAAATTTACGAAGATATCTAAAAATTAAAATATGCATGATAATAATGGATCTTCGAGACTAACTTGCTAACCATTACACCACTTTTTGACCCCCATTTACCAAAACTAGCGTGTGTCTATTTAAACGTGTATTTAGCCAAACTCTCCATGATGACTCTAAGATTCAATTGATTGATTTTGTCGGCAAGTGTTATTTTATGCCTACAAGATAAGACATTTATTATACATCAGACTAACTTGCTAACCATTGCACCACTTTTTGTCCCCCCTCTATCTAGGTGATGCTGGGTAGCTGATTCTAGTGTGTAATAAACATAGGCATAAAATAACCCTTGTTGAATTGACATACCGATAAAATCCATCAATCAATCTTTGACTTTGTTTCATGATGGAGAGTTTGGCTGAATACACATTCCTACCTAAATAGAATATCATGAAAGTGTTTGTTTGTATTTTTCGGACTATTGTCCTCATCTTCATTGTTATCTGTACAACGTTTCGGCCGATGTGCCCTCCGGCCTTCTTCCGGTATTTCTTGTCGGACTCGGGAACCTTCTTGGAATCGGGAACCATCTCGGACTCGGGGACCTTCTTGTCGTAATCGGTAGCCATCACGGAACTTTGAACCAAATACTTTATTCAGTCTACGGGGTATCCTGTTCTCATTCCGCTAACCATAGCTGGGGTACAGGTGTTAAGCTGTTTTAATTATTATTCTATGTTACTGCTGTATTTGACCAGGATTGAACCTGCAGTCTAGAGATAACTGTCACTTGGAAATGTTTTACCTCACTCCTTTATCCACTAGGCTATGTGTCTATTCATGAAAGTGTGTTGTTATACGGTGAACCCAACGGATTGGCGAGTCGTCTAGTCATGATTAAGCCACTCACTAATTATTTATCTGACATACGGTTACATAATTTATGAACAGTCATAATTTATGAGCGTACCTGTCGTTAGAAATTTGAATTAGGTCCGTTAACTCAAAATCATGGGGTCCATGGAAAGTTACTGACAGTTGTGACGGTAAATTACCTTTGACCCTTTTGAAAAATGCGCGCGATCGGATTTCAAGGAGCGTAGACATGTTGTCAGCTCCCAGGTCGGTCTCCCCGCGGCGGAATCAAAATGGGCAGGGTTGAGAATAAAGCTTTATCATAAAGAACACTAAGTCTTGTCATTAATTAAATGTTAAAACAAGAAATATTCAGCCCAACCTGTAAGAAGAATTAACAAAAAAGAAAATCAACCCAGCCGTAAGTAAGCCCAACCAGAGAATATGGCGGCTAGCCAAGTTAGACGACCTAGATGAAGAGGCAGTAACCAGAATGAGTAAACAAGTAAGTAAACTATCATCTCTAGTCTGTCTGTCTGTCTGTCTGTCTCTCTCTCTCTCTCTCTCTTATATACGAGATGACTCTCTCTATTACATGCCCGATGTTGTATAAGGGCTATATAACAATACAACTGCACAAAAATGGTATTTATCTTCTTCTTTTCGTTGGGGGGGAGCAATGTCAGTATCAGCCAACAGCGAAGGAGTTTATCCCCTTTTCACTAGCGCTAGACCAAGGAGATTTTTTCGGCGTCTGAGGCGGAGCACCACACCTACCACCAGCTCCTCACTTTACCACACAGATCACTGTGCTACTTATACGCTGAGTTGGCGAGCGCCGGTATCGAACCAGGAACTTACGGTTCCTAGACACTGATGTGTAATAAATGTCTTATCTTGTAGGCATAAAATAACCCTTGTCGAGTTGACACGCCGACAAAATCAATCAATCAATGAATCTTAGAGTTAGTCCATCATGGAGAGTTTGGCTAAATACACGTTCCTTCCTTAATAGACACACGCTAGAATCAGCTACCCAGCATCACCTAGGTAAAGGGGGTGGTCAAAAAGTGGTGTAATCGTTAGCAAGTTAGTCTCGAAGATCCATTATTATCATGCATATTTTAATTTTTAGATATTATTTCTCTCAATATTAGTATTATCTGCGTTATTCGGACTATTGTCCTCATCTTTATTGTTATTTGTACAACGTTTCGGCTGATATGCCCTCCGGCCTTCTTCATATATTTCTTTTCGAACTCGGGAACCTTCTTTTCGAACTCGGGAACTTCTTTCGAATCGGGAACCTTCTTGTCGTAAATGGGAGCTATCACGGAACTTTTAACCTAACCCTTTATTCAGTCCACGTGGGTATCCTGTTCTCATTCGCTAACCATATCTGGGGTAGGAGTTGTGTTAATTATTTTTCTATGTTACGCCGCCGCTCAGGATTGAACCCGGAATCCAGAGATAACTGTCACTTAGAACTGTCTTAACCTAACTACCTTATCCACTAGGCCATGTGTCCCAATATCTTCGTAAATACACGTTCCTTTCTAAATAGACACACCAATGTCATGAAAGTGTTTTGTTATGCTGGGAGCCCAACGGATTGGTGAGTCGTCTAGTCATAATTAAACCATGTCCTCAAGTCCAGTTCGTAATTATTTATCTGGTCATCGTTTTCGTCTTCGTCGTCGTCGTCGTCGTTTGTCGTTGTTGTATCAAAGGACTTCCGGTCAAGACTGAAAGATGAAGAAACCTGACAATGCTACAAACTATTGGTTTACATCTAAGTCACAAAACACGAAAGTTGCGTGACTAAAGCACTTTGACCAATTTCTACCAATGTTACTTTTGCTACTAATACAACTTCAGCAAACTCAGTAACAGCTTTTTGTTTCTATGACTTTCAATAGTGTTGGTTGGTTGGTTGGTTGGTTGTTTTTACGGCATGTCAACCCTTCTTGAGTCATTTTATGCCGAAGACGTTTTCTTTTATTCATTATTGACTGGTACTCATTTTTTTACTCAGTAACTGCAGTTTATGTATGGGGAAAAATAGAGGGGGAAAATAGGGATTTAACTCAACAAGTTTTTTGTTGGGAGGGGGGGGCAAACAGAAGCGAGTCCAACGCCTTCTCGCAGGCTAAACTTTCTCTTTGCAAACACCGACTTCTTCTTTCTTCTTCTTCTTCTTCTTCTTTTCCTTCGTCGTCGTCGAATCTCCTAGCAGCTACCGTAGCAACACACGTTTCTGCACTCATTCGGGTGAGGGCATCACTCGTTTCATCGCCCCATCCATCGCCATCGGCATTTTATTACGCCCACTGCTACACGAAGCTAACCACACACTGGCAGGTGTCCCACAAATTTTCCTCACAGGAAAGTTGTGAGAACTTCAGGAATGCCTGGAACCACATTATGTTTCTATGACTCCCAATATTGGTCACATTACTTTTGCTGTAATTTTGACAACACTTTTCACGTCAGGCGTTCGGCATTTGACCCCTATATTACAAAAATGGAAGAAAGGGGTCAGTTAATAATGGAAGCAGATAAAAATTGACCTAATTCCAAAGACAAAGGTCTCTTTAGTCTGTCTCTTGAAGTATCCATGTAATTGTTTTTCTTCCCATTTCTGTTTTCTTGTTTTTGTTCTATTTGAGCTCGTTCATATGTTGCACTTTTTTTCTGACCGCTGTAATTAGTTTTCTTTGCTCTTTTTAGTGTATTCTTCGAGTGCTCAAATTGTTACCGCTACACAATCTTCAATGCTGGCGAGACCTATTTCTCCTTATTTTCTTGACACATATAGTCTGTCTGTGTCGTCTGTCGGGTGTAATGCTTTGTGCATGGTCATAAGTTTCTTTTTCTTTGGTTCCATCTGTCAGGGTTCCTCTCTTGGCCATTTTAAGATTGGTCCAGAGTATTTTAAAAGGGAAACAGCCCAGGTGTTTATTCCATTGAAAATATTTCTGCTCCATAGTTTAGTTTGTAGAAGTTTTCTTGTCTTCCTAGGATATTATTTTTTCACTGTTCCTTTCATCTTTGTTTGATTGATGGTGTCCGCTTCAAGTATTCCCAACTATTTGTAATCCTCCTTTTCTCTAAATGACCTTATTTCTTCATGATTCGGTAGTTTTATTTCCAACACTGTTTTCCCCTTTTTTATCACGAGTATGGCACAATTGTCGATGCCGAATTCCATTCCTATATCCTTTAATAATAATAATAATAATAATAATAATAATAATAATAATAATTGAGTTTTTCACACCAGCGATAGCTGATGGTATTTCACTGGAGTCTGAGTGAAAACAAATCTCCTCAGGTCTCCAGGACTCTTCTGATATTCTAGCCGATTTCAGCAAGGCAGTAATCTGGATTAGCTCAATTCTTCCTCAGATTTTCAGATCCTTCAGTGTTTTTTCTAAGCTTTTTGGGACTGTTCCAAGTGCGCCAACTACAATTGGTATCACTTTGGCCCTCATATTCCTACAGCTTTTTCAATTCTCTGGCAAGGTCCAGGTATTTGTCATATTTTCGTTTTCCTTAATCTTCACCCTGTGATCTGCTGGAACCGCAAAGTTCAGCACTTGTCAAGTTTCTTTTTTGTTGTTGTTGTTAATCAATACTAGGTCTGGTCTCTTTGCTGGGATAGGGTGATCCGTCTTTATCTCGAAGTCGCAGAGAATTTTATTGCGTTTGATTCTCAAGAACAGATTCTGGTTTATGCATATATCATTTTGTTGTATTGTCAAAATTTAATTTTTTGCATAATTCCCAGTGGATCACATTCCCAACGCTGTCGTGCCTAGCTTTGTATTCCCGTTATGCTAGTTTTCTACATTCGCTTAATACACTGTTTATGGTCTCATGTCTGTCACCACACAGTCTCCATTTACTGTTTTGTTGTGTCTTAACAATTTATTATTATTATTATTATTATTATTATTATTATTATTATTATTATTATTATTATTATTATCAACTCATGCGATTTTGAATTTTGACCTTTCACCTAAGCTTATTATGATTTTTGGCACGTATCCCAGAATTCCCAACTTCTGCACCATTCCATTCAGCTATTGTTTACATGCCATTTTTCCCGCTTTTTTTACCCGCCATCTTGTACTCTGAATCTGCTGAACTAATACACTGCAAATTTTCTTGTAATTCTTCTGTATACTGTTGGACCAATCTTTTTTTTTCTTTAGAGAAAGAGAGTGTTCTTCTTTCCGCAGAATTAAAGCAAGAATTGTTTGGAATCAGTCCAACCAAAGACGAAATAATCAGTCTTTTCTCCATCTTTTTTTTATTCTTCATCTTTTTTACACGTATTCATTTTTTAAAACTTTTTCCTTCTTTCTTTCTTTTCTGTTTTGTTTTCTTTTGTTACGTATTCTTTCCGTATTGCGTATTGCTATTTGTTATGTGTTAAGCTTTGTTAAGCTCGGCCTAGTCTGACACAAGAACAATAAAATGGAGCATTCTAACTTTTTCTTTCTTCTTTCTGGTTTGTTTTCTTTTGTTACGTATTCTTCTGGTATTGCATATTGCTATTTGTTAAGTGTTAAGCTTTGTGAAGCACAAGAACAATAAAATCGAGCATTCTAACTTTTTCTTTCTTCTTTCTGTTTTTTTTTTCTTTTGTTACGTATTCTTCCCGTACTGCAAATTTATATTTGTTATGTGTTAAGCTTTGTTAAGCTCGGCCTAGTCTGACACAAGAACAATAAAATGGAGGATTCTAACTTTTTCTTTCTGATTTGTTTTGTTTTCTTAGGCATTCTTCCCGTATTGCATTTGTTATGTGTTAAGCTTGTTAAGCTCGGCCTAGTCTGACGCAAGAACAATAAAATTGAGCATTTTACCAGCATTTAAATCACTTAAGTAGTAATATGCAAATCGGGACTTTTAATGATTTCTCTGCGGTAATACATTCAACAAGTTTGACACAAGGACACAAGGAGGTTATCTAACAATATATACCTTTCTATTAAATTCGCTCTATTAACGTATTGAGCACTTCATATTCTTTATAAGCCTGACTTATTCGGTTAATGTTTGTATCGACTGTCGAAATTGCGATTAACTCGATATTCTATTCCACGGCTATCTTCTTATATATATATATATATATATATATATATTATATATATATATATATATGTGTGTGTGTGTGTGTGTGTGTGTGTGTGTGTGTGCGTGCGTGCGTGCGTGTGTGCAAATTATCTTGATTTACCATCTGATGAGACGAAATTTTGGGGAGCTATATTAAATCAATTTGGGTCGAAATAAATTTATTATGGAATTACGGTGTTGAGTTTTTCCTTCCTTTCTAAGATAAATATTGCTCTGCACATAATCTAAAAAGTTTATAATACATTGAGCTCTCTGTAGTGATTTAAAGATTCACTGTATTTATACATACTGGATCATACAATAATAATACAGTGTATCTTAGAAATCACATATAGAATCATCCCTTACTCCAAGTTTTGGATACCTCTCATCTATATATATATTATATATATATATATATATATATATATTATATATATATATATATATATATATATCCGTTCTTATATATCTATCTCCCTTTATTAAAATTTTCTCATCTATTTTAATCTGTTCATAAGTATATCTATATATCGATCTTAATCTTTTTCTTATATATATATATATATATATATATATATATAATATATATATATATCGTTCTTATATATCTATCTCCCTTTACTAAAATTTTCTCATTTATCCTATCTATCTATCTTAATATTTTAATTATCAATATATCTATCTATCCATCTGAGTGTATGTGATTTTCTGTCTCTCTATATCTACCTTGGTTGCATATATATATATATATATATATATATATATTATATATATATATATATATACCTTTATATTTTCTTTCTTTCCACTACATCAATCTCTTCCTTTCTTTTCTTGGTACTTTTCCCGCTTTGTCTTTCCGTGTCTCCTTCTCTTTCCTTATCTATCATCCTCTCAACTGGATTTCTTGTAAACGCATTGTCGTCTCTCTCTCTCTCTCTCTCTCTCTCTCTCTCTCTCTCTCTCTCTCTCTCTCTCTCTCTCTCTCTCTCTCTCTCTCTCTCTCTCTTACTTACGCCCGACCCCCATTGAAGCCAATAAGCGAATGGCCCTCAGTCATGGTCCTGATGCCAAATGTTGCCAAAGTACTTTTCGTGCTGCCTAGATTATGATGACACGTAACACTGCTCTCCGTGCTCCAAGCCCCAGGCCCCTCAATTGCAGCCTAGGACCAATGTCAAACGAGATAAGACCCAACTAAATAATTGCGCAT
>CM042162.1:16301531-16304031 GCA_023376005.1 Doryteuthis pealeii
GCTAGCAGCACTAATATCTATGACAATATCTCGCCAAACATCCCTAACAGTCATCACGCCCAAGAGGTCTTCTGTGTGGCATCCAGAATCCGCCCAGAGCTGATCAATATAGTTCCTTTTTGGACGGCTCATACTGGCGTGTCCATGTTTAGGTTTCCACAGGAGAACGTCACTTATGAATTCGTCTTTGCTTCTCCAGCAGTGTTCAGCATGTCTTGTTCGTCTTACTCTGATGGTCTGTGTGACAGGAGGCAAGTGGCCGTACAGCTGCTTTCTTATGTGGTGCTGTCTTCACGATTTGTTTAGGACAGCACGAAGCATTCTTGTGCAACTCACATCTCTTAGCGCTTCGTTAAAGTCTAAGTGGTGCAGCCGTACAGTAGTACTGATACAACTACGGCTTGGAAAAATTGTTACTTTAACTTATCAGTGAAATCAAATTTCCATATGATTGATAATCAGTCTATAACAGTCTATGCCTTTCATGTACGTGCGTTAACATCGCTTTCTGTGGACGAGATATTACTACCTAGGTACGTGAACTGTTCCACCGATTTTAGGGGTTTACCATCGAGTGTGAAGATGCCTCCATCTAGATATCAATACCCGTGTTCCTTAATTGTAGGACCGTTATCATCTTGCAACACTCGCTGGTTAAAAATCAGACCATCCAAATCGTCCAAGAAGAAATACAAAATGTAAATCCTGATTATTTAGCGTTGCTTATCCGCCAAACTCTTATTTCTTATGAGAGTCATCACATCAGCTAAATAATGGGCCATTCCGTTTTGATTAAAAACAAAGAAAGAGAAGTAAAAAGACATGCTACACAGAAAAAATATAATAGGAAATAAAGAAAGAGGGTAGGGTTAATAAAGAAAAGAGTAGGGACATAAAGAAAGAGAGAGGGGTTAATAAAGAAAAGAGTAGGGAAATAAAGAAAAAGAAAAGAGTAGGGAAATAAAGAAAGAGAGAGGGGTTAAGCGCGGAAGCGATAACGCTAATCTGTTTCAATCGAAGATAATGAAAACATGAAAAGAAGGAAAGAAAAAATAATAAGAAAATAAGTTAGCCGTAGGTGACGACCCCTGATGCCTAAGGACGGAATCCTGGTGAAGGACAGTCCATGACATGCAACACTCCACTTTGACCCTTACTTAGCCTAGACGGGCTTCGGAGAGGCCCCCTCCGATCAATCGGCTGATCCCGTAAAGCCCTAGTACCTATATGATTGTCCCCAACTCTATTGCCCCTAACCCTTTCTATCATATATGTGCTAGAAGGCGGTGACTGAGTGTTACATACTGGAGAGGGGGAGAGATAGACACGGGTAGATAGATGCATAACTTACTTCTTTGGCCATTGGTGATCTCTAGTGGTTTCTATTCTTTCTCCCCATGTTGACTTCTATTTCTAGATTCTTGTTGACTGTTCGTCTTTGATACATTCCTTCTTCTTGGTCAGTCTTGTTGCCAAACATTCATGCAACAACACCATATTTATTTCTTTAAACTTTTATTTACTTAACTAAAATTCTTCTTCTAACTAACACAACACGCGTGTGCTTAATGAGTCCAGCTAAGGCAGATATCTTTTCTGCCTGACGTCCAAGCTGGAATTGACGGGTTAACTTGGTCCCACGTGACTTCACGTACTTCGCGGGCTTTCTGTAATATCCCATGGAAAGCCCCGCCCGTGATATGAAAATATTCAGAAATACAGGGGGGGTGACAATAATCTTATGCAACCGCATAGATTATGCAACATGAGGGTCTTCATGTCTTTAGAATGACCTTAAATTCTATCTGATGATGTGGCTCCAGTTATGGATGGCTGGGGAATGAGGAGCACCCCTTCATCACCATTGTTGCCTGGTCCACTGTGACTAGGAGTGGTAGTACCTGTTAGGGTCCCATCTATGGGTTAATAGAAAAATGTTTTATAAAAAATGTGTTTTAAAAAATTGAGTTTTAAAAGAATTGAATACCCATAAAGCATAAATAGAACAAAACGTCTTCGGCATAAAATAACCCAATAAGGTTGACATGCCGTAAAATTCAACTAATTAAGAATTGAACACGTTTAACTTCAGTAATCTAGCGGAAACCGGTGCTTTAATTATCCATTAATAATGGATTTATTTCAAAACTTTGTCGGCATTAAATGACCCACTGAGGTTGATATGCCGTAAAACAAAACAAACATATTTACTCCATTTGAAATGCGAATGTAACTCAGTTTTATCGGAGTTTACATAGAGTCTGTACAAATAAAACTAAACCGGCTTAATGCTGAGCAAAAATATTAGATTTATTCATCAACATTTGAATGAGGAATGCGAATGTATGTAGATTCTATAAACAGGGAAACCTTCACAATCTTTGCCGACAGCATTATCTTCTTGGTGTGTTTGAATGTGTGTCTTTTGTCAACAAATATGGAAACGTAATGAGGTGGGAACTTTTATTCTCGGTGACCGGTTTACGACTGACTTTATTTA
>CM042162.1:16309031-16351531 GCA_023376005.1 Doryteuthis pealeii
TCCTTCTTCTTCTTCTTCTTGTCTTTATTCCTTCTTCTTCTTGCGTTTATTTCTTCTTCTTCTCATTCTTCTTTTTCTTTTTCATCATCATCATCATCATCTTCTTCATTTTCTTATTCTCCTCCTCCTCCTCCTTTTTGTCTTTATTTCTTCTTCTTCTTCTTCTTCTTCTTCTTCTTCTTCTTCTTGTATTTATTCCTTCTTTTTCTTCTGCTTTATCTTCACCAGCATCATCATCATCATCATCATCATCATCATCATATTATTATTATTATTATTATATTATTATTTTTTCTTCTTTTTGTCTTTATTCATTCATTCATTCATTCTTCTTATTCTTATTCTTATTCTTCTTGCGTTTATTTCTTCTTCTTCTTCTTCTTCTTCTTCTTCTTCCTCCTCCTCCTCCTCCTCCTCCTCCTCCTCTTTATCTACCCCGGAAAAAAATCGAAAGAAAATTCTTGAATGTTAATTTTATTCAAAATACGTCCGCCATTTTATATAAATATCTACTTAAAACGACATCCGGTTTTTTTATTTCCTCGAACCGACATTACCTTTGTCTCTGCGCATGCGTGACACAATCATTACGAACTAAATCTCTTAAAATCTTCTCAATCTAAAAATAAGAAAAGAAAAAATGTTTTTCGAGTGCATTTTAACTTATTAAATATTGATCTTTCTCTTAAATCTAAATTATCTGTTCATGCATGCGCACATGAATCAACAGATATGTCCTTCATAATCTTCCATACTTATAAAACTGCAACTTTTACGACAGAACGCAATAGATAAAAGATAGGTTTAATGAAGTTAAATTTAATAAGTTTACTTTACGTTTCGGGAAAAAAAATCCGTTTGTAGATTTATTGTTTGAAGTTTTCAAAAAGCAGTAAACTCTCTAACAATTTCAGAAAATCTCATTTTTATTTCAAAACTAGCTTAAAGGCCGCCAAGTCGAGCGGCAATTAAGCTAGCTACTGTGGAGGGCTATTGATTGGGTTCTTTAGATTTTACCGCATGTTAACCCTAGGGTAATTCTATGCCAAATAATCCAGGACATGTCACCAAACTATCCTTTTTGGTACGAATAATGTTCAATATATATGAAATAATAATAGAAAAAAAATTGTCTTAGATTCAGTGCCACATCTGGATATTGATATTGCTATGAAGAAATCATTAATAATTTAAAATTGGTTGACTTTCAGACTTTTTCGATAGCATTTTTGGATTTCAAATTTCAGGGGCTTACCTTCTAGTGTGGAGATGTCTTCATCTTGTTTGTAACACATAAACTTTGTCTTATCCGAGTTCACATGGAGGCCAATACCTCTTGCTGCCTTTCATAGATGTGATATTACTACCTAGGTATATGAAGTGGTCTACGAATTTGAGAGGCATACCATCTTGCTTTTTCTTTTGGCGTTTCGTTAGATTCCAAGTGGTGCAGCCATACAATAGCACTGATATGGATACAGCTTGGAAGAATTCTTGTTTTATCCCCGAAATCCAGAATATTCTAAATTCCGAAAAATGTTTGGTACCAACAATATGAGATAAGATTCCAAATGGTGCAGCCATACAGTAGCACTGACACGGTTACAGCTTCTTCTTCTTCTTCTTCTTCTTCTTCTCTTCTTCTTCTTCTTCTTCTTCTTCTTCTTCTTCTTGCGTTTATTTCTTCTTCTTCTCATTCTTCTTTTTCTTTTTCATCATCATCATCATCATCTTCTTCTTCTTCTTCTTCTTCTCCTCCTTCTTGTCTTTATTTCTTCTTTTCTTCTTCTTCTTCTTCTTCTTCTTCTTCTTCTTGCGTTTATTCCTTCTTTTTCTTCTTTTTTTTTCATCATCATCATCATCATATTATTATTATTATTATTATTATTATTATTATTATTTCTTCTTCTTCTGTCTGTCTTTATTCATTCATTCATTCATTCTTATTATTATTATTCTTATTCTTCCTCCTCCTCCTCCTCCTCCTCCCCATCTTCCCCCAGCTTTAGAAGAATTCTCGCTTTATCCCCAAAATGCATAATATTATAAATTTCGAAGAATGTTTGAATCTCAGATAAGAGTCCAAGTGGTGCAGACATACAGTAGCACTCACACGGCTACAGCTTGGAATAATTCTTGCTATTCCCTTCGACCCTGGGCATGGTAGGCATTGAAAGAGAAGTAAGTTTCCAGAAGGCCCGATCGATTTGATAAGCGAATAGCTCAATGTCGTGATCGGGGTATGGAGCCATACAGTAGCACTGAGACGGATATAGCTTGCTTGTATTTTTTGTTAATTTGCTGACGTTGTCCAAGTAAAATCACACATCTCTCTCTCTCTCTCTCTCTCTCTCTCTCTCTCTCTCTCTCTCTCTCTCTCTCTCTCTCTCTCTCTCTCATTAAGTCTGTCCGGGTGGATAGCATAACATAATCATGCACGAAATTCAAAATGGCGAAAGACGCATTTTCGATGAATATTCAAATTAACATTCTTATTTTATATCGTGCAATTTTTTAAAAACTTTTCCTAATTTCATTCATTCATTCATTCTTTTTTCTATTTTTTCTATTTCTGTTCGCACCTTTCTTTTTTCTCATCTCTTTTCCTTCTGCATTTTCTTATTACATTCTTCTTTTTTCTTTCTTTCATTTTTATTTTCTTTCTTTCTTCTTCTTCTTCTTCTTCTTCTTCTTCTTCTTCTTCTTCTTCTTCTTCTTCTTCTTCATTTTATGTTTCATTTTCCTACTTCTGTTTCCAATTTTCTTTCCTTTTTTTCTTTTTTCTTTCCTTTTTGTTATGGGTGACTATTTAAGCCAAAACAGGTAGTGAAAGCAACCTGATATCAAATAGCTTGATTCGGCATTAAATGACCCAAAAAGGGTTGATATGCCGTAAAACAAAACAACCAACCAACCTGATATCAAATAGCTTGATTCGGCATTAAATGACCCAAAAAGGGTTGATATGCCGTAAAACAAAACAACCAACCAACCTGATATCAAATAGCTTGATTCGGCATTAAATGACCCAAAAGGGTTGATATGCCGTAAAACAAAAAACAACCAACCAACCTGATATCAAATAGCTTGATTCGGCATTAAATGACCCAAAAAGGGTTGATATGCCGTAAAACAAAACAACCAACCAACCTGATATCAAATAGCTTGATTCGGCATTAAATGACCCGAAAAGGGTTGATATGCCGTAAAACAAAACAATCAACCAGCCTGATATCAAAATGACTTAATTCGGCATTAAATGACCCCAAAAAGGGTTGATATGCCGTAAAACAAAACAACCAACCAACCTGATATCAAATAGCTTGATTCGGCATTAAATGACCCAAAAGGGTTGATATGCCGTAAAACAAAACAATCAACCACCTGATATCAAAATGACTTAATTCGGCATTAAATGACCCAAAAAGGGTTGATATGCCGTAAAACAAAACAACCAACCAACCTGATATCAAATAGCTTGATTCGGCATTAAATGACCCAAAAAGGGTTGATATGCCGTAAAACAAAACAATCAACCAGCCTGATATCAAATAGCTTGATTCGGCATTAAATGACCCAAAAAGGGTTGATATGCCGTAAAACAAAACAACCAACCAACCTGATATCAAATAGCTTGATTCGGCATTAAATGACCCAAAAAGGGTTGATATCCCGTAAAACAAAAAAATAACCAACCCTGACAGACTTAATGAGGAGAGATCATTGCTGCTTAGCGTCGGTGATCAAGCGGGAACTGGGTGCTTTCAACGCTACGGCTAGGAAGAATTCTCGCTTTATGCTCGAAATCTAGAATATTCTAAGTTCGGAAAAGATATTTAGTCCCAAGAATATCAGATAGGAGATTGCGTACCTGTATCGTTATCATCATCAGTAACAGCAGCAGCAGCAGCAGCAGCATCGTTATCGCACAGCCATTACCGTAATTGTTCTTTTCTACACACATTCTTTTACCTTTAACAAAAGGGGAAGTGAGCCTCATTTCGAACTAACAAAATGTCGGAAATAACACTATGTCGACATCTAAGCTATTCACTTCGGCCCTGGCTATGGTAGGCATTGAAGAGGGGAGTAAGTGTCCAGAAGGCTTGATCGAGTTGATAAGCGAACAGCTCAATGCCGTGATCGGGGGATGGATGAAAAGAAAAGAAAAGAAAACCGGCCGGGCTGATCGAATAGAACGAATCAGTTAAAGCCACAAATGATCGTCTGTATCAGCGAGCCGAATAAAAAGAAGCGGCAAAAGCAGTGACGAGACAATGGCGTCGAATTTCGCGTTCGTTTCGCTCTTTTTACCGACATCTGCGCCGCGCCGCTTTTCGTCAATGAAATGGCCAGATTTGCCTGTGAAGGAAAACGCTGAGTGATGAAAACGAACCGGGGATTGAATGGAAGTGACATTGGGATCTAAAGACTAGCGGCCATTTTCTCTTTTTGCTGGCAAATGCCACCTAGCGGATATTAAACTCACCAAAAAGGCGGGGGAATCTAGGCCAATATGTTAGGTATTCGTGAATTAGCAAGTGATTCGAATTTATTTTACAGAACACCGTAAACGACCATATATATATATATATATATATATATATATATATATATATATATATAGAGAGAGAGAGAGAGAGAGAGAGAGAGAGAGAGAGAGAGAGAGCAACCTTTCCTCACAAGGTCAATTTCTTAAGCGGGGTCTAACAGGCTTGAACTTAGAGTTTTCCTTCTTCTAGACTGGTTACCTTGTTACGATTTTATGAGCCATCGTTTAGGCTCCAAGCAAGGGCGCTTGTCCAGCGAAATCCTTGGTAAAGAATCCTTTGGTTGTTCCTTGGTGCTCCTCAGTATTGCAAGTTCTTCGTCTATGATTGCAAATGGACGTCTCTCAGTATCAGTGATGAAGTATTCAACCAGCCACGCATTATGGCTTTTGATTGGCTGAGGTTAAACCACGTGACCTCGCCTAGTCTATAAATTTAAGTGGTGTATTGTAGCCTTATATACCAAAAATATTCCAACATACTTAGCCACGGTTAAAGAGCCCAGTCTGCCCTACAATTTACCGATAACTGGAGGGAGAGTAATTGGATGCATACTTTCCCAAGGTTATTAGCGCTAAGTGAAATACAAATAGTTTGAAAATGTTGAAATGAGGCTTGATAATTAATATTATTTGGATTATTAGGGCTATTGTCTTCATCTGTATTGTTATCTGTACGACGTTTTGGCCAATGTTCCCTCTGGCAAGAAGGTTCCGAGTCCGACAAGAAATAGCTGAAGAAGGCCGGAGGACACATCGGCCGAAACGTTTTAAAATTCACATTAAAAATTCTGACCACAATGGCCTGAATTGAAGTGAACTTTCTAATATTCCAAATCGTTACTAACTGCGCCTGTTTGCGTCCCCCGGTGATCTTTTCTTGAATTGGCTAAAAAGCCTGGAGTTCACGAATCACTTGTTGTGGGGATCGATTTTACAAGAAATCAATTTAGACATTTTTTTTTTTTTAGTTCGATTGATGGTATTTTTATTTTTATTCTTCTTTTTTTCTTTTTTGTTTCTTTTTTTTTTTTTTTTATGTTTTGTTTGTTTGGGTTTTTTTTCGATTGTTGATATTTTTTCTTTCTCTCTTTTCTCTTTTTTTGTGTTTTTTGTTTTTGTTTTTTGTTTTTTTCCTATTCTTTTTCTTTTGTTTTTTCCCTCAATGAATGATAGGAAATTTTGTTAATTTGCTGACGTTGTCCAAGTAAAATCACACATCTCTCTCTCTCTCTCTCTCTCTCTCTCTCTCTCTCTCTCTCTCTCTCTCTCTCTCTCTCTCTCTCTCTCTCTCTGTCCGGGTGGATAGCATAACATAATCATGCACGAAATTCAAAATGGCGGGAGACGCATTTTCGATGAATATTCAAATTAACATTCTTATTTTATATCGTGCAATTTTTTAAAAAGTTTTCTTAATTTCATTCATTCATTCATTCTTTTTTCTATTTTTTTCTATTTCTGTTCGCACCTTTCTTTTTTCTCATCTCTTTTCCTTCTGCATTTTCTTATTTCATTCTTCTTTTTTCTTCCTTTCGTTTTTATTTTCTTTCTTCCTTTCTTTATAATCGATATTTCTTCTTCTTCTTCTTCTTCTTCTTCTTCTTCTTCTTCTTCTTCTTCTTCTTCTTCTTCTTCTTCTTCATTTTATGTTTCATTTACCTACTTCTATTTCCAATTTTCTTTCCTTTTTTCCTTTTTTCTTTTTCCTTTTTGTTATTTGTTCTTCTTTTCCAAACTAATTTCTCTCTACATTCTATTTATTTTTCTTTATTTTTCTTTCTTCTTTCTTCTTTCTTTTCCTTCTTTCTTTTTTTTTCCTTTTTTTCTTTTCCTTTCTTATTTTTCTTTCTTTTCTTTCTGTTTTTATTTTCTATTTTCTTTTCTTTTTTCTTTCTTTCTTTCTTTCTTTCTTTATTTTCTTTTTTTTTTTTTTTTTTCTTTTCTTTCTTTCTTATTTATTTTTCTTTCTTTTTCTTTTTCTTTCTTTTTCTTTCTTTCTTTCTTTATTCTTTCTTTTTTTTCTTTTTTTCTTTCTTTCTTTCTTTCTTCTTTATTTTTCTTTTTTTCTTTCTTTCTTTCTTTCTTCTTTATTTTCTTTCTTTCTTTTTTCTTTTCTTTCTCTTTTCTTTCTTTTTCTTTCTTTCTTTTTTTTTCTTTCTTTCTTCTTCTACTGAATTTCGACTCTAACTTATTTATCCACAACCTTTTTATTATGTGTACTTATGCATGTGTAGGTGCATGCACGCACGCGTGTATGGGCATACGTGTATGTGTATGTGTACATATGTGCATATATGTGTGTGTGCATGTGTGTGTATGTGCGTATGTGTGTGATTGTGTCTGCATTTATGTGTGTATGTGTGTGTGTATGCGTGTGTGTATTGGTCAAACAAGATTCAATCTGTGATGTCAATTCCATCAAATTGGTTCCTTGAGTCGCCTTAATTTTCAAGAGTGCCTCTTATGCATGAACACCAAAACTATTAGGGAAATTAACTCTAGTCCATATGCCTCAGTGGTAGGGCAAAGAATCAAGACCAAAACAAATCAGAATCCTTAATGTTTTGACAGAAAATTCTGACAAATTCTGACAGAAAATTTCTGACCAAAAAATTATTTAATTTCAATTCATAAATACGCACTTGTTAAACTCAGTATACTATTCTTGAAAACTTTTCTTATCAACAAGTATTACTATCTAAAATTCGCCCGCCCTGTCGGCTGGGACGTTAGAATGCACCGACTGCACCTCTGCAGAGGGGTAAGACTCCCCCAATGGGGTCACCTGTTGGCCGTAGGTGGCGACCCGTGATGCTTAAGGATAGAACCCAGGTGGATGAGCAGTGGATGAGGGTCTACATGTCCTGGGAATGTATTGTATTATCCATTAAGAATTGATTTATTTCAAAACTTTATCGGCATTAAATGACCCACTGAGGTTGATATGCCGTAAAACAAAACCAAACCAAACTAAACTAAAATTCGCCAAAACAACTCCCAGCACTTATATGATGGAGGTGCGTGGTGTAATGGTTAGAGTTTAAGGAAATGGACTCGTCGACCCGAGTTCAAATCCTTGAAGAGGCTGTTTACATTTAACATAGCGCTAATACCCTTTGGAAAAGGTATGAATTCAAATAGTCTCCCTCCAGCTATGGGTAAATAGTAGGGCAGCCTGGGATCTTTAACCTTGGATAAGTAACCAGCCTAGAAGAAGGAAAACTCTGAATTCAGACCTATTAAACTCCGCTTAAGAAATTGACCATGTGTAGCATCCTGCTCGTGTGGGGGGATTGGTAAATATATATCTGATTGTCCAACTCTATTACCCTTATGGTAAGCCCCAACCCCTTTTTTTATATAGGTATTTAACAACCCCTCCAGGATGGGACACTTTTTTCTTCCTTTTATTTTGAAACTAGAAGCAGCTACCCAGTATCACCTGGTTAGAGGGGGTGCAAAAAACATTATATTCATTTGTTTACTCTTGCAATTTACAAATACTGGATATTTTTAGTAGAATTTCAATGCTATTTCTATGAATATCTTAATTCTTAAATATCTTCGAATATAAATCAAACCTTCATAATGTTTGCACAAAAACTAAAAACTGGTGATATTTGATGTATATATAAAAAGTAAAGTAAAGTAAAGTCGTCGGGGTGGCCTAATTTTCTCCATGAGCCATACAGCGATGGAGTCTATCCCCTTTTCACTAACGTTAGACCAAGGAGATTTTGCGTCTGAGTTGGAGCGCCACACCTACCATCAGTTCCTTACTTTTCGGCACAGATCCCTGTGCTACTCATATGGTGAGTTGGCGAGGGCCGGTATCGAACTAGGAACTTTGTGGTTTCTAGCTGAACGCTCAACTCATAGCAGATATATATATATAATATATATATATATATATATATACTAACAAAAGTACCCTGCTGATACAACAGCAGCAGCAGCTTTACGATGCTTTCCGAAAATCGTTTTATTTTTGTTTAATTAATTAATTATATCCCTTAATCAGAAGAAATTAATAAGCAAATTTGGTATGTTTCTTAGTTAGAAGGATATTAAGGTGTATGCAAACTTTCTTATCTATGTCACCTCTCTTTTTGGAGTTATAAGTCGACACGTACATACCAAACTTCCTTATATATATATATATATATATATATATATATATATTATATATATATATATATATATATATTCATTTTGTCATTAATTGTTTTATTTTTGTAGTTTCAGCCAGACATTTTTTAAGAAATGGAAATAATAAGATTAAATGTTTCAGAAATTTTAAATAAAACTTATTTATAATTTATTTTTGGACAAAAAATACAAATAATAAATAAAGCGTTTGAAATTCACTTTTTCCAACCAATACTTTTTTTTTCGTTACACTCAAAAAGTGTCTCATTCGTTTTAACGATAAAATATTTGCCTTTTTTTTTTCGGGGAACAAATTTGATAAAATTTTAGAATCAAACAATAAATAAATTTCTTAATAAACCAAACGAATCGAATAACTACGATTAGTATCTTTACGAAAAATCTTTTTTTTTTAAATTTCAGAAATAAAATTTTAGTGTTGGATTTCAAAAAGTACAAAGGAAATTATAGGAATTTGTTCCCTTTTATATAGATTCAAACTGTGATCTAAAAAGTTTGGTAAGCAGTTTAAAAAGTGATAATTCACTGACGTAATGGCAGTTATTTCGTCATATGCGGGCACACACTGACAACCAACTTTATATACACTAAGTTTTATATATATATATATATATATATATATATATTCGTAAGACATGTGTTATTGAATACCACGGAGTATTCTTTTTTCATTTTTTGTATGGATATTTTTTCCAGTCTTCTGGCTATCCTTTTTGAATCTGGATCGAGTTGATTCATCATATTTTTCATACTTATTTCCCGAGCGCTTTCGACTGTTGCTCCAGTCGTCTTCATGGGGTTATGTAATTTGGTTTTTAGTTGATTTTAGTTTTATTATCTATGCTTTTATCAAATTCAGAGAGTCTATTATTTTTAAGAGGGGGGTTAGGTGAGTGTTAGTTATTGAAGATATTTAATACGTTGTCTCCGACTTTAAAGGCTATTTTATTAATGTTAGGTTTTTTTTATTTTTAATGCATATGGCTTCTAGGATCTGTAGGCGTTTCTTATTGTTATTTTTGTAGATAATTTTAGTATTTTCGTTTAAGATTTTTCTAATTTCGGGGGAGGTGGATTTTTCTGGGTGTTTTTTAATAAAGTGTTGTTTTATGGAGCTTGTGTCGGAGAGATGGTATGTAAGACGGCGGGATAGTGTTGTTGTTGTATGGCCAATGTAGCTATTAGTGTATAGTTTATTTTCTGAGAGACACTCTCGGAATGGGCAAATGTATCTATATACTACGTTCGTTTGGCTTAGGGGATTTTTAGGAGAGTTTGTGTTATTTTTAATGAGGAGGTTTGAGGTTTTGAATTTGGTGTAGTAAATAATTAGTTTTATTTTAAAAATTTAGTTTTATTTTAAAAATTTAAAAAAAAAAAAAAATATATAATATTCATAATTATCAAATAGACATTTATTGAAAAAAAGAGAATATAACTGAATAGTGTATATATATATATATATATATTGAGAGAGAGAGGGGGGGAGAGAGACGGACTGGTCTCTTGAGTCATATGCGGTCCCAATGGTGACAGACGACCACATGTGTGTGTACGAGTGAAAGCCGGGGATTCACGTGTCTTTTATGCAATAGGACATGTAAAAGCAAATCGGTACTTCTGAGCCACTTGCGTGATCACAACCGAACTTTGTAGGCATGGCCTTCTTCTGTGAAGAAGTGGAAATCATATGATATATATATATATATATATATATATATATATATATATATATATATATATATATATATAATCAATAGTAATGGTATTATGGATGATTTAAACTCATAACTTTAAGTTTCATGCTTGTGCAATCCTCATATGAGTAAAATGGTTGAGATCTTAAAATACACACACACACACACATATATATTAATAAGTCATCCACAGACACGTGTTTCGGCGTTTCACGCCTCTTCAATGTGGCTAGACACAACAACTATCCTGGCTAGGGTCGAACTCAGACTGGCTGTTTGCCTGCTTGATATCTTATCCCCTTGTCCACTGACAGCTGTAGCGGGACTGGTGTTTTTAAACTATTAAATACATAGCTTTGTTTATGTATTTTAAGGTCATTGAGAGATCAAGTTTCCGGGAAAACGACCATTGCTCATATGCTAGTAGTGATAGTTAATTTAAATTACCAGTTAGAGAGCTCATACCAACTTCATGGGAGCATATATATATATATATATATATATATATATATATATATATATATATGCCTCAACATCCGGGCTTTCACAAGCACATGATTAAGCGAACATTTACTATCTATAAATACTTGTAGGGCTGACTACACTGACGAGTGTTTCTCCGTCTTGCACAGAGATAGGTCTAAGCAGCGCCTAAACAATCTTGAAGCTGTTTACATCTTATTCCTTCGTCCCACTTTGTGCAGACAAAAACCCAGACACTCCCTTTACTTGTTGGGAGACATTTCCAATTCTGGTGTGACCTGAGGGGTTTATATACATATTCCACCACCACCACCCTTTTTTCGTCCCCCTCTGTCTCACTCCCATTTGCTCCCAAAATATTTATCTTAACAATCTGACTTTTAATTGTCGCCGGTGATTATACTTGAAAAAGAACCGGACGAAAAGGCCTTCGTATTTTCATACCCCTCCCCATATTTCATATTTCATTTTTATGATAAAATATTGTTTTATTCTACAATACCGCAACTTGTATGATCTCCCAACATACATATGATTCCTCTACTTTTGGTACTCTATAGGTTTTCTTGTACTAAAAATTTATTCATATATATATATATATATAGTGTGGGATTGGCACTGTTTCAGCTTTTACTGGAACGGTATGCCGAAGTGCAGTATTATTGGGAGAGTGCTCAATATAATATAGAGCTATTATATAATATAATAATGAATAAATATATAAGGTTTATATATTTTAATGACATAGGAATAGGAACAGAATGTTCCTATGTCATTAAATATATAAAACCTTTATATATTTATTTATTATATATATATATATATATATATATATTAACAAAGAAACGAAGTAATTTCTATCTTCATTTAATCTCTTTTTATTTTCTAAGTTCTACTTTACCATTTTCATCAAACTGAATATTTCAAATTGAAAATATTTGAAAATGTCAACATGGAGGACATTCTGTCCTTTTTTAGGGAAATAAAATTATACCATAGAATATAGACATCAACCTAACCAATACCATACTATCGGAATATTTTGGGTATATAAGGTGTGCTCCAATTACGCATTGGTCACACAAGACTAACGCACTCCTATATACTAAAACATGAACAACAACCACAGTGTGAAACATGTCAAACACCTTCGACTGTTAAACACTTATTCATGGAATGCAGGTGTTTTGCTCAAATCAGAAACCGTTATTTTAATACAAACAATATGAAATATCTATTTGGAAATGTCAACATGGAGGACATTCTGTCCTTTTTGAGGGAAATAAAATTATACCATAGAATATAGACATGAAACAAATCAATACCTATACAACATAATCCCCAATAATGCTAACACATTTTAAAAAACAATTACTAAAAAGTATAAATATAAATACACGGTATGTATTACTTCTAATCGTTAGGCATGTCATAACTCCAAACGGGTTGATATGCCGTTAAAATCAATCAACCAACCAACCAACAACCATCAAATCGATATAAGAAGCATCCATGGAAACCACACTTCAATACATATATAAATGTCTATTTGTGTGCGTATGTATGTGTGTGTGTGTGTGTGTGTGTGTGTGTGTGTGTGTGTGTAATTATCTTATCTTATGAGCTAGTACAGAGAATTGTAGAGATTACATAAGTGTTTTTATGCGTATGTGTGGTATATATATGTATGCATACATTTGTGTGTAGTAAACATATATATATATATATATATATATATATATATATATATATATATATATTATATTCCATCCACCCCTGAAAAGATACTTTGGCTTAAGTTTACAGTCATGTCGCTAAAATCCTACCCTGGGATGTATTGTGATGTAAATTTCTTCAAGATTATCAGGTGCTTAACTCAAAAATCTCGCACTCAAAAGTTCAATAGGCAATGATTGATTAAAAATCGATTTTAGAAATCCAAGTGGATATAAAACCGATCAGCTGTCACTAAGGAATTGAATCATTATTGGAGAGAAAGTCGTTACGTTGAAGAGACCAGAAGCAGATTTCGGACGCGAATTTTCTTTATTAACTTTTTTTCTTTTTTTTTTTTTTTTTTTTTTTTAAGAAGTGAAAAAGAAGAAGTGAAAAAGGTAGAAGAAGAAGAAGTGAAAAAGAAGAAGAAGAAGAAGAAAGAAGAAGAAAGAAGAAGAAGAAGAACAACAACAACAACAACAACAACAACAACAAGTTAGAAAGTGTAGAAGAAGAAGAAGAAGAAGAAGAAGAAGAAGAAGAAGAAGTGAAAAAGAGTAGAAGAAGAAGAAGTGAGAAAGAGTAGAAGAAAACGTGAAAAAGAGTAAAAGAAGAAGAAGTGAAAAAAGAAGAAGTGAAAAAGAGTGGAAGAAGAAGAAGAAGTGAAAAGAAGTGAAAAGAGTAGAAGAAGTGAAAAAGAAGTGAAAAGAAGAAGAAGAAGTGAAAAAGAAGAAGAAGAAGAAGAAGAAGAAGAAGAAGAAGAAGAAGAAGAAGAAGAAGAAGAAGAAGAAGTGAAAAAGAGTAGAAAAAGAAGAAGTGAAAAAGAGTAGAAGAAGAAGAAGTGAAAAAGAGTAGAAGAAGAATGAATGAATGAATGAATGATAATTATGCGTCAACACAATAGAAATAAAAAGAATGATATAATTCTGGGGACAATTTCTGAAGAAAATGTGTATAATAGTCATGAAGTTTGGCCCCAACGACACAGAAGGCACTAAGGTCCATTTCATTGGCTGCTGATAAACAAATAACTCATTCACGTCCACAGTTGAAAGTAACCCTCAAGCAACATCAGAGTAACCACTACTGAACACGGGTGCCGCTGTCAACAATAAGAACTAAATTCTATTTCCTTTTGTCCACTATACTACTCGGTAATTCCATGTCAAATCAATCCAGGAAAAAATAAAATTGTCACCTACCCCCTTCAATTTTTCTGAAATTTTGTTCATGTGTTGACTATGTTAAAGTAAGACAATCCCAAAACTTGAGCTTCTAATTCCAAAAATTGGCCGAGTTATGTTGGTTTTAAACTAGACAAATTTGGAGGGTGCCGCAAAAAATGGTGACCTTTTGAAATCTATATTTTTCTGTAAAAATGAGTTCTAGAGCTTTCCTACTCCTAAAAATTGGTTTATAAAAGATTTTTGGTCTGAGGAATCCAAACATGCTATCAAAATAGGCACAAAACATTTTTAAGTTATTAATGATTTCTGATTTTTTTCATAGCAAGTGGGAAAATCTCAATGTAGCACTACATAGATGACAACTTTTTAAAAACTTATCATTACAGTTATTTTGATCGATATAGTCTTTATTCAATGGCTGAACGGAAACACATAAAAGTGTAAACATTTTTTTACTGATGCTGTACCTTCGCTTCTGAGCAAAAATCAAATTATATATTTAGTACAATTGATGTTCAATATATATTTTTTTTTAAATCGTCATATATATAGTCATATATGAATCTATATTACTTTAACTAGCAAATATATGCACCCTCCGGGTGCAAGTATTTAAGTTTTAATGTAATAAAATATTGTATTAAATTAGAAAGGCTAATGAAACTAAATAAGAATACAGATAAAAAGATTTGAAACAGAGGGAGTATAATAAAAGATTTGAAACAGAGGGAGTATAATTAAAAATGGAACAACTGAAACTTACTCTTCCATCACTCTCGTCTTTCTTTGTTATTTTTTCTAATTTAAGTATTTTGTTATAAGAGGAAGTAAAGAATAAAATGACAGTTATTTTATCTTGTTAATGGATTTCATTTAAGATTCATTGAAGAGATTTTTGCTTATATTCATTAAAATAAAACCAAACAGTTAGAAATCAATAATACTAAGCACATATTTATTAAATTTCGATTTTTTAATATTAATATGCAAATTAGCCTTCCCGTTCACATTGTAAACCGCTATTTTGTTGTATATATAAATATAATTGCATGTTGTTAGTATGTAGACATAGTTAACAGTATTAATAAAGTAAGACAATTTTATTAATAATTGAGCTTTAGATAAAAATAAAATCATGGAGAATGTGATGTCAATAACTAAGAGAATTGTGACTTGAGTAGGATATAGTTTCGGTTACAGACAGAAAAACACACAATCTCCATTATAATAAGATACAGCCCACACCAGGACAAAATTTCTGAAAAATTGAAGGGGTTGGGTGATATGGCCTGGATGATTTGACATAGAGTTACTCTACTACGTACAACATACACATATTGACTCTCTCACACAAACACTCTGGTAATTACATTTTCGCCTTTCTCACATACATACGCTATACAGTTAATATTCTATTCAAAAACCTCTTTTTAATAATTGTTAAGTTTTTAAATGCCATCCTTTTCTCACCGCGAGGATTTACCAACAAGTTTGATATATATATATATATATAATATATATATATATATATAATGGAGATTCGCTTCCGGTTTTTGTCTGTAACAAAAACTACGTTACTGCTTACATTACATTACCCAAAATCGTCATAACATAGAATGAATACACTCAAAATTTGAGCAAGCAAAGGGCTTAAGTAAGTAAGTCCTGAGTTATGGAATCCTTTGGTAAGTGTATAAGTCCTATCCTGCGAATAAGTCCTATCCAGCGTATCTGTTAAAGGTCCAGTGATACAATCCTATGTCCGTCGTCCACGAAGGTTCAAAGTAAGTAGGCCAGTATGCTCAGTTTAAGTATTATTTCAGCAGCAGAGTACTGCCATTGATTGGCCAAGAGGTTGATCACATAGTTCTCGGCGAGTCTATAAATAGAAGTGGGCTTCAGGCATACACCTTATAAGAGAAATTTCTCAACGATAATAATTTTCCTGACCCTATTGCCCTTGTGGCAAGCTGCAACCCTTTTATATATGTGCTAGAAGGCGGTGTCTGAGGGTCTTAATGTCCTAGGTATGACGTTAAACTATCTGGCGGTGAAGTTCCAATTCGGGAACTCTGGGAAATGTGGAGCACCTTTTCATCACCATGACTCGCAGGTCTACTCTGACCCGGAGTGGTAGTACCTGTTAGAGTCCCATCTATGTGTTAAATAGAAAAAAATTAGTTCGATAATAATGCGTTTTAAAAAATTGAGTTAAAAAACAGTTGAATACCATCAAGAATGAATAAAATAAAACATCTTCGGCATAAAATAACCCAACAAGGCTTGACATACCGTTAAATCCAACCAACAAACCAACCAATCAAAGTAGGTTTGATTTCTGAGGTTTCCTTCTCCTAGACTGATTGCCTACCTAGGACAACAAAATCCAGTCTGCCTTGTGTTTGGAAGTGCAATAAAATCGCTGTTCATTCAAACATCAGTCGAGTCTTGTGCCTTAATTTTCATCACCAGAAAAAAAACATCAAGGAGATTCTACATGACACATAGTAAATTTTCAAACGGGGTTAAACTGCTTCAAATTCAGAGGCTTCCTTCTCCTAGACTGACTGCCTACACAGGACAAAAGAAAATTCAGTCTGCTTTATTTGTGTTTGGAAGTGCAATAAAATCGCTGTTCATTCAAACATCAGTCGAGTCTTGTGTCTTAATTTTCATCACTAGCAAAAGCATCAAGGAGATTCTGTTGAAATACTTTTCTATATAAGGCGTGCTGTAATCCACCACTTAAACTTATAGACTAAGTGAGGTCACGTGTTTTAAACCCCAGCGAATCAACAGCTCGAATACGTGGTTAGTTAACTATTTAATCGTTGATATTGACAGCTGTTCGTTTGCACCTTATTCGACATTGACAAACGGATCTACAACCAAAGGATCATACCCAACACTAAGGAACACCAAGGGACAGCCAAATGGTCATACCCAACACTGAGAATCAGCAAGGAGCAACCAAAGGTTTCTTCACTAAGGAACGCGATCTGTTTAACACAGGGGATCTCCGCTGGAGAGTGCTCTTGCTTGAAGCCTTAGGATGGCCACAAAAATTATAATAGATTCTATATGACACATGGTCAATTTTTAAACAGGGTAAAACTGGTTCGAATTCAGAGGCTTCCTTCTCCTAGACTGCCTGCCAAATCAGGACTAAAAAATCCAGTCTGCTTTATTTAACCTTAATTGTAGAGAGAACAGATCGATCAATGCCTTTTCCGAGGGCATTAACGAAAAATGAAACGCAGTTTCGTCCAGGATTTAAACTCGGGTCGCCGGTTTAATCTTCTACTACGATAACCGTTATGCAGAGTGTGCCTCCTTTTGTGAGTGACACCCAGGGAAAAACAGCTGCTATAGTGAAAGTAACCAGAAGTCTATTGTTACAGTATCAATTGCATAAAAATGTATTCATAAGAAGTGGAGTCCTGTCCGCGTTGAAAATAGTTCATTGCAACCTTCACCACGTACATAACAAAAGAAAATATACAAAATCGTACGTATATGATAATTCTTATTTTCTCACCTTTTGGGGTTTATTACCTTAACCCCCAACCCCAACCACACCATGCTCCTCCTACTACTACTCTTATTTTTCTTTTCATTCTTTCTCTTCCTCTCCACTCTTCTTTTTTCTTCTTTTTCTCTTTTCCTTCTACATTTTTTTAATAATTGCTTAAATCATTGTGTTCAATTTAAGCATAATCTGCCAACGATATAGAAATTTATAAAAAGCAAGATAAAATATATATCAACCTCATCATCCTATCCCTCTTCTCATAATTTTCTTCTCGAATGTCCTTCTTGTATTCTTCTTCTTCTTCTTCTTCTTCTTCTTCTTCTTCTCCTCCTATTTTTCTGCGTATATTTCCTTCTCATATTTTTCTTCGTGTTTGTTTTCTTCTTTTTCTTCGCTCATTTTCATCCACTTCTTTTTCTTCTTCTTTTTCTTATATTTTTTCTTCGCATATTTTTTTTCTTTTCATACTTTTCTTCTCAATTGTCTTCTGCCAAAATGATCTCTCTCTCTCTCTCTCTGATCTCTCTCTCTCTCTCTCTCTCTCTCTCTCTCTCTCTCTCTCTCTCTTCTTCTCTCTCTTCTCTCTCTCTCTCTCTCTCTCTCTCTCTCTTCTCCGTTCTTCCTTCCTCCTTTCTTTCTCTCGTCCCTCCTCTCTCTCTCTCTCTCTCTCTCTCTCTCTCTCTCTCTCTCTCTCTCTCTCTCTCCTCTTTTTCTATCCTGATTATTCTCGTTCTTTCTTCCTCCTTTCTTTCTCTCCCACCTCTCTCTCTCTCTCTCTCTCTCTCTCTCTCTCTCTCTCTCTCTCTCTCTCTCTCTCTACTCTCGTTCACTCTCTTTTTCTCTCCTAGTTATTCTCATTCTTTCTTCCTCCTCTCTCTCCTCCCCCTCCTCTCTCTCCTCTCTCTCTCTCTCTCTCTCTCTCTCTCTCTCTCTCTCTCTCCTTTCTTTTTCTATCTAGTTATTCTCGTTCTTTCTTCCTCCTTTCTTTCTCTCCTCTCTCTCTCTCTCTCTCTCTCTCTCTCTCTCTCTCTCTCTCTCTCTCTCTCTCTCTCATTCCCTCTCTTTTTCTATCCTGGTTATCCTTCCTTCCTCCTTTCTTTCTCTTTCTCTCTTATTCACTTCTCTGTCTCTCATTCCCTCTCTTTTTTATATCCTTCATTCCTTTATTTCATTCTTTCCTTCCTTCTTTCCTTCTCAGGTGTTACTCGCTTTAACGAATTCACGCATTTTTCTGAAAAGCGTTTCTCGCAAGTTCACGTGCTGCATATTAATAAGCAAAGGACCTGGCCAATCGTCTCTGGTCGCCATTTTGCAACAAGTCACGTGTGAAATAAGACGTATCAACTTGGAAAAGTTAATAGTTTTCGCGCCAAAGGACTATTCAGCTGTTTAACTCTTTACGGGTCGAGAAAATGTTCGTCTTTGCGTTGAATGGATGTGAATGTAGGCATGAATAATGTACAAATGACTGGATATCTGAATGCATTGGCACCTGCTGAGGTGGCGGGGGGACTAATTCTGAGAGTTGCCTAGCTTAAACCGAGAACAGTGGTCGGTGTTCAAACCCAAGTCAATATCAGTGTTTTTCTTTAATATATTTTCATTTATCTATTTTGTTTTATTTTCATTTATTTATTTTTATTTTATTTATTTATATTTATCTATTTATTTTTGCTGACTTCCTAGACTTTTAGACGATCCCGTCCTGTCGGCTGGGGCTGTAGAATACAAGCCCTAGCCCCTATATGATTGTCCCAATGGTATTCTTCTAATGTCTCTTCTATCAAACACCCAACCCTTTTTTATCATATGGATGCTAGAAGGCGGTGACAGAGGTTCAATCCCCATTTTATTAATAAGCAAATTTAATGAAATTTATTTCTACTAAACCAAACAAGTGTTTATCTACAACATATTTGCTTATAAATCACAACACTGCCGGGTGTGGCTGTAGAATACACCGACTGCGCCTTTGTGACCACCTATTGGCCACGGATGGTGACTCGTGATGCTTAAGCCCGGAAACCTGGTGGCTAAGATGTCCATGACATGCAACACTCCACTTTGGCCCTTACTTAGGCCAGACGGGCGATCAAAGATTCCCCCTCTGATCAATCGGTAACGTCAAACCCTAACACCTATATGATTGTCCAAATCTTATTGCCCTTTTGGTAATCCACCAACCTTTTTATCATATATGTGACAGAATGCGGTGGAAGAAAAGAAAGAAAATGAAAGAAATGAAAGAAGAATAAAAAAATAAATAAACTCAAAGAAATAAAGAAAGAAAGAAAGAAAGAAAGAAAGAAAGAAAGAAAGAAAGTCTGAAATGAAGTCTGGTGTCTGAATGTCAATATAATTCCTCTGGTATACAAGACCCTTCTGAGTATTCTAGATGATCTTAACAATGCTGTTGTCTGATGACCGTTCCAAGCATTTCAACTACAATTGGTACAACCATCACCCTTATGTTCCACAGTTTGTTTTCGGTTCTCTAGCAAGGTCCAGGTATTTGTCAATCTTTCGTTTTCTTTCATTTTCACTGTGTTTCACGAGATGGTTAGTTCTTTTCTTGTTAATTAACACTACATCTGGGCTTCTGACCGGTATCAGTTGATCCGTCTGTATCTCAAAGTTGCAGATGATCTTATGCGTCTTATTCTCAATGAAAGATACCGGTTTATGTATATTCCATTTGGTATCATGGTCAAAATTTGATTACTTGCACAATTCCTACTAGATCACCTTTCCCGACCAGTCATGTCTTGTTTTATACTCCCTTTGTGCACGTTTGCAGCATTCGCTTATCATGGGATTATTATTCCTTGTTCTATTCTTATTTATTTTTCAATCTTTGGGTCGTTAGTTTTCAGGTGGTTTAAAAGTATTTGTTTTCCGGCGTACATTTATATTTTTATGATCGTATATATATATATATATATATATATATTTTGAAACCAATCAACATGTTCTCAAATGCCTATAATTTCCCGCCAACTCTCCTCCCATTATTCCCCATAACATTCTTATAAACTTGTGAGACCCTCCTCCTACTAATTCCTACTGCTACTGTTTGTTTAAAAAGAAACAATGGATACATACACCAATTCCACCCGAATATTAAAAAGATAGCCAGACAGTTAGAGAGGATCGAACAAAAACTCGTCAGACAAGAATTGTCCATTCAGTTCAACAAAACATGTTTAAAAGAAAAGGCAGCCGATGTGATATCTCATCCACAGAGAGCGATATCAACACACGAATAGGAAAGGCATGGTAGGCGACAAACAAATTATCAGTCATATGGAAATCTGATCTCACTGACAAAATAAAGCGACAATTCTTCCAGGCTGTGGTTATATCATTATTGCAGTAGGGATGCACCACCTGGACTCTAACGAAGCGCCTTGAGAATAAGCTAGATGGGAGCTGCACTGCACAAGAATGTTGCGTGCAGTCTTAAACAAGTCGTGGAAACAGCACCCCACAAGGAGGCACCTGTATGGCCACTTGCTCCCCATCTCCCAAACCATACGAGTAAGACGGACTAGGCATGCGGGACACTGCTGGAGAAGCAAGGACGAGCTCATAAGCGACATATTCCTGTGGAGGCCAACACATGGGCGTGCTAGTGTGGGCCGCCCAGCCAGGACCTATATTGACCAACTATGGGAGGATGCTGGATGCTGCGCAGAGGAGCTCCCGGGGGCAATGAATGATAGGGAGGGTTGGCGTGAGATTGTCATGGATATCCGTGCTACTTGCGCAACATGATGATGATATATATATATATATATATATATAATTGACCAGATAATTTGGTGGTGTTAATGGTTCTATTCAGCCCTACTCTAAAGATAAGCATTATAAAGCCAGTACTATCAAACATAAACAATAATTCAAACTACCAACAAATTTAGCCATGATCTGTGTTTCCAAATTGGTCAGGGATTCTCAAAGAGGAGAATCTTTTGGTTGAAACAAATTTATAACCGTTGATATGACCAATACAAGTCAAGAAGAAAAGAAAACTGAATTCAAACCAGCTTTACTCCGCTTAAAAATCGACCCTGTGTAGCATTTAGAGCGTTTTCATCATGATTGTGAAAGGAATTGCGAACAGCCTCGTCCAGAATTTGACTTACTGGATCCATTTTCTCTGATGATAACCATTTTTCAAACACACGTCTACATTTACTGACCTAATAATTAAAATCATAAAAGAAAGAAAAGAAAAAAGTGAAATGAAAGAAAAGAAAAAAATAGAAAAGAGCAATAAATTAAAAAAGGAAAGAACAGAAAGAATATAAAAATGAAAAATGAAAGAAAAGAATAAAAAGAGCATAACAAGTGAAAGAAAGAAAGAAAGAAAGAAGCAAGCAGTAAAATGAAAAACGGTCGTAAAAAAGAAAAAAAGAAAAGAGCGGAGACAGAGAGAAATAGATAAGTAATGAAGGAAAGAAAAAATGAGAAAATATGAAAAGAATTGACTGTTGATATTTATAGAAGAAGAAGAAGAAGAAGAAGAAGAAGAAGAAGAAGAAGAAGAAGAAGAGACAGAGAGTAGATGTTGAGAGAAGAAAGAGAATAGTAGTGAGGGGAAGGAGAAGCAAAGGAAAGAAGAAGAAAGAAGAAGAAGAAGAAGAAGAAGAAGAAGAAGAAGAAGAAGAAGAAGAAGAAGAAGAAGAAGAAGAAGAAGAAGAAGAAGAAGAAGAAGAAGGATGAGACAGAGAAGATGTTGAGAGAAGAAAGAGAGTAGTGAGGAGAGGGAGAAGCAAAGAAGAAGAAGAAGAAGAAGAGAAGAAGAAGAAGAAGAAGAAGAAGAAGAAGAAGAGACAGAGAAGTAGATGTTGAGAGAAGAAAGAGAATAGTAGTGAGGGAGAAAGAGAAGCAAACGAAAGAAGAAGAAGAAGAAGAAGAAGAAGAAGAAGAAGAAGAAGAAGAAGAAGAAGAAGAAGAAGAAGAAGAAGAAGAAGACTCATTGATGGCCATGATGGCGGGAATGCATTGAGTGACCTGCAGATTTGTTTTTGTATATTCCATCGCACAAAACTCTTAGAAATGGACTCTGAATTGTCCTAAGGGACAATGGTTGAAGCGATAAAAGATTTGGTTAAAGGCATCTAATTGGAATCAAGTCGTGAGTTCAATCCCTGGACTCAGCTTCAGGGGAAAGAGAATCATAACAAGTATGAAGGGCAAATTAACTAATATACGAGATTTCCCAAGGCATGGACAGCGGAATGTGGACAGTTTTATATCGCATTCTTAGTTCTGTCTTTTAATGTCGGTTTTTCGACACGAGCTGTATCAAGTTGGACATTCACATCGAAGTCTCTCTCTCTCTCTCTCTCTCTCTCTCTCTCTCTCTCATTCGGAATTTTTGTTCTCCTGGCCCTTACTTAGGTTAAAAGTGCGGTGGGAGAGGCTCCCTCCTATCAATCGGCTGGCTATATCAAGCTCTATCCCTATTATTGTCCCAACCCTATTGGTCTTATGGCAAGCCCCAACCTTTTTTATTATATATGTGCTAGAAGGCGGTGGTTGAGGGTATGAATGTCCTGTGTATGACGTTAAACTTTATATGATGGCGAAGTTCCAAGCTTTGGGTAATGCGGAGTACCCCTTAATCACAATTACTCCCAGGTCCATTCTGATCATTTTTACAATCAATCTGTGACATACTTATATGGTATATACGAAGCGCATGGTGTAATGGTTAAAGTCGTAGGAAATGGACTCGTCACGCCGAGTTCAAATCCTGGACGTTGCATTTCACTTAACGCTAATACCCTTGGGAAAGGTATGAATCCTACTCTCCCTCCAGCTATGGGTAAATAGTAGGGCAGACTGAGCTCTTTAACCTTGGTTAGGCAACCGGTCTAGGAGAAGGAAAACTCTGAATTCAAACCTGCTGAACTCCGCTTAAGAAATTGACCTTGTGTCATATCCAGCTCGTGCGGAGGGGTTGGTAAATATATATATGGTATATACGCATGTTGTGTAATGGTTATCGTTGTAGAAAATGGACACGACGAGCAGAGATCAAATCATGAATGAGGCCATTTGTATTTTCACATAGCGCTAATCCCCTCGGAAAAAGGGGATGCATCGAATTATTCTCCCTCCATTTACTGCTTAACAGCAGGGCGGACTGAGCTCTTTGTTAAGCAACTGATCTTGAAGAAGGAAAACTGAATTCAAACCTCATAAGAAACTGATTATGCATTGGATCCTACTTGTGCGGGGGGGGGCAAATATAGCAATAGCATAATTTTTACAGATCACTGCCGTCCCTCACAATCCAATAACCCCATCACCGATACCTTTCCTCTCATGAGCCTTCAAATGACTCATCAAACCCGCTGCAGATCCACAAAGTTTGATGTAAATATGACATAGGAACGACGTCCTTCCCATTGTATCGGATGGATCAGATGATAAAATGTTATGCTTATGCACCACCATACGTCTCTTAAGACCAGAAGCTGATTTACAGACTTTGTTTCAGATTGCTCACGACACATTGTTTGTTCCTGGAGTTTGCATGAATTGTCCTTGATGAGATTTCCTATGGTTGATATATCCAGCCTTAGATAACAGAACGCGACCACATGTTGGTGGCTGCTGCTTAGATGGCTTTTCTTTGCAGCTTTACACCGGCAGATCCTCTCACAGATTCAACTAATTCTGGGCGATCACCTTTCAGAGAAGAGTGCTCAAAACCAAGGTCTTTCTGGATATCTTTAATATATATACATATGGAGGTGTGTGGTGTAATGGTTAGTGTCGTAGGAAATGGACTCATCGATCCGAGTTCAAATCCTGAACCAGGCTGTTTGCTCTTTACACAGCCATTGGTAAAGGTATTAATCCAACTATTATCACTCCGGCTATGGTTAGAATAGTATTGGCAGACTGGGCTCTTTAAGCATGGTTAGGCAACCAGTCTAGGAGAAGGAAAACTCTAAATTCAAACCTGTTAAAATCCGCTTAATAAATTGATCTTGTGTCGTATCCTGCTTGTGCGGAGGGTTTGGTATACATATATATATATATAGTTATTTACTAAGCTTAGCTTAGATGTGGCACAAGGCGAGAATATGGGGTGCCCAATGAGAATCGAACTCACTATCAATGGTTTAGCAAATCTAGCTTGATAACCATTACACCACGTAAGGTGCCATGAATTATATATATTATATATAATATATTATATATGATATAGATTAGCTTAGATGTGTCATAAGGCCAGATTATGGGGCACCCTGTGAGAATCGAACTCCCTAACAATGGTCTATGAGTCTAGCTTGCTAACCATTACACCACGCGAGGCGTTTAATAGTTATTTAATAAGCGTAGCTTATAGGCGGCACAAGGCCAGAAGTTAGGGGCGCCCAGTGAGAATTGAACTAACTAACAATGGTTTGCTAATCTAGCTTGCTAACCATTACACCACATGAGGTGCCCTAAATGATATATATATATATATAATATTATATATAATATATATTATATATATATATATATATATATATATATATATATATATATGTGTGTGTGTGTGTGTGTGTGTGTGTGGAGAGAGAAAAATTCAACGCTTCTTACGTAAAATGCACCCGAATAGCCACGTACCCAGGCAAAAAACTCTACTCTGCATATAGTTATTTACCCAACCCCTTCACGGGCTGGATGTAACGTCGGGGGGGGGGCTAAAGTCGGTATGAGTCAGACAGTGAGGGTGCCTATCTCCTATTCACTAGCGCTAGACCGAGGCGATTTTTGGCGTCTGAGGCGGAGCACCACACCTACCATCAGCTCCTCGCTTCACCGCACAGATCCCTGTGCTACTCATACGCTGAGTTGGCGGGGGCCGGTATCGAACCCGGAACCTTGCTGTTCCCAGTCGAACGCTCTACCAACTGAGCTAAACCGGCCCTACAAGGTCAAATGTGTGCGGTATCAAGAGAGAATCGATCTGCAAGAGAATCGATCTGCAAGAGAATCGATCTGCGAGAGTACCTTGCTAACTATTACACTGTTACATAATTATTAGATACCTAATATTTATGGCAATTGTGTAGAAATCAAAACGGCCGTTATAAGCTACAGCCCACGGCCTTGAAGGATGAGTGACAAGGCTTGACCTCAGTCCTAACCTTCCGGTGGATACCCTGAGAACCGGTAGAGAGGACCCTCTCTTCCGGTTTAGATTGTAAGTAAGTTTCAGTCAGTTAGCAAGTAGGAGCCGAGCTCGTAGGATGTGCGCAGATGTCTGGTTTGGGGATTTACAAATAAAGTAACATCAAAGTAAATCGAAGTCTTGTGTTTATTACCTAAAAACTAACAATGACACAGGGCTTCTGATAAGGAGAAATCCCTAACAGAAACCAGACCCGAAGTCCCCAAGAAAGTCCAGACCTTAGAAGAGACCAGACCAAGATGTTAGAAGATAGAACCAAAGCCGGCCAGAAGAAAAGACGACTAGAAGTAAGAATTAAAGAAAGGGTATGCAACAACACCACGATGCATCCTTTTCTATGAAGGTATCGTTTACATCTTTAGATACCTTTATCCCATACTCTTTATTTTTTACCAACTCATGCCAAAGAGTATTCTCTGGATCGGTAGGTAAGGGGTTAAAAATCATGCAACCGCTAAGAATCCATTACAATGAACATTCGATTTCGTTTTTTGTTTTATTTTTTGTTTGTTTGTTTCTTTGTTTTGTTATATTTATCTTTTCCCCATCTAACAAGACAATGTTTTGTTACGTTTTTTTTTTTGTTTTTTTTTTTTGTTTTTTGTTATTGTTAATTCTTTTATTGCAATCTTTTTTTTTTTGTGCTAATCTGTACGAGAACATCCAATGCGCATGCTCACGCGCATGTGCATATATGTGTGACGTCCACGTTCGCTCTCTTCTTTGTGTGTTGTCAGCACAAGACTAAACACGGTGATTACCTCTGAGCCCAGTCGCTCAAATAAAGCCTTGATACAGAGCCATGAAATATTTCAGCAACGCATTATTAGAGCCGAATCACGCCAACGAAGCCAATGCGAACAATATAATTAGAATCAACGGCCAGTTGGCTTCTCTTGATCCCTCATTAGACAATCGGTGATCAAGAACGACTGGCTGCCATAATTGCGAGTTAAGCGGAACGGGAATGACACGCGCGACTGTCTGTGTGGAGTTTGTGTGTGTGTGTGTGTTTGGGTTTGTATGTGTGTGTGTATGTGTGTTGTGTTTGTGTGTGTCTTTAGGTTTGTGTGTGTGTGTGTGTGTGTGTGTGTGTGTGTGTGTGTTGTGTTTGTGTGTGTGTATGGGTGTGTGTGTTCGTGTTGGTGTGTTTGTGTGTTGAGTATATGTTGTTGTTTGTTTGTGTGCTGTCGGGTATGTGTGTTTGTGCGTCTGTCTGTCTGTCTGTCTGTCTGTCTGTCTGTCTGTGTGTGCACTCGTCTGTGCGTTTGTGTGTGTATTTGCGTGTGTGTGTGTTTGTGTGTTAATGTTAGGTGTGTTTGTATGTGGGTGTGTTTCTTCATGTATGCGTTGTGTGTTTTTGTGTTTACTTGTTTAAACTGTATGGTGTGAGTGTGTTTACGAATGTGTGTGAGTGCTTATGTGTGTGAGTGTGTTTATTTGTGTGTGGTGTGTGTATATTTGTGTGTGTGTGTTTTTGTGTATTTGTGTGTGTGTGTGTTTGTGTGTATCTGTGTCTGTATGTGTGTATGTGTATGTGTGTATAGTGTGTGTGCGTGTGTGTGCGTGTATATGTGTGTGTGTATGTGTGTGTATGTGTATATGCATATATATATATATGTGTGTGTGTGTGTGTGTGTGAGTGCAATCATCCACAACTCCACCACAACAAATGGCAAGAACGTCCTGATAATAAATTTGGCGGGACAAACACGTGTTTAGCTCTGTGGTAAGAATTGGAAGATCACTTTGGTTTTCTTCTTTTCTTTCTTTCTTTCTTTTATATATATATATATATATATATATATATATATATATATATATATATATATATTCATTCATTTTGTTTCCTAATCTTCTGGGCGTGAAAATGCAGACTCATTTTAGCAAAGAAAAGTTTGTCTTTGAAGATCCTTTAGATCTACCAAGTTCACATTAAGATTTTACAAGTATTAGCAAATGTATGCCCCCCGCCTGGGCCCAAGTATTTAAGTTTTGATGTAATAAAATTTTACTATCAGGACCTGTGGATATACCACAGTATGATGATTTAATTATTACAACGTTTGATACGTTTACTTTTTAGATGCGTGATGTCAGGCTCGCCTGATACTCACAGAGTTTGCCTCGATGGTTTGGAGAACGGCCTCTAAATCCATAATTTTAGGCCTATCTGTACTTGCCTGATTGTTGAGTTTGTTTTTTTTTTATTTGGGGGGGGGGCTGCAACCCGTTTGCTATGGTTAGGGAGTGACATGGTTCTATGCAAGCTGTGCCATAATTTCTTTAATATTTTATCAGCGGGACCTATGGATGTACACAGTATGATAATTTAATTATTACAACGTTTGATATGGTTACTTAAGAGCTATTGAAAATAGTTCAATATGTAAAAAGAATAATAATTTTGTTTGAACTCTCTCTCTCTCTCTCTCTCTCTCTCTCTCTCTCTCTCTCTCTCTTCTCTCTTCTCTCTCTCTCTCTCTCTCTCTCTCTCTCTCTCGTTTATTTCCTTCTTTTCCCCTTTTCATTATGTTCGATTGAAACAGATTAGAGTTATCGCTTCCGGGTGTTCTCTTCCCGTCTATATCTTCCCCCAATCTCTTTCTTTCTTTCGTTCTTTCTTTCTTTCTTTTTTATATTTTTCTATGTAGAATGTCTTTTTTCTTCCCTTTCTTAGTTCGTAATAAAAACGGAATGGTCCATTATTTAACCGAGGTGACGATACTCATAAGAAATAAGAATTCGGCGTATAAGCAACACCAGATAATCATGATTTACATTTTTGCATTCCATCTTGGACGATTCGGACGGTCTCATTTTTAAACAGAAGATGTTGCAAGATGATCGCGGTCGTACAATTAAGGAACACGAATATTAATGAGTAGATATTAAATTAGAAAAACTAACGAAACTAAATAAGAACGAAATAATATCAATATGCAAATTAGCCTTCCTGTTCACACTTCTATTTTGTTGCATATATAAATATAATTGCATGTTATTAGTATTCAAATAAGACCAATAGTATTAATAATGTAAAACAATTTTATTAATAATTAAAGTTTAAATAAAACAAAATCATGGAGAATGTGACGTAAATAACTAAGGGAATTGTGACTTGAGTAGTGATACAGTTTCGGTTACAGACTGAAAAAAAACACATAATCTCCAATATAATAAGACTAACAGGACATGTAGACATATCCCCCTATAATAATCTAATTATTACAACGTTTGATTTCATATATCTACTTAAGAGCTATTGCGAATAGTTCAATATGTAAAAAGAAAATACTTACGCCCGGAGAGTGCATATTCTCGATAATATTATTAATATAGTTATATCCTAATTTCCACCTTTAAACATTAAATTTTTGTCAATGTTTTATTCATTTTTTATTCATTTTTTATTGATTTATTCCATCTAATAGAAATTCTGCCTTGTGGTTCCGTGTCGATAATCTTTTTGGAAAATAATCTTTTTTTTCTTATCGTAAATTGGCGGGATAGAAAAAAAAGAGCTCTTTAGTGAAAATTAAATTTGAAGAATTAATTACAAAAAACATTTCAGCCATTTTGATTTCATTTGATTTTTCATTTACTTTATGGGCGCTTCATTTACTTAAAATATTTCGATGCCAACAAATTTATATTATGTTAAGATCACATTAGGTCAATATATATATATATATATATATATATATATATATATATATATATATATATGTGTGTGTGTGTGTGTGTGTGTGTAATATATCAAGAAAAATGAAAAAAACACAGGTTTAAATATATATATATATATATATGTGTGTGTGTGTGTGTGTGTGTGTGTGTGTGTGTGTGTTAATATTCATTTTTATCTATTTATCCCACAGATGGGACAAATTCACGTTTACGTTAGAATAACATTAGGCACACACACACACACACTCTCTCTCTCTCTCTCTCTCTCTCTCTCTCTCTCTCTCTCTCTCTTCTCTCTCTCTCTCTCTCTCTCTCTCTCTAAATATATATATATATATATATATATATATATATATAAAGAGGGACAATACCTGTTGGATGTGGGTGGCGACCCGTCATGCTTAAGAATGGAATCCTGGTGAATGATCAGTCTATGACATGAAACACACTACTTTGGTCCTTACTTAGGCTATACGGGCGGTCCGATCAATCGGCTGGTCACGTCAAGCCCTAGCACCTATATGATTGCCCCAACTCCATTGCCCGTATTACCTAGGTACGACGTTAAACTGCATCTAATTGTGAAGTTCTAATTTTGGAGCTCTGGGGAGTGTAGAGTACCTCTTCATCGCCATTACTCCCATGTCGATTCTGACCTGGAGTGATAGTACCTTTGAGAAAAAAATTTAATGTGTTTTAAAAAAATGAGTTTTAATAAATTTGAATACCCATAAAGCATAAATAGAACAAAACGTCTTCGGCATAAAATAACCCAACAAGGGTTGACATGCCGTAAGATTCAACTAATTAAGAATTGAACACGTTCATGGCTGTTTAACTTCAGTGATCTAGCGGGAACCGGTGCTTTCAGTAATGCCGAACGGGTTGATATGCCGTTAAAATCCATCAACCAACCAATAAGGACTTTCATAAGTTCTATGAGTTTTAGAGCGGTTGCCCTATAAAGGCTGAAGACCCCATCCTACCCTACTATTTCCCCATAGTTGAGGGAAGGGAGAAATGGATTCATGCCTTTCCCTATGGCATCAGCTCAATAGAACGCCAATAACCTCCTCTCCATTCTTATCCTAAATATAAACAACCTCACTCCTATTCAATACTTGAAACAATGTAACTCTGTGTAAATCATTTATACCGTGTTTCCCGAAAATAATACCTACCTGTAAAAAAACTTACCGTGAATTTTCAGGATGATTTTAATACAAGCCCCTCCCCCCCCCCGCCAAGCACACTTAAAATAAGCCCTTGGAATATTTGGATATAAGGTGTGTTCTAATTTCCCACCTGGATTTTTAGACTAGGCTAGGACACGTGGTCTATTCCTTAGCCAATCACTGACCATACTGCGCGGCTGATACACTACTTAAACACTGATTCTTTCACAGTATACTTGCGACCATTGACGAAGGAACTTAAGATTCTTTACCCAAGAGGATTACCAAAGGATTTCTGCTGGACAAGCGCTTTTGCTTGAAGGCCAAAGGATGGCCCATAAAAACTAACTAACACATATATATATATTCATTATAGTGCACAATACATTTAAGATGTGATCGTTATCATTGGTTTCAAAGCAGCATGTTAGCCACTTATCGTCAAGACAACGTGCCCGTTAGGAAATGCAGGAATGTCAATTCATTTATATATATATATATATATAATATATATATATATATATATATATATATATATATAAGGGTTTTGTAATTTGCTTGAATCATTGTGTTTATATTGGTTTGGTGGTTGGTTTTGAAGGCTATCACAATGCAAGTATTAATAAAAATCTCTTCTACAGAAGATTTCCAGTTCTGGAGATCTTCTGTAGATGAAATTTTTATCTCGAAATATTAAGAATAAATCACAGGTTAACAAACAATACCATAGTTACCTTATTTTTCTTTACACTTGCATTGTGATAGCCTTCAAAACCAACCAACAGACCAATATATATATATATATATATATATATATATATATATATATAAGAGATTTATCCAAAACTTGGTAGTAAGGGATGATTCTATATGTGATTTCTAAGATACACTGTATTAATATTGTATGATCCAGTATGTATAAATACAGAGAATCTTTAAATCACTAAAGAGAGTTCAATGTATAATAAACTTTTTAGATTATATACAGAGCAATATTTATCATAGAAAGGAAGGAAGAACTCAACACCGTAATTCCATAATAAATTTATTTCGACCAAAATTGTGGCCTATATAAATCTAAGTTGATTTAATATAGCTCCCCAAAATTCAGTCTCATCAGATGGGGATCAATTTACTTTTGGAATTGCACTTCTCAAAAAAAAAAGTAGAATTTAAAAAATAAATTCAAACAAAAACAAAAAAATAAAATTTTTTTTAACAATATAAGATTGTCACCATGGTGACAGGAAGTCGAATGAGAAAAAAGAGATACATCTCAAGTTTTGGCTTCTTAGGGGTATGGTAGTCAGACAGACAAATAAAGATAATGACAGAAAAAAAAAACAGAATATTATATTAAAATATAAATAAAGAAGTAAATAATATATATATATATATATATATTAGAGTTCTATCAATGGGTTAAATACATTCAAAAACGGGTTTTATAAAATTGAATATCCAAGAAGAATGAATAAGACTAAAACGTTTTTGGTTTAAAATAACCTAATAAGGGTTGACATGCCATAAAATCCAACCAATCAATGATCCAAGCTGTGCTACTCATGTTAACAGTACTTCAAAAATGACATGAATAATCACAACTAATCACATTTTTGAAACCCGACTAGTTCAGTAAAGCAGGATGCTTGGATGGACGTAAGTCCCCGTATCAGTGACAAAACCAAACTTTTAATACCGACGATAATGACGTGTTAACACTGCTTATAACGACTCCTTTAAAAATGACATTCCCATAATTCTCTGCGTCGCCGGAAGAACGACGCGTATTGCTTCAGCAACCTTTTAATATCAGCCTGTCTGAGTCGATTTCTAGAGGTGTCTTTCATTTGACAGGCTGGCAATGACAGGCGAGGGTAATTCATCAAAATGGTGCCGATTCATCAAAATGGCGACTAGCGGGCGGGCGGATCCGAAATGAAGGGCAAACGAGGGGTGGGGATATGGGTGTTGGGGTTGGAGTGACGTCACGTCGTAGTTGATTAAATCAACGTCAAATACAAGTATCCGCCATCAGCTGATCACGTATCGATTTGAGCCCTCCCCCCTGCCCCGTTACTTTTTCCCCCTTTTTTTTAGAATAAGAAGCGTGGTTGTACACTCACTTACATCCGGCCGATATTGGAGGGATCTTCAGAGATCAGTATTTTCCACACAAAGAAGAATGGGTTTTTCCCGGTAAGATTTCCTGGAACCTTTTTTTGGGGGGTGAGGGGGTGAGGGGGAATAATCGTCAACTCCTTCCTAAATAGATGCATTGATATAATTGTGGACAGCTTTTTAACTAGTTGAATGGATTCGCAGCTTGATGAAACTGATTAATATAGATATTTCGAACTCATAAGTGACGTTCGCACATGGAAACCAGCACATGAGCACGCCAGTGTGAGCCGCCCCGCAAAGACCTACATAGACCAGCACTGTGCGGATACTGGATGCTGCATAGAGGACCTACCTAGAGTGATGAATTATAGGGACGGTTGGTGAGAGAATGTCATGGATATCCGTACTACTGGCGTGACATGATTATATATATATATATATATATATATATAATATATATTATATATATATATATATGTGTGTGTGTGTGTGTGTGTGTGTTTTTTCCCAACGAATTTTCATTCAAAATAAATGTTCACTCTGATGAAGGTGATTCTTCTATGTGTGCGAAATATTTTCACACACATAAACTGACCGAAACACATGTGTAAGTGATATCGATTAATGTGATATCGATTAAATTCATTTTATCCATCTACATTTCTTTTCTTTACTCATTTTTCCTCATATATATATATATATATAATATATACTATATATATATATATACCCTTTCTCCATAAAGAAAGAAGGGTGTTTCTGCGGTTAGATTTTAGGAACTTCTTTTGGGGGTGAGAGATCGTCCACTCTTTCCAAAACAGAAGCATTGATAGCATTGTGGACAGCTTTTAACTAGTGAATGCTAATTAGAGTACTTCACTCCTTCCTAAATAGAAGCATTGATATCATCATGGACTGTTGTTAACCATTAGATGTTAATTAGAATCATACACCCCTTCCTAAATTGAAGTATCAATATAAACATGGACTGCTGGTAACTATGAAATGCAAATTAGAATCCTTGAATCCTTCTTAAATAAAAGTATCAACATAATCATGGACTGCTATTAACTATTAAATGTTAATTAGAATCCTTTTTTACTTCCTAAATACAAGCATCAATATCATCATGTACCGCTGTTAACTATTAAATGTTAATTAGAATCTTCCACTCGTTCCTAAATAGAAGTATCAATATCATCATGGACCACAATTTCAACAGGAATCCACTTTTTTGTCGTTGGGGACGACCCTGCATAATAATTTTTTTTAAATTCAACAAAAGCTATTTCGGCCTTGGATAATATTCGCTTGAACAGAGAGATAATAGATGGAGGTGGTAGTAGCAAATATTCGAACGAGACCTTCGAAGACCGGAGTGCATTTTGCGATTGGACCGGAGATCGGAGTGCATTTTTGCGATTGGGCCGGAGACCGGAGGGTATTTTGCGATTGGGCCGGAGACCAGGGGGCATTTTGCAATTGGTCGGAGATCGGACGGATTTTTGCGATGTGTCTCGGAAGCTACCGATGATGATGAGGATGGTCCCCCTGACGATGGACGTGAACGTGGTTTGGCCGAGGAAGAAGACTCAGCTCCCCCACTCCGTGGGAATACCCAAACAAATAGGCCAGCACCCACCTGCATGTTTTATGATGATGACATCAGGGAGGGGGGTGACGTAGAACGAGAAGAGACAGGTTGATGACCTATGCAAGACTGCAGTCGTTGAGGACGACCCTGCATAAGCATTTTTTTTAAAATTCAACAAAGTTATGTTATTAATTCTGAGTAGCATTTTCTTTCATCTTGTTCAATTCTTTTTTTTTTTCTTTTTTTTTTCTGTTTTGATCCTGTGTTCTGTGTTGAACCCGCGTCGCTTGAAGCGACGCGGGTTCAAATCTCACAGAGAGACTATCCTTTATCTTTATTTTTGTTCCTTGCTGTTGAGATAAAAACAACTGAAAATTAAAAGATAAAAGAAAAACACTAGTCAAAAATTGTAGAAGTTATCCCCCTTTATATTGCAGAAGCAATACAATACTCATCATCGTAGTAGGATTCCAACTAGCGTCCAGTTGACAGACTAGAAGGTAATCTATAACTCAATACAGTCCCCGGATTGCTGTGAGCATAATGCAGAATGAGGGATATTTATCTAGCACCATATTCACGCTGAAACCAGCAGCCAATCAGAACTTAAAGAATGAGATAACCCAGATGCAAGTATGGAATATACATGAGTGCTATAGATATCAACTGCTTTATGCACCAGTTCAATTGTACTTTGTTGTTGTTGTTCAATTCAACACTAACTCACTTCAATACCTAGGACACACATTTTGCGAAGACTGAATGAGATAGTGACAAAGTTGGGAGTCTGGTTGAGATGTTCGAAGGAGACAGACGGGGAGCTTTGGTTTGCAGACGAAACGAGACGGGACGGATCGCAACAGCGGTCTGTCTGTTTGAGGCCAAAATCTTCGCGCGTTTGTCTTGAATTTATAAAGTAAAATAAAAAAAGTCTTGTGTTCGTTAATTAAAAAGAACCAACTGTTACATAATTATTGGATCCCTAATGCTTTTATAAGGTATTGTAGAAATCATAATGGCGATTAGTGCAACTGATGGCCTTGAGGGTGAGTGACGGCGCTTGACCTCAATCTCACCTTGCCTTGCGGATATGGATCGTGAGAACCGGAACCCCCATAGAAGGCCCTTTTCCGGTTTAAGGATATAGTAAGTTTAAGACAGTTAGAAGTTAGAAGCCGAGCTAGCAAGATGTAAGGATCTGCGCAGAATGTCTGGTTGGGGATTTATAAATAAAGTAACATCAACGTAAATCGAAGTCTTGTGTTTATTACCTAAAAACTAACAATGACACAGGGCTTCTGATAAGGAGTGATCCCTAACAGAAACCAGACCCGAAATCCCCATAGAAGATTCCAGACCAAGATAGATGATAGAAGAACCAAAGCCGGCCAGAAGAAAATACGACCAGAGTAAGAAGTAAGAAGGGTATACAACGTTATATAGATTTAGTACTGTGAAAACCCCAGTTTATAACACAACGATACAAGATAAAACATCCAAGAAACAAGTGGTTCCAGATGTCCAGTTGTAGCAGAAATAAAATCATAAAATCAGATAAGTATGCCTATGTACATTACGGTTAATTTGGTACTGTGATTTAACACCAGACTTGCTTTAGAACCATGAAATAACGAATCTTCCCCCCCCACGCTTGGTATGAAAGGTATGAGCTTGCATTCTACTAGGCAGTTTTTTTTTATTCCCATGTCATACCAGCTCACCGCTAGATCCTTGAGGCAGAGTTGAACCTCATCGGCGATGCCCTACACCAGAGGTTACCAACCTTTTTTAGCTCATGGCCCACTTTGAAACCAGAATTTTTTTGTGGCCCATGAAATTATTATAATAGAAAAAATATTTCCATTTCACATAAGATATTTATTCAATCAAGATACAACCATATAGAATTATAATATTTCCTTGGTCCACCTGAAATTTGCTGTGGCCCATTTTGGCCATGTGGCCATAGGTTGGGAACCACTGCCCTACACGACTTGCAGACGTTTTTGACATCCATCCAAGACTCGCCATATACTTCCGTTAATTGACAATTAATTTCAATTGATTTAATGCTTTTTGCATTCAAAAATCGAATAACTGCACGACCTTCACACTTGGTGGAGCTCCATCAGAAATGACCGCCAAAACTGAGCGTGGCAGCGAGGCCCGTGCATGCACAACATACATGTGTTACCAATAGCCGCTCTAACACTTCCTTGCGTCTCCAGCGCTTTGGGGACTTAACTTTTGGGATTACCCTCGTAGTTGTTCTAGCGAAGGTAATCCTAGAATAGCGGGTCCTAGAACATCACTATATAGAATGTGGTGCTGAACCAGACTGTGCAGTTATATTTGCATAGGATGCTGATGGTACTACATCCTGATTTTCCATGATTTTTTAAAAGAAACTTTATTTGAGGAAGGAGAAGGGGAAAGGGGGGAGGAGCTCTCAATGTAGTTATGACTAACGAGAAGAGAGACCATTTGGTTTGAATTCAGAGTTTTTCCTTCTTCTATATCGGTTGCCATTCTAAGTTTAAAGAGCCCCGTCTGCCCTACTGTTTACCCATAGCAGGAGGGAGAATAGTCGTACCCTTTCGAAAGGGTATTAGAGCTATGTGAAATGCAATCAGCCGCGTTCAGTATTTGAACTCATCTCACCATGTTCATTTCCTATGGGGTTAACAATGCACCCCTACAATGTAGAATGTAGTGTCACTATTATCTATAAAAAAACGCACTCTGGACGGTGTAAAATTTAATTTTTGAAAGATATTGTCTCAGGGAGTAAGTATGTAAAATCATCAAATTTATTAACGGAGAAAAAATAAATAAAATTTAAAATTAATGTTATATTAAAAAAAATTGAAACGGTAACTTAGTTCTGCCCCCCCCCCTCAAATAGAATGTTGCGTGCATATATTAATAATTAATTAGATAATTATTTTGAATATCTTACGCATAAATTTTACACAAAATCGTTTGTAATTATCTATTTGTAAACGTTTTAGTTAACCGTTTGTAGTAAAAAAAAAAAAAAAAAAAAAAAAAAGTAAGAACGAAAGGAAAAAATTTTAATTGATTACATTAATTCTCCTTAATTTAATTCTATGTATTGACGATTTTGGGTAATGTGACGTTAGCAGTGACGTAGTTTCGGTTACAGAAAAATTGAGACCGAATCTCCATTAATAATAATAATAATAATAATAATAATAATAATAATAATAATAATAATAATAATAAGAAGAAGAAGAAGAAGAAGAAGAAGAAGAAGAAGAATAGATGTGGTGTTGTGTAAGTCTGAGCTGTTATATCTGCCTGGAATGCTAATGCTATTGTAGTATTTTACTGTGGTTCTATTTTCTGCTACCATTTAGTTTTCATGTTTTTTCCAGTTCGGAAAACCGACGAGATCTAATTTTTCTGGGAACATTGTGCGGAATACAGTGACTAGTAGTGCATTTCCTCGGGCACCTGTATCTATTTTTAGGTGCAGAATGTGGATTTCACTTCTATTCGATAGTCTTATGTTTAGGTACGTAAAGGCTTCGTCTCTCTGTTGGATACATTGGGGATATTTTATGCTAAGAAGTATTAAAACTTGGAGCTGTTCTTCTTGGCCTTGTTTATTGTACACTGCATCAGTCTAGATGGCTTACCACGTTTATTATGCCACCCTGTTGCTGGGGCTGGTAGAATACGCCAACTGTACCTCTGCACAGGGGAAAGACCCACCATATCCCCCAATGGGGCCACCTGTTGGTCCTAGGTGGTGATCAGTGATACGATGGACCCTGGTGCTAAGCAGTCCATGATATGCAACACTCCACTGTATCCCTTACTTAGGCTAGATGGGCGGTCGGAATGCCCCCCGCCCTCTGATTACTCGGCTGGTCATGTCAATCCCCAGTACCTATATGATTGTCCCAACTCTATTGCCTTCATGGCAAGCCCCAACCCGTGTTATCATATGCTAGAAGGCTATGGCTGAGGGTCTTAGTCTCCTAGGTATGACGTGGTGAAGTTAGAGTTCTGGAAATTTGGGAAATGTGGGGTACTCCTTGATCCCCATTAATCTCTGACCCACTCTGACTCAAAATGGTAGTACCTGTTAGAGTCCCACCTATAGGTTAAATAGAACAAAATGAGTTTTTTTAATGTTTTCAAAAATTGAGTTTTTAAAAAAGAATTGAGTACCAATCAAGAATGTCGCTTATCCGCCGAATTTTAATTTCTTATGAGTGCCGTCACCTCAGCTAAATAATGGACCATTCCATTTATTATGAAGAAGAAAGGGAATAAAAAGGACATGGTACACAGAAAAATATAGTAAAAAAGAAAGAAAGAATAGGGTAAATATAGATAGAGGGTGAGAGCGCAGAAGTAATAACGCTAATCTGTTTCAATCGAACGTAATGAAAGATGAAAGAAGGAAAGAAAAGAAATGAAGTGAGAGAGAGTTTAAATCAAGATTATTATACTTTTTTACATATTGAACTATTTTGCAATAGCTCTTAAGTAAACATATCAAACGTTGTAATAATTAAATTATCATAATTGGTTATATCCACAATTCCTGCGAGTTAATTTTATTTCCGTAGATATTTTGTTCTTGAAATCTAAGCTCTGGAATGAGGGAGTAGCGATAAAGCCAGTGGGTCAGGATGAGAAAACACGAAAACGTACTTGCGTATAACTGGTGCAGTTATTACTAAAATACAATCGTGATTATGGTTTCATTAATTCATTATACCGACAGAAGTGCTATATCAGTGTGAAGGTTGGTTGGTTGGTTAGATTTTACGGCATGTCAATTCTTGTTGGGTTATTTTATGCCGAAGAAGTTTTGTTGTATTCATTCTTAATGGGTATTCAAAATCTTTCAATTAAACTCAATTTATAGAGATTCAAAATTTTTCATTTTTTAAACACAATTTTTTAAAACACAATTTTTTCTATTTAATCCATATATAGGACCCCCAACAGGTACTACACTTCGGTCAGAGTTGACTTTAGAGTAATGGTGATGAAAGGTACTCTTACACTCCTCAGAATTCCAAAATTGGAAATCACCGTAAATAAGCAGTTTAACGTCACACACTGGACACCAGTATGAATGTACGTTTTTGATATATTTGTTTAATAAATCGTAGCTGTTTATATATGTAATCATTGCAGTAAACCTGAAAGTTTTGACATTTCCTTTAATAAATCCTCGCCGTTATATATGTAATCATTAGAGTGAATGAAAGTTTTGATGTATTTGTTAATAAATCGTAGCTACTATACGAGTATGTGATCATAGCAGTAAATGAATGGTTTGACACATTTGTTATATAAATCGTTGCTGTTATATATAACATATATATTATATATATATATATATATATGTGTGTGTGTGTGTGTGTGTGTGTGTGGTGTGTAACAGCTACGATTTATATATATATATATATTATATATATATGTGTGTGTGGTATATATATATATATATATAATATATATATATATATATATATATATTATATATACAGCTACGATATATATATATATATATATATATATATATATATATATATAAATAATATAATAAAATAAAAATAAAATATAAAGGTTTACATATTATTTATTAGGTGACAAAGGAACATTCACGACCATAATGGTTTCATGCGAGGCAATCATCAGGTGAAGATGTTTCAAATGCACAAAAAACAACATAAAACCATCAAAAGCTGAAACAGTGACAATCCCACACAATATATATATATATATATATATATATATATATATATATATATATATACCATGTAGATGATAAGGTTGCTATATTTGTAAGTAACTGAGGCTCAATATCATTGATAGAGCATTTATGTTTACGTTAAGCTAGCGTGGGCATGGAGTCAACGGCGCCTGGTTTCTGCCAGTCGTCACGTGGGATTCAGATAAGTTCATTTGGTAAAGTGCTCTCTCTCTCTCTCTCTCTCTCTCTCTCTCTCTCTCTCTCTCTCTCTCTCTCTCTCTCTTTCTCTCTCTCTCTCTCTGTATGTTTTTTACTTCTTCTTCCGGCGTTCTTTTAATGTTATATTAAAACATTTGTTTAACTTTTCATTCCGTTTTTGTTTTTTGTCTCTATCCCTTCATGCATTGTTTTTCTCTCTAAACAGATTCCATTTTTTTTACGTAGCCATATGTGCGTTTTTCCAAACATTTGAGAAGTTCGTAACATTTTCAACTAATCAACACTTAATCATTTTTATTAAGATTGATTAATCGGCAGGGTGACCTAATATCGGTACTAGCCAGACAGCGAGGGAGTCTATCCCCTTTTCACTAGCACTAGACCAATGAGATTATTTTAGCATCTACGGTGGAGCGCCACACCTAACATCAGCTCCTCAATTTACTGCACAGATCCCTGTGCTACTCATACGCTGAGTCGGCGAGGGCTGGTATCGAACCAAGAACCTTGTGATTCCTAGCTAAACACTCTACCGACTGAGCTAATTGATTAATATTGCCTCGAAGTATCTGTTTTTGTTGTTTTTTTTTTTTTTTTGTTTTACGGCATATCAACCTCAGTGGGTCATTTAATGCGGATAAAGTTTTGAAATAAATCAATTCTAATGGATAATACAATTTTTTATAAATACATTTTTCTATTTAACCCATAGATGGGACCCTAACAGGTACTACCACTCCGGGTCAGAGTGGAGCAGGGAGCAATGGTGATGAAGGGGTGCTCCACATTCCCCAAACCTCCAGAACTGGAACCTCACCATCAGATAGAGTTTAACGTCATTCCCAGGCATGTAGACCCGCAGCCACCGCCTTCTAGCACCCATATGATAAAAAGGGGCTGGGCTTGCCATAAGGGCTCTGAAGTATCGTTAATATCAAACGACTAAATTGCCTTTTTCTATTTCTCTGAATTTTTTTTAGATGAGGCTTGATAATTAGTATTATTTGTATAAATTTTTATTATTATTGGGATTATTCGGACTATTGTCCTCATCTTCATTGTTATCTATACAACATTTCGGCCGATGTGCTCTCCGGCCTTCCTCAGTTATTTCTTGTCGGACTCAAGAACCATCTTGGACACGGGAATCATCTCGGACACATAACGTAGTGGATAGTTTAGGTTAAGACAGTTCTAAGTGACAGTTATCTCTAGACTGCAGGTTCAATCCTGGTCAGGGGCAGCAGTAACATAAAATAATAATTAACACAGCTTATCACCTGTACCCCAGCTATGGTTAGCGGAATGAAAACAGGATACCCCCGTGGACTGAATAAAGGGTTAGATTCAAAGTTCCGTGATGGCTCCCGATTACGACAAGAAATACCTGAAGAAGGCCGGGGGTATATCAGTCGAAACATTGTATAGATAACAATAAAGATGAGGACAATAGTCCGCATAATACAAATAATGCCTTTTTCTAGTTTTCTCTTTTGGGTGGGCATTTTCGCCAAAAGGAAGGCTACAACATATTATTAACTATATTGGAATGATGCTATTCTGGATAGAAATGTCAACTCATATGAATTACAAGGTTCCAGGTTCGATACCATTTCCCGCCAACTCGGTGCATGAGTAGCTCTGATCTGTGTGGTAAAGCGGGGAGCTTACGGTATGTGTGACGCTCCATCTCAGCGGAAACAAACTCCCAGGTCAAGCGCTAGCAAAAAGAGGATAGACTCCCTTGCAATCGGATTGATACCAACAATAGGCTATTCCACCAACTTTACTTACTTACTCAACTTTATAGATACAATCAGTTACGATCAGTACACACTGTGCATTTCCCGTTGAAACATATTTAAAGAATGGTGAATCTGTAATCGCCACACAGAGAGCTGTTCGTGCTCATTTTATATTACATTGGAATGATGCTGTTCTGGATAGAAAGTGGATACTGCTATGGGTTGAAATTTTCAGACCCACAGGTATATCAATTAAAAGAAAACTGTATTTAAACTTGTCTGTTCGCTGGCCGCTGCCTTTCTGCTCAATACAGCTATAAATCGTCCCTTCTACCGATCTCAGAATGTTCGTTAGTTGGCGGGAGTTTTGAATTTTTTGGTGTCGGTCAGTCTGGCTTTGTCTATTTTTAGAATACGATCCTTTTTCTTTGTTCCTCCAAACCTGGTCTAACAAGAATCTACAGCTTATGAACCATTACAGGCCACTCTGCTGATGGTTATTTCCTATAAGTCCAACATTAACAAAGGGGAACCACTCTTGATTGATATTACCATACCAAGTAAACAGCTTTTCAATTAATTAAATTAATCAGAAGCAATTAAGAGAGCGCGGGAGTCCAAGTCGGTTCCGTGGAACACCTTGTGACTATTTTGTGGTTTAGGACAGAAACTATGT
>CM042162.1:16356531-16358163 GCA_023376005.1 Doryteuthis pealeii
TATCCTTTCTTCTCGATTATTCTGTTTTTACTTCTTCTATATGCCCTTTGCCGTCTTCTTCTTCTTCTTCTTTTTCTTCTTTTCTTCTTCTTCTTTTCATCAGTTCATTCTTTTTACTTCTTCTTCTTCTTCTTCTTCTTCTTCTTCTTCTTCTTCTTCTTCTTCTTCTTTTATTGTTTCTCTTTTTTTCTTTCTTCTTCTTCTTTTTTTCTTCTTCTTCTACTCTTCTTCTCTTCTTCTTCTTCTTCTTCTTTCAGCGTTCATTTTTCTCTTTCTTCTTCTTTTATTGTTTCATTTATTTCTTCTTCTTCTTCTTCTCTCTTCTTCTTCTTCCTTCTTCTTCTTCTTCTTCTTCTCTTTTTTTCAGCAGTTCATCATCTTCTTTCTCATCTTCATCTTTTCTTTATTGTTTCTTTCTTCTCTTTATCATCATTCATCATCTTTCTTTTTTATTGTTTCTCTTCTTCTTCTTCTTCTTCTTTCTTCTTCCTTCTTCTTTTTCTTCTTCTTCTTCTTCTCTCTTCTTTCTTCTTTTCAGCGTTCATCATCTTCTTCTTCTTCATCTTCTTCTTCTTTTTATTGTTTCTCTTTTTCCCTTTCTCTTTTTTCTTTTTCTTTTTCTTCTTTCTTTTCTCTCTACTTCTTCTTCTTCTTCTTTTTCTTCTTCTTCTTCTTCTTCTCATCACCCACTGTGCAAGCAAATCGATCAACAACGCCCAAAATCTGTCAAATCCTTAACCATTCTGAAAGCAGAGAACACGAAACTTTTTTTCTTTTCTTTTCTTTTTCCTTTTTTCTGTTAAAAAGAAGAAATAAAAAATAAGAGAGACTGATGAACTCTACACATCATCCCGAAGCCCAAAAAAAAGAAAGAAAGAAAAAACCAACGAAAAACAAACAACACTTAGAGACCAAGCGGCGAAGAAGGCTATATTTAATTTCGGCGGGAAAGACTGACGTGTATATATATTCACAGACTTTGCAATAGACAGAAGAATAAAATGACTGAGTGTTTCGTAGTCGACTGTTTTTGTTGTTTTTTTTTGTTTTTGTTTTCTTCGGTTTTTTTTTTGGGGAGGATAAGGGGGGGGGCTTTTTTTTCATAATGTGAACGAAAGAAAAGTATTCTGATGTATTGCTGTTCACTTTGACCGGATAATTTTTCTTTCACATGAAACCAAGAAAAAGAAAATGCGATCTTTATAAGTACACACGTAAGTACCGACGAAGAGGTGGTTTCTTTTTTTTATCATGAATCCAGATAGAGTTATTATTGCTTATCGAAAATTGTGCAAAGTAAAAAAATCTATCATCTTTCTCAACTCTTCCTGCCAACTCAGACTCCTCCGATTCCCGACTCACTCAGTCATTCGCATTTCACATGTAAAAATAAATCTCACGATTATTTTCTTTTCTTTACTCTTCTTTCTTTTTTTCTTTTTTTTTCTGGTTTTTCTTCTTCTTCTCTTCTTCTTCTTCTTCTTCTTCTCTTCTTCTTTTATTTCTTCTTCTTCTTCTTCTCACTCTTTCTTCTTTATCTTCTTCTTCTTCTTGTCGTCGTTATGGTTTGTCTTCCTTTTTCATTCTTCTTTCTTGCTTCTCCTCTTCCTCCTCCTCCTCTCTTCTTCTTTT
>CM042162.1:16358263-16375763 GCA_023376005.1 Doryteuthis pealeii
GAGGTTAGAGGATCTCTCTCTCTCCCCCCTCGTCTCTCTTCTCGTCTCTCTCCTCTCGTCCTCTCATTCTCCCGTCTCTCTTCCGTCTCTCGTCATCTCTCATTCCTCTCTTTTCTATCCAATAGTTATTACTGCGTTCTTTCTTCCTCCTTTTCTTATCTCCTCCCTTCCCCCTCTCTCAGTCGTCACTGGTCTTCTCTGCTCTATCTCTTTGGGGTGTGAGATTCTCTTCTCTCGGTCATCGCTCGGTGGTGTATGGTCATTGCTCTCTCTCTCTGCGGTCTTAGGCTGCGCTGGATCGCCTCTCTGTTTTCATCCTGGTTATCGGCTTCCTTGTGCCTCCTTTTCTGTTCGTCATTCTCGTCCTTATTTCACTTGTCTCTGGTCTTCTCATTTCAGTCCATCTTTTTATATCCTTCTATTCCTTTATTTTCATTCTTTCCTTCGTCATTCTTTCCGCGTTTCTTCAGGTGTTACTCTGCTTTAACGAGGGATTCACCTTGGCTTTTCTGAAAGCGTTTCTCGCAAGTTCACGTGCTTGCATATTTAATTAAGCATAAGGAGCTGGCCGAATTCGTCTCTGGTCGCCATTGTTGAGCAACAAGTCACGGTGTGAAATAAGAGTATCGAACTTGGAAAAGTTAATAGTTTTCGCGTCCTAAAGGGACTATTCAGCTGTTTAAAACTCTTTACGGGTCGGGAAATATGTTCGTCTTTGCGTTGGAATGGATGTGAATGTAAGGGGCATGAATTAATATACAAATGACTGGGATATCAGAAATGCATTGTGCACCTGCGAGTGGGAGGGGGGCTATATTTCTGAAGAAGTTGCCTCGCTTAAAACCGAGGACAGTGGTGCGTGTTCAAGAGTCCAAGAGTCCAATATCAGTGGGTTTTTAAAAATATTTTTTCATTTATCTAATTTTGTTTTATTTTGATTGTATTTAAGTTTTTATTTTTATTTATTGTATATTTATTTATTTATTGTTTTGCTGACTTCCTAGACTTTTAGACGATCCCGTCCTGTCGGCTTGGTGTGTTCTGTAGAATACAAGCCCTAGCCCTATATAATAGTCCCAATGTATTCTTCTAATGTTCTTATATCACAAGCCAACGCCTTTTTTAAATCATATGGATGCTAGAAGGCAGGTGACTAGAGGTTCAATCCCCATTTTATAATAAACAAAATGTTAATGAATTTAAATTTCACGCAAACCAAACAAGGTGTTTATCTACAAACATATTTGCTTAGTAAATCAACAACAACTGCCGGGTGTGGCTGTAGAATACAACCGGACTGCACTTGTGGGACCACTTATTGGCCACGGATGGTGACTCGTGAATGCTTAAGGCCCCGGAAAACCTGGTGGCTAAAGATGTCCATGACATAGCAACACTTCACTTTGGCCCTTACTTTAGGCCAGACGGGCGATCAAAGATTCCACCTCTGATCATAGAATCGGTAACGCACCGTCAAGCCCCTTAACACCCTATATGATTGTCCAAATCCTTTTGCCCTTTTGTAATCCACCAACCTTTTTATCATCATAATGTGACAGAATGCGGTGGAAGAAAAGAAAAAGAAAATGAAAGAACATGAAAGAATAAAAAAATAAGATAAACTGAAGAGAAAGAAAAGAAGAAAAAAGAAAGAAAGAAAAAAGAAGAAAGAAGAAAGTCTGAAATGAAGTCTGGAGTTCTGAATGTCAATATAAATTCCTCTGGTATACAAGACCCTTCTGAGTATTCTAGAGGATCTTTAACAATGCTGTTGTCTGGGGACCGTTCCAAGCATTTCAACTACATTGGTACAACCATCACCACTCATGTTCCACGGTTTTTTTCGGTTCTCTAGCAAGGTCCAGGTATTTGTCAATCTTTCGCTTTCTTTCATTTTCACTGTGTTTCACGAGATGGTTGGTTCTTTTTCTTGTTTAATTAATACTACGTCTGGGCTTCTGACCGGTATCAGTTTATCCATCGTGTACTCAAAGTTGCAAGATGAATCTTATGCGTCTTATTCTCAATGAAATATACCGGGTTTATGTGTATTCCATTTGGTATCATGGTCAAAATTTGATTACTTGCACAAATTCCTACTAGATCACATTTCCCGACCGTCATGTCTTGTTTTATACTCCCTTTGTGCAAGTTTGCAACATTTCGCTCTATCATGGATTATTAATTCCTTGTTCTATTCTTAATTTATCTTTCAATCTTTGGGTCGGTTAGTTTTCAGGTGGTTTAAAAGGGTTTGTTTTCCGGCGTACATTTATATTTTTTTATGAATCTTTTATATATAATATAATATATATATATATATATATAATATATATGAAACTAATCAACATGTTTTCAAAATGCCCTATAATTTTCCCGCCAACTCTCCTCCCATTATTCCCCATAAGCATTCTTATAAACTTGTGAGACTTCTCCTCTACTATATCCTACTGCTACTGTGTTTTTGTTTAAAAAAGAAACCAATGGATACTAACACCAATTTCACCCGGATATTAAAAAGAAGTTACAAAAACAAAAAGTCGTTAGACAAGAATTGTCCATCTTCAGTTCAACAAAAAGAAAAAATGCAGTCAATGTAATATCTCATCCACGGAGAACGATATCAATACACAAATAGGAAAGGCATGGTTGGCGATAAACAAATTATCAGTCATATGGAAATCCGATCTCGCTGACAAGCTAAAGCGACAATTCTTCCAGACTGTGGTTATGTCGTTATTGCTGTATGGATGCACCACCTGGACCCTAATGAAGTGCCTTGAAAATAAGCTAGATGGGAACTGCACAAGAATGTTACGTGCAGTCTTAAACAAGTCGTGGAAACAGCACCCCACAAGGAGGCAGCTGTATGGCTATTTGCCCCCTATCTCCCAAACCATACGAGTAAGACGGACTAGGCCGCATGGTTCAGCAGGACATAGGCTGGAGAAGCAAGAACGAGCTCATAAGTGACATACTCCCGTGGAAGCCAAAACCTGGGCGTGGCTAGTGTGGCCGCCCAGCCAGGACATATTGATTGACCAACTTTGTGGTGAGGATGCTGGATGCTGCGCAGAGGAGCTCCGGGGGGCAATGAATGATAGGAAGGGTTGGCGTGAGATTGTTTTGTCATGGATATCCGTGCTATCTTGCATGACGTGATGATGAGACGATCAATCAAAGCCTGAAGAAGATACCAGAAGATCTGAAACACGTGTTGTATATGTAAAACAAAAAGAATTTTTTAAAATTTTCTGAGAACAAAATACATTTTGCGGACCTTCCTTTTTTTTTTATAAAATATTGAATTTTCTCCCGTTGGAACCAGAACAACATTTATATATATATATATTATAATAATATAATATTATATATATATATTATATATATATATATATATATATAATTGACTAGATAATTTGGTGGTGTGAATGGTTCTATTCAGCCTAATAAAGCCAGTACTATCAACATAAACAATGATTCAATCTACCAACAAATTTAGCCATGATCTGTGTTTCCAAATTGGTCAGGGATTCTCAAAGAGGAGAATCTTTTGGTTGAAACAAATTTATAACGGTTAATATGACCAATCCAAGTCTAGAAGAAAAGAAAACTCAAACCAGCTTTATTCCGCTTAAAAATCGACCCTGTGTAGCATTTATAGCGTTTTCATCATGATTGTGAAAGGAATTGCAAACAGCCTCGTCCAGAATTTGAACTTGACTTACCGGGTCCATTTTCTCTGATGATAACCATTTTTCAAACACACGTCTACATTTACTGAACTAATAATTAAAATCATAAAAGAAAGAAAAGAAAAAAAAAAGAAAAGAGCAATAAATTAAAAAAGAAAAGAACAGAAAGAATATGAAAATGAAAAATGAAAGAAAAGAATAAAAGGAGCGTAACAAGTGAAAGAAAGAAAGAAAGAAAGAAGCAAGCAGTAAAATGAAAAAAAGGTCGTAAAAAAGAAAAAAAGAAAAAGAGCGGAGAGAGAAAGAGAAATAGATAAGTAATGAAGGAAAGAAAAAATGAGAAAATATGAAAAGAATTGACTGTTGATATTATAGAAGAAGAAGAAGAAGAAGAAGAAGAAGAAGAAGAAGAAGAAGAAGAAGAAGAAGAGACAGAGAAGTAGATGTTGAGAGAAGAAAGAGATAGTAGTAGGGGGAAGGAGAAGCAAAGGAAAAGAAGAGAAGAAGAAGAAGAAGAAGAAGAAGAAGAAGAAGAAGAAGAAGAAGAAGAAGAAGAAGAAGAAAGAAGAAAAGAATGAGACAGAGAAGATGTTGAGAGAAGAAAGAGAGTAGTGAGGGAGAGGGAGAAGCAAAGAAGAAGAAAGAAGAAGAAGAAGAAGAAAGAAGAGACAGAGAAGGAGATGCTGAGAGAAGAAAGAGAATAGTAGTGAGGGAGAAAGAGAAGCAAACGAAAGAAGAAGAAGAAGAAGAAGAAGAGAAAGAAGAAGACTCATTGATGGCCATGATGGCGGGAATGCATTGAGTGACCTGCAGATTTGTTTTTGTATATTCCATCGCACAAAACTCTTAGAAATGGACTCTGAATTGTCCTAAGGGACAATGGTTGAAGCGATAAAAGATTTGGTTAAAGGCATCTAATTGGAATCAAGTCGTGAGTTCAATCCCTGGACTCAGCTTCAGGGGAAAGAGAATCATAACAAGTATGAAGGGCAAATTAACTAATATACGAGATTTCCCAAGGCATGGACAGCGGAATGTGGACAGTTTTATATCGCATTCTTAGTTCTGTCTTTTAATGTCGGTTTTTTCGACACGAGCTGTATCAAGTTGGACATTCACATCGAAGTCTCTCTCTCTCTCTCTCTCTCTCTCTCTCTCTCTCTCTCTCTCTCTCATTCGGAATTTTTGTTCTCCTGGCCCTTACTTAGGTTAAAAGTGCGGTGGGAGAGGCTCCCTCCAATCAATCGGCTGGCTATATCAAGCTCTATCACTATGATTGTCCCAATCCTATTGGCCTTATGGCAAGCCCCAACCTTTTTTATTATATACGTGCTAGAAGGCGGTGGCTGAGGGTATGAATGTCCTGTGTATGACGTTAAACTTTATATGATGGCGAAGTTCCAAGCTTTGGGTAATGCGGAGTACCCCTTAATCACAATTACTCCCAGGTCCATTCTGATCATTTTTGCAATCAATCTGTGACATGCTTATATGGTATATACGAAGCGCATGGTGTAATGGTTAAAGTCGTAGGAAGTGGACTCGTCACGCCGAGTTCAAATCCTGGACGTTGCATTTCACTTAGCGCTAATACCCTTGGGAAAGGTATGAATCCTACTCTCCCTCCAGCTATGGGTAAATAGTAGGGCAGACTGGGCTCTTTAACCTTGGTTAGGCAACCGGTCTAGGAGAAGGAAAACTCTGAATTCAAACCTGTTAAACTCCGCTTAAGAAATTGACCTTGTGTCATATCCAGCTCGTGCGGAGGGATTGGTAAATATATATGTGGTATATACGCACGTCGTGTAATGGTTATCGTTGTAGAAAATGGACACGGCGAGGAGAGATCAAATCATGAATGAGGCCAGTTGCATTTTCACATAGCGCTAATCCCCTCGGGAAAAGGGTATGCATCGAATTATTCTCCCTCCATTTACAGCTTAACAGCAGGGCGGACTGAGCTCTTTGTTAAGCAACTGATCTTGAAGAAGGAAAACTGAATTCAAACCTCATAAGAAACTGATTATGCATTGGATCCTACTTGTGCGGGGGGGGGCAAATATATAGCAATAGCATAATTTTTACAGATCACTGCCGTCCCTCGCAATCCTATAACCCCATCACCACAACCTTTCCTCTCATGAGCCTTCAAATGACTCATCAAACCCGCTGTAGATCCACAAATTTTGATGTAAATATGACATAAGAACGACGTCCTTCCCATTGTATCGGATGGATCAGATGATAAAATTTGATGCTTATGCACCACCATACGTCTCTTAAGACCAGAACCTGATTTACAGACTTTGTTACAGATTGCTCACGACATATTGTTTGTTCCTGGAGTTTTCATGAATTGTCCTTGATGAGATTTCCTATGGTTGATATATCCAGCCTTAGATAACAGAATGCGACCACATGTTGGTAAATATACATGGCTGCTGCTTAGATGGCTTTTCTTTGCAGCTTTACACCGGCAGATCCTCTCATAGATTCAACTAATTCTGGGCGATCACCTTTCAGAGAAGAGTGCTCAAAACCAAGGTCTTTCTGGATATCTTTAATATATATACATATGGAGGTGTGTGGTGTAATGGTTAGTGTCGTAGGAAATGGACTCATCGATCCGAGTTCAAATCCTGAACCAGGCTGTTTGCTCTTTACACAGCGCTAATGCCATTGGTAAAGGTATTAATCCAACTATTATCACTCCGGCTATGGTTAGAATAGTATTGGCAGACTGGGCTCTTTAACTATGGTTAGGCAACCAGTCTAGGAGAAGGAAAACTCTAAATTCAAACCTGTTAAAATCCGCTAAATAAATTGACCTTGTGTCGTATCCTGCTTGCGCGGAGGGTTTGGTATATATATATATATATAGTTATTTACTAAGCTTAGCTTAGATGTGGCACAAGGCCAGAATATGGGGTGCCCAGTGAGAATCGAACTCACTAACAATGGTTTGCTAATCTAGCTTGCTAACCATTACACCACGTGAGGTGCACTAAATGATATATATTATATATAATATTATACATAATATATATTACATATATGTGGTGTAATGGTTAGCAAGCTAGATTAGCAAACCATGCAAATATATTATATATATATATTATATATATATATATATATATTTATATATATGGAGAGAAAAATCCAACGCTTCTTACGTAAAATGCACCCGAATAGCCACGTACCCAGGCAAAAAACTCTACTCTGCATATATTTATTTACCCAACCCCTTCACGGGCTGGATGTAACGTCGGGGGTGGGGGGCTAAAGTCGGTATGAGTCAGACAGTGAGGGAGCCTATCTCCTATTCACTAGCGCTAGACCGAGACAATTTTTGGCGTCTGAGACAGAGTACTACACCTACCATCAGCTCCTCGCTTCACCGCACAGATCCCTGTGCTACTCATACACTGAGTTGGCGGGGGCCGGTATCGAACCCGGAACCGTGCTGTTCACAGTCAAATGCTCTACCAACTGAGCTAAACCGGCCCTACAAGGTAAAATGTGTGCAGTATCAAGAGAGAATCGATCTGCAAGTGAATCGATCTGCGAGAGTACCTTGCTAACTATTACACTGTTACATAATTATTAGATACCTAATATTTATGGCAATAGTGTAGAAATCAAAATGGCCGTTATAAGCTACAGCCCACGGCCTTGAAGGAAGAGTGACAAGGCTTGACCTCAGTCCTAACCTTCCGGTGGATACCCTGAGAACCGGTAGAGAGGACCCTCTCTTCCGGTTTAGATAGTAAGTAAGTTTCAGTCAGTTAGCAAGTAGGAGCCGAGCTCGTAGGATGTGCGCAGATGTCTGGTTTGGGGATTTACAAAAAAGGTAACATCAAAGTAAATCGAAGTCTTGTGTTTATTACCTAAAAACTACCAATGACACAGGGCTTCTGATAAGGAGAAATCCCTAACAGAAACCAGACCCGAGGTCCCCAAGAAAGTCCAGACCTTAGAAGAGACCAGACCAAGATGTTAGAAGATAGAACCAAAGCCGACCAGAAGAAAAGACGACTAGAAGTAAGAATTAAAGAAAGGGTATGCAACAACACCACGATGCATCCTTTTCTATGAAGGTATCGTTTACATCTTTAGATATCTCATACTCTTTATTTTTTACCAACTCATGTCAAAGAGTATTCTCTGGATCGGTAGGTAAGGGGTTAAAAATCATACAACCGCTAAGAATCCATTACAATGAACATTTGATTTCGTTTTTTGTTTTTGTTTTCTTTGTTTCTTTGTTTTGTTATATTTATCTTTTCCCCATCTAACAAGACAATGTTTTATTACGTTTTTTGTTGTTGTTGTTTTGTTTTTTTTGTTATTGTTAATTCTTTTATTGCAATCTTTTTTTTCTTTTTTGTGCTAATCTGTACGAGAACATCCAGTGCGCATGCTCACGCGCATGTGCATATATGTGTGACGTCCACGTTCGCTCTCTTCTTTGTGTGTTGTCAGCACAAGACTAAACACGGTGATTACCTCTGAGCCCAGTCGCTCAAATAAAGCCTTGATACAGAGCCATGAAATATTTCAGCAACGCATTATTAGAGCCGAATCACGCCAACGAAGCCAATGCGAACAATATAATTAGAATCAACGGCCAGTTGGCTTCTCTTGATCCCTCATTAGACAATCGGTGATCAAGAACGACTGGCTGCCATAATTGCGAGTTAAGCGGGAACGGGGAATGACACGCGCGACTGTCTGTGTGGAGTTGTGTGTGTGTGTGTGTCTTTGGGTTTGTATGTGTGTATGTGTTGTGTTTGTGTGTGTCTTTAGGTTTGTGTGTGTGTGTGTGTGTGTTGTGTGTGTGTTGTGTTTGTGTGTGTGTATGGGTGTGTGTGTTTCGTGTGGGTGTGTTTGTGTGTTGAGTGTATGTTGTTGTTTGTTTGTGTGCTGTCGCGTATGTGTGTTTGTGCGTCTGTCTGTCTGTCTGTCTGTGTGTGCACTCGTCTGTGTGCGTTTGTGTGTGTATTTGCGTGTGTGTGTGTGTTTGTGTGTTAATGTTAGGTGTGTTTGTATGTGGGTGTGTTTCTTCATGTATGCGTTGTGTGTTTTGTGTTTACTTGTTTAAACTGTATGGTGTGCGAGTGTGTTTGCAAATGTGCGTGGAGTGCTTATGTGTGTGAGTGTGTGTGTGTGTGTGTGTGTGTGTGTGTGTGTGTATTTTGTGTGTGTGTGTGTGTGTGTTTGTGTTGTATTTGTGTGTGTGTGTGTCTGTGTGTATCTGTGTCTGTCTGTGTGTATCTGTGTCTGTGTGTATGTATGTGTGGTATAGTGTGTGTGCGTGTGTGTGCGTGTGTGTATGTGTGTGTATGTGTGTGTTGAGTGCGATCATCCCAACAATCAACCACAACAAATGGCAAGAACGTCCTGATAATAATTTGGCGGGACAAACACGTGTTTAGCTCTGTGGTAAGAATTGGAAGATCACTTTGGTTTCTTTCTTTCTTTCTTTCTTTCTTATATATATATATATATATATATATAATATAATATATATATATATATATTATATTATTCATTCATTCATTGTTTCCTAATCTGCTGGAGCGTGAAAATGCAGACTCATTTTAGCAAAGAAAAGTTTGTCTTTGAAGATCCTTTAGATCTACCAAGTTGACATTAAGATTTTACAAGTATTAGCAAATGTATGCACCCCCCCCCTGCCTGGGCCCAAGTATTTAAGTTTTGATGTAATAAAATTTTACTATCAGGACCTGTGGATATACCACAGTATGATGATTTAATTATTACAACGTTTGATACGTTTACTTTTGAGCTATTGCACAGAGATGCGCGATGTCAGGCTCGCCTGGTACTCACAGAGTTTACCTCTATGGTTTGGAGTACGACCTCTAAATCCATAATTTTAGGCCTACATGTACTGATTGTTGAGATTGGGGGGTTGCAACCCGTTTGCTATGGTTAGGAGGTGACATGGTTGTATATATGGGTCATCCAGCAAGCTGTGCCATAATTTCTTTATCATTGTTTATCAGTGGGACCTGTGGATATGCCAGAGTATGATAATTTAATTATTACAACGTTTCATATGTTTACTTAAGAGCTATTGCAATTAGTTCAATATGAAAAAAGAATTATAATTTTGTTTGAACTCTCTCTCTCTCTCTCTCTCTCTCTCTCTCTCTCTCTCTCTCTCTCTCTCTCTCTCTCTCTCTCTCTCTCTCTCTCTTGTTTCTTTCCTTCTTTTCCCTTTTTCATAATGTTCGATTGAAACAGATTAGAGTTATCGCTTCCGGGTGCTCTCTTCCCATCTCTATCTGTTGCGTACTGGCTTCACTATTCACGGCCCTACTTCGTGTATCTGCATACGTAGCGGGTATCGTCACTAACCCTAGAAGATATATGTAGTTGTCGTTTAATGAAATCTACAACACATGGCATTAGTAGGAGTTTTGACTTTATTTCTTCTTCTCGGTTGTACGTGGTGGGCGGCGGTGACAATGACTTGACCGAGGGTTAACGATGACTACTACTACTGCTGGGATGCTCTGGCAATGTTGAGGTAAAGGGGTGGACGATCCTCACTGCCCGCTGGTCGCTCCTTGTGCTCTGTTCGCTGTCTCCTGCCTGGTTTTTGTACTGACGACACGCCTACGCATCTTTATCTTTTTTTCTGATAACGGACCTTTGTTATATATTTCTTTACCTTCTCCCTGCTTCCTTGACCGGAAACCCTCTCTTCCGTTTTTTTAACTTCTTTTCGCTTTTACCGGGAAAAAAGTCCTTTGTCATTTTATTTTTTGTCTTTTCTTTGTTTAGTTTAACCAGAAATTCCTATTTTCGTTTGTACAATATACAACATATCTTCCCCCAATCTCTTTCTTTTTTTCTTTCTTTCTTTTTATATTTTTCTAAGTAGAATTTCTTTTTTTTCCCTTTCTTAGTTCGTAATAAAAACGGAATGGTCCATTATTTAACTGAGGTGACGATACTCATAAGAAATAAGAATTGGGCGTATAAGCAACACCAGATAATCATGATTTACATTTTTGCATTCCATCTTGGACAATTCGGACGGTCTTATTTTTAAACAGAAGATGTTGCAAGATGATCGCGGTCGTACAATTAAGGAACACGAATATTAATGAATAGATATTAAATTAGAAAAACTAACGAAACTAAATAAGAACGAAATAATATCAATATGCAAATTAGCCTTCCCGTTCACACTTCTATTTTGTTGCATATATAAATATAATTGCATGTTATTAGTATTCAAATAAGACCAATAGTATTAATAATGTAAAACAATTTTATTAATAATTAAAGTTTAAATAAAACAAAATCATGGAGAATGTGACGTAAATAACTAAGGGAATTGTGACTTGTGTAGTGATACAGTTTCGGTTACAGACTGAAAAAAAAACACATAATCTCCAATATAATAAGACTAACAGGACATGTAGACATATCCCCCTATAATAATCTAATTATTACAACGTTTGATTTTATATATCTACTTAAGAGCTATTGCGAATAGTTCAATATGTAAAAAGAAAATACTTACGCCCGGAGAGTGCATATTCTCGATAATATTATTAATATAGTTATATCCTAATTTCCACCTTTAAACATTAAATTTTTGTCAATGTTTTATTCATTTTTTATTCATTTTTTATTGATTTATTCCATCTAATAGAAATTCTGCCTTGTGGTTCCGTGTCGATAATCTTTTTGGAAAATAATCTTTTTTTTTTCTTATCGTAAATTGGCGGGATAGAAAAAAAAAGAGCTCTTTAGTGAAAATTAAATTTGAAGAATTAATTACAAAAAACATTTCAGCCATTTTGATTTCATTTGATTTTTCATTTACTTTATAGGCGCTTCATTTACTTAAAATATTTCGATGCCAACAAATTTATATCATGTTAAGATCACATTAGGTCAAATATATATAAATATATATAAATATATATATATATATATGTGTGTGTGTGTGTGTGTGTGTGTGTGTGTGTGTGTTAATATTCATTTTTTATCTATTTATCCACAGATGGGACAAATTCACGTTTACGTTAGAATAACATTAGGCACACACACACACTCTCTCTCTCTCTCTCTCTCTCTCTCTCTCTCTCTCTCTCTCTCTCTCTCTCTCTCTCTCTAAATATATATATATATATATATAAAGGGGGACAACACCTGTTGGGTATGGGTGGCGACCCGTCATGCTTAAGAATGGAATCCTGGTGAATGATCAGTCTATGACATGAAACACACTACTTTGGTCCTTACTTAGTCTATACGGTCGGTCCGATCAATCGGCTGGTCACGTCAAGCCCTAGCACCTATATGATTGCCCCAACTCCATTGCCCATATTACCTAGGTACGTCGTTAAACTGCATCCAATGGTGAAGTTCCAATTTTGGAACTCTGGGGAGTGTAGAGTACCTCTTCATCGCCATTACTCCCATGTCGACTCTGACCTGGAGTGATAGTACCTTTGAGAGTCCCATCTATGGGTTGAATAGAGAAAAAAAATTTAATGTTAAAAAATTAAAAAATTGAGTTTTAATAAATTTGAATACCCATAAAGCATAAATAGAACAAAACGTCTTCGGCATAAAATAACCCAACAAGGGTTGACATGCCATAAAATTCAACTAATTAAGAATTGAACACGTTCACGGCTGTTTAACTTCAGTAATCTAGCGGGAACCGGTGCTTTCAGTAATGCCGGACGGGTTGATATGCCGTTAAAATCCATAAACCAACCAATAAGGTCTTTCATAAGTTTGATGAGTTTTAGAGCGGTTGCCCTATAAAGGCTAAAGACCCCACCCTACCCTACTATTTCCCCATAGTTGAGGGAAGGGAGAGGTGAATTCATGCCTTTCCCTATGGCATCAGCTCAATAGAACGTCAATAACCTCCTCTCGGTTCCTATCCTAAATATAAAAAAAACCCACTCCTATTCAATACTTAAAACAATGTAACTGTGTGTAAATCATTTATTCCGTATTTCCCGAAAATAATACCTACCTGTAAAATAAAACTTACCGTGAATTTCAGGATGATTTTAATACAAGCCCCTCCCCCCCCCGCCAAGCACACTTAAAATAAGCCCTTGGAATATTTGGATATATGGTGTGTTCTAATTTCCCACCTGGATTTTTAGACTAGGCTAGGTCACGTGGTCTATTCCTTAGCCAATCACTGACCATACTGCGCGGCTGATACACTACTTAAACACTGATTCTTTCACAGTATACTTGCGACCATTGACGAAAGAACTTAAGATTCTTTACCCAAGAGGATTACCAAAGGATTTCTGCTGGACAAGTGCTTTTGCTTGAAGGCCAAAGGATGGCCCATAAAAACTAACTAACATATATATATATATATTCATTATAGTGCACAATACATTTAAGATGTGATCGTTATCATTGGTTTCAAAGCAGCATGTTAGCCACTTATCGTCAAGACAACGTGCCCGTTAGGAAATGCAGGGAATGTCAATTCATTTATATATATATATATATATATATATATATATATATATATATATATATATATATATATATATATATAAGGGTTTTGTAATTTGCTTGAATCATTGTGTTTATATTGGTTTGGTGGTTGGTTTTGAAGGCTATCACAATGCAAGTATTAATAAAAATCTCTTCTACAGAAGATTTCCAGTTCTGGAGATCTTCTGTAGATGAAATTTTTATCTCGAAATATTAAGAATAAATCACAGGTTAACAAACAACACCATAGTTACCTTATTTTTCTTTACACTTGCATTGTGATAGCCTTCAAACCAACCAACAGACCAATATATATATATATATATATATATATATATATATATTTATCCAAAACTTGGTAGTAAGGGATGATTCTATATGTGATTTCTAAGATACACTGTATTAATATTGTATGATCCAGTATGTATAAATACAGAGAATCTTTAAATCACTAAAGAGAGTTCAATGTATAATAAACTTTTTAGATTATATACAGAGCAATATTTATCTTTGAAAGGAAGGAAGAACTCAACACCGTAATTCCATCATAAATTTATTTCGACCAAAATTGTGGCCTATATAAATCTAAGTTGATTTAATATAGCTCCCCAAAATTCAGTCTCATCAGATGGGGATCAATTTACTTTTGGAATTGCACTTCTCAAAAAAAAAGTAGAATTTAAAAATTAAATTCATACAAAAACAAAAAAATAAAAATTTTTTTAACAATATAAAATTGTCACCATGGTGACAGGAAGTCGAATGAGAAAAAAGAGATACATCTCAAGTTTTGGCTTCTTAGGGGTATGGTAGTCAGACAGACAAAGATAATGACAGAAAAAAAAAACAGAATATTATATTAAAATATAAATAAAGAAGTAAATAATATATATATATATTAAAGTTCTATCAATGGGTTAAATACATTCAAAAATGGGTTTTATAAAATTGAATATCCAAGAAGAATGAATAAGTCTAAAACGTCTTTGGCTTAAAATAACCTAATAAGGGTTGACATGCCATAAAATCCAACCAATCAATGATCCAAGCTGTGCTACTCATGTTAACAGTACTTCAAAAATGACATGAATAATCACAACTAATCACATTTTTGAAACCCTACTAGTTCAGTAAAGCAGGATGCTTGGATGGACGTAAGTCCCCGTATCAGTGACAAAACCAAACTTTTAATACCGACGATAATGACGTGTTAACACTGCTTATAACGACTCCTTTAAAAATGACATTCCCATAATTCTCTGCGTCGCCGGAAGAACGACGCGTATTGCTTCAGCAACCTTTTAATATCAGCCTGTCTGAGTCGATTTCTAGAGGTGTCTTTCATTTGACAGGCTGGCAATGACAGGCGAGGGTAATTCATCAAAATGGTGGCCGATTCATCAAAATGGCGACTAGCGGGCGGGCGGATCCGAAATGAAGGGCAAGCGAGGGGTGGGGACATGGGGGGTTGGGGTTGGAGTGACGTCACGTCGTAGTTGATTAAATCAACGTCAAATACAAGTATCCGCCATCAGCTGATCACGTATCGATTTTGAGCCCTCCCCCCCTGCCCTGTTACTTTTTCCCCCTTTTTTTTAAGAATGAGAAGCGTGGTTGTACACTCATTATATCCGGCCGATATTGGAGGGATCTTCAGAGATCAGTATTTTTCCCCACAAAGAAGAATGGTGTTTTCCCGGTAAGATTTCCTGAACCTTTTTTTTGGGGGGGTGAGGGGTTGAGGGGGGAGTAATCGTCAACCCCTTCCTAAATAGATACATTGATATAATTGTGGACAGCTTTTAACTAGTGAATGGATTCGCAGCTTGATGAAAACTGATTAATATAGGTATTTCGAACTCATAAGTGACGTTCGCACATGGAAACCAGCACATGACCACGCCAGTGTGAGCCGCCCCGCAAAGACCTACATAGACCAGCACTGTGCGGATATTGGATGCTGCAAAGAGGACCTACCTAGAGCGATGATTTATAGGGACGGTTGGTGAGAGAATGTCATGGATATCCGTACTACTGGCGTGACATATATATATATATATATATATATACCTTTCTCCACAAAGAAGAAGGGTGTTTATGCGGTTAGATTTTAGGAACTTCTTTTGGAGGGGTGAGAGATCGTCCACTCTTTCCAAAACAGAAGCATTGATAGCATTGTGGACAGCTTTTAACTAGTGAATGCTAATTAGAGTACTTCACTCCTTCCTAAATAGAAGCATTGATATCATCATGGACTGTTGTTAACCATTAGATGTTAATTAGAATTCTACACTCCTTCCTAAATTGAAGTATCGATATAAACATGGACTGCTGGTAACTATGAAATGCAAATTAGAATCCTTGAATCCTTCTTAAATAGAAGTATCAATATAATCATGGACTGCTATTAACTATTAAATGCTACTTGGGATCCTTTTTTACTTCCTAAATACAAGCACCAATATCATCATGTACCGCTGTTAACTATTAAATGTTAATTATAATCCTCCACTCGTTCCTAAATAGAAGCATCAATATCATCATGGACCACAATTTCAACAGGAATCCACTTTTTTGTTATGTTATTAATTCTGAGTAGCATTTTCTTTTATCTTGTTCAATTCTTTTTTTTTTCTTTTTTTTAAAGCGACGCAGGTTCAAATCTCACAGAGAGACTATCCTTTATCTTTATTTTTGTTTCTTGCTGTTGAGATTAAAAAAAAAAAAAAACAACTGAAAATTAAAAGATAAAAGAAAAAACTAGTCAAAAATTGTAGAAGTTATCCCCCTTTATATTGCAGAAGCAATACAATACTCATCATCGTAGTAGGATTCCAACTAGCGTCCAGTTGACAGACTAGAAGGTAATCTATAACTCAATACAGTCCCCTCATTGCTGCGAGCATAATGCAGAATGAGGGATATTTATCTAGCACCATATTCATGCTGAAACCAGCAGCCAATCAGAACTTAAAGAATGAGATCACCCAGATGCAATTATGGAATATACATGAGTGCTATATATATCAACTGCTTTATGCACCAGTTCAATTGTACTTTGTTGTTGTTGTCCAATTCAACAGTGCACTGACTCACTTCAATACTTAGGACACACATTTTGTGAAGAGTGAATGAGATAGTGCCAAAGTTGGGAGTCTGATTGAGATGTTCGAAGGAGACAGACGGAGAGCTTTGGTTTGGAGACGAAACGAGACGGGACGGGTCGCAACAGCGGTCTGTCTGTTTGAGGCCAAAAACTTCGCACGTGTGTCTTGGATTTATCATCATCATCATCGTGTCGCGCTTTCAGCGCGGATATCCATGACAATCTCTCTCCATCCGTCCCTATCGCTCATCATTCTCGGGAGGTCCTCTATGCAGCATCCTGTATCCGCACAGAGCTGATCAACGTACGTTTTTGCTGGTCGGCCCACACTGGCGTGTCCATGTGCTGACTTCTACAGGAGGATGTCGCTTATGAGTTCGTCCTTGCTTCTCCAGCAGTGTCCCGCGTGTCTTGTCCGTTTTACTCGGATGGTTTGGGTGATATGTGGCAGGTGACCGTACAGCTGCTTTCTCGTAGGGTGCTGTTTCCACATCTTGTTCTGCTTCACCCGTAGCATTCTTATGCAGCTCCCACCTAGTTTGTTCTCTAGTCGCTTAGTTAGGGTCAAGGTGGTGCAGCCATACAGCAGTACTGACACGACAACGGCCCGGAAGAACTGTCTCTTTAACTTGTCTGTGAGATTGGACCTCCATATGATCGATAATTTATTTCAACGTCTTGTGTTCGATAATTAAAAATAATCAACGATACAAGATAAGACATCCAAGAAACAAGTGGTTCCAGACACATAGAAGAACAGAGAGAATGCCAGCCCAACAACAGTCTAGATACACGGATGTCCAGCAGTAGCAGAAATAAGATCATAAAATAAGATAAGTATGCCTATGTAAATTACGTTTAATTTGGTACTGTGATTTAACACCAGAACTTGCTATAGAACCATGAAATAACGAATCTCCCCCCCCCACGCCTGGTATGAAATGTAAGAGCTTGCATTCTACTAGGCATTTTTTTATTCCCATGTCATACCAGCTCGCCGCTAGATCCTTGAGGCAGAGTTGAACCTAGTCGGCGATGCCCTACACCAGGGGTTCCCAACCTTTTTCAGCTCATGGCCCACTTTGAAACCAGAATTTTTTTGTGACCCATGAAATTATTATAATAGAAAAAGTATTTCCATTTCATATAAGGTATTTATTCAATCAAGATACAA
>CM042162.1:16380763-16391967 GCA_023376005.1 Doryteuthis pealeii
CACTCCGGGTCAGAGTGGGACCAGGGAGCAATGGTGAGGAAGGGGTGCTCCACATTCCCAAACCTCCAAAACGGGAACCTCACCATCAGATAGAGTTTAACGTCATTCCAGGACATGGGCCCGCATCCACCGCCTTCTAGCACCATATGATAAAAAGGGTTGGGGCTTGCCATAAGAGCTCTGAAGTATCGTTTAATATCAAACGACTAATTTGCCTTTTTCTATTTCTTCTCTGAATTTTTTTTAGATGAGGCTTGATATTAGTATTATTTGTATAAATTTTTTATTATTATTGGGATTATTCGGACTATTGTCCTCATCTCATTGTTATCTATACAACGTTTGGCCCGATGTGCTGTGCTATGGTTAGCGGAATGAGAACAGAATACCCCGTGGACTGATTAAAGGGTTAGATTCAAAGTTCCGTGATGGCTCCCGATTACGACAAGAAGGTTAGAGTTCGAAAAGAAAGTTCCCGAGTCCGACAAGAAAAACCTGAGAAGGCCGGGGGTATATCAGTCGAAACGTTGTATAGATAACATAAAGATGAGGACAATAGTCGCATAATACAAATAATGCCTTTTTTCTAGTTTTCTCCTTTTTATTAGATTTAAAAAAGAACTCTTCAAGAGATTATAATGGGTGAGCATTTTTCGCCAAAAGGAAAGCTACAACATATTATTAACTATATTGGAATGATGCTATTCTGGATAGAAATGTCAACTCATATGAATTACAAGGTTCCAGGTTCGATACCATTTCCCGCCAACTCGGTGCATGAGTTGCTCTGATCTGTGTGGTAAAGCGGGGAGCTTACGGTATGTGTGGCGCTTCATCTCAGCGGAAACAAACTCCCAGGTCAAGCACTAGCAAAAGAGGATAGACTCCCTTGCAATCGGATTGATACCAACAATAGGCTATTCCACAACTTTACTTACTTTACTCGACTTATAGATACAATCAGTTACGATCATGGCTTGGATTCAGTACACACCGTGCATTTCCGTTGAAACATATCTAAAGAATGGTGAATCTGTAATCGCTACACACAGAGAGCTTTTCGTGCTCATTTTATATTACATTGGAATGATGCTGTTCTAGATAGAAAGTGGATTCTGCTATGGGTTGAAATTTTTAGACCCACAGGTATATCAATTTAAAAGAAAACTGTATTTAAACTTGTCTGTTCGCTGGCCGCTGCCTTTCTGCTCAATACAGCTATAAATCGTCCCTTCCAACCGATCTCAGAATGTCCGTTAGTTAGCGGGAGTTTTGAATTTTTTGGTGTCGGTCCAGTCTGGCTTTGTCTATTTTTAGAATACGATCCTTTTTTCTTTGTTCCTCCAAACCTTGTCTAACAAAATCACTACGGCTTATGAACCATTACAGGTCACTCTGCTGATGGTTATTTTCCTGTAAGTCCAACATAAACAAAGGGGAACAACTCTTGACTGATATTAAAATACCAAGTAAACAGCTTTTCAATTAATTAAATTAATCAGAAACAATTAAGAGGGAGTCCAAGTCGGTTCCGTGGAACACCTTGTGACTATTTGTGGTTTAGGACAGAAACTATGTTTCCTCTTTGTATTTTTGTTTCATTAAATGCTATATTTATATCTTTTCCTAGCGGAATATTCTGTGTTTGGGTTACCCTCGTTATTTTCTGCTAAAGTCATTTTGTCAAAAAACGAATTTTAGGCTCATTTTGCCAGTGCCTAAATACATCACTTGTTGACTGTTAATTGTTTATCCAATCTCATCCTGCTGTATTCCTGGTTGGTGAGAAATAAAAATGGATATTGTTGTATTTTAAAAACATATTTAACTGTTTTGTTATATTTTGTTACTCTAACATCTTGGGATATAACAATTTCTAATATACTATTTTTGATTTTTTTAAAATTTTTCTTTTTTGTTCTTTTTCTATCAGGTCATTACTATGAGGACGGAAATGTGCAGTTAGTAAGTTCTAAGGATGTCAAGTTTGACCCTCAATGTAAACAGTAAGTTGAATGTGTACAACGGAAGAAAAAATAGATATTTTGTAAAAAAGGTTTGCAAAAAAAGGATTTTTTTAACATTTTTATTAACTTACATATGCGACACGTGTTTCAGATCTGTTATCTTTAAAGAGTACGAGTATTAGCTACGAATTATATATATATATATATATATATTATGGACTCCTCGTCGATTTCGACGTCGCATCGAAGGTTCACACCACACACAACCTTCCACCACTATAAACAAATCACTGTGTGGGATGTTCATTGTGTGTGTGTGGATACCCTCATGCGTCGAAAATCGACGAAGAAGAGTCCATAATATATATATTATATATATATATGAATCTCGTAGCTAATACTCGTACTCCTTATAAAGATACAGATCTGAAACAGTGTCCGCATAATGTAAGTTTAATAAAAATGTTAAAAAAAATCCTTTTTGCAACCTTTTTTAACAAATATCTATGTTTTCTCCCGTTGTACAGCATTCAAACTTACTGTTACATGAGGGTCACTTGACATCCTTAGAACTTACTACTGCAGCATTCCGTCCTCAATAGTAATGGACGTCTGATAGAAAAAGAACAAGAAAGAAAAATCTTAAAAAATCAAAAATAGTATATTAGAAATTTGTTATATCCAAGATGTTAGAGATAACAAAATATAACAAAACAGTTAACATATGTTTTTAAAATACAACAATATCCCATTTTTTATTTTCTCACAACCAGGAATACAGCAGGATGAGATTGATCAAACAATTAACAGTCAACAAGTGATGTATATTAGGCACTGGCAAAAATGAAGCCAAAATGCGTTTTTGACAAAGATGACTTTAGCAGAAAAATAACGAAGGGTAACCCAACACAGATATCCGCTAAGGAAAGATCATAAATATGAGCATTAAGAAACAAATACAAAGAAGGAATACATAGTTTCTGTCCAAACAACAAAGAATAGTCACAAGGTGTTCCAACGGAACCCGACTTGACTCCCTCTTAATTGTTTCTGATTATTTAATTACATTGAAGAAGCTGTTTTACTTGGTATTTAATATCAGTCAAGAGTGGTTCCCACTTTGTTTATGTTTGTGACTTACAGGAAATAACATAGCAGAGTGACCTGTAATGGTTATAGCCGTAGATTCTTGTTAGACATAGGTTGGAGGAACAAGAAAAAAGGATCGTAATTCTAAAATAGACAACGCCAGACCTGACCGACACCAAAATTCAAACTCCCGCAACTAACGGACATTCAGAGATCGGTGGAAGGACGATTATAGCTGTATTGAGCAAAAGGCAGCAGCCAGCGAGACAGACAAGTTTAAATACAGTTTTTCTTTTAATTGATATCCTGTGGGTCTAAAAATTTCAATCCCATAGCAGAATCCACTTTCTATATAAACAGCATCATTCCAATGTAATATAAAAATGAGCCACGAAATGCTCTCTGTGTAGCGATTACAGATCCCATTCTTTTAGATCATGTTCAAAGCGGGAAATGCACGGTGTGTACTGATCAAAAGCCAGACGTACTGATTGTATCTATAAAATCATGTAATAAGTAAAGTTTGGTGGAATAGCCTATTGTGCGTATCAATCCGATGCAAGGATCTAATCCTCTTTGGGCTAGTGGCTTGCCTGGGAGTTTGTTTCCGCTGAGATGAAAGCGCCACACATACCGTAAGCATCGCCCGCTTACCACACAGATCAGAGCAACTTCATGCAGCCGAGTTTGGCGGAAATGGTATCGAACCTGGAACCTTGTAATTCATATGAGTTGACATTTCTACCCAAATGCATCATCCAATATAGTTAATCAATATGTTGTAACGCTTTCTTTTGGCGAAAATCTCACCCATATAATCTCTTGAAGAGTTCTTTTTTTAATCTAATAAAATAGAGAAAACCTAGAAAAAGGCCATTATTTGTATTATGCGCTATTTGTCCCTATCTTTATTGTTTCTATACAACGTTCGACGATATACCCCGCGGCCTTCTAGGTATTTCATTGTCGGACTCGGACTTTCTTTTCGAACTCTGGAACCTCTTGTCGTAATCGGGAGCCATCACGGAACTTGAATCTAACCCTTTAATCAGTCACGGGGTATTCTGTTCCATTCCGCTAACCATAGCACAGACATCGTGCCGAACCGTTGTATAGATAACAATGACAGAAGGACAAATAGTCCGAATAATCCAATAATAATAAAATTGTAATACAAATATACTAATTATCAAAGCCTCATTCTAAAAAAATTCAGAGAATAGAAAAAAGGCAATAGTCGTTGAGTTATAACGAACTTCAAGAGCTCTTATGGCCAGCCCCACCTTTTTTAAATCAATATGGGTGCTAGACAGCGGTGATGCGGTCCCACAATGTCCGGGACTGACGTGTAAACTCTTATCTGATGGTGAGGTTCCCGTTTTGAGGTTTGGGGAAATGTGGAGCCCAACTCCTCACCATTGCTCCCTGTCCACTCTTGACCCGGAGTGGTAGTACCTGTTAGGGTCCGCATCTATTGGTTAAATAGAAAAGATGTATTTAGAAAAAATTTGTATAACCATTAAGAATTGATTTTATTTCAAAACTTTATTCGCATTAAATGACCGCACTGAGGTTGATAATGCCGTAAAACACAACAAAAAAAAAAAACACAAAAAAAACAGATACATTCAGATTGAGATTCGCGCTATTATAATCAATTAAGCTCAAGTCGGTAGAGCGTTTGGCTAGGGAATCACTAGGTTCTTCGGTTCGATACCAGCCCTCGCCCAACTCAGGTATGAGTAGCACAGGGATCTGTGCAGTAAATTGAGGAGCTGGTGTTCGGTGTGGCGCTCCCCTCAGATGCCAAAATAATCTCATGGTCAGTGATAGTGAAAAGGGATAGACCCTCGCTGTCCGGCCTAGTACAGACCATTAGGTCGCCGCCGATAATCAATCTTAATAAAAATGATTTAAATAATTGATTAGTTGAAAATACACTGAATAAGTGTTACGAATTCCAATGTTTGGAAAACGCACATATGGCTACGTAAAAAAGAATGGAAATCTGTTTAGAGAGAAAAACAACACATGAAAGGATAGAGACGAAAAACAAAAACGGAATGAAAAGTTAAACAAATTTTTTAATATAACATAAAAGAACGCCGGAGAAAGAAGTAAAAAACATCACACACACACACACACAACACACCACCACACACACACAGAGAGAGAGAGAGAGCGAGAGGAGAGAGAGAGAGAGATAGAGAGAGAGAGAGAGAGAGAGAGAGAGGGCACTTTAACCAAATGAACTTATCTGAAATCTCACGTGACGACTGGCAGAAACCAGGCGCCGTTGACTCCATGTCCACGCTAGCTTAACTTAAACATAAAATGCTCTATCAATGATATTGAGCCCAGTATTTACGAATATAGGCAACCATATTATCTACATGATATAGATATATATATATATATATATAATTATATATATATATTATATATATATATATATATATATAAAACCAGCAAAAAGCTGAAACAGTGACCATCCCACACTATAACTATATATCATGTAGATAATATGGTTGCTATATTTTACACAATTTCTGATCATTTTTAAAGGAACTTCGTATTACCCGATGAATCTTAAGCAAGAAACGCTGTTTGTAAATACCGTTCCGTAATTAATAAATAAAAGCAAAAACTTTTATTTGTTTTGATTTCTCATTGAACTATATATATAATATATATATATATTATAATATATAGTGTGGGATGGTCACTGTTTCAGCTTTTTGCTGTTTATAATATAATATATATATATAATATATATATATATATATAGTAATCGTAGCTTGTAATATATATATATATATATATATAGTATTATATATATATATATATAACCAACTGATGCACATATATATATATATATATATATATATATATAATAAATCGTAGCTGTTTACACACACACAACAGCACACACACACCACACAACACATATATATATTATATATATATATATATATCTATAATTATGTTATATAAACAGCACGATTTATATAACAAAATGTGTCAAACCATTCATTTACTGCTATGAATCACATACTCGTATAGTAGCACGATTTATTAAACAAATACATCAAAACTTTCATTCACTCTAATGATTACATATAACGGCGAGGCGATTTATTAAAGAAAATGTCAAAACTTTCAGTTACTGCAATGATTACATATATAACAGCTACGATTTATTAACAAATATATCAAAAACGTACATTCATACTGGTGTCCAGTGTGTGACCGTTAAACTGCCTTATCACGTGAAGTTCCAATTTTGGAATTCTGGGGGAGTGTAAGAGTACCCTTTCATCAACCATTATCTAAAGTCAACTCTGATCCGAAGTGTAGTACCTGTTGGGGTCCTATATATGGATTAAATAGAAAAAATGTGTTTTAAAAAAATTGTGTTTACAAAATGAAAAATTTTGAATCCCTATAAATTGAGTTTAATTGCAAGATTTTGAATACCCATTAAGAATGAATACAACAAAACTTCTTCAAGCATAAGATAACCCAACAAGAGTTAACATGCCGTAAAATCCAACCATCGACCACCAAACCAACCTTCACACTGATATAGCACTTCTGTCGGTATAATGAATTAATGAAACCAAATCACGATTGTATTTAGTAATTACTGCACCAAGGTATACGCAAGTACGTTTTCGTGTTTTCCTTATCCTGACCCACTGGCTTTATTGCTACTCCTCATTCAGAGCTTAGATTCAAGAACAAATATCCACGGAAATAAAAATTAACTTCGCGGAACTGTGATTATGATAATTTAATTATTACAACGTTTGATATGTTTACTTAAGAGCTATTGCAAAATAGTTCAATATGTAAAAGTATAATAATCTTGATTTAACTCTCTTTCACTCATTTTTCTTTCTTTCCTTCTTTCATCTTTTCATACGTTCGATTGAAACAGATTAGCGTTATGCTTCTGCGCTCTCACCCCTCTAATCTATATTTCCCTACTTCTTTCTTTCTTTTTTACTATATTTTTCTGTGTATCCATGTCCTTTTTTATTCCCTTTCTTTCTTCATAATAAAAATGGAATGGTCCATTATTTAGCTGAGGTGACGGCACTCAGATAGAAATTAATTCGGGCGGATAAGCGACATTTTGATTGGTACAATTTCTTTTTTAAAAACTGCAATTTTTTGAAAACATTAAAAAAAACTCGTTTTGTTCTATTTAACACCTATAGGTGGGACTCCTAACAGGTACTACCATTTGAGTCAGAGTGGTCTGAGATTAATGGGGAATCAAGGGGCACACACCCACATTTCCCAAATTTCCAGAACTCTAAATTCACCAATAGAGTTTTAACGTCATACCTAGGAAGACTAAGACCCTCAGCCATAGCCTTCTAGCAATATGAAACACGGGTTGGGGCTTGCTATGAAGGCAATAGAGTTGGGACAATCATATAGGTACTGGGGATTGACATGACCAGCCGAGTAATCAGAGGGCAGGGGGCACTCCGACCGCCCATTCTAGCCTAAGTAAGGGATACAGTGGAGTGTTGCATATCATGAACTGCTTTAGCCACCAGGGTCCATCCGTATCACTGATCACCACCTGGACACAGGTCCCAGTGGGGGGATTGGTGGGGTCTTGCCCCTGTGCGAGGTAACAGGTCGGTGTATTCTACAGCCGGCAGCCAACAGTGTGGCCATAATAAACGTGGTAAGCCACCCAGACTGATGCAGTTGTACAATAAACAAAGGAGCAAGCATGAACAAGCTCCAGTTTTAATACTTCTTAGCATAAAAATATTCCCAATTATCCAGACAGAGAGACGAAGCCTTTACGTACCTAAACATACGACTATCGAATAGAAAAGTGGAATCCACAATTCTGCACCTAAAAATAGATACAGGTGGCCCGAGGAAATCGCATACTAGTTCACTGTTTCGCACAATGGTTCCCAGAAAAAATTAGATCTCGTCGGTTTTCGCGACTGGAAAAGCAAGACATGAAAACTAAAATGGTAGCAGAAAAATAGAACCACAATAACATACTACACATAGCATTAGCATCCAGGCAGATATACAGCTCAGACTTACACAAACCAACATCCTTCTTCTTCTTCTTCTTTCTTCTTCTTCTTCTTCTTCTTCTTCTTCTTCTTCTTCTTCTCTTATTATTATATTATTATTATTATAATGGAGATTCGGTCTCAATTTTTTTCTGTATACCGATAACTGACGAGTCACTGCTAACGTCACATTACCCAAAATCGTCACCAATACATTAAAATTAAATTAAGGAGAATTAGATTGTAACAATTAAAATTTTTTTTTACTTTCGTCTTTTTTTTATTTGTTTTTAATTTTTTTATTTTACTAACAAACGGTTAACATAAAACGTTTACAATAGATATTACACGATTTTTGTGTAAAATTTTGATAAGATATTCAAAATAATTATCTAATTAATTATTAATATATGCACGCAACATTCTATTTGAAGGGGGGGCAGACTAATGATTACCGTTTCAATTTTTTTTATATAACATTAATTTTAAATTTTATGTTTTTTTCTCCGTTAATAAATTTTGATGATTTACATACTTACTCCTTAGACAATATTTTTTCAAAAAAATTAAATTTTTACACCATTACCGGAGTACGTTTTTTTTATAGATAATAGAGACAGTACACTACATTGTAGGGGTGCATTGTACCCCCATAAGGAAATGACATGGGTGAGTGAGTTCAAATAAACTGAACGCGGCTGATTGCATTTCACATAGCTCTAATACCTTTCGAAAGGCACGACTATTCTCCCTCTGCTATGGGTAAAACAGTAGGTAGACGGGGCTCTTTAAATAAACTTAGAATGGCAACCGATCTAGAAGAAGGAAAAAACTCTGAAATCAAAACGCAAAAATGGTCTCTCTTCTCGTTAGTCCATAATACCTTTGAGAGCTCCTCCCCCTTTTCCCCTTCTCCTTTCCTCAAATAAAGTTTCTTTTAAAAAATCATGGAGAAATCAATGTGATAGTACCATCAGCATCCCTATGCCAAATAATAACAGCACAGACTGGCTCAAGCCATCACATCTATATAGTGGTGTTCTAGGACGCCGCAGTTCCTAGACTACCTTCGCTAGAAACAACTACGAGGGTAATCCAAGTTAGGTCCCAAAGCGCTGGAGACGCAAGGAAGTGTTTAGAGCGGCTATGGCACACATATGTATGTTGTGCATGCACGTGCCCCGCTGCCCATCGCTCAGTTTTGGCCTTGGCAGCCGTTTCTGATGGAGCTCCACCAAGTGGTGAAGGTCGTGCAGTTATTCGATTTTTGAACAGCAAAAAAAAGCCAAAATTTAACTTCAAATTGAAATTAATTGTACAATTACGGAAGTATATGCGACGTCTTGCATGATGTTCAAAAAACGTACTGCAAGCAGTGGCTCCCAACCTAATGGCCACATGGCCAAAATGGGCCACAAGCAAATTTTCAGGTAGGCCAAGGAATTATTATAATCTATATGGTTGTATCTTGATTGAATAAATACCTTATATGAATGGAGAACTTTATTCTATTATAATAATTTCAATGGTCAACAAAAAAATTCTGGTTTCAAAGGGGCCCATCGAAGCTGAAAAAGGTTGGGAACCCCTGGTGACGGGCATCGCCGACTAGGTTCACTCTGCTCAAGGATCTAGCGCATGAGCTGGTATACATGGGATAAAAAATGCCGTAGTAGAAATGCAAGCTCTTTACATTTCTCATACCAGGCGTGGGGGGGGAGATTCCGTTATTTCATGGTTCTATAAGCAAAGTTCCCTCTTTTTTGGTTTTTGGGTTTTTAAATTCACAGTTACCAAATTAAACGTAATTTAACCATGGCAATACTTAATCTTTTTTATGATCTTATTTCTGCTACTGCTGACATCCTGTGTATCAGACTGGTGTTGGCTGGAATTCTCTTCCTTGTTCTCTATGTGTCTGGAACCACTTGTTCTGGAGTGTCTATCTTTATCGTTGATTATTTTTTAATTATCGAACACAAGACGTTGAAATAAATTATCGATCAATATGAGGTCCAATCTCACAGACAAGTTAAAGAGACAGTTCTTCCGGGCCGTTGCGTGTCAGTACTGCTGGTATGGCTGCACCACCTTAGACCGCTAACTAAGCGCATAGAGAACAAAACTAGAGGGAGCTGCATAAGAATGCTACGGGTTGAAGGCAGAACAAGATGTGGAAACAGCACCCTACGGAAAAGCAGCTGTACGGTCACCTGCCACATATCACCACAAACCATCCGAGAAACGGACAAGACACGCGGGACACCTGCTGGAGAAGCAGGACGAACATCATAAGCGAACAATCCTCGCTGTAGAAGTCATGCACATGACACGCCAGTGTGGGCCGACCAGCAAGAAACGAACGTTGATCAGATCTGTGCGATAACAGGATGCTGCATAGAGGACCCCCCGGAAAAATGATGACCGATAGGGACCGGATGGAGAGAGAATTGTCATGGATATTCCGCGCTGAAAGCGCGCACGATGATGATGATGATAAATCCCAAGACTACACGTGGAAGTTTTTGGGCCTCAAACAGACAGAGACCGCTGTTTGCGACCCTCCCGTCTCGTTTCGTCTCCAAACCAAAGCTTCCGTTTGTCTCCTTCGACATCTCATCAACGACTCCCTTTGGATATCTCATTCACTCTTCACAAAAAGGGTGTGTGTCCTAAAGTATCGAAGTGAGTCAGTGCACTGTTGAATTGGACAACACAACAAAGTACAATTGAAACTGGTGCATAAGACAGTTGATATAATCAGCACTCAAATGTATATTCCAATAATTGCAGTCTGGGTGATCTCATTCTTTAAGTTCTGATGCTGCTGGTTTCAGCATGAATATGGTGCTAGATAGAATATCCTCATTCTGCATTATTGCTCGCAGCAAATGAGGGACTGTATTGTTATAGATTACCTTCTAAGTCTGTCAACTGACGCTAGTTGGAATCCAACTACGATGATGAGTATTGTAATTCGCTCTGCAATATAAAGGGGGATAACTTCTCAATTTTTTGACTAGTTTTTTCCATTTATTCTTTTAATTTTCAGTTGTTTTTTTTTTTTTTTTTATCTCACAGCACGAACAAA
>CM042162.1:16392067-16397067 GCA_023376005.1 Doryteuthis pealeii
AGAGAGAGATTCCGCCGAAATTTTAATTCTATGAGTGGCGCGTCACCTCAGCAAATAATGGAACGCATTCCATTTTTATTATGAATGAAAGAAAGGGATATAAAAAGGACATGGTACACAGAAAATATGTAAAAAGAAGAGAAGAGTAAGGGAAGAAAGAGATAAGGGTGAGAGCGCAGAAGCAATAACGCTAAATCTGTTTCATATTCGAAACGTAATGAAAAGATGAAAAGAAGGAAGAAAGAAAAATGAGTGAAAGAGGAGTTAATCAAAGATTATTTATACTTTTACATATTGAACTAGTGATGAGCGGTCGTAGCGGAGCGGAGATTAGATACATCATATATATATCTGTGTATGGAGTATATATGTTCTTATGAAGGTATATTGTGACGGGTTAGCATGTATCTTTATGGGACGCTGAGAGTGTGTCGAGTATTGAGGTAGCGAGAGTCTGGAATCGTGAGGGAGATAGGTTAGAGTGGGAGTGATACGAGGGATCATACGAGAGATAAGAATCATAAGCTATGCGGTACGTGGGTTGCGTTGGTTAGAGATTGTAAGAGCGGAAGAGGGGATGTGCGCATATTACAAGTAGGCACAGGCATAGGCGCGCTGGGAAGAGCCTATAGATAGTAGGATGGGTTTCAGGCGTGGGTTCGACATGATGTGTCATATTTCGTATTGAGAGATGTCGGCTAGGTCTGTGGAGCTTCTAGTCATATGATGATGTTCGAGATGCTTCATTTTGCATTGAACGCCACGTTAGTGCTATTCGTATTGTCGCAGACGTTGTGCGGATGGGTATGAAAAGTGGGTAGCTAGTTCCTCAAGGTATGAGAGACGGGCTCTGGATGTGTGTTGCCGAGTATATCTGTAGGACTATTGTAACGAGAGAATTTGGGGACATGTAGAGCAGTTTTTTCTAGTTTAATCCATATATAGGACCCCACAGGTACTCGCACTTCGGATCAGAGTTGACTTTTAGATAGATGGTGATGAAAGGGTTACTCTTTACACTCCCGAGAATTCCAAAATTGGGACTTCACCGTAATAGAGCAGTTTAACGTCCACACTGGACAGACGCAGTATGAATGTAAAGCGTTTGATATATTGTGTTTAATAAATTGCGTAGCTGTTAAATATGGTAATCATGTGCAGTAACTGAAAGTTTTGACATTTCCTTTAATTAAATCCTCGCCGTTATATATGTAATCATTAGAGTGAATGAAAGTTTTTGATGTATTTGTTTAATAAATCGTAGCTACTATACGAGTAAGTGATCATAGCAGTAAATGAATGGGTTTGACACATTTGTTATATAAATCGTTGCTGTTTATATAACATATATAATATATATATAATATATATATAATATATATATGTGTGTGTGTGTGTGTGTGTGTGTGTGTGTGTAACGCTACGATTTATATATACATAATATATATATAGTTAAATATATATATGGTGTGTGTGGGTATATATATATATATATAAATAGTATATATATATATATATATATAATAGATACAGGCTACGATATATACTATATATATATATATAATATATATATATATATATAAAACCAGCAAAAGCTGAAACAGTGACGCATCCACACTATATATATATATATATATATATAATATATATAGTTCAATGAGAAATCAAAACAAATAAAAGTTTTTGCTTTTATTTATTTAATTAGGGGAACGGGTATTACAACCAGGCGGTTTCTGCTTAGAGCATTCATCGGTAATACGAAAAGTTCCTTTAAAAATGACAGAAATTTGTAAATATAGAACCATATTATCTACATGAATATATATAGATAGTGTGGGATGTCACTGTTTCAGGCTTTTGCTGGTTTTATATATATATATATATATATATTTATATATATAATATATATATATATATATATAGTAATATAGTCATGTAGATAATATGGTTGCTATAATTCGTAAATAACTGAGGCTCAATATCATTGATAGAGGGCATTTATGTTTAAGTTAAGCTAGCGTGGACATGGAGTCACGGCGCCTGGGTTTCTGCCGTCGTCACGTGAGATTCAGGATAAGGTTCATTTGGTAAGTGCTCTCTCTCTCTCTCTCTCTCTCTCTCTCTCTCTCTCTCCTCTCTCTCTCTCTCTTCTCTCTCTGTGTGTGTGTGTGGTGTGTGTGTGTTGTGGTGTGTGTGTGTATGTTTTTTACTTTTTCTTCCGGCGTTCTTTTAATGTTATATTAAAACATTTTTGTTAACTTTTCATTCCGTTTTGTTTTTCGTCTCTATCCCTTCATGTGTTGTTTTTCTCTCTAAACAGATTCCATTTTTTTTACGTAGCCATATGTGCGTTTTTCCAAACATTTGAGAAGTTCGTAACACTTATTCAGTGTATTTTCAACTAATCAATATTTAATCATTTTTATTAAGATTGATTAATCGGCGGAGCGACCTAATGTCTGTACTAGCCGGACAGCGAGGGGGTCTATCCCTTTTTCACTATCACTAGACCAATGAGATTATTTTAGCATCTGAGGTGGAGCGCCACACCTAACACCAGCTCCTCAATTTACTGCACAGATCCCTGTGCTACTCATACGCTGAGTTGGCGAGGGCTGGTATCGAACCAAGAACCTAGTGATTCCTAGCCAAACGCTCTACCGACTGAGCTAATTGATTAATATAGCCGCGAATCTCAATCTGAAGTATCTGTTTTTTTGTTGTTTTTTTTTTTGTTGTTTTACGGCATATCAACCTCAGTGGGTCATTTAATGCCGATAAAGTTTTGAAATAAATCAATTCTTAATGGATATACAAATTTTTTTCTAAATACATTTTTCTATTTAACCCATAGATGGGACCCTAACAGGTACTACCACTCCGGGTCAGAGTGGACCAGGGAGCAATGGTGAGGAAGGGGTGCTCCACATTCCCCAAACCTCCAAAACGGGAACCTCACCATCAGATAGAGTTTAACGTCATTCCCAGGACATGTGGACCCGCATCCACCGCCTTCTAGCACCCATATGATAAAAAGGGTTGGGGCTTGCCATAAGAGCTCTGAAGTATCGTTAATATCAAACGACTAATTTGCCTTTTTCTATTTCTCTGAATTTTTTTTAGATGAGGCTTGATAATTAGTATTATTTGTATAAATTTTTATTATTATTGGGATTATTCGGACTATTGTCCTCATCTTCATTGTTATCTATACAACGTTTCGGCCGATGTGCTGTGCTATGGTTAGCGGAATGAGAACAGAATACCCCCGTGGACTGATTAAAGGGTTAGATTCAAAGTTCCGTGATGGCTCCCGATTACGACAAGAAGGTTCCAGAGTTCGAAAAGAAAGTTCCCGAGTCCGACAAGAAATACCTGAAGAAGGCCGGGGGTATATCAGTCGAAACGTTGTATAGATAACAATAAAGATGAGGACAATAGTCCGCATAATACAAATAATGCCTTTTTCTAGTTTTCTCTTTTTATTAGATTTAAAAAAAGAACTCTTCAAGAGATTATAATGGGTGAGCATTTTCGCCAAAAGGAAAGCTACAACATATTATTAACTATATTGGAATGATGCTATTCTGGAATAGAAATGTCAACTCATATGAATTACAAGGTTCCAGGTTCGATACCATTTCCGCCAACTCGGTGCATGAGGTTGCTCTGATCTGTGTGGTAAAGCGGGGAGCTTACGGTATGTGTGGCGCTTCATCTCAGCGGAAACAAACTCCCAGGTCAAGCACTAGCAAAAAGAGGATAGACTCCCTTGCAATCGGATTGATACCAACAATAGGCTATTCCACCAACTTTACTTACTTACTCGACTTTATAGATACAATCAGTTACGATCATGGCTTGGATCAGTACACACCGTGCATTTCCCGTTGAAACATATCTAAAGAATGGTGAATCTGTAATCGCTACACAGAGAGCTTTTCGTGCTCATTTTATATTACATTGGAATGATGCTGTTCTAGATAGAAAGTGGATTCTGCTATGGGTTGAAATTTTTAGACCCACAGGTATATCAATTAAAAGAAAACTGTATTTAAACTTGTCTGTTCGCTGGCCGCTGCCTTTCTGCTCAATACAGCTATAAATCGTCCCTTCCACCGATCTCAGAATGTCCGTTAGTTAGCGGGAGTTTTGAATTTTTTGGTGTCGGTCAGTCTGGCTTTGTCTATTTTTAGAATACGATCCTTTTTTCTTTGTTCCTCCAAACCTTGTCTAACAAGAATCTACGGCTTATGAACCATTACAGGTCACTCTGCTGATGGTTATTTCCTGTAAGTCCAACATAAACAAAGGGGAACCACTCTTGACTGATATTAAAATACCAAGTAAACAGCTTTTCAATTAATTAAATTAATCAGAAACAATTAAGAGGGAGTCCAAGTCGGTTCCGTGGAACACCTTGTGACTATTTTGTGGTTTAGGACAGAAACTATGTTTCCTCTTTGTATTTTGTTTCATTAAATGCTATATTTATATCTTTTCCTAGCGGAATATTCTGTGTTGGGTTACCCTCGTTATTTTCTGCTAAAGTCATTTTGTCAAAAACGAATTTTAGGCTCATTTTGCCAGTGCCTAAATACATCACTTGTTGACTGTTAATTGTTTATCCAATCTCATCCTGCTGTATTCCTGGTTGGTGAGAAAATAAAAATGGATATTGTTGTATTTTAAAAACATATTTAACTGTTTTGTTATATTTTGTTATCTCTAACATCTTGGGATATAACAATTTCTAATATACTATTTTTGATTTTTTTAAAATTTTTCTTTTTGTTCTTTTTCTATCAGGTCCATTACTATGAGGACGGAAATGTGCAGTTAGTAAGTTCTAAGGATGTCAAGTTGACCCTCAATGTAACAGTAAGTTGAATGTGTACAACGGGAGAAAAATAGATATTTTGTAAAAAAGGTTTGCAAAAAGGATTTTTTTTAACATTTTTATTAACTTACATATGCGACACGTGTTTCAGATCTGTTAT
>CM042162.1:16402067-16412067 GCA_023376005.1 Doryteuthis pealeii
AACCATTCTGAAAGCAGAGAAACCACGAAACTTTTTCTTTTCTTTCTTTTTTCTTTTTCCTTTTTTCTGTTAAAAAAAAAGAAGAAGAAATAAAAATAAGAGAGACCTGATGAACTCTACACATCATCCCCGAAGCCAAAAAAAAAAAGAAAGAAAGAAAAACCAACAGCAAACAACAAACAAACACTAGAGACACCAAGCGGCGAAAAGGTAAATTAATTTCGGCGGGAAAAAGACTGACGTGTATATATATTTACAAGATCTTTGCAATACAGAAGAAGAAAAAAATGATGAAGTGTTTCGTAGTCGACTGTTTTTGTTGTTTGTTTTTTGTTTTTGTTTTTTCTTCGTTTTTTTTGGGGGGGGGGAATAAGGGGGGCTTTTTTTTTTAATGTGAACGGAAGAAAAGTATTTGTGTTTGTGTTCCGACTTTGACGTATTCTTCACATGAAACCAAGAAAAAGAAAATGCGATTTTATAAGTACACACGTAAGTACCGACGAAAGAGGTGGTTTCTTTTTTTTATATGAATCAGATGAGTTGATATTGCTTATCGAAAATTGTGCAAGTAAAGAAATTCTTCATCTTTCTCACTTTCCTCCAACTCCGACTCCTCCGATTCCGACTCACTCAGTCATTCCATTTCACATGTAAAAATAAATCTCACGTTATCTTTTCTTTTCTTTACTCTTCTTTCTTTTTTCTTTTTTCTGGTTTCTTCTTCTTCTTCTTCTTCTTCTTCTTCTTCTTCTTCTTCTTCTTCTTCTTCTTCTTCTTCTTCTTCTTCACTCTTTCTTCTTCTTCTTCTTCTTGTCGTCGGTATAGTTGCTCTTCCTTTTTCTTCTTCTACTTCTTCTCCTTCTCCTCCCCCTCCTCCTCCTCTTCTTGTTCTTGTTCTTCTTCTTTCTCTTTTTCTTCTCTTTCGTCTTCTTTTGTCACATCTTATTTCTTCTGCATCTTGTTCTTATTGTTGTTGTTGTTCTTCTTTTTCTTCTTCGTCTTCTTGTCGTCGTTGTTGTTGCTCTTCTTTTACCTCCTCCTCCTCCCTCCTCTCCTCATCTCCTCCTCTTCCTCTTCCTCTTTTCTTTTTCTTCTCTTTCTTCTTCTTTTCTAAGATCTTATTTATTCTTTATCTTGTTCTTGTTGCTCTTCCTTTTCCTCTTCCGCCTCCTCCTCCTCTTCTTCTTCTTCTTTTTCTTTTCTTTCTTCTTCTTCTCTTCTTCTTTATCTTGTTGTTGTACTACCTTTCATTTCTCCTCCTTATCCTACTCCTTTTCTTCTTCTTTCTTTCTTCTGATTCATCTTTTTTCTTCTTTTATTCATCTTATTCTTTCTTCATCTTGTTGTTATTGTTGTTGTTGTTGTTGTTGTTGTTTTCTTCTTCTTCTTCTTCTTCTTCTTCTTCTTCTTCTTCTTCTTCTTCTTCTTATTTTCTTCTTCTCACCCCATCTTATTTCTTCTTCATCTTGTTGTTATTGTTGATGCTGTTGTTGTGTTGTGCTGTTGTTGTTGTTGTTGTTGTTGCTTTTCTTTTCGTCTTCTTCAATTTTACTGTTTTATTTAATCTCATTCCTCGATGACTATGTTTTTTTTGTTATTTTTTTATCGGGGGGGGGGTTGAATCAATTATCAAGATCAAAATGTACATGAGCATATCTTCAATCGTATTAATTTCATCCTACCTTAGCGAAAGCTCCCAAAAACTTAAGAAAATATTTTGTAAACTCCTCGTGTGTGTGTGTGTGTGTGTGTGTGTGTGTGTGTGTGTGTGTGTGTGTGTGTGTGTGTGTGTGTGTGTGTGAATAATTCCTGTCAAAATTTACAAGATCAATGTATCACTCCTGCTAAGGATCAAAGTCTAGTATCTGTGTGTTTTGTCTAAAATAAAAAAGTGTTACCCGTTCTGTCGAAGGAGCTTAGATTACTAATAGACTGTGTCCCCCCCACCCCTGAAGATAAGAAAGACAAACTGGTTATATGGTATGCTAATGTCAGGTGTATGTGTTCGAACTCAGGCAAAGACTAGATTATAAATGCTGATTTTCCCAGCAGATATCATAGGCGTGATATAATCAATTTATATTCCTTTACGTGGGTCGGCTGAAAAGTTCAGAGGCTGACCGAGAGACTCTCATGGCTTATGACCAAATGAGGTTTATTTTTCAATATAGTCCCCTTTTGCCAGTCCACACACATCTTCATCGGTTTTGCAGTGCTGCTGTCTTCGTCTCACCTACGTATCGGCCGTGCTTTCATCGGGATGTTTATCTCTCTGCGTTCCATTTCTGTCAGTTCTTGTTAATTGGGAACACAGGGACATAATTTCGTGTGCACATAACCTTATTTTTTCAGATTACAACATAACCACGCGAGCACGAGAGAACAAGCACCAGACGCAACATGCATCTGGCTCCTATGGTGCTTGCTCGGTTATCACTATTTTCCCAGGCCCATCAAATCACGTGCTTCTCCTAAGCCAATCAGAGAGGCCCGCTTGAATGAACCCCAGGTCGAAAATCTGTGCCCTATAAACTTACTTATTCTGCGGGATTTTCCATGTTTAAGGTTAAATTCGAATCCTAACTACACTTAATTACAAAAAGGATAGGTTATGCTTATTCATTATATAACATTTGAAATTTGGCTGACTTCTGATTTAGGTCGGAAAATTAAAACGGAAAGTTTTTTGGTGGTACCCAATGACAGTTTAACTACAGTCTATGAATTAACATTTTGAGAATTGGGTTACGGTTTTAGGGGATTAAGGTGGTTTTTAATTACGTATTGCTTTAAAAAAATAAACAAAAAGAAAACAAATTACTATACATTTAATATTGAAAAATATTTTTTTAAAACTAAGGTTAATTGAAATTATACATTGCAATACTAACACAAACAACTGTCTCAATAATAGATTCAATAATTAATTTCAGTGTTTAATTAAATGTATAGTAATTTGGGGTTTTTGTTGTTTATTTTTTGTAAGCAATACGTAATTAAAAACAACCTTAATCCCCTAAAACCGTAATTCGCAAAATGTTAATTCATAGACTGTAGTTAAACTGTCATTGGGTACCACCAAAAAACTTTCCGTTTTAATTTTCCGACCTAAATCAGAAGTCAGCCTGAAATTCTATGATAAAAGTACTCACCTACAAGTGTTAACATATTTTTAATCACTCTGTAATATCACATTGCCAATTATGTGCCACCTTACTAGATGTGGGCGGATTTGTTGGTTTTAATGGAAGCATACTACAAAACCTGACCCCCTCACCATCACCACCAAAGAAAGAAATTAAATTCTGAGTTACTCTAAATTTCCTAGGATCATTCAACTGTGTGATCCTCTAAGCCAATCAGAGAAGCCTACATTTGGTGACCCTGAGCTGAAGGTTGCTGCCAATCAAACCCTATGAACTTACTTACTCTCTGTGATTTTCCATTAACTGTTAAATTTATATTCTAACACCACTTCCTTACAAAAATGATAGGATTTCAAATGTTATATAATGAATAGGCATAACCTATCGTAAAAGTACTTCCTAGAAGTGGTAACATATTTTTAATCACTCTGTAATATTACTACACTTCATTACAAAAATGATAGGCTATTCCTATTCATTATGTAACATTTGAAATCCTACAATAAAAGTACTCCCCTAGAAGTGTTAACATATTTTTATTCACCCTGTATATGTGTGGAGGGGTAAATTTAAATCCTAACTACAATCCATTACAAAAATGATAGACTATTCCTATTCGTTATGTAACATTTGAAATCCTACAATAAAAGTACTCCCCTGGAAGTGTTAACATATTTTTATTCACCCTGTATATGTGTGGAGGGGTAAATTTAAATCCTACCTACAATTCATTACTAAAATGATAGACTATTCCTATTCATTATGTAACATTTGAAATCCTACAATAAACGTACTCCCTGGAAGTGTTAACATATTTTATTCACCCTGTATATGTGTGGAGGGGTAAATTTAAATCCTAACTACAATCCATTACAAAAATGATAGGCTATGCCAATTCATTATGTAACACCTATTGATAAAAAAATCAACATATGACGTCATCATATGAACTTTTCAGTCAACCCTCGTATTCCTTCAACAGGTTAAATGTTGTGATAGGAAGATAAGAAAAAAGTTGTCTAAAAGCAGCAATATGCAATAGTTACTACATTTTATCTTAGAAATACCAAAAGAAAAAATATAAAAATGCGAGGAATCATCTTCTGAGCTGCGATCTACACATTTACAGTCGAATATTTAATATATCATTTCTCGGGTGTTTTTTTTAGATGAGGCTTGGTAATTAGTATTATTTGGATTATTCGGACTATTGTCTTCATCTTCATTGTTATCTGTACAACGTCCAATACAGTTCCCGAGTCCGACAAGAAATACACGAAGAAGGCCGGAGGACACATCGGCCAAAACGTTGTACAGATAACAATGAAGATGAGGACAATAGTCCGAATAATCCAAATAATACTATTCAATATACAATTCTTCCTGCTTTTTCTTCCTATTTAAATGGCCTGCTATCTCAGTTGGCAGGGCAGGATGTTCTTCTTATCTATCTATCTATCTATCTATTTTTTTGAGAATTTCCATCATTGGAGTAAGAACTATATCCAAGTCCTGAAGATGGTCTAATAAGAGACCGAAACGTTGCACCGTCGACAATAAACATCAAGTTTCCATAACATCCCGTGTTTGTCTACTTTTCTCCATATACTGTCGGATTAACCTCCTCACATTTCTACTATCTATCTATCTATCTATCTTAGTCTATCTTAGTCTATTCTTATCTATCTATATATCAATCTATATATCTTAGTCTATTTCTATCTATCTATCTATCTCTTTAACACACACACACACACACACACACACACATACACAATACACACATGCGCATACACACACACACACGCACGCACACACACAAGAAATGGACGTGCTATGAGCGAGAAACATAAAAAGAAACAGAGATTCAGTTTCTCCTGTTGCCATGTCAACAACAGTGAACTCTTTACATTTGGTGACAGAACAAGAAGAAAAAAACACATTTTAGTTGCAGCATCTTTAAACGGAAATAGATTCACTATCCATAATTCCCTTACAGGAAGTGACATTTTAAGGAATCTTGCCTGGGAAAGTCCCAATAAACTTTTCACAGAATTTTCTTGGTTTCGCTAACTGAAATGAATATTTCAGTCTTATTCTACCTCTTTCTGTCTATATTTAACTCTCTCTCTCTCTCTCTCTCTATATATATATATATATATATATATATATATATATATATATATATAAGATAATCCAAATGATTAGTAAGTAAGGGATGATTCTATTTGGGATCATCGAACTCTCACTATACAACCATACTGTATGCTATTGTAGGTGCAAACATATATGCTCATACAAGGATTTTTATAAATCCCCCAAAAAGCTCAATGTATAATAACAAATAAATTAATTATATACAGAGCAATATTTAAGATTTAAAGAAAGAAAAACTTAACAAACCGTCATCCTGTTATAATTTTATTTCGACCAAAAACTCAAAAAGAGTCTAGCCTCTTCGGAGAGATTTTACAAATGTAGGGAATCCAATAGAAAAATAGATTTTCTATTGAGATTCCCTATAATTGTAAATTATATATATATATATATATAATATATATATATATACGGGTAAGAGGATTGGCGAACAAAAGTTCATTCGGGTCTCAAAGTAGGCCAGGGGTAGCTGTTAATGTATAACCACACTGATGAGAAGTGATACTTCGAAACACGTGTCTGTGGATTACTTATTTATTATATATATATACTCCCACTTTGGTCGAGTACTTTAAATAGGGATTTAATTGCAGATTCACCGTTCTAGCGTGTAGCTAAACCTCGCTTTGTTTACAAATGTTTGAGGCCTCTAGTGAATTCATTTCCGCTTAGAAATGTAGCGATTAAATATTCTCCTATATTTGACAGCTGCCTCTGGCCGTATGGGTAAGAGGATTGGCGAACGAAAGTTCATTCGGGTCTCAAACCCGGCCAGGGGTAGCTGTTAATGTATAACCACACTGCTGAGAAGTGATACTTCGAAACACGTGTCTGTGGATTACTTATTCATTATATATATATTTTTCATTTGCAGTTTCACTCTACAGCAGACGAGGGAGTGGTCCGAGTCACAGTCTGCGCTGTGAAAGGTACGGGTTCTCAGGTGCTTTGGCATTGTCCTTTCCAGCTGGGAAAATTTGGCTCAAGACCGCCCTCGGTGGCGGCAGAATCTCCATAGAGGACTGTACATGTCAGAAGTCACCCTGATACAACATCATGAAGCTAAGGGGTCTATAAGAAAGCAACGGCAACAAAGCATCGGAATATCATCATCTACAGGGACAACCTACAAATGCAAAATCTGTGGTCGAGAATGTTTCTCAAAGATAGGACTTCATAGTCACAGGAGGCGCTGCAACTTCAGGGGCACACAAAAACTTTTATCATAGTCTTTCGAGACTGAATTGCCAAGGAATTGCCAATGATATATATATATATATATATATATATATATATGTGTGTGTGTGTGTGTGTGTGACAGATTATTTAACTCGTTCAGATATAATTGACTTACATTTTAAATCTTTGGAATTTCTCACTGAAAGAAAAAAAAAAAGAAAAAAAGAATCAATTGTACCAACCCCTTTTATCATATATTTTCTAGAAAGCGTTAAACGCTGATGGTGAAGATCCGATTCTGGAGCTCTGGGGGATGTGGAGTACTTCCTCATCAACATCACTCCCAGATCCACTCTAACCAGAAGTGGTAGTACCTGTTAGGGTTCCATCTATGGGTTAAATATAAAACATATGTTTTTTTAAAAAATGTGTTTAAAAATATTGAGTTTTTAGAAAAATTGAAATACGCCAACAGAAAGGGAGACCTGTATTCAAATAAACCTTATTGTTGGTTGGTTGAATTTTACGGCATGTCAATCGTTGTTGGGTTATTTTAGGCCGAAGACTTTTTGTTCTATTAATGCTGGATGGATACTCAAATTTCTTAAAAACTCAATGTTTTTAAACACATTTTTAAAACATATGTTTTATATGTAACCCATAGATGGAACCCTAACAGGTACTACCACTCCTGGTCCGAGTGGATCTGGGGGTGATGGTGATGAAGGGGTACTCCACATCCCCCAGAGCTCCAGAATCCGGACTTCACCATCAGTTTAACATAAGACCCTCCTCCACCGCTTTCTAGAAAATATATGATAAAAAGGGTTGGGGCTGCCAAGGTTGGGACGATTGATTTCTTTTTTTTTATTATTATTAAAATCCAGATAGATGTATGATAGGTGGCAAGTGACCGTACAGCTGCTTTGCTGTAGGGTGTTGTTTACACAATTTGTTTAATATCGCGCGCAGCATTCTTACGCAGCAATTCACACTGGAAACACTAGTCCCTGCTAAATCACCGAATCTAAGCAGTGATGAGTCTGTTCAATACTTAATTGGGTGACCGGCTTAGTTCAGTCGGTAGAGCGTTCGGCTAGAAACCATAAGGTTCCTAGTTCGATACTTGCCCTCTCTAACTCAGCGTATGAGTAGCACAGGGATCTGTGCGGTAAAGTAAGTAGCTAATGGTAGGTGTGGCACTCCACATCAGACGCAAAAACAATCTCTTTGGTCTAGCGCCAGTAAAAAGGGGATAGACTCCCTCGCTGGTTGGCTGATACCGACTTTAGACCACCCCGACGACTTTTACTTAAGCAAGAGCAGGAACTGTACGCAACCCGAGTCCTGTGTTTATCAAAATGACTTGATTCGGCATTAAAAGACCCGAAAAGGGTTGATATACCGTAAAACAAAACAACCAGCCAACCAACCACCTTTGTACGTATTTAGCAAACTCTCCGCGCTGTTACATAATTTATAAGCAGCTTATGAATTATGAATGTACCTGTAGTTAGAATTTTGAATTAGGGTCCGTTAAATTTAGAATGACGGGGTCCATGGAAAGTTACCTGATAGTTGTTGACAGGTACTAACCTTTTGCTTGAAAGTGCGCCATTGGACGCATGAGATAGTTTACTTGAGATTCGGCAGAGATTTCAGAGCGAACAGACGTATAGGTCGTCGCTCTGAACCGATCTCTCCCCGCGGTGGAATCAAATAGGCTGGGTTGCGAAATAAAGCTTAATCAAGAAAACAACCAAGTCTTGTTTGTTAATTGAATTTTAAAAACAAGAATGACCAGCCCAACATGAAGAAGAATCAACAGAAAGAAGAAGACCAATCCTTAACAGAAGCCCAACCAGAGAAAATGGCCGACGAGGTAGAACCAGTAGACGAAGTAAGCAGAAGTTAAAAAGTAAGACCATCATTATCCTCATCATCATCATTATATCAACAATCATCTATCATCTAATCCAGTGGTTCTCAACCGGGGTCCATATGGACCCCCCGGGGATCATATAACATATTTTGGGACCCAGGCAAGTAATATGTGTTTAACTATAAAAAGACAATGGCATTATTAAACAACGAATGGCTATGTAAACTTTAAATATGTATTAAAATAAAACAAACTATATAAAATAAAACAAACTATATATATATATATATATATATATATATATATATATATATATATATAATACCAGTCATGTATTTATTAAAACTTGTTTTAAAAAACAATGAGGACTGTCTAATGTTGCATGTTCAAATTTTGAGTGTATTTATTCTATGTTATGACGATTTTGGGTAATGTGACGTAAGCAGTGACGTAGTTTTTGTTACAGACAAAAACCGAAAGCTAATCTCCATTATTAATAGATTATATATAGTTTGTTTTATTTTGATACATATTTAAAGTTTACATTTCAAATTGTTTTATTTTTTAATCCTTTAATGAATTTGATGATTTTACTTACTTAGGGTACAAACTCGCTGACATTGAATTTTTAACTCCCATCCCTCAGGCAATATGTTTCAAAAATCTATTTTTACATCGCCCGGAGGTTTTTTTTTTTGGTTTTTTTGATAGATTATATAAAGGACTATTCATACTATATCATTGATTTCATTGATTGAAATACTTGAGAGGGTATCCCCGTGGCGTAATGACTAACCTTTTGCATTTTGATATCCTAGTAAGCGAGTTCGAACTCAGATCTCGCCGTTACGTTCACTTTCGGACTACTTCCCTAGGGAAAAGTATGAATCCCCTCATCCCCCCAGCTATGACTTAAATAGTACGACTACTATCCTTCTAAAAGGATGGCTATACGAACCAATTTTTAGTAGGAGGGAAGATCTAGAACTCATTTTACAGATAATAATAGATTACAGAAAGTTGGCATTTTTCGCCAAACCCACCAAATTTGGAGAGCTAAAAATGGACATAACTCCGTCAATTTTTGGAATTGGAAGCTCAAATTTTGGGGATCGTCTAATGTTAACATAGTCCGCACCTGGAAAAAAATTCAGGAAAATTGAAGAGTGTGCGTGACAACTTTACTTTTTTTCTGGATGATTTGACATGGAATTACCCATATATATATATATATATATATATATATATATAACATTATAGGAACCATCCTTTAGTGATAGATAGCGTTGCCTTCCACAGCTTTTATTTTATTACCTTTTACGATATCTGCCCTTCGCCCCCCTTATTGCCGACACGTCACACAGGTTCTATATCTCCTCCCTTCCCTTCTAGCCTCACCCTTGCAACCATTGACGAATGCATCTTTGTCCCTTTGCCCTCTCTCTTCTCTCTCTCTCTCTCTCTCTCTCTCTCTCTCTCTCTCTCTCTCTCTCTCTCTCTCTCTGTGTGTGTGTGTGTAGATATACACTTGACCGCCCGTAAAGCGTTAATCTCGTTGCCCACTTCGGCCATTTCCAGAGACCGGACATGATTTATCCTTTACGGGTGTTATCAAAGAAAAACAAAATACACAAAG
>CM042162.1:16417067-16439567 GCA_023376005.1 Doryteuthis pealeii
CCTCATCACCATTGCTCCCTGCTCCACTCTGACCCGGAGTGGTAGTACCTGTTAGGGTCCCATCTATGGGTTAAATAGAAAAATGTATTTATAAAAAAAATTGAGTATCCATTTAGAATGACTATTTCAAAACTTTGTCGGAATTAAATGACCCACTGAGGTTGATATGCCGTAAAACAAAACAAAACAAAACAAATCAAACCTCCCTAAAGTCCAATCCCTCCTCACCGTGGCAGGATGGTGACAAAGTGGTAGTGACAGAGCAATGCCATCCGAAATTCAAGTTCCCAGTAGGGAGTGGTCTGTTACTCAGTGGTATGAGTGCCACAACCCGGATAAAGGGGCTCTGATGAAAATCCAAAGGACGTCACCATTATCGTCAATAATCGATTTCTGTGGCCATTTTTAGGCGGTGGAGATACATTGTGTTAAGCAGGGCGCGATCTTTAGTGAAGAACACTTTGGTTGTTCCTTGGTGTCCCTTAATATTGGGTATGATCCTTTGGTTGTTCCTTAGTGTCCCTTAGTATTGGGTATGATCCTTTAGTTGTTCCTTAGTGTCCCTTAGTGTTAGGTATGATCCTTTAGTTGTTCCTTAGTGTCCCTTAGTGTTGGGTATGATCCTTTGTTGTCCCTTAGTGTCCCTTAGTGTTGGGTATGATCCTTTGTTGTTCCTTAGTGTCCCTTAGTGTTGGGTTATAACCTTTGGTTGTTACTTAGTGTCCCTTAGTGTTAGGTATGATCCTTTGTTGTCCCTTAGTGTCCCTTAGTGTTGGGTATGATCCTTTAGTTGTTCCTTAGCGTCCCTTAAGTTGGGTATGATCCTTTAGTTGTTCCTTAGTGTCCCTTAGTGTTGGGTATGATCCTTTAGTTGTTCCTTAGCGTCCCTTAATGTTGGGTATGTCCTTTAGTTGTTCCTTAGTGTCCCTTAGTGTTGGGTATGATCCTTTGTTGTCCCTTAGTGTCCCTTAGTGTTGGGTATGATCCTTTAGTTGTTCCTTAGCGTCCCTTAATGTTGGGTATGATCCTTTAGTTGTTCCTTAGTGTCCCTTAGTGTTGGGTATCCTTGTTGTTCCTAGCGTCCCTTTAGTTGTTCCTTAGTGTCCCTTAGTGTTGGGTATGATCCTTTAGTTGTTCCTTAGTGTCCCTTGTGTTGGGTATGATCCTTTGTTGTCCTTAGTGTCCCTTAGTGTTGGGTATGATCCTTTAGTTGTTCCTTAGCGTCCCTTAATGTTGGGTATGATCCTTTAGTTGTCCTTAGTGTCCCTTAGTGTTGGTATGATCCTTTAGTTGTTCCTTAGCGTCCCTTAATGTTGGGTATGATCCTTTAGTTGTTCCTTAGCGTCCCTTAATGTTGGGTATGATCCTTTAGTTGTTCCTTAGTGTCCCTTAGTGTTGGGTATGATCCTTTAGTTGTTCCTTAGTGTCCCTTAGTGTTGGGTATGATCCTTTGTTGTCCCTTAGTGTCCCTTAGTGTTGGGTATGATCCTTTGTTGTTCCTTAGTGTCCCTTAGTGTTGGGTATAAACCTTTGGTTGTTACTTAGTGTCCCTTAGTGTTAGGTATGATCCTTTAGTTGTTCCTTAGCGTCCCTTAGTGTTAGGTATGATCCTTTAGTTGTCCTTAGTGTCCTTAGTGTTAGGTATGATCCTTTAGTTGTTCCTTAGTGTCCCTTAGTGTTGGGTATGATCCTTTGTTTCCTTAGTGTCCCTTAGTGTTGGTATATCCTTTGTTGTTCCTTAGTGTCCCTTAGTGTTGGGTATGATCCTTTGTTGTCCCTTAGTGTCCCTTAGTGTTGGGTATGATCCTTTGTTGTCCTTAGTGTCCCTTAGTGTTGGGTATGATCCTTGTTGTCCCTTAGTGTCCCTTAGTGTTATGATCCTTTAGTTGTTCCTTAGTGTCCCTTAGTGTTAGGTATGATCCTTTAGTTGTTCCTTAGTGTCCCTTAGTGTTGGGTATGATCCTTTGTTGTCCCTAGTGTCCCTTAGTGTTGGTATGATCCTTTGTTGTTCCTTAGTGTCCCTTAGTGTTGGGTATAAACCTTTGGTTGTTACTTAGTGTCCCTTAGTGTTAGGTATGATCCTTTAGTTGTTCCTTAGCGTCCCTTAATGTTGGGTATGATCCTTTAGTTGTTCCTTAGTGTCCCTTAGTGTTGGGTATGATCCTTTAGTTGTTCCTTAGCGTCCCTTAATGTTGGGTATGATCCTTTAGTTGTTCCTTAGTGTCCCTTAATGTTGGGTATGATACTTTGTTGTTACTTAGTGTCCTTAGTGTTGGGTATGATCCTTTAGTTGTTCCTTAGCGTCCCTTAATGTTGGGTATGATACTTTGTTGTTACTTAGTGTCCCTTAGTGTTGGGTATGATCCTTTGGTTGTTCCTTAGTGTCTCTTAGTGTTGGGTATGATCCTTTAGTTGTTCCTTAGTGTCCCTTAGTGTTGGGTATGATCCTTTGGTTGTTTCTTAGTGTTGGGTAAAATTTTCGTGTTGAGAAAAGTTCTTGGTTGCAGGTCCGTTCGTCAATGTCGAATAGCGAGCAAATGAACGGCTTTCAATATCGGCAATTAAATAGTTCACTAACCACGTATTCGAGCTGTTTATTGGCTGTGTTTAATCCACGTGATTACGCCGAGACAATAAGTTTAAGTGGTGTACCGCAGCACACTTCATTCGAGCTGTTTATTGGCTGGGTTTAATCCACGTGATTACGCCGAGACTATAAGTTTAAGTGGTGGACCGCAGCATACTTTATATACCAAAATATTCCAACATTTGTCACTGCGTCTGTGGAAAATTTGCGGCAATCTCCTTCCCCCGACCGGGATATGCATGCGAGGTTTGGGGACCGCTTGTGAATTTCCTATTCCCTTGTTACTCTTTTCATAAATTCACTCTATGGTTTATTCGGAATACGGTGAATTTGTTGGATGTGGCGAGCTCAACCAACCAAGAGTTAATGCCGGCACAACATCACAACAATTGGAAATATAGTTTTGATCATTTAGAAATTAATCAAATTTTGACATCAAATAACCCACAGGAAGTTGATGTGCCGTTAAACAAATGAACGAAACCAAGTCTATTAATGGTTCCAGTAGATCAATTCACGTGTCTCGGTAGTAATATCACATCCACAGAAAGTGGAAGGCATGGTCTGCTATAAACAGGTTATCAGTTGTAAGGAAAGCAGATCTAACAGACAAGTTAAAGTTATAATTCTTCCAGGCGGTAGTTGTATTAGTGCTACTATATGGCTGCACCATGTGGACCTTAACGAAGCGCAAGGAAAATAAACTAGGTGAGAGTTGTACAAAAATACTTCGTGCGATCTTGAACAAATCGTGGAAACAACACGTCACAAGAAAGCAGCTAAACGCTCACCTAAAGAGTAAGAGGAAAGAAAAGATGAGAGAGAGAGGGGGAGAGAGAGAGGGAGAGAGAACGAGAGAGAACGAGAGAATACAAAAGAAAGAAAAGAGGAAGAGGCAAAGAAAAAAGAAAAAGAGTAAGAGGGAAGAAAAGAAAAAAGAGGGGAAAAGTGTAAGAGGGAAGAGAGAGAGAAAACAAGGAAAGAAAGAAAAGGAATAGAGAAAAAGAGTAAGCGACACACAGAGAGAGAGAGAGAGAGAGAGAGAGAGAGAGAGAGAGAAAGAAAGAAATAAAAGAGAAAAGAGTAAGAGGTAAGGAAATGAAAAGAAAGTAAAAGAGAAAGATGGAAGAAAACAAACTTGAGAGAGAGAGAGAGAAGAGAGAGAGAGAAGAGAGAAAGAAAAATGAATAGATAAAAAGAAAGAGAGAGAAAGAAAAAAAGGTTGTTTTATTTTACGGTATATTCTTTCGGGTCATTTAATTCCGAATCAAGTGGCCCATCTATGGGTTAGAACAAAATGAGTTCTAAAAATGTGTTTTTAAAAATTGAATTTTTAAAAAAACTGAGTACCCATCAAGAATGAATAAAACAAAAAGTCTTCGGTATAAAATAACCCAATGAGTTGATGTGCCGTAAAATGCAACCAACAACAGAATCAAGTCGTTTTGATAAACGAAGGACCTAGGTTGTATACAGTACCTGCTGTTGCTTAAAATAACCCAATGGGTTGACATGCCGTAAAATGCAACCAACAACAGAATCAAGTCGTTTTGATAAACAAAGGACCTGGGTTGCATACAGTACCTGCTGTTGCTTAAAATGACCCAATGGTTTGACATCCCGTAAAATGCAACCAACAACAGAATCAAGTCGTTTTAATAAACAAAGGAACTAGATTGCTTATAGTACCTGTTGTTGCTTAAGTAGTCACCCAATTAAGTATTGAACAGATTCATCACTGCTTAACTTCGGTGATGTAGCGGAAGCCGGTGCTTAGCTAAATGGAAATACCATTACCGTTTGTTTAAGTTCACCTTCACTAACCAAGTTACGATCTAAAATATGGGAGGTATTTCTACTGCACTTTTTATAAATCAATCAATTTTCGGCATTAAATAACCCATGTGGGTTTAACAAATAGGCTAAACGTACAAAAAAAAACGTAAACGTACAAAAAAAACGTATAAAAACACACTTTAATTTGAAAGGAAATTCTATGACTATAAAAAGACTTCTGGAGAGACGAGTATTTATTGATTCGAATATCAAGGGATTCCAGTTACCAAAGTTACCATTTTTATCATAACTTATTCTCATGCAACTTTCAAGAATTCTTTGGGGGGGAACCTGAAATTCTTAAGGCCAAAGTTATTTCCGTAATCAGTTTCTGAGAGTTTCCACACCTGAATCGAATATACAGAATAATTATTTTTATGGTAGTTGGCTTCATGGATAAGGTAGTTGCATGTATATATATATATATATATATATATTATATATATATATATATATATATATAGATAAAACGTAACCCGTTAGGTCACCCATTGAGCTCGGGTTAGATTGTTGGAAAAATCATGATAAAATAATTTCATTAATATAAAGTTTTCCCAAACTGTCCAAATAAGTTATTTAAACTGGAGTAAACATTTTCACTTGACCAAAGGAAAAAAACAAGGGAATAGTCACTTAGTTCATTTCTTATTACAGGTAATTATGATTTTAATCATGGATATCTATGACAATCTCTCGCCAACCTTACCCTATCATTCAATGCTCTCAGGAGGTCCTCTGCACAGAATCCAGTATCTGCGCAAAGTTGGTCAATGTACGTCTTTGCTCAACGGTCCACACTGGCGTGCCTGTGTGCTGGTTACCATGGAAAAATATCACTTACAAGTTTGTCCTAAATCCTTCCGCAGTGTCCAGCATGTCCTGTTCATCTTACTCGGATGGTTTGTGTGATAAGTGGCAAGTGGCTATATAGCTGCTTTCTCGTAGGGTGTTGCTTCCACAAATTACATACTGCATTCTTGAACAGTTTCCATATAGCTTATTCTCAAGGCGCTATGTTAGTGTCCAAGTGGTGCAATCGTACAGTAGCAATACAACAATACAACTATGGCTTGGAGAAAACATTTTTCACTTAAATGGAGGGGGGAGTCAACGTTTGCTCATTTGAATAAAATTCCATAATTTTTGAATATCTAGAAAAACTCAGTAACTACCTTTATTCAACATGAAATATTTCAAATTGAATATTTATCTAATCTATTAAAAAATAGTAAGCTTGACAATCATTTAACTAAGACATGCTTTCCGAATTTTTATATATTCCGTTTTTGTTTTTTCTACTAACAATTGTTCTCATTTATTTACAGCAGACTATAAAAAAATTACCGGAAGCAAAAAAAAGCTATGATTTTTCTTAAAAATAATTGTGCTACAGTTTTTTTAGGGTAATTAACTTAAACAGAAAAAACGCCTTTTGGGACGAATTTAATTGTCTAAAAGAATATTAAAAATATTAGATATATAAATCTAATTTGATTTTTTTTTTTTTACTGATGCCCATGATGTTACTACTTTTTGACTAAAACAAAACTCTGACCTTAAATAATGGATTTAAATAATTTTGATTCGTTTTTAAATTGAAAAGCCAACATTTTGGTGCATATCGCATAAATGCGTTCTGGCCTTCTGGGGTAAAAAAAAACGTTAAGCGGTGCCTGCTCAAAATCCGCAAGGGTTTACCAATAAGTTGCGGTAAGAAAAAAACCCGACAAATGGTTTGATAGTAAAAAATATACTACCAAACTTCATCTGGGGAAAAATGAAAAAAACAAAAGACCAAGAATCAGATTCTTGCCCTATTGAACTACTAAGCGAAACTATTAGTAGATATATCTGACTCATTAGGTTTAATTTATATATATATATATATATATATATATATATATATATATATATATGGAGATTGTGGGTTTGTCTGTCTGTAACCGAAAGTATATTACTATACAAGTCACAATTCCTTTAGTTATTTACATCATATTCTCCATGATTTTATTTTTATTTAATCCTCAATTATTGATAAAATTGTTATACATTACTTACACTGTTGACCATATCTACATACTGTATTCACCGCGTACCCCACTTGTACGGGTCAGGCACAAAGTCCCTATTAACGTGGGACCACCCACAAGCCGAAGCTCATGGAGTGGCAGGTGAAAAATTGCGTCGATCCCGTCGGCATTCCCCCTCAAGGGGGGGCGCCTCAGGCGCTGGGCAATAAACCCAGCCCTGCCCCTTTAAATCGAGGGGGCAGGTGTTGCCTGGGGGGATGGCCCCCTGGGATCGACGCCGTTAATTATATCAATGATCCAGAGGCCGAAGCCACTGTTGACCATATCAACATACTAATAACATGCAATTGTATTTATATATACAACAAAATAAAGGTTTACAGTATGAATGGGAAGGCTAATTTGCATATTGATTTTTAAATTTTGATTTTAATAAATATCTGCTTAGTATTATTGATTTCTAATTGTTTGGTTTTATCTTATTGAATATGAGCAAAAATCTCTTCAATAAATCTTAAAAGAAATCCCTTAACAAGAAGAAATAACTGTAATATTATTCTTTACTTCCTATTTTAACTAAACAGTTTAATTAGGAAAATTTACCAATGAAAGACGGGAGTAACAGAAAATGATGGAAGAGTTAGTTTCAAAGTTGTTCTATTTTTCAATCATACCCCCTCTGTTCCAAACCTTTTTTTATCTACATTCTTATTCAGTTTCATTAGCCTTTCTAATTTAATATCATATTTTATTATAAAATTTAACTAAAATACTTGCACCCGGAGGGTGCATATATTTGCTAGTATATATAAGGATAAATGAATACCTTAGTTCAGATATAAATTTATTTCGACATTTTTTGCCTTTTTCAGTCTGACACTTAATAATTTGAAGATTTCATATCCGGTTTATTTGGCATGATTGTTGGCTATTCAGGTTTTTCAAAGTCACAATTTTGATTTTAAAAAAGTTGGGGTTTGCCATAAGGGCAATAAGGTTGGGACAATCATATATGAGCTAGGGCTTGACGTGACCAGCCGATTGACCGGGGGGATTCCACAACCGCTGGATAAGAAGGTGAAAAGAAGGGCCTATAAGAATTAAATGTGTGATTCTTATAATACGTTAGAAGGCTCAGAATAACCTTCCAACGGAGGTGAATATATATATATATATATATATATATATATATATATATATATATATATATAAATCTAAGGAGTACAACATAACAACAATGCAGACTTTATTGTTTGAGCACGTGGAGATTGATATACATGACGTAAGTCCTTTGGAATTAAGAAAGAGTTCATAACGAATATATGAATAATTTACTGATAGTTGGGGTGGAGGAATCCTCCTACTTAATGGACAGAGACACTACACGTCAAGTCCATCTTTTGGGGATGCTAGACTGACAAAGATTCCATATAACCTTTAGGCACCCCTTTTCCTTTGCTGATTCATAAGTACATTTTTTCATTTACACCGTCAACATCCGGTTTTTTGTTAGGGATTTGGGTTAGGGTTAGGGGTTAGGGTTAGGGGTTAGTTTTATAATTTAAAAAAAAACTCTAAAAAGCGTCTAACAAACAACCGGATGTTGACGGTGTAAATTAAAAAATGTACTTATGAATCAGCAAAGCAAAAGGGGTGTCTAAAGGTCATATGGTCCAAACTTCCATTACATAATAAATACTTTGATTATTTTGCATTAAATTCCTTGGTAGTCCCAGTGGATCTAACGGCGCGAAATCATGAGAGTCAAAGAAAGTTTTTTAAAAAAATTTTTAAAAGTACTAAAACTAGCAATTACCACGATTTGGTGTAATCGAAGACGCCATATTCAGAATATAATTATTAACAAGATGGCGTAGATTTTATTAAAATTTGTTGTGCTTTATAAAAGTTAAATTAAAATCCTCTGCTTGATTCGAAAAAGCCGGCTCAATCTCAACCGCGCATGCGCGATAAGCCGAGAAAACTTTTTGGCCATCAGAGAACTTTTTCTTTCCCAAATTACATCAGTTTAATTAAATGAGATTAACTATAAAAAGCCGCGATAAAAGGTGCGAAAAAGATGAAGAAGAAACAAACAAAAAACGAATAAGAATAATAATCATAAAGGTGAAGCTGAAGGAAAATGAAAAGATGGATAAATACCTGGATCTTGCCAGAGAATTGAAAAAGCTGTGGAACATGAGAATGAAAGTGATACCAATTGTTGTTGGTGCACTTGGAACGGTCCCAATAAACTTGGAAAAACGAATGGAGGATCTAGAAATCAGAGGAAGAATTCAAACCATCCAGACTACTGCATTGCTGCAATCGTCTAGAATACTCGGAAGAGTCCTGGAGACCTGAGGAGACTTGTTGTCACCCAGACTACAGTAAAATACCATCAGCTAACGCTGGTGTAAAAAAAACTCAAAAGGAGTGAAAATTATAATAATAATAATTGCAACACTTTGACAAACAGAAATACATTTTTTTTAAACAGAAATGGGAAGAAAAACAACTACATGGGTACTTTAAGCAGCAAACTCAAGAGATATCACTTAAAAAGAAAAGGACACCTCAAGAGAGAAACCGAATCGCTTATAATCGCAGCACAAGACAATGCCATTAGAACAAACTATTTAGAAGGTAAAATAGATAGGACGCAGCAGAATAGCAAGTGCAGAATGTGTGGAGATAAAGACGAAACGGCCAACCATTTAATAAGCGAATGCAGCAAACTAGCACAAAGAGAGTACAAAACTAGGCACGACTCTGTGGGAAAGGTAATCCACTGGGAATTGTGCAAGAAATTCAATTTTTCACCATACAACTAAATGGTATATGCACAAGCCTGAACATGTCCTGGAGAATGAAACGCATAAAATTCTCTGGGACTTCGAGGTACAGACAGATGACTTAATCCCGGCCAGGAGACGGGACCTAGTTATTGACTGACAAGAAAAAGAGAACCTGTCATCTCGTGGATTTTGCCGTCCCGGCCGACCACCCAGTGAAAATGAAAGAAAGCGAAAAAAAAATAGACAAATACTTGGACCTTGCCAGAGAATAAAGAAAACTGTATAACATGAAGATAAAGGTTGTGTCAATTGTAATTGGAGCCCTAGGAACGGTCCCCAAAGGTCTGGAAAAGAATTTGGGTGAATTGGAAATCAAAGGAAGACCCGAGACCATCCAAATTGCTGCACAGGTAAGATCGTTTAGAATACTCAGAAGAGTCCTGGAGACCTGGGGAGACTTGCTGTCACTCAGCCTCCAGTGAACCACCGACAACAGCAGGTGTGAAAACCTCATAATATAAATAATAATAATAATAATAATAATAATAATAATAATAATAATAATAATGGTGATCCACTAGGAATTATGCAAAAAATTGATAGTGATACCAATTGTAGTTGGTGCACTTGGAACAGTCCCAAAAGGATTGGAAAAGGGTTTGGAAAGTTTGGATATCAGAGGAAGGATTGAAACCATTCAGAACACTGCACTGCTGCAATCTGCCAGAATACTCAGAAGAGTCCTGGAGACCTGAGGAGACTTGCCGTCACCCAGACTCCAGTGAAAGACCATCAGCTAATGCTGATGTGAAAACTCAAAAGGAGTAAATAATAATAATAATAATAATAATAATAATAATAATAATAATAATAATAATAATAATAATAATAATAATAAACGGCTCAAAAGGGTTTGGAAAAGAGTTTGGAGGAATTGGAAATCAGAGGAAGAATTGAAACCATCCAGACAACATCATGTCAAGTTAGAATACTCAGAAGAGTCCTGGATAACTGAGGGGACTTGTTGTCACTCAGACTCCATTGAAAGACCACTCACAAGGAGTTAAATGATAATAATAACAATAATAATGAGACTTGCTGTCACTCAGCCTCCAGTGAACTACCAGCTAAGACTGATGTGAAGACCTTAATCATAGAACTCTATTTAATTAACACCAACCCCATTTACACGTGTCTCACAGAAAGCGATCAACTTCCGGATGAGAAGATGTCCATTTAGGACTCTTTGTCTTTTGCAGTGTCAAGAACCGGCGTCCCGAGATGAGCCAAGATCCGGGGCTTTTCTGTTCGGCGTTTTTCTGAAAACTTTCTATTATTCTTTTTCAGTTACATTGATCACAATTTACGACCTTTTCGCTTTTAACGTTAAGAAACAACGTGACCACTCGGCGTTTGCAAACGCCTTTGCAATTAACGGTAGCCATTTTGAGAGGATTCTATTCGAGAGTGGTTTCATCCATATCTCTCTCTCTCTCTCTCTCTCTCTCTCTCTCTCTCTCTCTCTCCTCTCTCTCTCTCTCTCTCTCTCTCTCTCTCTCTCTCTCTTAGACAAACACACACACACAAACACACACTCTCTCTTTCTTTCTAAACCTCACACACACACACACACAAACACTCTCTCTCTCTCTTTTTCTTTCTAAATCTTTCTATCTCTCTCTCTCTCTCTCTCTCTCTCTCTCTCTCTTTCTCTCTCACTATCTCACTCACACACACACACACATACACACACAAGAGAAACACACATAGACACACACTCGCTGTATTTCTATCTTTTAAAATCTCTTTCTCTTACGAGCACAAACAAACTCTCTTTCTCTCTCTTTCTCATGTACACTCACCCTTTATCATTCACTATTACTCGCACTCTCTCTCTCTCTCTCTCTCTCTCTCTCTCTCTCTCTCTCTCTCTCACACACACACACACACACACACACACACATACTGATTCGCTCTGACCACATACACATTTCATACATATACATACACACACATTCACGCACATGCTCTCTCTCTCTCTCTCTATATATATATATATATATATATATCTTTAAATATCTATCATACACGCATACAGTCTCTCCCTATCTCTCTCTCTCTCTCTCTCTCTCTCTCTCTCTCTCTCTCTCTCTCTATCTATCTATCTATCTTTAAATATCTCTCATACACACATACATTCTCTCTATCTATCTATCTATCTATCTCACACACACACACACACACACTCTCTCTCTCTCTCTCTCTCTCTCTCTCTCTCTCTCTCTCTCTCTCTCTCTCTCTCTCTAATACACACACACACACACACACATGCACACACATACACACTCCCCATTCGAATGTGCACATGATAGGGACAGCCTCAGTGCCCGTTGAAGGCCTGACTTGACCCCTATTAAGCCGGCAGTTGATTGCAAACGCCTTGAGTAGCCGTCTCCGTCACGAATCGTGGAGAATAATGAATTGAAAGTTACGTACGTTTTCTAAAGTAGTCGTCCGGGAAGTCAGGGTGACGAAGACGGGTCATTTTAAGATTTCGCTACACTCGTGGTTTGAGGGTAACGACGAGCCAAGACTCCAGTTGGATGGGGTAGGGAACTAAGAGCAAAAACGTTCTAAAGAAAAGCAAATTAAGAGTTAAATCAAGAGAACAAATGCCTTATATATATATATATATATATATATATATATATATATATATATATATATATATATATATGTGTGTGTGTGTGTGTGTGTGTGTGTGTGTGTGTGTGTGTGTATTATTGGAGAGGGGTTATGTTTCTCTAGGCACGTGCCTTGAAAAGGATCACTGGAATTTCTGGCATTGATTTTGGCTAGAAAATCGACTAAAAGGAAAACTATGTACATATTTTATCCGCTGAACGTGCTCTTTGATAGATAGATAGATAGATAGATAGATAGATAATTAACATACTGAGATAGATAAAGAGATAGAGAGAGAGAGAGATAATGGACATACTGGGATATATAGATAGAAATGTACAGACCGAGATAGATAGATAGATAGATAGATAGATAGATAAAAATGTACAGACCGAGGTAAATAGCTATATAGATAATTAACATACTGGGATAGATAGATAGATAGATAGATAGATAGATAGATAGATAGATAGATAATGGACATACTGATAGATAGATAGATAGATAGATAGAAAGAAATGTACAGACCGAGTTAGATAGATAGATAGATAGAAATGTACAGACTGAGATAGATAGATAGATAGATAGATAGATAGATAGATAGATAGATAGATAATTAACATACTGGGATAGATAGATAGATAGATAGATAGATAGATAGATAGATAGATAGATAGGAAATACTGTGATAGATAGATAGATAGATAGATAGATAGATAGATAGAAATGTACAGACCGAGATAAATAGCTAGATAGATAATTAACATACTGGGATAGATATAATCCCCCATAAATAGGTAAACCCCTAACATTTTTATAAAAAGGTGATTGTTCTTTTAGGCTAAAAGTAGTTGGATTTTCGATACAATCAAAATGGATATCATTAGATATTATTTTTTGCGAAACAAAAGTTTCACCTTGTGTATATATAAGTGACAAGAAATACCTGAAGAAGGCCTGAGGGCACATATGCCGAAACGTTGTACTGATAACAATAAAGATGAAGACAATAGACCTTATAATCTAAATAAAAAAATCAAGTCTTCAATATTCTCCCAAGTATTGACAACTGGCCATATTTCAAATTATAAATAGTTTAAAATAGGGGGTTACTTTTCAATCACCCTGTGTGTATATCATCATCATCATGTCGGCTGTTGGCACGGATATCCATGACGATCTCTCGCCATCCCTCCCTATCATTCATCGACTCTGGGAGCCTCTCCGCGCAGCATCCAGCATCCTTACATAGCTGGTCAATGTAGGTCCTGTTGGGCGGCCTACGTTAGCATGTCCATGCGTTGGCCTTCACAGTAGTACGTCGCTTACGAGCTCATCCCTACTTCTCCAGCAGTGCCCCGCATGCCTAGCCCTCCTTACTCGTATGGTTTGTGATATGGGAGGCAGGTGGCCATACAGCTGCTTCTTTGTGGGGTGCTGTTTCCACGACTTATTCAGGACTGCTCGCAGCATTCTTGTGCAGCCCAAAACCGTCTTGGGGGATATCCGATATCAAAAAGGTAGTCTGTAAATGTGTGTATATAAGTGACAAGAAATACCTGAAGAAGTTTTTTGAAACTCTGCAACGAATAATATGAATGCGTCAATCTAAAGAATAAATACACTTAATGGCCGGGTTATCTCAGTCGGCAGAGCGTTCGGCTAGAAACCATAAGGTTCCTAGTTCGATACCTGTCCTCGCCGACTCAGCATATGAGTAGCACAGGGATCTGTGCGGTAAAGTAAGGAGCTGATGGTAGGTGTGGCGCTCCATCGCAGACGCTAAGATAATCTCTTTGGTCTAGCGCTAGTGAAAAGGGGATAGACTCCCTCGCTGATTGGCTGATACTGACATTAGGCCGCCCCGACGACTTTACTTTTTTACATATAATTATGCAATTATGTTTCTGATTAAAGAGGCATTGCAGTTTTATTTAAACGAAAAAGATATTGTCAAAAATTGATGCTTAAAATTTGGTTTGGTTTGTTTTACGGCATATCAACCTCGGTGGATCATTTAATGCCGACAATTTTTTTTAAATAAATTAATTCTTAATGAATGCTCAATTCTTTTATAGATACATTTTTCTATTTAACCCATACCCTAACAGATACTACCACTCCGGTTCAGGACACGAAGACCCATAGCACATATATGATAAAAAGTGTTGAGGCTTGCCATAAGGGCCATGGGGTCGGGACAATCATCTTGGTGCTAGGGCTTGACGGGACCAGCCAATAAGAAATGAAACGAGAAAAAAATGAAAGGAAAAAAGGAATGAATGAATGAAAACTCGGTGGTGAGATAGAAAGAAAGTAATAAGCAAGGACAAATTAACTGACGAATAAGAAAGAAAGAAAGAAAGAAAGAAAGAAAGAAGAAAGAAAGAAAGAAATATAAACAGCTAGGAAGAGGAAAGACAAAAGAAGAAAGAAAGAAAGAAAGAAAGAAGAAAGAAAGAAAGAAAGAAAGAAAGAAAGGTGATGAAAGCAAAATACTGAAAGTAATAAGCAAAGAAAGAAAAGAAGAAATATAAACAACGAGACTGAAGAAGAAAAGAAAAGAAAGAAAGAAAGAAAGAAAGAAAGAAAGAAAAAATGTCTTTAAATTGAGTAGCAATTGCCAAAAGGAATCCGAAATCAGTAATCTGGTCGTATTCTTCAATGCATTCGAAAACAGCAGAATCATCTGCCGCCTTCGAAATAGCTGATCAATAACAAAATCAAATATGTCCGAGGAAACTGTATATGGACTGGCATCACAAGAAACGTGACAATATTTACGACGACCAATCCCAGAAGTCAGTGCGAAAGAATTACCTCTGCAAACATTCAACTCGCCAAGTTTTGCTTTTTATGAGATTTGCACTCCTGACATATTTCAAACATTAGTAGTAGTAGTAGTAGTAGTAGTAGTATTTTAGTCTTTGAGAGTTTTTCACACAGGCTTAAGCTGATGGTCGCTCACTGGAATCTGAGTGACAACAAGTCTCTTTGGGTTTCCAGGACTCTTCTGAATATTCTAGCCGTTCGTAACAATGCTGTTGTCTGGATGGTCTTTATTATTATTTACTCCTTTTGAGTTTTCACATCAGTGTTAGCTGATGGTATTTCAATGGAGTCTGAGTGACAGCAAGTCTCTTCAGGTTTCCAGCACTCTTCTGAATATTCTGGCAGATTGCAACAGTTCAGTGTCCTGAATGGTTTCAATTCTTCCTCTGATATCCAAACTTTCCAAACCCTTTTCTAATCCTTTTGGGACTGTTCCAAGTGCACAACCACAATTGGTATCACTTTCACTTTCATATTCCATAACTTTTTCAGTTCTCTGGCAAGGTCCAGATATTTGTCCATTTTTTCATTTTCCTTTAGTTTATTATTATTATTATTATTATTATTATTATTATTATTATTATTATTATTATTATTATTATTTCCATTTTGGGAGCTTTTCACACTAGCCTAAGTTGATGGTCTTTGCAGCAGTGCAGTAGTCTGGATGGTCTCAATTCTTCCTCTGATTTCCAGATCCTCCAATCTTTTTTCCAAGTTTTTTGGAACTGTTCCAAGTGCACCAACTACAATTGGTATTACTTTCACCCTCATATTCCACAGCTTTTTCAATTCTCTGACAAGGTCTAGGTATTTATCCATCTTTTCATTTTCCTTCAACTTCACCCTTCGACTATTCCTCTGGTTTCCAATTCCTCCAGTCTTTTTTCCAAACCTTTGGAGACCGGTACTAGTGCACCAACTACAATTGGTATCACCGTCACCCTTGTGTTCCACAGTTTCTTTTTAATTATCTGGCAAGGTCAAAATATTTATCTTTTCGTTTTCTTTCATTATTACTCTGAGGTCCACCGGAACGGCATAATCCACTAGATGAAGTTCTTTTTGTCTTTTATTAATTGACACTAGGTGTGGTCTTCTGGCCGAGATTAGGTGATCCGTTTGTATGCCAAAATTCTTGCCATGAATGTCGAGTGACAGCAAGTCTCCTTATGTCTCCAAGACTCTTCTTGCTGATTTCAACAGTGTTGTGGTCTGGAGGGTCTCGATTCATCCACTGATCTCCAATTCCCACAGTCCCCTTTCTAAATACATGGGTACCGTTCTAAGCGCACCCACTACAATTGATATTACACCTACCCTTATTTTGCGCAGCTTTTTTCAGCCCTTTAGCAAGATCCAAGTATTGATCTATCCTTTGACTTTCTTTCATTTTCACTCTGCTGTAATTATTCTTTCGTTGCACTTTTTATGTATTCTTCGAGTCCTTGGATTGTGGCATCTACGCAATCGTCTATGTTAGCGAGACCTCTTCTCCCTTCTTTTCTTGATATAGTCTCTCTATCAATTCTTGGGTGTAATGCCTTGTGCATAGTCGTTAATTTTTTTAGTATTTTGGTCTATCTGTCGGAGTTGCTCTCTTGTCCATTTTAAGGATGTCCAGAGTATCTTACAATGGAGACAGTCAAGGTATCTACTCCCTTGATGAGATTTCTGCTGTAGAACTTAGTTTCTAGAAGTTTTCTTGTTCTTTCGAGGTATTCTTTTTGATAAAAGTTTTTGGAACTTAAGGCTTTTCAATCAACAACAGTAATCCTTTTCCCCGCAGCAGTCGTTCTGCCACCGATGTAATCTCTTTCCTCTGACCTTCTTTCTCTCCAACAATCACAGTAGTCGTCCAAATTTTTTCTCTCTCACCATCCCTTGCTTGGTTCATTCTGCCAGTCTCGGCGATCGCATGTTTTTTTTTAATTACAACTCGCCCAGTTCCCATGCAAATTACGTCTCGTCCCATCCGGATCTCTCATGCACGGCACAGGCGATTCTTTGCCGTTTACGTCGGGGGTGGGGGGGCTATATCCATGACACTTTCTTTTTTTCTTTTTTTTCTTTTTTTTACTTTTTCTTTCATGCCTGTTTGTTTGATGGTGTCCGCTTCCAAAATTCCTAAGTATTTGTAATTCTCCTTCTCCCACAAGCATTCTTATATTTTCTTGATTTGCTAGTTGGATTCCGGCACGAGTTCTGGATCACAAGTTCTTATCTTCTGGCTTGGATTGGGGGATCCATTTATATCTCAATATCCCAGTATGTGCACAATATTTTTGAAAATAAACATTTTCTTTTGGTTTGTGGTATAAAATTGAGAGGAATGAAAATACATATAATCTATTTCTTCAGCAAAAAAATCAACTGGAGGAAAATAGTTGATTTGTATGTCTATATATATATATATATATATATATAATCAATGGTAATATTATGGGTTTACACTCATAACTTGAAGTTTCATGGTAATCCAATCATCAGATGAGTCCAATGATTGAGATGTTAAAAACCAGTCGTGAAATGGTTGAGATGTTAACACACACACACACACAACACACACACACACACACATATATATATATATATATATATATGTGTGTGTGTGTGTGTGTGTGTGTGTGTGTGTGTGTACATTTTTGGGGTGTACAGAATTTTATTAGTGCTTTAAAAAGACCCAATAAAAGTTTTTTCTTTAAAATTGTATATATTTTACAATAGAAGGAGTGGGGGCAAAAAAGCCTCTTGCTTTAGTTGGACTCATCTGCGCGTGCGCTGTGTTCGTTAAGAATAAGGTTTTGATAAAAAGCAACATGGCTTTGTTAGTTAGAATATAGAATAAGAATATAAGAATATAAGAAATTTATTAATCAATAGTAGTACAAATTATTTAAAAAATATATAAGTAAAAGAAAAACTTTATTGGTTTAAACTACTATTGAAGGGAGGCCATGCCTAATAGCGTGAAGCTAATCCCATGGACATGACCACCCTTGGACGCTCACAGGAAACGATACATGAAACACACAACGTAAACATATACATATATATCATGAGACAAATTAGCCGTGTGAGAATCTAAATGCAAATCTGTTGTTTATAAGAGGCAATAAAATGATTTTTCAAAAGTGTTTTAAGGACAAAATAATTTACTGAAACAAGCTTCATCTTTTCTTGCATTCATTAGATAGAAGACCGGCCAAGAAGATGAAAACCAACAATAAGAACCCAGAATAGAAGAGATAGAACTCAACATGGCGACTCGGAGGTATGGAATGGAAAGAAGACTGAGCGATCACAAATGGCTAAACAAAGAAGACAAGTAAGTTATGCAAGTTATGCAAATATACATCTATGTGTTTAATTACCTCTCTGATACTTTGTCTTTCTCGCGCGCGCTGTGTTCGTTAAGAATAAAGTTTTGATAAAAAGCAACATGGCGTTGTTGGTTAATGCATGCATTAGATAGAAGACCCGCCAAGAAGATGAAAATCAACATGCATAAAAATTGTAGAAAATCAAAATTTACGCTTTACGGTTACGGTTACATATTTGTATAAATTAAACTAAGATTTTCATTCGAATAAAATGACTTTTAATTCTTTAATTTATTTATTAATTTTTATTGTTAGAGTTTTAAAGGGTTAGAAATAACAATAAGATTGACGAATGTCCTTAGAAACTGTTTTTCTTTTGGGAGGAGGCGAAGAGTTCGTTAACTAATTATTTTCTAAAACCACGATAAAAAAAAAAAAACAAAGGTTACTAATACGGACAAAATCCGGTGTTTTATCTTTAGTCGAAGGCCCGACTGGATTTAAGTAGTCAATTATTTGTAAGACGAAATTTATTTCAAGTATTTTGATTCGGTAGTAAATGACCCGAAAAGTTGATATACCATAAAACAAAACAACTAACAACCAACATTTAAATTATTATTTAAAATACAATTTAAAATATTCCTCAGAATAGAAGAGATAGAACCCAACATGGCGACTCGGAGGTATGGAATGGAAAGAAGACTGGGCGATCACAAATGGCTAAACAAAGAAGACAAGTAAATTATGCAAGTTATGCAAATATGCATCTATGTGTTTAAATACCTCTCTGGTACTCTGTCTTCCCTCTCTCCCACTCTCTATCAAAAGAACATTGTTTATATACCCGCAACACCGTGTGGTATATAACATATGTATTTCAAAAAAAAACTTTTGGAGGGTGCCAACCATTTGGTGACCATGAACACGCTACAGATATCTATTTAAATGACAATACCACATACACTCCTATTTGCTGACTACTGATCCCCCTGACGTCTCTTCCGAGGTCGTTTCTTGATTATGTATGAACTGTTTCTAAAAGTGAACAACTTATAAATTAGACAGACACCTCTATTTTCAAGCAACAGTCATTTATTTACCGGAAGACGACAAGAGTAATTGGAGTCTCTCTCTCTCTCTCTCTCTCTCTCTCTCTCTCTCTCTCTCTCTCTCTCTCTCCTCTCTCTCTCTCTCTCTCTCTCTCTCTCTCTCTCTCTCAAAAAATAAAACCTTTATTCATCAATCCTCAGAGATATGACGAAATTAAATATGAATCTATTTTCAAACAATAAGTTTTATTCGGTAATCTCTAGAGATATGACAAAAGTAAACATTAATCTTTATTTTCATACAACAGCTTTTGTTCAATGATTTGATCAGTTGAAAAATATACAAATCTAGATACAGAAATATGACCAAAAAATAAAGAAAAAGAAAAAAGCCAATGGTATTTTCAAGTAGTAAGCATTATTTAACGAGATGCAACGGTTTTTTGCTATCTATTGTAATTCACAAATCGTTATTTTACAGTTAGTTTTTGTGAAGATAACAGATTAGGAAAGATCCGAGAAAATGTGAAGAAATGTATTGGAAATGTTAATAAGGAACTTACGATCTTCTGGCCTTTTTTAGGCTTCACGTGAGAGTATTATACAGTGGAGATCCCTTGTGTTAAGCAGAGGCTGATCCTTAGTGAATTGGTTGTCAGCTTCCGTCTACAAGAGACGATGGAGTAGTGTCAAGGTTCCTTGGTTTTTTTAAAACTTGAACTACATAGCCTGGCTGGGTTCATATGGAGGATAAGCTGTTGCCCATACAGCAAATCCCCCCTCTCCACACTGTGGCTGTGATTCAAAGGAAAGGTAAGGTACCAATGCGGTTTGGCAACGGTAGTGTCGCAGGAGTTAATGAGTAGCACTGGATTTCAGCATCACACCACCTTAGGGACTCCAGCTCCTGATCTATTTTCGGGGTTTGAAATGCAGCAAAGGTTTTGTGTCGGACTTCTTGAGTTGATGGGTTGCCGACCAAGGCTAAGGAGCCCCTTCAAACCCATTTGGGGGATTTATGCATGGTAAAATACAGTAAATGATGATGATGATATAATACGTCAAAGTCCTTATTTGGACCAGATTCTACAGAATGTAAAGTAGAAAGCATGAATGAAACAGAATCCATTTAAACTTACTGAAGTGAATAAACCTGAAGCGGTCAAACTTGGGGATGTTTAAACAAAAAATTTTTTTCCAATTATATTGTCCTGAGGAAGATTTAACATAAACCGAAACTTTTAAGCGTCGACGTCAACATGAAAGTACATTAATTTTTAACACTTTTTTTTCTAATTTCTATATATTGGCAGCATGTTTAAACAAAAATTTCTTTTTTGTTCCAATTATATTGTCCTGGGGAAGATTTAACGTAAACCGAAACTTTTAAGCGTCGACGTCAACATTAAAATACATTCATTTTTTAACACTTTATTTTTCTAATTTCTATATATTGGCAGTATGTTTAAACATTTTTTCCAATTATATTGTCCTGGGGAAGGTTTAACGTAAACCAAAACTTTTAAGCGTCAACGTCAACATTAAAGTACATTTATTTTTTAACACATTGTTTTTCTAATTTCTATATATTGGCAGTATGAAAACAATGAAATGTCATTTTGTGAGCCTCGTTTTAACAATAATAGAAAGTGACACCACAGCTGAAAACCTTATGATCTTTGGCACAATCTGTTCAGAATTGTGATACACTAACACGCAACAACAACAAAAAGAAGAAACAAATAATCAACACTTCAAAAAGAAATTTCAAATAACACAGACAAAACTGGTGAAAAGAGACACGGCACAGAAAATGGCGGCTGTCTTAATAAAGAGCGAAGAACAGCGTTATTGAAGAATTTTATGACGTTCAGCACAAATGTAAAGCGCGAAGTGTGTGGCGGGAACGGGGCTAAGACGTCTGGCGTCGTGTCTGGCCTGAAGGAATAGACGTTTATGATTGGCTGATTGAAGAAATGTTAAAAAAGAAAAAAAAGAATAAATGAAACTCTGGTGTTTTTTTAGAAGAGGATAAGAAAAGAAAAAAGGATTGAGAATGTTATATATATATATATATATATATATATATATATATATATATATATATAAACAAGGGAAATAAGATAGAAAACGAAAACAATTGGGAAAATACAATGGTGAAGCAGAAGATTAGCAAGAAGAAGAAAAAGATGACGAAGAAAAAATTCGTGAAGAAGAAGAAGAAGAAGAAGAAGAAGAAGAAGAAGAAGAAGAAGAAGAAGAAGAAGAAGAAGAAGAAGAATGACGACCAAGATAAAGTGAAAGCTAAAAGAAGAAGAAGAAGAAGAAGAAGAAGAAGAAGAAGAAGAAGAAGAAGAAGAAGAAGAAAGAAAGAAAAAAAGTTTAAAAAAAAAAAGAAATGATGGTGACGAGAACGAAAAATAAAATGAAGATATCCTGATGAAGAATGTGAAGCGCCCGAGGTATAGGAAATAAGAAGCATATGAAGAAGAAAAGAAAAGGCGAAAGCAAGAAGAAGAAGAAGAACAACAACAACAACAACAACAACAACAACAACAACAAGTAATTAAAAAAAAGAAAATGGAATTGTTCTTGGGAATTGGTAAAGCATTATATTTCTTCAACTTGTAAATTCTAATAAATCACCTTCATCTATGACAGGAAAGCAAGTTTCTTTTTTTTTTTTTCATTGTTACAAAAAGAAATGAAAACGTAAAAAAGATATCTCATTTCCGGGATCTGTTCCATTTAATATCAAAGAAATAAAAATAGAATACACAGGTCAATGACATCTTAGTATCTCAAAAAGTAATTATCTTACAAACTTACACAGTTATCCTAACTTCCGTTCTATTTATAAAAAAGAAACACTCAGCACAAATCCACTTCCGGTTTATTGAATGATTGATTTTAATGATGGTAACCATTGCACAAGAGTGCCTCTTAACATACAAGAAGTATGTTACAATTTAATCGAGTGGGGGTCAAATTTTAGATACTGACACATGTATACTAAAAAGGGGGTGGGGTCCCCTTAGAAAATTGTGATATTGTAAAAAGTATCTGTTACCTCTAAAGGAGACGACTTCATTCCTGAAATGAGGTAACTAAGTGAGTACCCCGTACTATTAGTATTTTTGTGATTTAACCTTTTTGACAATAACAAAATAAAAGTATTCTAATCAATTATTATTCTGATAACTCCATTGCAATCTATAGATTTCCATATGCCACAGTTGAATGAGGTATATATCTTTATTAAATTATAAAATGACTTCATTAGTTAAAGTTAATAAAAACAATGACATTGTGACATGCATTTAAAAAAAATTGAAATAGTTCATTATAAATCATTTC
>CM042162.1:16447067-16449567 GCA_023376005.1 Doryteuthis pealeii
TTCAATCAGTAACAATTAAAAACTAAATTTTGTAGTTTTTCTAATTACAAACATATTAAAGTATATGCACGATTTTAGAGTTCAATGATACCTCTTTCCTGAGTTATAAGTCAACTTACATACCAAAACAGACGCGACTCATTTTATATATATGGTGGTGGACTCTCCTATGTGAACAATAGACGAGGGTCAGCAGTGAGTGATTTGTTTCCTCCCATGTTGTGCATGTTATCAAGAAAATATTTTGTGTTTCTTCGAGTGTGATAGCAGCCCAGCCTTGCTGCGAGCTATGAAGCCACACTGACAGATGAAATGTTCTAAAGCGGGAGTCAGATATTTTTGTTTTAAAGTTAGGCGGAGCTGATCTCGATGTTCCAGTTTATTTTCTTCAAAGCTCTTTAATTTAGCGAAACATGTCTTACGCCATTCTTTCCGATTTAATGCAAGATTTTCCTAAGTATTCAGGTTAATATTGAGGCGTTTCAAATTGTCCTTCAATATGTCTTTCAATTTGTCTTTATAGCGTAAGAGAGGACGTCCAATAAAATGCTTAGCATTTGGTAATTGTCTGTATAATATCTTCTTTGGAAGCCTGTTCTCGTTCATTCTGATAACGTGACCAACCCACCTAAGCTGAACCTTGGCTAGTAAGGTTTCAATGCCAGCAATATATATATATTGGTTTTACTGGATTCCAGGACCAGTATTGGGCTGGGATGGTAGGGTATTCGGCTTAGTATTGTGACTTATGGTAGCCTCACTAGGGGAAGGTGCATTTCCTTATTTACCCCAGGGCGTAGCCATGACGAGGGGATCTTTTTATCCTGGGTGACGCCCTGCAAGTATTTATCTTCAGTAATTATGTTAATTTTCATAATTTTTGGAATATTTGGTCAGGGTTTACTTCTGGGAGGGGGGTAAGTATTTATTGAAATCCTACCATGTCAGTCGAACACAAGGATCATTATATCAGGCAACCACGCACAAACTGAAGCTCATGTGTAACTAGCAGGATGTGACACAAGGTCAATTTCTTAAGCGGAGTTCAACAGGTTTGAATTCAGAGTTTTCCTTCCGAGTTTCTGGATTGCCTAACCAAGGTTAAAGAGCCCGGTCTGCCCTACTATTTATCCATAGCTGGAGGGAGCGTAGGATTCATACGTTTCCCAAGGGTATTAGCGCTAAGTGAAATGCAATTTACCATATCCAGGATTTGAACTCGGGTCGACGACTTTAACCATTACACCACGCGCTTCCTTTTCTGTTCGATTAGCTTGCTTTTTATTTAGCCACTTGCTCACGTATGCAAATGATTGATGGTCATAAAACGGCTTCTCCCACCCATGCGCGGCGACGGAGCGACAAATGGCGGTCGCGACGGTAGAAATTAAGCATCGAGGATGCTTGGAGTCAAATAAGTTCGGTCCCTTGGTCCCACTTCACTTCACAGAAAAATCCCTGTACAGAGAGGACGAAGACACTCGGAGTAGGACCTAGTAGGCTTGTGTGTGTGTGTGTGTGTGTGTGTGTGTGTTTAAGCGGAAAAAGGTTCACGCGCTTCCTTCTGTTTTTTTTTTTTTAATCTCAAGCCGAGCAGCAAGAGTACCATACTTTGCAGATTTTCCGGTCCTGCGAGAGATCTCTTCCTCTTCCTCTTCCTCCCTTTTTCCTCCTCCTCCTCCTCCTCCTAAAGATTATTCTGCAATTTTCTGTTTGAGTGAAAATAATTCAATTGTATCCTCCACGCTAGAAAAGATAACACTGCAGTAAGACTTTCATTTCGTAACGCTCGCAGCTCTGACGCATGCGCGCGGGGTTGATGCATTGTTCCGGTAATTAGATAACAGAAAATAAGTCAAAACCGCCAAATATGGCGTACTGTGCTTTATCATTAACCCGAGGAAACTGTAAATGCCACGGGGCACCAATTAAGATCTCTGCAAACGAACCATGTTAAGATCGAATCGAACTAGATGAGTGATAAGTAATTTGTTAAATCTTCCATTATTTATTACTAGTGTATACCAACAGTCAAAAAAATAATGGCAATATTACACATATTTCGCCCGATGTATCGCCCGGTGTATATCTTGTTGTATTGCCAGGCGTATTGCCCGGTGTATCGCCAGGTGCTATCGCCCGGTGTATATCTCGTTGTATTGCCCGGCGTATTGCCCGGCGCATTGCCCGGTGTATCGCCAGGCGCTATCGCCGGTGTATATCTCGTTGTATTGCCTGACGTATCGCCCGGTGTATCGCCAGGCGCTATCGCCCGGTGTATATCTTGTTGTATTGCTAGGCGTATCGCCCGGTGTATTGCCCAGTGTATCGCCAGGTGCTATCGCCTGGTGTATATCTTGTTGTGCCATGCGTATCATTGCCCGGTGTATATCTTGTTGTATTGCCATGCGTATCGCCCGGTGTATTGCCCGGTGTATATCTTGTTGTATTGCCATGCGTATCGCCCGGTGTATTGCCCGGTGTATATCTTGTTGTATTG
>CM042162.1:16457067-16462067 GCA_023376005.1 Doryteuthis pealeii
TTTTCTTCAACATTTTTTCTCATCTACTATTTTTTTTTTTTTTTTTTTCTTTTTGTCATTTACTTCATTTTAAATACTTCGCTGTTATTTTTCTATTCAAATGCTGTTGTTTTGTTGTTTGTTTGTTTTTAGGGGAGGGGTCTTTTTTTTTTCTTTTTTCTTTTTTGTTTTTTGGGGGTTATTTTGCTTATTTGTTTTTTAGGCTTTTTTCGGTTTTTTGGGTTTTTTATTCTTCAACTTTGTCACTTATTCTTTGCTTTCAAATTCGTTCTTTTCCACTGTTTTTTTTTTGGGGGGGGGGGGCTGTGCGGTGTTGGGTTTTTTTTTGTTTTTTTGTTTTTTCATTAACATTTTTTCAACTTCTATTTTCCCCCGATTTCATTTTGTCAGCGCTTACCGTTCTTTTATTAACGAACTATTTATTTCTATTTAATGATCTCTTATTTTTTTTCTCTGCCTTTTCATTCCTTTTATTCTCAGCATTTATACTCTTCTCACGCTAAATGTATACTCATTTCTGAAAGATAAGTGACAACAAGTCTCCTCAAGTCTCCGGCACACTCTTGGTCAATTTCAATAGTCCCCTAACATTTATATCTCTAATGTTTTTTTGGGTTTTTTTCTAATGTCTGAGACAGAAAAACCACTGTGGCGAAATTGGTAACACAGGCGACAGCTAAACTCTTTGGTGATGTCAACGTCAATTTTTTCTTCTAACGTAACGATGACAATAATGATCAAAATCTCGGCTTCTTCTCACGAGTCAGAAAATCCTTCCTAGAGTAATAATTACAAATCTTATTATAAGGGAGATTGTGTATTATCTGCGTTATTCGGGCTATTGTCCCCATCTTCATTGTTATTTGTACAACGTTTTGGCCGATATACCCTCCGGTCTTCTTCAGGTATTTCTTGTCGGACTCGGGAACCTTCTCAGACTCGGGAACCTTCTCAGACTCGGACTCAGCTATGGTTAGCGGAATGAGAACAGGATACCCCCGTGGAATAAATAAAAGGTTAGGTTCAAAGTTCCGTGATGGCTCCCGATTACGACAAGAAAGTTCCCGAGTTCGAAAAGAAGGTTCCCGAGTCCGAGAAGGTTCCCGAGTCCGACAAGAAATACCTGAAGAGGGCCGGAGGGTATGTCGGCCGAAACGTTGTACAAATAACAACGAAGATGGGGACAATAGTCCGAATAACGCAGATAATACTAATTTTCAAGCCTCATCTCAAACATTCAGAGAAATGGAGATTGTGTGTTTGTCTGTCTGTAACCGAAACTATATTCAAGTCATAATTCCCTTTGTTATTTACGTCACATTCTCCATGATTTTATTTTATCTAAACCTCAAATATTAATAAAATTGTTTAACATTATTAATATTGTTGACAATATGTACATACTGATAACATGCAATTGTGTTTACATATACATCAAATTAGGGATTTACAGCGTGAACGGAAAAAAATTGATTTTGATAAATAAAAAGTCGTCGGGGTGGCCTAAAGTCGGTATCAGCCAATCAGTGAGGAAGTATATACCCCTTTCACTATCGCTAGACGAAGGGGATTGTTATTGCGTCTGAGGTGGAGCGCCACACCTACCATCAGCTCCTTTACCGCATAGATCCCTGAGCTACTCATACGCTGAGTTGGCGAGAGCCGGTATCGAACTAGGAACCTTGTGGTTTCTACCGACTGAGCTAACCCGTCCCTAATGTGCTTAGAATTATTGATTTCTGATTGTTTTTATCTTAATGAATATGAGCAAAAATCTCGGGGATAAATCTAAAAAGAAATCCATTAACAAGAAGAAATAACTGTAATTTTATTTTTTACTTCCTATTTTAACTAAATAGTTAAATTAGGAAAATTTAGCAATGAAAGACGAGAGTGAGGGAAAAGTAAGTTTCAGTTGTTCTATTTTTCGTTTATACCTCCCTCTGTTTCAAATCTTTTTATCTGCATTCTTATTTAGTTTCATGTGACGGAGAACGAGTACTACCGTACTCATTTAGAACCCGCGCCCTCCGGAATGCAAAGAAATGCGATTCAGGTGCTGAATAGACGCGAAGTGTAATCCAGGTGCCCGGATGTTGGGGTACTGTGTCCATAAATAACAAATGAGTGGAGCGCTGAGGAGAAGCAGTTGGCCGACGCGAGACGGCAGTCAGCGACGAAGCGCTTTGTGAACGACCCAACAAAGAAATTAATTTTAATCCAACAAATAAACAAAACTAAATGGGAGTTGCGAATTTTCAGCTGCTAAAATACTTTGACGACGACGGCTTTTCAGCTGCTAGACGAAGATGAAGACTGTGTTGACCAAAAGAAAGTTTGTCCTGCGAGAAGACGGTGGACTCGCTTCTTTTTGATCCCCCTCAGCAGGAACTTCTTGGCTCAAATATCTATTTCCCCCCTCTATTTTTCCTTCTAAATTTCATTAGCCTTTTTAATTCAATATAGTACTTTATCACATCAAAACTTAAATACTTACATACGCATAGGTGCATATATTTGCTAATTACTAATAATAATGATAACAGAATTAATATATCGAATGTTATATTGTTTGTTTTGTTTTTTTTTATGTTGTTGTTTTTTCTAATCAAAATTGTGTGTGTGTGTTTGTGTGTGGTGATGAACCTCGTCCATTTAAAAATGACTCTGGGTTTTTTTAAAAATCACATGCAAAGTTGGTAAAAACATAAAATCAAGCCGTTTCTTCAAGGTCTGAGGCGAAAGCTTCTCTCCTGTCTGTCCTTTTATTAGCCTCAGAGCCGACGCAACTTTTCATACATCCGGGTACCTTATTCGATCACGCGTCCGCGTCACTCCTACGTCGTGTTTTTCGCGTTCCGACGGACGCAAGTTCGATCCAGGAAGGACAGAAGAACCCCGCTACAATATTTCTGGGGGTCAGGCTTAGAATCGCACTAAAAGTTATACTTGTTCCAATTTTAACAAAACCATTTCCAGTGACTAACAAAAACAATGGACCATATGACCTTTAGTCACCCCTTTTTGATCTCGATTAAGAAAGGACATGTTTTTCATTTACACCGTCAATATCCGGTTGTTTTAACAGACGATTTTTAATTTTTTTTAATTATAAAACTAACCCCTAACCCTAACCCCTAACAAACAGCCGGATATTGACAGTGTAAATAAAAAACATGGCCTTTCTTAATCGAGACCAAAAAGGGGTGCCTAAAGGTAATATGGTCCAAAACAATTTTTACACTTTTTCTCTTTCGTTAAAAATGAGTTAACGCCAACAATAAGAACCTCGCTGTGTCACATGATGAAGAAAATCCAACGCACAAAAAGTCCGAGACAATCCTAGAACGGGGTACAGACTCTCAGTAAACACCGTTTCTTTCTCGAATTCTCTAACTCGCTGGTTCAAATCCTTGGATAAACGGACAATATACACTACTTTCTCCGTCGTCGACACTGCTACTTCTTCCACCGCCTGGTTCGTTCTACCTCAGTGTGAACAGCTGCATGCTTTTATTACAGTTCGCCTAGCCGTTATGTAAATTACACCTCTTGTCGTTCGAGGCTTTCGTGTACAGCACAGGCGATTCTTTGCCGCTCGGGGGATCGGCTATGCCTATTACACAGGCTAACTTCTAGGCATGAAATAACCCTAGACTTGTGGATATTTAAAATTTTTGATCATCATGATATTCTTTCTTTCTTTCTTTCTTTCTTTCTTTTTCTTTCTTTCTTTCTTTCTTTTTCTTTCTTTCTTTCTCTCCTTCTTTTTCTTTCTTTCTTTCTTTTTCACAATTTCAATGTCATTCCAGCTGCCACGAACAAATGAAATTCGATCTTTGTCACAATCGATCAAAACTTAGTTCAATATTTACCCAGTAAAAAGATTATATCTTTTATTTTATTCTATTTTTTCTAAGACGTGTTTTCACCATTGATACAAAGAAGGAAAGGGAGATAATCCCGATTGTCAATGAAGTTAGAAAACGCAACACGAAACAATCGTACGATAAAACCTGTAGAAATCCAATAAGTTTGAGGGGTTTTTTTTTTTTGTTTTGTTTTTTTTTGTTTTTTTTGTTTTTTTTTTTGTTTTTTTGTTTTGTTTTTGCTATTGTTCTTTTCAAGTGGTTACGTCTAATTTTCGCTTAGTTTCTCCCTGATATTTGCCCTTGGAAATTTCTGCCCTTGGGAGACGTGAAAAGAAATTTGTTCTGATGTATTTTCTAAATCTATTTTCGTCAAATTTGAAATATTTTCGAATGTTTGAGGGGGAAGTGACCAAAATATTCTGGCAAATTCAAATTTATTCAATAATTCTCGGTCTCTCTTACATCCCCACGCACACGCACACACACACACACACATACACGCACGCACACACAGGGGCTCTCTCTCTCTCTCTTTCTCCCTCTCTCTCTCTCTCTCTCTCTCTCCCCTCTCTTACCTTCCCCTATTTATCGCGATATCTTTGTATCTATTTGTCTCTCTTCTCCCTCTCCCCCTCTCTTCTCTCTCTCTCTCTCTCTCTCTCTCTTCTCTCTCTCTTTCTTTCTCTTTCTTTCTTTCTTTCTCTCTCTTCTCTTTCTCTCCTCACTCTCCCTCTTTTCTAGTTCCTATTCCTCTGTTGAGTTTTAATTATCCGTATTTACCTCTCTCTCTCTCTCACTCTCTCTCTCTCTCTCTCTCTCTCTCTCTATATATATATATATATATATATATATATATATATATCTTTTCTAGTTCCTATTCCTCTGTTGAGTTTTAATTATCAGTATTTACCCCTCCGCCCCTCTCTCTCTCTCTCTCTCTCTCTCTCTCTCTCTCTCTCTCTCTCACACACACACACACACACACATACACTCACTCACTCATTTTCTCTATCTATCTATCTATTTTTCTTTCTTTCTTTCTTACATTCTTACTGTTTGTATTCCTCTGTTGAGCTTTAATTATCCGTATTTATCACCCTCTCTCTCTCTCTCTCTCTCTCTTCTCTC
>CM042162.1:16469567-16477067 GCA_023376005.1 Doryteuthis pealeii
AAATCTTTTATTCATATGATTTCATAACATCCGTATTAAGTAATCAAAATGCATTTCCTGGCTTTCTGTGACATTCCATTAACTTTCAGCTCAATACTTGTGTATTCAAATGTATAAGAACGATTCCAATTTAATCAATTTTTGGATTTTATTGTTGAAGCAAAAGTTTCTGGTTATTTCTTCTTTTTTTCTTTTTTTTATCTTTTTTTTTTTTTTTTTTTGAGTGGGTGAGGACACAAAGTTTTTTATTCTTATGAATTTCATAACTCAGAATTAAGTAATCAAATGAGTTTCGCTGGTTTTCTATGGCCTTATGCCAACTTTCAGCTCAACAGTTATGTATTCCATTGTATAAGAACGATTCCTGACTGGTTGGTTGGTTGGTTGGTTGGTTGCTTAATTGGGTTTTACGGCATGTCAACTCTTGTTGGGTTATTTTATGCCAAAGACGTTTTTGTTTTATTCATTCTTGATAGATACTCAATTAATCTTTAACTCATTGTTTAAACTCATTTTTTAAACTTTTTTTTCTATTTAACCCCGGTTCAGGGTGGACCTGGGGTGATGGTGATGAAGGGGTACTCCACATTCCCCAGAGCCTCAGAATTGGAACTTCACCATCAGATGGAGTTTAACGTCATACCCAGGACATTAAAACCCCAGTCACCGACTTCTAGTACATATATAAAAAAAAAGGGTTGGGCGTTGTCATAAGGGTATTAGGATCGGGACAATCATATAGGTGCTAGGGATTGACATGACAGTCCATTGATCAGGGGGAGGCTCTTCGACCGCTCATCTAGCCTAAAGTGGAGTTTTGCATATCATGGAGCCACCAGGGTTCCATCCTTAAACATCACGGTCACAACCCACTGCCAACTTGTGGTCCCATTGGTGGTGGGGTGTCTTACCCCACTGCAGTGGTGCAATCGGTGAATTCTACAGTCCCAGCTGACAGGGCTGTTTTTTTTATTATTCTTTCATAACAATGAGTTTCACTGGCTTTCCATGACCTTACGCCAAATTTGTGTATTTCATTGTAAAAGAACGATTCCTGGTTTGATATAATCAATTTTTTTTGGGGGGGGGTTTATGTTGATGCAAAAGTATCCGGCAATTTTTTTTTTTTTGGGGGGGGTGGACAAAGTCTTTTATTGAATGCTACTTCTATGTATATTTTGATTTTTTAACATCTTCGAATATAAATCAAATCTTCATAACTTTGAACAAAAAGAAAGAACTGGCTATATCTAATGTGTATATATATATTTACTTTGTTGTTAATTGTTATATTTTCATAGTTTCAGCCGGACATACATACATACCAACTGCCCTTTATATATGTACTAGAAGCGGCTACCCGGCATTGTCTGGGTAGAGAGGGGGTAATAAAAAGTTAGTCTCGCAGATCCATTGATTATTTTGATCTTACATAATTGATTTATGTTTTAATCACGAATGCAACCAATGCCTTTCCCTTTTCTTACTATTCAAATCCTAATTTTTAAATAACTTCACAAATATGAATAAAAATTTTCATTGTTTTTACACAAAAAGGAAGCTCTGGTGATAGTGAATGTGTATATATATTTACTTTGTCGTTAATTGTTTTATTTTCGTAATTTCATCCGAACACACCAACATACATACATACATACATACATAGTAATAGCATAATCTTTACAGATCACTGCAGTCCCTCCAGCAGCACCACCACCAGAACATTTCCTCTCATGCGCTCTCAAATGACTCATCAATCCCGTTGCAGATCCACAAAGTTTAATGCAAACATGACATAGGAAGGACGTCCTTCTCGTTGTATCAGATGGATCAGATGATAAAATGTGATGCTTATGCACCACCATATGTCTCTTAAAACAGAAGCTGACTTACAGACTTTGTCACAGATTGCACAAGACCATTGTTTGTTCCTGGAATTTGCATGAATTGTCCCTGATGAGATTTCCTATTGACATATCCAGCCTTAGGAAGGAGAATCCGACTATATATTTGACATTTCCAACCCTCCGTGTTCTCACCAATATGACAGGTGTACCCCTTTCGAAGTTGACGCTTGAGGTTTTCATGCTAAATTCATTCACTCTTAGAACTGGTACAGCCATCATCCACTGAATTCTCCTGTCATTCATACATACATACCAACTGCTCTTTAAATGTATATTTACCAACCCCTCCGCACGAGCATGATGTGACACAAGATCAATTTCTTAAGTGGACTTTAACAGGTTTGAATTCAGAGTGTTCCGTCTCCTAGACTGGTTACCTAAGCAAGGTTAAAGAGGCCAGTCTGTCCTGCTATGTGAAATTCAAACAGCTTAGTCCAGAAATTGAACTCGGGTCGGCGAGTCCATTTCTTATGACTCTAACCATTAGACCACGCGCCTTACTGCTCTTTATATATGTACTAGAAGCGGCTACCCACATCACCTCGATAGAGGGGAATTTTAGAAAGTTAGTCTCGCAGATCCATTATTACTGAATCGTGTGTTGGATCCCCGCAGAATAACCCATTAAAATCCTCATGTAAAAAAAAGATCCAGCCACTCTGAAAAGAAAAATTGATGTTTATAAATTACAATATTAAATGCAAAAAAAATCCATACTGTTATCATTTAAATTTTATCTTTTAATCATCTCTTCACGAATATAAATCAAAATTTTCATTATTTTTGCTCAAAACGCAAGCTCTGGTGATAATGAATATGTATGTATATTTACTTTGTGTTAATTGTTTTATTTTCGTAGTTTCCTCCGGACATACATACACACAACTGCCCTTTATATATGTACTAGCAGTGGCCACCCGGCGTCACCTGGATAGGAGGGTTTTTTTTAATTAGTCCCGCAGATCCATTATTACTGAATCGTGAGTTGAATCCTCGTGGGATGCCCCATTTAAATCCCTATGTAAAAAAAATAGACCTTGCATTGATCCAGCTACTCTGAAAAGAAATGTTAATGTCTACTATCTAAAATATTAAATGAAAAAAAATACCCATGCTGTTATCATTTAAATTTTATTTTTTAATTATCTTCACGAATATAAATCAAATCTCTATTATTTTTGCTTAAAAATTCAAGCCCTGGTGATATTTAATGTGATATATATTATATATATATACTTTGTCGTTAATTGTTTTATTTTTGAAGTTTCCTCCGGCATACATATACACACAAATGTCCTTTATATATGTATATATATATATATATATATATATATATATATATATATATATATATATATATATATATAAATTACTTTGATCGTCTGTTCGTAACTTCTGCTTAGAGTATCTTTTTTCGATTCCGTCATGAATTCTGAAGAACACAATCGCATTTCCCAAGAATTCAACCATTGTCACGGACGCTATGACGTCCACAAAATGACTATACTTGTTTACCATTACATTGTGGTCTTTTATCTCGTGTAACAGATCCTAACTTTCTTTCTTTCTTTTCTCTCCTATTATCGGGCACACCTAATTAATATTATTTATTATATATCAGCTACTCCCATAATTGCTTATGTTCGACATTATCTGCCGGCATTCAGTGAAGATAAGAGCTTTCTAATTGGGATGCTATTTTCACAGGGTTTTTTTTTTAATCTTTTCTTTTCTTTTTCTTTCAACGTTTTTATGATAATGAAGGTAATTATTATTATCGCCATAACAATATAATTAAAAGTAATAATAATAATAATAATAATAATAATAATAATAATAATAATAATAATAATAATAATAATAAATGGAAAAAAATATGAACACTGGACTGAAATAATAATAATAATAATAATAATAATAATAATAATAATAATATAATAATAATAATAATAATAATATAATAAGAAAAAAATATGAACACTGGACTGAATAATATTAATAATAATAATAATATAATATAATAATAATAATAATAATAATAATAATAATGGTGAAGCTGAAGGAAAATGAAAAGATGGATAAATACCTGGACCTTGCCATAGAATTGAAAAAGCTGTGGAATATGAGAATGAAAGTGATACCAATTGTAGTTGGTGCTCTTGGAACGGTACCAATAAACTTGGAAAAAAGACTGGAGGATCTAGAAATCAGAGGAAGAAAAGAGTCCTGGAGACCTGACGAAACTTGTTATCACTCAGACTCCAGTGAAATACCATCACCTAACGCTGATGTGAAAAACTCAAAAGGAATAATAATAATAATAATAATAATAATAATAATAATAATAATAATGGTGATTTTGTTAGAAACGCCATTTTATAATTAAAGCAAAGTAAAGTCGTCGGGGTGAGCTAAAGCCGGTATCAGCCATACAGCGAGGAAGTCTATCCACTTTTCACTAGCGCTAGACCAAGGAGATTGTTTTTGGCGTCTGAGGTGGAGCGTCACACCTACCATCAGCTCCTCACTTTGCTGACAGATCCCTGTGCTACTCATACGCTGAGTTGGCGAGGACCGGTATTGAACACGGAACCTTGTGGTTCCTTGTCGGACGCTCTACCGACTGAGCTAAACCGGCCCATAATTAAAACTGATATATTTCTCGCCAAAATAATAAGATTATTCATGTAACACTATGCTCTCCTTGAGCTTGAGAATGGTGGGATGTGTTACACACGTTTGTTTACTATACCCTCTCCTCGTCGGAATGGCTGAGATGATGGGAGTTCAGGAGTCGGAGGTTGACACGTGTTGAGGACACAGATGACACGCGGTGGACAGGAGCCCCCCAATAGCGGTTCAAAGACCATATTAAGACAACACTGAAGAAATGTAACATCACACCTTCAAGCGTGGAAGATCTGGCCTCCAACAGACTGGTTTGGCGAGGCCTGTCGCACAGCTCAGCAGCTCAATAATGAGATAAACAGGACTGCTGGGCGGCGACATCTTCATCGTCATGAACAACCAAATGCAGATGGGAATTTCCCCTGCAATGTGTGTGACCACATCTGCAAGTCCAGAATTGGACTAATGAGCCACCATAGGGTCTACAACTGAAGACATCGGTGACATCATCATCGTCTGCGACGGATTCGAAAACAAAAGAAAAGAAAGAAGCTGAGATGATGTCGTGTCAACTCTTCGTTACGTCTTACACTCATTTCCTAATGGAGAGATGATGTATCCACGTTGCTTAACGTTACGGCTCTTCTTTCTAAAGGAGTGAACGATGTGTGGATAAAAAAAATATTCAATATACTTATCTCTGTGCCGGTACTACATCAGAGAAGTCTGGAATCCTGGTTGTTGGTCAGCTGTTCAGTTGGCTGGCAATTTCGCATTGCTTACGGAACTGCCCTTATTTCTAATGGAGTGAATGATGTGTGGATAAAAAAATATTCAATATACGTATCTCTGTACCGGTACTACATCAGAGTAGCTGGAATCCTGGTTGTTTGGCAGCTGTTCAGTTGACTGGCAGTTCTATGATGTTATGGAGTCTGGACGCCAATTTGGGGGTGCTGAGGGGTATCTTGCCTTGTGCCATTTGGAATTTTTAGTAATAACACAAGGCCACTTCTTTTTTCTCATGAGTATTTTATTTCCCCCAAATTCCAACTGCCGGGAGCCAGAAATTTCATGTCTTGCTCCGTCAACGCATTCTTCCAGACTCATTTTTCACACTCACCCCTCACCCTTCTTTCTCTCCTTCGACACGTACCATTCGCTTGTCCAATCAAACCATGCCAGTGTCCATGCCAAATCATCACTTAAACTTTTCTGTTCTAATCCACACATCTGGCCACCCTCACGGCCCCATGTCACGCCCAGTACAGTGCATCATCTCTTCTAAGATGTGAGAGTGTAGTATCTGTGCGCTTTACCAAAGATCAAAGTGTCGGTGTGATTGTTGCATAGATTTATGATTATATTATCCGCTATCTATTCTAAGTTCTACTGTCGGCTTGGGCCGTGTCGAACTCTCTCCGTGTTAGAGACATCTTATTCGTATCGGGTGTTGTCTCTCTCCATTTCCATTTTAGCTCTTACCACCCCGTCGGGTGAGACAGAAGAATGCACTGATTGCATCTCTGCAAAGAGGTAAGACTCCCCCTCCACAATGAGACGACCCGTGATGCATAAGGACTGAATCCTGGTGGATGAGCAGTACATAACATGCAACAGTCCACTTTCCCCCTTACTTAGACTAGTCAGGCGGTCGGAGAGGCCCCTACGATCGATCGGCTGGTCACGTCAAAATAGGGGCGCCCAGTAAATCGAACTCACTATCACTGGTCTGCTAATCTGGTTGCGACCATTACCAAGTGAGGTGGTCATATTTTTGTATAGTTATTTACTAAGCTTAGCTTACATTGGGTAATCTGATCTGTTCTACCTCCAGCAAAACAATTTCCCTGGTCAAGCGCTAGCGAAAAGGGGATAGACTTCCTCGCTGTCCGGCTGATACAAACAATACGCCACTCAGCCTACTTACTTACTAAGCTTAGCTTAGATGGAGACGTTAAAAGATATAACACATGGGTCAGGTGGACCTGGGAGTAATGGAATGAAGGGGTACTCCACACTTTCCAGATCTTCAGAACTGAAACCCAGGACATCTGCTGGAATACAGTCAGCGAGTTTAAGTCCCGCCGACGGGCTATAATGGTCTGCTAATCTAACTGCCGACCTGCCATTACACCACACTGTACATAACAGAAATATATATATTTACCAACCCCTCTCACAGGCAGGATGTGACACAAGGTCAATTTCTTAAGCGGAGTTTAACAGGTTTGAATTCAGATTTTTCCTTTCCTAGACTGGTTACCTAACCAAGGTTAAAGAGTCCAATCTGCCCTACTATTTACCATAGCTGGAGGGAGAAAATATTGGATTCGTAGCTCTCCTAAGGGTATTAGCACAATCTGAAATGCAAACAGCTTCGTCCAGCATTTGAACTCGAGTCGACGAATCCATTTCCTAAGACTCTAACTATTAGACCATGCGCCTCCATATATGACAGAAATATATGACGTCATAAATAACCGTGATGTGTTTTCAGAGACATACTTAATCGTGTCTAGCCGAATGCTTTTTTATATCTTAGTAAATTTATCGTTTTTTGTGTTTTGTTTTTTTTTTGTTTTTTTTTTGTTGTTTTTTTTTGTTTAATGGTAATGAGTAATTTGCATAATCAGCTTTAAAAATCAAATGTAACAAATAATCGTGTTTTGTTATTCATAATCAATCGGGTCTTTTGGGGGAGTTTCTTTTTAAAGAAGAAGAAAAGAAAAGCGATTTTTTGTTGTTTTTTTCTTTTTGTTTTTTTTTTGTTTTGTTTTTTGTTTGTTTGTTTTCTTTGTTTGTTTGTTTGTTTTTTGTTTTTTTTGTATGGCGGCGGTTATTTTTTGTTTTTAATTTTTTGGGGTTTTTTTTTTTTTTGTTTTTATTTCTTATGTTTTTTTTATTTTGTTTTATGGCGGATTTTGATAGCTTTTATGATCATATCACTTAGTTAAGAAGAAAA
>CM042162.1:16482067-16499567 GCA_023376005.1 Doryteuthis pealeii
CGTTTAATTTTATTAGCTTTCCCATTAGATTGTCATTCTATCAATGACACTCCATGTTTTATACTTTACGCTGCCAGTCCTGTCGACTGAGGGCTTTAGAATACACTGACTGCACCTCTGCAGGGGGGTAAGACACAGACCCTCAATGGGCAGCCACTAGTTGCCGTGGGTGGCGACCCGTGATATTAATGACAGAATATTGGTGGCTGAGCAGTCCGACATGCAAAGTAACCTTGTGTCTTACAAAGGCTAGAGGGTAGTTGGAGATCCCCCCCCCCAATCAATAGGCTTGTCACGTCAATCCCTAGCACCTTATATGAATGCGCTGGCCCTATTGCTTTTTGGCAAACTCCAACCCTCTTATGATATATATGCTAGAAGGTGGTGACCGAGGGTCTTAGTGTTCTGGTATAGTGATGTTCCAATTTGGAGCTTGAGGAATGTGCGTACCCACTTCATTCCCATTCTCCCAGGTCCACTCTGACTGCGGATAGTTAGTACTTTTAGGTCCAGTCTATGGGTTAAATAGAAGAAAGTAGTTTTTTTTAAATGTATTAAAAACTGAGTTTTAAAAACTGAATTTTAAAAAATTGAGTACCCATCAAGAATGAATCAACAAAACCTCTGCGGCATAAAATAACCAACAAGGGGTTGAATATGCTGTAAAATCCAACTATGCAACCTATATGCTGCTATTGAGGAAAAGGGAGGAGCTACAGGTTGATAATAAGACTACTGTCTCTAAAATTTAGAGCAACCAGTTTTAAACTGACGTGGAGCGAAGGAGGAGGGGAAAAAAGAATTGAAGAAAGTAGGATGAGGATTAAATAATGGGGGTGGGTTGGGTGGAAGTAGGAAAACGGTGTGGTGGGACGTTATTAAATTTGAATGACTAAAAGATTTCAAGGAAAGTTCTTTATTTTTTTAATGAAAACAAAATTGGTAAGATTATTTCTTCTACTCTTCTGCAGACCACAAAGAATAAAAAAAAAAAAAAGAGCAAATAAAAAAGATAAATAAACTAAAGACTAAAATTTAATACGTGACTAAAATCCATTCAAAGAGGTAATATTTTACAAGAATCGCCATGATATATCAACACCAAATAAGCAGAATTAAATATAATATATATATATATATATATAATATATATATTATATATTTTGGAGAAATGTGTTTAAATGAAGTCGAACCTAATTTTATGAAAGTTAATTAATTAATAATAATAATTTAATTAGGCGCGGATTACCTATTAAATTAAGGCTAAACAAATCGAAAAATCAATCTCTGTATGTACATTTCGGCCTATTAGGCCTCATCAGCAGAGCTATAGATACAAAGACCGCCCCGTGTGCGATTCGAAACCTGATTGGTCAAGGCTGACTGTCAAGCGTCTTTAACCACCACACAAACGGACTAGCAGATCTTCGTTTGTTAAGGAGTAGGTATTTACATTCCTCTTAAGTGACCTCTACATATATATATATATATATATATATATATATATATATATAATATATATATATATATAGATAAATAGATAGATAGGATGGATGGAGTAGAATCCGACTGTGTAGGTAGGTAAAAGAAGTGAAACAAGAATGAATAACTCAACAAATCAAGAGTTGAAATATTTCGTCCGATTTATAAGGACATCTTCATCAATGATTTTATTTGAGCAAAATTACGTCGCATGTATATTTGATTTGGGGAGGGGGTGAGTTAGTAGCGGAAGTACCTGGTTGGAACCTCAATGTTCCTGTTCGATTCGGCCTCGCCAGCTCAGCCGTATGATTACACTTGATAATGTGCGGTAAAGGGAGGGAGCTGTTTGGTAGGAGTGGCGCTGCTCCTAGCCGCTCAAAACACTCCTTGGTCCTAGTATGGTAAAAAGGGGATAAGACTCCCTCAGCTGCTGACTGATACTATTTAGGCACGCCGACGACTTATTACGGCATTTTCTAATTTGATGTACTTTATCTATCTTATGTTCCGATTGATATGCATCTACCTAATATGTAATATATATATATATTAATATATAATCATACCACAACACCACTGGTCTTATAAGATATCTTCGCTTTATATAGTATATATATATGTGTGTGTTATGTGTGTGGTGTGTGTGAAGACATAGGAAAACAAAAGTGTTCCAAAATTAGGTGAATTTATTTATCGACGCTAAACGTTTCGGTTTATTTAAACCTTCCGGGATTGATTTAGGGATGAAGAAATTAATGATGTTTTAAATACAGATGAAACGGTTATAAAACTCCATTAATTTCCTCATACCATAATCAATCCTGAGAAGTTTATAAATAAAACCGACACGTTTAAGCGTCGGATAAATAAATTCACCTCAATTTTTGAAACACTTCATTTTTCAAAATTTCTTCATTATTTCGGATTTATTTCACATATTAAATCCATATATAATATATTATATATATATATAATACTATATATATATATTTGTGTGTGTGTGTGTGGGTGCTGTGTGTGTGTGGATGATATCAAGCGTTTTCTTGCTAAGATTCAAACAAAAATCAAGAACTCAAACGTAAATACAAAATATATGCGTAATATATATTACATATACGGAGTATTATAAATAGGATGAATAATGGATACTTTGGTACAGATATCAAATTTATATTTATATAAAAATGCGAATAATATTTTTTATCATGAACTAAGCTATCCATTAATATATATATATATATATTATATATATATATATCATGTGTGTGTGTGTGTGTGTGTGTGTTGTGTAGTGTGTGTGTGGTTGAGAATAGAGAAAGTGTGATAAAAAACAGTATAGATTTAGTGGATATTTTGCCTCATATTTGAATGAAGGTACTCATAACATTTGCTTTTTAGTGAAAGAGTGAATGTATGAAGTATCGCTATTGTTCAATAAAGCTAGACGAAGCTTCATCTCAATATGAGGCGAAATATCCACTAAAATTTATGCTGTTTTGTGCTGTTTTTATCACCACTCCTCTATTCCAACTCACATTTTGTCGAATATTATTCCAAACCCTCCACTGCTCAATACATATATATAATATTAATATATATATATATATACTAAATATAATTATATATATATATAATTTAAAGGAAGAAGTTAATAATAGACAGAACTACAACAAACTCAATTAGCTTCATGAACCTTCACAACAATCTCTGTGAAGAGATTCTCTTATCTCGAAATATCAAGAATAAGATCAAAGGTAAACAATATCGTAAGTTACCTCATTTTATATACTCTTGCATTCGTTATCAGCTTCAAAACCAACCACCAAACAATATAAGAACACAAGCTATCAAGGAAAACTCTTATATAAATATATAGTAATATATAATATATATATATATAATATATGGGGGGTCAGAAACTAACACTCCTAGAAAGAATAAGATTAATTGGAAACCCGATTACCATCACAGGGATCAACCGAAAATACATAAAAGAAACCTCAGAATTTACCTGTATATACCATTTTCAATAAAGATAGCGGTCTGATGAAGCTCATGGGTATATTCAGTAACCTGTGAATGGAAATGGTACATAACCATAATAGCTGATTTTCTAAGCTTTTTTCTTTCTATATATATATATACTATAATATTATATATATATATATATAAATATATATACTATACTATAGTATATAAGGAAGTCTTTCAACTGACGTACTGACTTTTCTTCATTGAGAGTGGTTTATCTTTGAAGATAGGATTGTCGATGTTGTCGAAACTGCAAAGGGGTGTCCCATGTTGACTTTGATTACTGAAGATCAAGCCACATTATTGAATCCTCTTGATAGAATGAAATATAATTTTTGTCCGTCTTAGATGAAATAGAATGTTTTAATTCGTGAACTAGTTACGGCTTGTCTCTACTTTAAAGCTAATACTATTAGGGGAGATTTACAACACCTACATCCTTGGGGTGTTTCCGTTTTCTCAGTTTGTTAGTCACATAAAGCAACCTCCAGTCAGCTATTTGGCCATATTAAATATATATTATTATAATAAATCTGGTATTGCATATTAAATTATCTATTTAATGAAAGTAAAGATTAAACTAAATATACATACAAACGACTCATATATATATATATTATATATAGTATATATATATAATATATATATATATATATTCATGTTAAATTCTTAAACACTGATTATTCGGTTAAGATTGTATCGACCGTGATTTGGATTAATTTCCCGTATGTTATCCTTCTTTATCAATATATAATATATATATAAATATAGTAATATATTATATATATATATATAATATATATATTAAATGTAAGGAATGGAATGCCGACGGTGTATAAGGTAAGATAATATAAAAATCACAGTTATGTACAAATAAAACAAATTTTACTGATCTGATATTTGCAATATTTTCGATCTGTTAAAAAACTTTTTTCATAAATTGGTTTTTTATAACAGAACAAAATATTTGCGCTATCACCTTAATAAAAAAAGCTTTATTTGAACAACATCTGTGGTGATTTCAATACACAACACACACACACACACATCATATATATATATATTATATATATATATATATATATATATATATATATATGTGTGGTGTGTATATATACACACACACACACAAACACACACATATATATATGTGTGTGTGTATAATATATATATATATATATATATATATATACACACACACAACATATATAATATGTGTGTGTGTATATATATATATGATATACACGACATATATATATGTGTGGTGTGTGTGTATATATATATATTATAATACACACATTCATATATGTATAATGTGTGTATATATATACTATATATAATATATACACACAACACAATATATATATTATAATAAATATAATATAATATTAATAGATATATATATAGAAAATAAACAGATGGTGTTCAAATAAAGCGTTTTATATGCTGAAGCGCATATAATATATCATTAGGTAAGTAATAATGTGTGTGTGTGTGTGTAGTGTGTGTCGTGTGGGGTGTATGATAGTGTGTGGTGTGTGTATATTATATATCAATTATAATAATATTATATAGAATATATACTGTGATCAATGTTATGATTTCCGTACGGTACCATTTATCAATTATGTATGAAACTCGTATATATAAATAATATATAAACATAGGTTAATGTGGCTAGATGGTGTTGAGCGAGAAGCTTCCTCCGCCCTTTCACAGTTTCGAATTTTCGTCCCTCTAGCCACCAGAGCTGCTGTCACCCCTAGGCGAAGCTCAGTGGGGTACTCGTTAGATCGCCGAGATCCGACTATGAAGCGACTATGTCAGGTCGCACAAGAGGCGCTATGGTTCACGTATGTAAACCGTACTGCTGGTTTGAGTTAGGTAATATTATAAGAGTGGATATTATTCGTATGCACATTATAGTACATCAAATAGGCAAACTTAAGACACAGAAACTCCGCACAAAAATGTGCCCGATTTATTTTATCGGTATTAAATGATGTGTGTTGGGTTGTTGGTTTGTTGGTTGGTTCTGTTGGGTTTGTTTTTGTTTTATTCGCGGCATGCCAACACCCTTTTCGGAGTATATTTAACGGTATTTCCTAATATACTCAACATAAACAAAGGGGAACCACTCTGACTGATAAATCATTTATTATATTTTCCATTAAACTAACCCTAACCTAACCCTAACCCTAACCTAAACCGCTAACCCTAACCCCTAACCCTAACATGTCCAAACCTGTCCGGTTCTTCTTTTTTGCTAACAGAAATCATAAATAAAGATGAATGATTTATCAGAAAAGAGTGGTTCCCCTTTGTTAATGTTGAGTTATAGGATGTCGATTTTATTTGATTATTAATTTATTTAATTTATTTATTTAATGTCGAATCAAGTTATTATTATAATCAAAGGACACAGGTCGCTTACAGTACCTGGTGTCGCTAATTAGTACATGAACGAAACAAACCGGCTCGTTAACTCCATTACACAACGTGACCTGGTGTATTCGTGGCGGGTAATAAAGTCTTTATTTATCATTGCATTTTTTTTTTTTTGCTTACTGTTAGGTAGACCTAACAAATAGAGTTGCTCCCTTTGAATCAGTAAGGGACTGTAGGAACCTGGATATGGGAATTCCGTCAATGTTACTTTGAAAACTGAGGTTTTGGACTGTACAGACGTTGCGTCAGTACACTTGAACTAGTGACACATCGTGCGTCAGCACGATTGGGCTAGTTAAGTCATTTTTAGGGTAAACAAGCTTCTAATCCCTGTGTTAAATAAAGACTGGACAAGCAGAGAGTCAGCAGACAAGGCCGACTGGCCCATAGATGAATAACACACACATGACAACGACAAGACTGGCCCCATCATGTGTGAGGGACCACACACATGATACACACACTGTTGAATTCTATCCAAACCATCCCACTGTATTCCCTGGCAGTGAGAATAAATAAAACAAATATGTTATATGCTAACATATTTCACTGTTTTTATTATCAATTTTGTATATCTAACATCTCGGGATATAACACTTACGAATCTCGTTTAGAGAAAACTGAGACGAGAATTGCTGTACTCTTAAATCGATGGCCCACTGTTTTAACCCCTAAGTGATACCAGCAAGTGGTCAAGTTCCTCAAAATAAGTTATTTTGTTTCTTTATCACTTCACTTAATCGTAAGACGTTTCCCTCCCCCACCTCACCCCCACCCGGTCGCATAGGAAGTGGGTGGGGTGAGTGGGTGTGGTGTTGAGTGTTTGATCGCGTTAAGTGGTCATATATCTATTTTGAGCGAGAATAGTCGTTTGTTCTCGGAGTTTGCGAGAAGTTGGGATGGTTTAGTAATGTGACCGGAAAGAGAAAGAAAGAAAGAAAGAAAGAAAAAGAGAGGGAATTTAAGTTGAAGAGAAATAGGGGTGAGAATATCAGTTGGAAAGAGGAGAGAAATATAAGAGAAGGAGAAAGGAGAGTACTCGTGATTGATAACGGCAACAGAGAGAAGGGGAGATAATTAAGTGAAATAGCTAAGGGTCTAGTATCAAAATGAGGAGAAGAAAAGAAAGAAAGAAAGAAAGAAAGAAAGAAAAGAATGAAAGAAGAGGTGGCATTGAAATAATAAATAAATAAATAAATAAAGAAGAAAGAAAGAAAGAAAAGAAAGAAAGAAAGAAAGAGAAGAGAAGAGAAAGAAAAGGATAAAAGAAAGACAGCACATGAAAAGAAAAATAGATAGAAACAAACAACAACAAAAGGAGATGAAAAAGAGACAGCAAAGAAAAAGAAAAAGAAAGAAAGAAAGAAAAAGAGATGAAAGAAGAGGTGGCATTGAAAGACATGAAAGAAAGAAAGAAAGAAAGAAAAGAAGAAAGAAAGAAAAGAAAAGAATGAAAGAAGAAGGTGGCTTGAAAGAAAAGAAAGAAAGAAAGAAAGAAAGAAAGAGAAAGGGATAAAAGAAGAGACGCAGCACATGAAAAAAGAAGAAAGAAAGAAAGAGAAAGAAAGGAGATGAAAAGAAGAGACAACAGCAGCGTGAAAAAAGAAAGAAAGAAAGAAAGAAATAAAGAAAGAAGGAAAGAAAGAAGAGACAGCACATGAAAAAAAGAAAGGAAAGAAAGAAGAAGAAAAATTGAAAAGAAAGAAGAAAGAAAGAAAGAAAGAAGAAGAGACAGTCACATGAAAAAAGAAAAGAAAGAAAGAAAGAAAGAAAGAAAAAAGAAGAGACAGCTGAAAAAAAGAAAGAAAGAAGAAAGAAGGAAGAAAAAAAAAGAAAGAAAGAAAGAAAGAAAGAAGAAGAGACAGCAAATGAAAAAAGAAAGAAAGAAAGAAAGAAGAAAAGAAAGAAGAAAGAAAGAAGAGACCAGGACATGAAAAAAAGAAAGAAGAAAGAAGAGACCAGCAAATGAAAAAAGAAAGAAAGAAAGAAAGAAAGAAAAAGAGACAGCAAAATGAAAAAAGAAAGAAAGAAAGAAAGAAAGAAAAGAAAGAAGAGCACATGAAAAGAAAGGAAAGAAAGAAAGAAAGAAGAACGAGAAGCACATGAAAAAAAGAAAGAAAGAAAGAAAGAAAGAAAGAAAGAAAAAAGAAGAGACAGCAAAATGAAAAAAGAAAGAAAGAAAAAAAAAAAGAAAGAAGAGACAGCACATGAAAAAAGAAAAAAAAGAAAGAAAAAGAAGAGAAGATCAAGCAAAAAAAGAAAGAAAGAAAAGAAAGAAAGAAGAAAGAAAGAGAAGACAGCAACATGATGAAAAAAAAAGAAGAAAGAAAGAAAGAAGAAAGAAAGAAAGAGATAGCATTCGAAGAAATAAAAAAAAAAAGGAAAATCCCAAGATTAAATTATTTTAATCTGAGTCCTTTGCGCAATTATAATGAACTAAACCATCCAGTTTTTCTATATGTTTGGGCTGTGAAGAGAGAAGAAGCTGGGAGCCGCTTAACTTTTTGCTTACATCAAATTTTCTTGGTATTTTTTTTTTTTTAACCAGTGTTAAATAAATGAAATATTTTCAAAATTTCACTATATCTATTCACCCTCAAAAAGTTAACACGGGATGTTCTTATTGATGTTTCAGTGTAAACAAATCACACGGTAGGCATCGTATTGGTGGGAAGAGCCGTTGTGAGCGGTTTAAGGTAGGCAAGAATATTAAAATATAAGTTCACTAAAATGTTTCAGTCTAAAACAAAGGACAACGGTTGATCGCACGGTGGGAGACCCGTTGTGAGCGGTTAAAAGTAGGCAAAGAATTAAAAATATAAGTTCAACATAAAATGTTTCAGTCTAAACAATGACAAACGGTTGGATCGCACGGGGTGGGAGAGCCGTTGTGAGCGGTTTAAAAGAGGCAAAGAATTAAAATATAAGTCACTAAAAATGTTTCAGTCTAAACAAATGACACCGGTTGGATCGCACGGGTGGGAGAAAGCCGTTGTGAGCGTTTTAAAGTAGGCAAAAGAATTAAAATATAAGTTCACTAAAATGTTTCAGTCTAAACAAATGACACGGTTGGATCGCACGGGTGGGAGAGCCGTTGTGAGCGGTTTAAAGTAGGCAAAGAATTAAAAATATAAGTTCACTAAAATGTTTCAGTCTAAACAATGACACGGTTGGATCGCACGGGTGGGAGAGCCGTTGTGAGCGGTTTAAAGTAGGCAAAGAATTAAAATATAAGTTCACTAAAATGTTTCAGTCTAAACAAATGACACGGTTGGATCGCACGGGTGGGAGAGCCGTTGTGAGCGGTTTAAAGTAGGCAAAGAATTAAAAATATAAGTTCACTAAAATGTTTCAGTCTAAACAAATGACACGGTTGGATCGCACGGGTGGGAGAGCCGTTGTGAGCGGTTTAAAGTAGCAAAGAATTAAAAATATAAGTTCACTAAAATGTTTCAGTCTAAACAAATGACACGGTTGGATCGCACGGGTGGGAGAGCCGTTGTGAGCGGTTTAAAGTAGGCAAAGAATTAAAAATATAAGTTCACTAAAATGTTTCAGTCTAAACAAATGACACGGTTGGATCGCACGGGTGGGAGAGCCGTTGTGAGCGGTTTAAAGTAGGCAAAGAATTAAAAATATAAGTTCACTAAAATGTTTCAGTCTAAACAAATGACACGGTTGGATCGCACGGGTGGGAGAGCCGTTGTGAGCGGTTTAAAGTAGGCAAAGAATTAAAATATAAGTTCACTAAAATGTTTCAGTCTAAACAAATGAACGGTTGGATCGCACGGGTGGGAGAAGAGCAGGTTGGATCGCACGGTGGAGAGCCGTTGTGAGCGGTTTAAAGTAGGCAAAGAATTAAAAATATAAGTTCACTAAAATGTTTCAGTCTAAACAAATGACACGGTTGGATCGCACGGGTGGGAGAGCCGTTGTGAGCGGTTTAAAGTAGGCAAAGAATTAAAAATATAAGTTCACTAAAATGTTTCAGTCTAAACAAATGACACGGTTGGATCGCACGGGTGGGAGAGCCGTTGTGAGCGGTTTAAAGTAGGCAAAGAATTAAAAATATAAGTTCACTAAAATGTTTCAGTCTAAACAAATGACACGGTTGGATCGCACGGGTGGGAGACCGTTGTGAGCGATTTAATGTTAGGCAAAGAATTAAAATATAAGTTCACTAAAATGTTTCAGTCTAAACAAATGACACGATTGGATCGGTTTGGGGAGCCACTGAGAGCGGCTTAAAGTAGGTAAAGATTTTCAAACTATTTTAAAAACTTTCTAAAGAAAATTGCTTCACCAAAACTTTTCTAAAGTCAAAACTAGTTCAGAAAAATCAAAAGATAAATAACTACAAAGAAATCTGATTTTTCTTCATCTCTTGGACTGATTCCAAAATAATGTCCATAGACGCTAGGCACAAATATATTGATAGATATATATCATCAAATTTACAGGGTGATCCAAAAAAAAACAGACTTTTTTTAAAAGTCAGTTCTATTTTTTTTTGTTTTGTTTTGTTTTTTTTTGGGGGGGATTAGGGGGTCACCCTGTATATATACTGGGTGACCCAAAAAAGGTATGTTTTTTGAGTCACCCTATATATCTAGGTCCGCAAAATGTATTATGTTCTCAGAAAAAAAATGTTTATTCTTTTTATCTTACATATGCGACACGTGTTTCTGATCTGTTATCTTCTTCGGGCATTGAGTTATTATTTTGGCAGAATATGTCCGATATTTGATAGGTTGTGTGTGTTTCTGCAACTTTTCTATATCTCGATATCAATACCCGTGTTCCTTAAAAGTACGACCGTTACCATCTTGGAAAACCCTCTGGTTACAAATGAGACAATCCAAATCGCCCAAGATGAAATGCAAAAATGTAAACCCTGATTATCTGGTGCCGCTTCTTTGCTAAATTCTTATTCTTTATAAGTGTCGTCTCTTCGTTCCATTTCTAGTATAAAGAAGGAAAGGGAAGAAAAGGGCATTAGAAACAAAATCTAATAAAAAAGAAAGAAAGAGAAAGATAGAGAGAGAAAGATAGAGAGAGAAAGAAAGAAAGAAAGAAAGATAAAGATAGAGAGAGATATATATATAGAGAGAAAGAGAAAGAGAGAGAAAGAAAGAAAGAAAGAAAGAAAGAGAAAGATAGAGAGAGAAAGATAGAGAGAGAAAGAAAGAAAGAAAGAAAGATAAAGATAGAGAGAGAGAGATATATAGAGAGAAAGAGAAAGAGAGAGAAAGAAAGAAAGAAAGAAAGAAAGAAAGAGAAAGATAGAGAGGAAAGATAGAGAGAGAAAGAAAGAAGAAAGAAAGATAAAGATAGAGAGAGAGAGAGATATAGAGAGAAAGAGAAAGAGAGAGAAAGAAAGAAAGAAAGAAAGAAAGAAAGAAAGAAAGAGAAAGATAGAGAGAGAAAGATAGAGAGAGAAGAAAGAAAAAAAGAAAGAAAGATAAAGATAGAGAGAGAGATTATATATAGAGAGAAAGAGAAAGAGAGAGAAAGAAAGAAAGAAAGAAAGAAAGAAAGAAAGAAAGAAAGAAAGAGAAAGATAGAGAGAGAAAGATAGAGAGAGAAAGAAAGAAAGAAAGAAAGATAAAGATAGAGAGAGATATATATAGAGAGAGAAAGAGAAAGAGAGAGAAAGAAAGAAAGAAAGAAAGAAAGAAAGAGAAAGATAACGAGAGAAAGATAGAGAAAGAAAGAAAGATAGAGAGAGAAAGAAAGATAGAGAAAGAAAGATAGAGAGAGGAGGTGAGAACGCGAAAATAATAACGCTAATCTGTTTGAATCGATCATGAAAAGAAAAGAAAGAAAAAAAGAGTGAGAGAGAGAGATTTGTTTGTTTTTGTTTTACGGCATATCAACCTCAGTGGGTTATTTAATGTCGATAAAGTTTTGAAATAAATCAATTCTTAATGGATAATACAATTTTGTTTATCAACTTTACAGAGAGACAGAGAGACAGAGAGACAGAGTTAATATACTTTTTACATATTGAAGTATTTGCATTATTTTTTTCAATTGAATTTTCGTACTGTAGGTCCTGCTAGTATAATAATATAGTACTTTGATATCTATACTTAAGAGCTATTGCATTTATTTCAATATATAAAAAGTATTATAATCTTAATACATAGAATATAGAACAACCTTGTTTGAATTAATTTGAATTTTAGTGATATCTAAAGAAATTGTTGAAGCACTCTTGTAGCAGATTGGATAATTCTTAAATTGTAAAGAGTCGTTAATAATTGAATTTATATATTATATATATACAAATGGGTAGGTATTGGTGTAATATTACTTCTAGACGTTATTTGGGGGATATGGGGTGATATATATATATATATATATATATATATGAGTTGTAAACACGGTTTGTTTTTTTGGAATGGCTTTTTGCCGATAATTTTTGGGAGAATAAGTGCTTAATTGGAGTCGTACCTAATTTTGAAAATTAATTAATTAATAATGAATTAGGCGGGAATACATATATATATGTGTGTGTGTGTGTGAGTGTGTGTGTGTGTGTGTGTGTGTGTGTGTGTGTGTGTGTGTGTGTGCGTGCGTGTTTGTGTGTGCGTGTGCGTGTGTGTGTGTGTTGAGAAATGTAGACAAACATGGGATGTTACAATGGATGGAAGTTTATTTCTTTATTTATGATGATGTCGACGCTATAACGTTTCGGTGTTTAAGACCTTCTTCAGGCTGAGTTCTTGTATTGAAGAATTTAATTCTCTTACTGACGAGTGTCTTTTGGTCGTAAGTGGAAGGAGGGAGCAGTTAACCTTATATTCATTACATACTAGGAAACGATATGTTCAACTAACCACCGTTTTTCAACACCGTCTTGGTTGGGTTGGGAACTTTTCATCATACACTTATCTATATATATTAATAAGTATTTTCAATAGCTCTTAAGTAAACATTTCAAATGTTGTAATAATTAAATTATCGTACTGTGGTATATCCACAGGTCCTGCTAGTACAATAATATAGTAATTTGATATCTATACTTAAGAGCTATTGCAAATATGTCAATATATAAAAAGGATTATAATCTTGATTTTACAACGTATATTAATCCTGACTTAACTTGCTCTCACTCTTTTTTCTTCCTTTCTTTCCTTCTTTTCATCTTTTTATTAAGTTCGATTAAAACACATTAGCGTTATCGCTTTCACACACTAACCCTCTCTCCATCCTTCCACTGCATTCTCCCTTTCTTTCTTTCTTTCTTTCTTTCTTTCTTTCTTTCTTTCCTTCTAATTATATTTTTTCTGTGTAGCATGTCCTTTTTCTTAACTTTCTTTCTTTATGATAAAATTAGAATGGTCTATTATTTAACTGAGGTGACAACACACGTAATAAGAAATAAAAATTCGGCAGATAAGCAACATCAGATAATCAGGATTTACATTTTTGTATTTTATGTTGGACGATTTGGACGATATAACTTTTAAGTAGAGGGTGTTGCAAGATGATAACGGTCGTTCAAAGAAGGAACACGAGCATTGATATATCGATAAACAAATGTTTGAAAGAGTCGGATGACGTGGAATTCAATTATTGATAGGGAATAGAGAAAACAAATCTCTCTCTCTCTCTCTTCTCTCTCTCTCTCTCTCTCTCTCTCTCTCTCTCTCTCTCTCTCTCTTCCTTCTTTTCATCTCTTTCTTTCTTTCTTATTATATTTTTCTTCTGTATAGCATGTCCTTTTTCTTCCCTTTCTTTCTTCACAATATAAACGGAATGGTCCATTATTTAGGTGAGGTGACGACATCCATCCCCCTACCCAAACCTCCAACCAAATACGAAGCCTCTCGGGATAGGGTGTTATTAAAGTGTGACACACGTAGGTAATTAAGTAGGCAGGTAGATACTAGCGTATTAATATATAGATTCATTTACTTGCGTGTAAAGAAAGTAAAAACAGGCCTGTAGGTTCACTGCAGACCATTCTGATAACTACCACTTTGCCCTGAGGTAAAATATTGCAAATATACATTTTTTATATAGGGAAAGGGCCGTGGGTGAAAAAAAAAGGATTAGATCTGTGGGGCGGGGGGTTAAGGGTTGTTATTACTCTCCTGTAGGTGAAAGGTGGAAGAGGGGAGGCGCGAGAGGAGGAAGTTTTGGGGAAAATCCATCAAAAGTTTGTCTAGACTAAGCATCATCCACTTTTTCTACTTTTGGCTCTGACCCCCGGCCCGGTGGTTACAATCACATTAAGAGGGGTCACAGACCCCAAAGAGAAAAGTTGGCGTCATACCGAACCAAAATCGTAGAGGGTCGGACGGAGTGGAGCGGGGACCCCAAAACCACACAACGGTAGAAAACGATCACGATAACATCTAATTGAACGATCATTACAGTTTTTTAAAAGAGTGGGTGGGCTGTAGTCCCCACTGTGTCATGGCTAACGTGCTGGACTGCGAGATTGTAGCAAGCGAGTTCGAACCCCAATCGCGCTATTATATTCACTTTCGGTTGAGATTTGTTTGATACGTTGCCCCAACTACTCCAACAAAAACAAATAAATAAAACAAATTATGTGATGGAAGACGAAATGCCTTGATAAATTAAACTCAGTAACTAGGCTCACTAAAAAAAATATCACCTTGTTGGCTATCTCAGCTGTCAAATGGAATTCATAGTTTTTCTTCTCCTTGACTGATTCCTGTACCAAAGCTAAAGAGCCTACTTTATTCTACTATTTACCAATAGTATAGGGGAGAAGAGGTATGTTGTTCAAAATTGTAGCACTACTGTTCTTCTACAAGGATGGCTTTGGCATTAAATAACCCACGAATGTTAATATTCCATTAAACAAAGAAACTAGACCTTAAATTCATTCTACCTATGTCCCGGGAGGTCTCAGTCTCGGTCTCGGTCTAGGTCTTGGTCTCTGTGGCACAGTAGCTAACAGGATAGACTGCGATATTGTAGCGAGCGAATTTGAATCCCAATCGCCTTATTGTATTCATTTTCGGACTAATACCCTTGAATTAACTCAGCTATGGGTTAAATAGTTGCACTTCTATTCTTCTACAAGATGGCTTTGGCAGGAATTGAACCCAGGTCGACGAGTCCATTTCCTACGACTCCAACCATTAGACCAAGCGCCTCCAATTTGCACAGTTATATGGTTTCAGGTATCCAATACTTATAATTTTTAGACATACCTATTTGACCCATAGATGAGAAACTAACAGATACTACCTCTCCGGGTAAGGGCGACTGGCATGAAAGACGGATTCGGATAACATGGTTATAATTTTGGCTGGGACAGTTTAAATTCATTTTTAACAATAACGTAAGTAAAGTTGTCGGGGTGGCGTAAAGTCGGTATCAGCCAATCAGCGAGGGACTATATCTCCTTTTCACTAGCGCTAGACCAAGGAGATTGTTTTGGCATCTGAGGTGGAGCGCCACACCTGTAACGTAGCGGCGTCGTCACGGTACTAAATAGATATATGTTGCATACCTCTTTACCGGCACTATATATCTATATGTTATATACTTCTCTTCTGGCCGGCTTTGCTTCTTGTATCGTCTATCTTCTATCTTGGCCTGGTATATCTTCTACAGGTCTGGTCTTTCTTATATGGGGATTCCGGGTCTGGTCTCTGTCGGGGATCACTGCTTATCAGAAGCCCTGTGCTGTTGTTAGCTTTTAGTAATAACAACAAGACTTCGATTTACGATGATGTTACTTTATTCCATAAACCCTCAGACCAGACAATGCGCGCGGATCCTTACATCTTGCTAGCTTCGCTTCTAACTCCTAACTAACTCAGTTCCTTACCCCTTAAACCGGAAGGGGCTTCTATTGCCTTCCGTTCTCACGTTCCATCCCCAGAACGCAATGTGAGATCGAGGTCAAGCGCCGTCACTCACCCTCAAGGCCATCAGCTGCACTAATATGATTTCTACACTATTGTCATAATCATTAGGTCTCTAATGATTATGTAACACACCTACCATCAGCTCCTTACTTTACCGCACAGATCCCTGTGCTACTGATACGCTGAGTTGGCGAGGACCGGAATCGAACTAGGAACCATGTAGTTTCTAGCCGAACGCTCTACTGACTGAGCTAACCCGGCCCTTTTTTAACAATACTGTTACAAAAGGCATGAAACTATAAGATTGTTTGGAAAATACTATCTGATTTTGAGTATAAACAGTTCTGCCCTAATGTATTATTTATAATGTATATATAAAAGAAAAGAAAGACAATATGTAAAATTGAATTGACATGTTTCGCTAAAAGGATAGCGGCTTCAGAAATTATATTTTAATTCACGAGAAAAAATAAAGGTTACAAAAAGCAGATCGACATGAGCTCAAATTTTGGGGAATGTCTAACTTTAACATATGTTGCATTATCATGCAACGGAAGAGGAAGCTTCCGGCAAAAAAAGACAAAGAGAAAGATAAAAATATATATTTTTAAAAAAAGGGAGAACGGAAGAGAGGTCTTCCGGTCAAGAAGCAGGGAGAAGATGAAGAAATAGATAAAAGAAAAAAGGAAAACGGAAGCAGAGTCTTCCGGTGAAGAGAAAGATAAAGAAATATATATGTCCGTTATCAGATCAAACGATAAATGCGTGGGCATATTTATTGTATAAAAAGGCTAGAGGATTATGGGTGAAGGCAGTCCCTAGCACGCAGCCGAGAAGTTAACCTCGTCGTCTCCCGTATCAACCGCTCAGAAGTTCATTGTGAACACCGAGCTCTTCGTCAACCACCTGGCATTTTCATTGTGAACACTCGTCGCCCTTCACCACCTACACACCGAAGAAAATAAAGACGGGTCCTATTTTTATATATACGTGTTTGTGGTTTTATTGAAGTCCAGTCAAGCGGCTATACAACACATAGTCCATAGCTGTGCACAATTTCAGAAAGTTTGAAAGGGGGTAGGTGACATTGCCTGGATGATTTAACTTGGAATTACCTGTATATCAGTTAGGGTACCGTAGAAACAGAAGAACTCTTGTTGTCTATGTTAATTTTATGCCCATGTTGATAGGGTAATTCCATATCAAATCATCAAGGCCATGTTACCCACCCCCTTTAAATTTTCTGAAATTTTCTTCAGGGGTGGACTATGTTAAAGTTAGACAATCCCCAAAATTTGAGCTTCCAATTCCAAGAATTGGTGGAGTTATGTCGATTTTTAGCTCTCCAAATTTTAGGGAGGGGCGACTTTTTAAAATCTATTTTTGTCTGTAAAATGAGTCCTAGAGCTTCCCTACACCTAAACATTGGTTTATAAAAGCATTTTTTCCCGAGGAATCCAAAAATGCTATCGAAAAAGTCTGAAAGTTAACCAATTTTAAGTTATTGATGATTTTTTTGATTTTTTCATAACTCCGTCGATTCTTGGAATTGGAAGCTCAAATTTCGAGGAGTGTCTAACTTTAACATAGTCCACACCTGTGCAAAAAAAAAAGTCTGAAAGTTAACCAATTTTAAGTTATTGATGATTATTTTTATTTTTTCATTGCAAGATCAA
>CM042162.1:16507599-16557599 GCA_023376005.1 Doryteuthis pealeii
ATCGAAGCCCTTGCTACGCCTTTCTGTTAGTTCGGATATGATGGACTCTGCTTGCGTCGACTTCCATTCTGTGTGTTGACGTATAGTAGGAGCGACCTTTTGTTCGGTCTTCCTTGCGTGCTGAATCAGAAGAGCAGAGTTTGCTGGATTGGCTTGCCGCCAAAGTTGCTGCTCAATGATTGCGTTGCGGTGAAACAGAGGCTCGCAGCAAGGGACGATAACCCCATACCCAGAATTCAATATCTTCCGACGAAGGAAGAAACATGCAATGATGAAATTATTGGTATGTTTGCTGCATGTGTAATTTGCTAAAGAAATATTTCGCTCTACTGCCCTGATATTGGTCGGCATTATTCTGGCCATACTAAAAATGTTTTGACAATATTTGTTATTATAATGACCCAGTTATTGGGTAAGTAAATGTAAAAAATGTGAGATTTCAGATTGTGTTCATCTCAGATGCCAATTGTTGGTAAGAATGTATTTTTGTTTAATGGAAATATTAACGGAGTTACGAGACTTGATATTTCGGCCATTATTGTAGCCATACAGTTGTTTATAATATTGAATTGTTAAAAAATGATGTATCTTTCGAGATTGTTCCAATCAATTGTTGTATTAAGGACCTATCTGTGGTTCACAATGGAAGTGTGATCTTTCGAGACTTGCTATCCAGATTCAATTGTTTGGTGTAATGACCTATTCTGTGGTCACCATGAAGTGTGATCTTCTCGAGACTTTGCTATCGCAGATCCAATTGTGTATGTAATGGACCATTCTGTGGTCCACAATGGAAGTGTGATCTCTCGAGACTTTGGCATCTCAGATCCAATTGTTTTGTATGTAATGGACCTATTCTTGTGGTCACAAAATGGAAGTGTGATCTCTCGAGACTGCTATCCTCAATCAATTGTTTTTGTATGTAATGGACCTTTTGTGGTCCACGAATGGAAGGTGTGATTCTCTCGAGACTTGCTATCTCAGATCCAATTGTTTTGTATGTAATGACCTATTTCTGTGGTCCACAATGGAAGTGTGATGCTCTCGAGACTTTGCTATCTCAGATTCCAATTGTTGTATGTAATGCGACCCATTCTGTGGTCACAATGGAATGTGATCTCTCGAGACTGCTAATCTCAGATCCAATTGTGTTTGTAGCTAATGGACCTATTCTGGGTCCACATGGAAGTGTGACTTCGAGAACTTTGCTATCTCAGATCATTTTGTATGTAATGGGACCGATTCTGTGGTCCACAATGGAAGTGTGATCCACATACCCCAGAATTCTTAATAATAGAAAAATTAGGGACTAAATGGAAATAAATTAAGTCCATACAAAAAAATGCTCTTGTTTATAGAGACGTTGCTAGACATAATATAGATAGTCTCGCAGAGATGTGACAGGTCCACGTCCTGCGTCACAGACGCATAAAGAATTAAAAGACGCATAAAAATCGTATCCATGCGTCCAGTGTTTGGGGTTTTTTTCCACCATTTCCAGCTAATTGTAAAACGTTTTCAATTTTCTTGGAAACGAATTTTACACTGTACTGGTAACAAGGTAGGGGCTTGGATGGCTTTGATTTCATAGATAAAAACTCTGCAATTTATTTAGAAACTAGTGGGAGACCCATCGAAGTTTCCGGAGACCATTCAAAAAATCCGTGTTCCCAAGACGCACATATTAAAAAGTTATCAGCATCACTGGTATACAGTATTTGTTTGGCTTTTGTTTTGTTTTACGCATATCAACCTCAGTGGGTCATTTAAGGCGATAAGTTTTGAAATAAATCAATTCTTAATGCGATAATACAATTTTTTACAAATACCTTTTTCATTAACCCATAGTGGGACAATATTTAGATGAAAGGAAGAGTATGACTTGCTCAGAAGAGAAAACAGGTCAACACTAAATTTACCAGTTACAGTACGGTTATTATTTTATTTTATGTTTCTGCAATCAAGACCCGTTTGTATTATAAGTACGTCAGTTTTTTTTTAAGCGTGTGGTATATCCTTCTCATCCCCAATCACATATTTTTAAATCTTGAATATATTCCCGACTTAAGCTCTGTTGAACAGGAACCGAACCTGTTAGCTAGCTCACTTCTTAGTGTTTAATTCAACCGTGAAAAAAAAAAATATACAGTTTTTCATTGCTATCAAACCTTCTGTATTTCCCTAAAAAGATATTTGTAAATATCAATATACATGCTGCTGAAATAACATACACACACACACACACCACAACACACCACACCACATATATATATATATTAATATAATATATATATATATATAAACAAAAACTCAAATGCTAGAAGCTCTATACATAAAACAATACAAACCATCCTTAAACAAAATAAATTCCAATGCAGACACAATTGTAAAAAACTTATAATACCTGCTCTCAATTCTTCTCCTTCCAGCCTCCACATTTTTAAAAACTGGACACATCACCCCTGATGAGGCCACTTCGAAGTGTCGAAAAGTATCGGGACCTGATTATGGCGGACTTATCCACGAATTTCCACCCAAATATTAAAAGTTTCCAGAAAACTCGAAAAGATCAAAAAGAATACATCATGTCGCGCTAGTAGCACGGATATCATGACATCTCTCCCAACCGATATATAATATATATATATATATATATATATATATATATATATATATATATAATTTGGGCAGCATTCTTTCATTTATACATGTAGAATTAAACAAAAGACACATCTGTTTAAGAATTTTATTTTTGATCTTTTCGAGTTTTCTGGCCAACTTTTTAATATTTGGGTGGAATTCGTGGATAAGTCCGCCAAAGTTCAGGTCCCGAGTACTTTCGACACTTCGAAGTGCCATCATCAGGGGTGATGTGTTCCAGTTTTTTAAAAAATGTGGAGGCTGGAAGGAGAAGAATTGACGAGAAAGGTATTATAAGTATTTTAAAATGTGTGTACTGCATTGGAAATTAATTTTGTTTAAGGATGGTTTGTATTGTTTATGTATAGAGCTTCTAGCATTTGGAGTTTTTGTTATATATATATATATATATATATTATATATATATATGTGTGTGTGTGTGTGTGTGTGTGTGTGTGTGTGTGTATGTTATTTTCAGCAGCATGTATATATAATATTTACAAATATCTTTTTAGGGATACAGAAGGTTATGATAGCAATGAAAAACTGTATATTTTATTTTTCACGGTGAAATTAAACACTAAGAAGTGAAGGCTAGCTAACAGGTTTCGTTCCTCGTTCAACAGAGCTTAAATCGAGGAATATATTCAAGATTTAAAAATATGTGATTGGGGATGAGAAGGATACTACCACACGCTAAAAAAAAACTGACGTACTTAATAATACAAACGGGTCTTTGATTGCAGAACAACATAAAATAAAATAAATAACCGTAACTGTACTGGTAAATTTAGTGTTGACCTGTTTTCTCTTCTGAGCAAGTCATACTCTTCCTTTCATCTTAAAATATTGTCCCATCTATGGGTTAAATAGAAAAAGGTATTTGTAAAAAAATTGTATTATCCATTAAGAATTGATTTATTTCAAAACTTTATCGGCATTAAATGACCCACTGAGGTTGATATGCCGTAAAACAAAACAAAACCAAACAAAATACTGTATACCAGTGATGCTGATAACTTTTTAATATAGTGCGTCTTGGGACACACGGATTTGTTTTGAATGAGTCTCCGGAAAATTCGATGGGTCTCAACTAAAGTTTCTAAATAAATTGCAGAGTTTTTATCTATGAACATCTAAAGCCATCCAGCCCCTACCTTGTACCCAATACAGTGTAATTCGTTTCCAAGAAAATATTGAAACGTATTTACAATTAGCTGGAAATGGTGGAAAAAAACCCTCCAAAACACTGGGACGCATGGATACGATTTTTATGCGTCCTTTTAGATTTTTATGCGTCTGTGACGCAGGACGTGGACCTGTCAGCATCTCTGCGAGACTATCTATATTATGTCTAGCAAAGTCTCTATAAACAGAGAGCATTTTTGTATGGACTTAATATTATTTCCATTTAGTCCCTAATATTTCTCTATTATTAAGAATTCTGGGGTATGTGGATCACACTTCCATTGTGGACCACAGAATAGGTCCATTACATACAAAACAATTGGATCTGAGATAGCAAAGTCTCGAGAGATCACACTTCCATTGTGGACCACAGAATAGGTCCATTACATACAAAACAATTGGATCTGAGATAGCAAAGTCTCGAGAGATCACACTTCCATTGTGGACCACAGAATAGGTCCATTACATACAAAACAATTGGATCTGAGATAGCAAAGTCTCGAGAGATCACACTTCCATTGTGGACCACAGAATAGGTCCATTACATACAAAACAATTGGATCTGAGATAGCAAAGTCTCGAGAGATCACACTTCCATTGTGGACCACAGAATAGGTCCATTACATACAAAACAATTGGATCTGAGATAGCAAAGTCTCGAGAGATCACACTTCCATTGTGGACCACAGAATAGGTCCATACATACAAACAATTGGATCTGAGATAGCAAAGTCTCGAGAGATCACACTTCCATTGTGGACCACAGAATAGGTCCATTACATACAAAACAATTGGATCTGAGATAGCAAAGTCTCGAGAGATCACACTTCCATTGTGGACCACAGAATAGGTCCATTACATACAAAACAATTGGATCTGAGATAGCAAAGTCTCGAAAGATCACACTTCCATTGTGAACCACAGAATAGGTCCATTACATACAAAACAATTGGATCTGAGAAAACAAAATCTCGAAAGATACATCATTTTTTACAATTACAAAATATTATAAAACAACTAGTATGGCTACAATAATGCCCGAAATATCAGAGTCTCGAACTCGTAGATATTTCCATTAAAACAAAAATACATTCTTACAAACAATTGCATCTGAGATAACACAATCTCGAAATCTCCACCATTTTTTACATTTACTTACCCCTAATAAATGGGTCCATTATAATAACAAAATATTGTCAAAACAATTTTTAGTATGGCCAGAATAATGCCGAAATATCAGGGCAGTAGAGCCCGAAAATATTTCTTTAAGCAAATTACACATGCATGCAAACATACAATAATTTCATCATTGCATGTTTCTTCCTTCGTCGGGAAGATATTAAGAATTCTGGGGTATGGGGTTATCGTCCCTTGTCTGCGAGCCTCTGTTTCAAACCAACCAATCATGAGCCAGCATACTTTGGCGGCAAAGCCAAATAAGCAAACTCTGCCTCTTCTGATTCAGCAACGCAAGGGAACGGACCGAACAAAAGGTCGCTCCTACTATACTTCAACACACAGAATCGGAGTCGGACGCAAGCAGAAGTCCATCATATCCGAACTTAACAGAAGGCCGTAGCAAGGGCTTCGATAATACCCTATCCCAGGATACACCAGCTAAGTGACAATTATATACATATTATATACTTGACCGCAAACGAAACTAAAGTTTGCAATTGTTCTTTATATGTAATACAAGTCTTTATTCATATTTCTGTTGTTCGTTTTACTTCTTTGACTCTTAACCTGTCTGCCACACTCGTGGTTAACTCCATTACAAACCTTGGAGTATTGCCGCTAGTGTTCTTTTCTTTATACTATCTCTGTATATTATATTTTGTATTTTTTGCATTTTTATATTTTTGTTGTATTTTCATTTTTATGTTATATTCTTTCTTTCTTTTTGTTTCGTTATATTTTTTATTTTTGTTGAATTCTGTATTTTATATCGTTGTTATTGTGTTTTAAGTTAAGGTTTTAATTTCATACTTTGTAAAGTTTTGTAATTTTGTATCATTTAATTTCTGAAAAATGATAAAAATATCAATTTTGTTCATAATATATCCAAAATTTCGTACGACAGCACACACTCATCTTACTTGATTTTTTTTTTCATAAAAAAGAATTGTAAATCATCAGCTTGAATATTATGATCACCTGCAGCCAGGTGGAATAGCTTAGATGTGACACAAGGCCAAAAGTATGGGGCGTCTAGGGAGAATAGAACTCACAAACGATGGTCTGCTAATTAAAGCTTGCTAACCATTAAACCACATAAGGTGTACAAGTCACAGCCACGTGGAATAGCGCGCGTATAAATTTTAATCATAATCTCGAGCAAAAATTCCATAGCTCAGTGGTTAGAGCACTGGTCTTGTAAACCAGGGGTCGTGAGTTCGATCCTCACTGGGGGCTGGGATAGACTAAAGCGTAGTTTTTAAGCGTTTCTTGATTCTAAGTCAGGTAGTAAAGTAAAAATTCGCCCTCATTTTTGTGTGATAAACAATTTTCGACACCAAAATCAGCGATACGTGTTCGAATCTTAGTTGAAAATATTCATGTTCATTTTTAGCATTAAATCCTTCTACTTTGACGGCTCACGTAGTATAAAGGAACTTGACTCTCAAACTATTGTTAGTGAGTAGGTATAACTTTTATTTATAATAATCCGGAGGAATACCATGAGCCTCCATAGCTCAGTGGTTAGAGCACTGGTCTTGTAAACCAGGGGTCGTGAGTTCGATCCTCACTGGGGGCTGGTATATATTATCGTAATCAAAAAAATTATTTTTATTTCTTTTCATCCTGTAATAATAATAAAGTTAGTTTTATCATGGGATCCTAACAGGTATAGTGGACCTGGGAGTAATGGCAACAAAAAGGTACTTCATACTCCTCAGTGTTCTATCGTTGCAGTTTTAGTATCATTCCCCGGACAGTCCTTTTTATGTTTGTGTTTAATAAGCTGAGTGTGTGGCACCGAGTAAATGTGAGACACAACTCATCCTGAAAACCTCTGTTGTACTGGTATCTTAACCCCAATAAAAGCTGGTTCTTTGTCCTTGTGGGCTGGTACGCTGAAATGGAACTTAGGAACAAAAAGGCACGAAAGAGGAAAGAGACAAAGGCAAGAGGTAGACTCAGGCTTTATTGAACAGGGCATAGTCGGCCGTGACGAGGGGACATTTTCGTATTTTTTTAATCCCCACAAACCCGACCGGGTAGCCTGCTTGGGATCCCTGAAAAAGCGGGTTTCATGTAATCTATATGAATACTATTATAAGGATGGAGCAAAGTTATTAGATACTTTGCATACATAAAACTCCGACGAAGGTTAATAGACAAACATTTAATATACACAGCACATGGATAACAGTTGGTACAACGTTCATAGTAAAGAGTACATATAAAAAGGGGTACACAAATACAGATAAAGACACATTCATGAATGATACAGATATACATATATGAGTACAGACATGAGACTAGGAATAGTCCATGCTGTGAGGACTTACAGTAATGTAAGGGGGGCGGATCCCCAACGAGAGGGTTTAGATAGAATCTACCCCATGTGGCTCGTAGTTGCTGAAACAGGAAAAGAGAGTGAAAGTGTTTGAACCCGGCGCTTAAATACAATGGTGCCCTAGCGGGCACCCAGCAAACTAAAAGGGGCAGACAACTCCACCAGGCGAATACAAACTAACGCTACACTATCATTTGAAAACTGACCGTAGGAGGCCATATCTGAATTCACAGTCTACCCCCGTTTCTTTATTTTTAAAATATTTTTTTAACCATTTTTTTTATTACATGTAAATCTAGAATCTGTTCTGGGTTTTAAAAAAATGAAAACACTTGATAATGTCAATCTCAAATTTTTCCTTTGTTCTTTTTTTTTTTTTAATTCTAAAAAATTAAAAATTGTTAACCAGGACAGTCGGTATTTACCCAACCCGTTAGTTACGAGTAGGTTTCAACACAAGGTCGGGTCGCAAGTATTCAACGAGGATCGAACCTGTTTTTCAATTAGTATTAGACATGCCAGACTAGCTTGTTAACCATCACACCACAATGAGATACCCCAGTTAATAAGGACTATCTTATCAGTGATTGCCACTGACAAAACTGTTCATAGAAAAGTGGGCGAATAAAATTTAACCATAATATCTATAGAGGCCGCTGTGAGCCTCCATAGCTCAGTGGTTAGAGCACTGGTCTTGTAAACCAGGGGTCGTGAGTTCGATCCTCACTGGGGGCTGGGTTCTTTAAAACGAAGTTTTTAAACGATTCTTAATCATAAATCTGTTAAGGTATCGTTCGGTTTATTGGTATCGTTTTTTCCCCGTCTTCTTTTATTTAAAATTTAAAAAATTTTTTTGTGAAAAACGATTTTCGACCTGGAAACTAAAATCCGCAATCCGAATCCGAATCTTTGCTTAGAGGTAGCATAGGGCGCTCAGTGAGAATCGAACTCACTAACAATTATCTGCAAATATCGCTTGCTAATCATTACACCACTTGAGGTGCACAAATTTTAATTTTTCTACTTCACTACAACTAGCTCAGTAGTTAAGGCACTGTTCTTCTAAACCAGAGACCTTGAGTTCGATTCTCACTGAGGACTACGTAAATTTAAAAAAAATCTGTTGCATATTGTGTATTTACTGCATTTTATATTTTTGTTGTATTATGTATTTTTTTATAATTTTGTTATTTTCTTCTTGAAAAATGATAAATTTTACACAATTCCTCTGCATTTATAAAAAATAAAAAATAATTAATAAAATAAATGAACCGACTTACTCCGTTTGGTGTTTCTCCTAGCTCATAGGATAGAATACTGATCTTTTTAAACCAGTGGTAATGGGTTCGATCCTTACTGGGCGTTATCAAATTGTACTTTGCCAAAAAATTCGGTATTAAAAAAAAAAAAAAAATTTTCGTGGTGTCTTTTTATTTTTATTATTTTTATTATATTTTCTATTTTTGCAGTATTTCATAGTTTGTATTTTTGTTGTATTTTTTGATTTTGTATTTTATCTTTTCGAAAAAAAAAAAAGGATAAAAATTCAATTTTTCATAATACCTCTGCATTTCATGCAAATAAAAGGAATGAAACAAATTCGGAAAATTGTAACCCCCCCCCCTGACAGTATGTTCCTCTATGCTTCAACGGTTAGAACGCTGGTCTTGTGGAAAGTCAGAGGTCGTGAGTTCAATGCTCCTGGGGGTCTGCTTGATGGTAGCTCATCTGAAAAATTGTTCTGTTTACATGTTTAAAAAAAAGAAAATTTGTTATATCTTTTCTTTTTCCTCATTTTGTATTTTTGTTGCATTATGTACTTTTTCTTTGTGAAAAATAATCAAAACATTAATTTTTCACAATACATCTGTATTTCATGCAAATAAAAAGAATTAATGGAATTGTACAAACAGTGTTATATGCCTCCGTAGCTCAGTTAATAGAACACTGGTTTTGTGAACCAGTAGCGTGAGTTCGATTCTCACTTGAGGCTATTACTGGGTTTCTTTTAAATCTGGAATCGAACTCGATTACTCACGGAGCATAAGTAACAATTTCTGCCAACGAGATGTGGTTAAAGGTTTTGGTTCCAAGATTAGATAAACATTTCGGACCAGTTCCAGGAGCAGTCATCCAGAAATTATCTCCGAGAATTGACTAAAACAGAAGATACCAGATATCCTCAAATTTCCTCTCCATCACACAGATAAGTCTCTCAAGCTGGACTCTATACATAGGAGAGACGTTTATATAAAGAGATGAAAGTTGTTAGATTGCAGATAGCTTGATTGAGCAAACAGTTAAAACCAGGTAGTAAGTATTTTTCTGACCTCCCACCTGGACGGATTAACATTAAGGTCTTTTTAACGTGGGGAGCCACGCACAAACCGAAGCTCATAAAAATTACAAAATTATTTAAAAAAATTCCAGAAAAATACAAAAAAAATGAAATACAACAAAATGTGAAAATCAACAATATAGTGCAAAAAGTTCGTGAATCCCTTCGACATTCCCATTTTGGGGTGCTTCAGGCACCAGGTAATAAACCCGGCCCTATCTTCTGTAGACGAGGGTGCAAGTGTTGCCGGGGTGGTGGCTCCCTGGGATCACGCTGTAGCGTTAGTTTGTATTCGCCTGGTGGAGTTGTCTGCCCCTTTTAGTTTGATGATGCCCGCTAGGGCACCATATAGTATTTAAGCGCCGGTTTCAAATCCTTTCGGCCTCTTTATAGTTTCAGCAACTACGAGCCACATGGGGTAGATTCTATCTAAACCCTCTCGTGGGGCTCCGACCCCCTTACATTACTGTAAGTCCTCACAGCATGGACTATCGCTAGTCTCATGTCTGTGCCTTTTATACCATATTTGTATCATTCATGAATGTGTCTATCTTTATTTGTGTACCTTTTTATATGTACTCTTTACTATGAACGTTGTACCAATTGTTATCCATGTGCTGTTTTATTAAATGTTTGTCTATTAACCTTTGTCGGAGTTATTTGTATCCAAAGTATGTTGAACTTTAAACCATCCTTACAACGCTATTAAACAATATCTCATTGGTCCAGAAGCCGAAGCCACTGAACTCTGAAGAACATAGTATGTTAATGTCTATGATTTTAATACGTATCTCTCCTTATTCTTTGGCTGATGCGTAGTGTAGGGGTTACCGTTCTAGTTTTGTTAGCCAGAGGCCTTGAGTTCAATCCTTACTATAAATTCTGGCATTTTATTTGGCAATAACAAATGTGTTGGGTCAGTAAAATGGTAATTCCTGTGTATAGAGTTAAATGAAGGAGAGGCTTTCTGTGATTGGATATAGCAATCACGAGATGAGCCCAGAAGTTTTTGCGTAAGATACCAAAAATCACAGAGAGACCCCGGACCAGATCCGATGAGGCAGCGACTTTAAATCCTCTCCAAGAAATCACCGTAAGATACCAGATATCTTCACCAGCACGCCGGTAAGTCCCTTAAACTCAACTTTATACACGGGAAGGACTTTATATTGTTACTCATTGTTTTATTTGCTCGTTAATAAATTGTTAGAATTAAACTAAGTTTTAATTCATTTATTTGTTGCTGTTAGCCTTAGAATTAAATGCTATACTAAAACAATAAATGAAACAAATAATATGTCAGAAAAATACAAGAGAAAGAATGGTAAAGTTCTTGCGTTTGTATATATGCATTGGCAAGTTATTGTATGAATTAAAATACCCTTTGTAGGCGTTATTTTCGTATTCGCCTGGGGAGTCGTCTGCCCGTTTAGTTTCGCTGGTTCCCGCTTGGGGCCTTTGATATTTAAGCGGCTGGTTTGAACGTCTCTCTCTCTCTTTGCCTGCCGACCTTCGAGACACCACTATGGGTTAGACTCTATCTACCCCCTTCTCGTTGGGGCTTCGGCCCTTAACACTGGCCATTCACTGCTAGTAAGTCTCGTATACGATATATGACTATCCTTTAGTCATGTACCCGTAACTATGTTTTTATGTACATTTAGGGATCTCTTTGATACCTACATATCTTGTATTTTACCATTCATGAATGTGTCATTATCCCTACTTTTGTATGTATGTACACCTCTATGTATTATGTACCCTGTTTATTCTGTGCTGTATATAAAATGTTTTGTCTATCAACCCTTGTCGGAGTTTTATCTTCAAGTATTATCACTTTGAATCCTACACCTTGTATATGTTTTTGTTTATAGTAATAATGAGAAGTCAGTGTTCTTACGGTTAAACGTCAGCTCCAAGTTGTCCGCTTATAAAGCGAGTTTTGGTCGGCGCAGAAGTGGATCGGCTTGGATGAACTAGTGTATCAGCTGTTTGGACGGGTCAGTACTTCTGTATGGCTGTACCACTTGGATTTCAACGAAAGGATTGGCAAATAGTAAGATGGGTACTATGGTGATTTATGTCGCAAATATGGAGTTAACATGAATTAGTATCAGGAAATACATGCACACAACTTGGAATTTCCAACAATATCGTATTACATTTATACATAAAGAAAATACAGTTGTAATATTTTCTATTGCAAACAATTGTACTGTTTGCGGCTATATTTATATTCATATAAATATAAACGAATATAAGTCCACTTAACTAAGTCCTTGGTAAATGGTTATGTTAAAATTCTCGTACTCACAACGGCTCTTCTCGCATTCTGCGGACATAGTAGGACCAACAAGTTGACGTCCAACTCCATTGAGGTGTTAGTTGAAAAAGATGAACATTCTTATCTTTGATTTCTGGTGCCGAAAATTGCAGGCCTGTGATTGGGTGGATTGACAAGGGGTATGTCTATCAAGGGAGACAACCCATCCACCATAGATATATTTCTATAGAAGTACACAATGATGCTGCGTGCTGTCCCGAATAAATCCTGTACATTACATTCATATCCTAATAAGAATAAGTTTAAGGTACTTTCTTCATTTTGTTACTGAACAGTTATTGTGTTAGTATAGTATTGGGTTGGGTTATCTTCCCTTTCTGCAGGTTTTCACTGATAGGTGGCTAGAGTATTTAAGCAGGAGCCCGGGAGAAAATCACTCTTTCTCTGGGTCCGGCAACCACTGCACATGGCTTAGGCGCTTGGTGCCTTTGCCCTTTAAGTGTGTGTGTGTGTGGGGGGGGGAGCTTTGCCCCCAGCAAACTATCAGTAAGTGATTTATTTCTACATGTAACTCTGTATCACTTCGTTAGGACTTAGTCCTATATTCTTTGTATATATCTATGCGTCTGTTCTCCACCTATCTTACTGTACCTTGTCATGAGTATGTGTATACCTGTCATGTATGTATTTTCTCCACGTGCTCACAGAATAAAGTCTATATTTGTTATTATATATATAACTTCTTTTTCGGAGTAATTCATGTACACATATGTACCCACGTGGAAGACTACTTTGAGCCTTCTAACATAATATAAGAACATTTCTATCTTATAATAGCATTTAATTCTAAGACTAACAGCAACAAACAAATGAATTAAAACATAGTTCGATTCTAACAATGTATTTAAGAACAAAACGATGACTAATAATATAAAAAAGCCCTTTTTACATATAGAGTCAATCTTGAGAGACGTATCAGTGTGATAGAGAGGGAATTTGAGGATATCTGGTATCTTCTGTTTTAATCAATTCTCGAAGATAATTTCTGGTCGATTGCTCCTGGAACTGGTCCGAAATGTCTATCTGATCTTGGCGCCAAAACCACCTTAGACCCTTAGCCACCGCATTATAGCACATATATGATAAAAAGTGTTAGGGGTTTGCCCTAAGGGCAAAAGGGTTGGGACAATCATAAAGGTGCTAGGGCTTGACATAAACAGTCGATTGATCGACCCCCCAGGCTAGCCTCAGTAAGGGTCAAATTAGTAAATAAATACTATAAAAACTTTAATACTTTCACCATCAGCAAGTCACGCAATTAGCACGGATATCCATGACAATCTCTCGTCAAACTTCTCTATCATTCATTGCCCCAGGGAGGTCTTCCACGCAGCATCTAGTATCCGCCCAGAGTTGGTCAATGTGGGTCCTTGTTGGGCGGCCCACATTAGCATGTCCATGTGTTGGCTTCCACAGGAGAACGTCGCTTATGAGTTCTTTCTTGCTCCTCCAGCAGTGTCCAGAATGTCTTGTCCGTCTCATGGAACAAAACTGTGATTGTATGGGAAACGAGTCCAAATCGACACTACTACTACTACTACTACTACTACTACTACTACTTTTGTAGAATTAAACTACTTGATAAACTTGTTGACTATAAAATAGAATTACAACTAAAAATAGGTGAAAGTAAATTATAGAGTGTCTATAAAGTTCGTATGCACTTTAAAAGATTTATGACTTTAAAGTGCACATGAACTTTGTGGACATACTGTTTATAGTCGATGATAAAACTAGACAAACACATTTAAAAAAAAAAAGAAGAAATATAGTAGTATAAGAAGTAAATATCACTGATCCAATAACGTGTGCCTCCATAGCTCAGTGGTTAGAGCACTGGTCTTGTAAACCAGGGGTCGTGAGTTCGATCCTCACTGGGGGCTAGGGATTAACCATTGTGTTATCCCTTTTTTTGTAGGTCATGAAAAATACAAAAATAAACCTATGTTGTAAATAATAATCAAAATATTTAACGATACAGGTATAAACATGTTAATGAGAATTAAACTCACCTGTAATCTTTTTTTAAAAAGTTCACTTTGTACGTATAAGTAAACATATAATCAACTTTGAAACTATATAAAAAAAGACAAAAACAAAAAGGAAAAACGAAAAATAAAACAACCGAGGTGGTCACTATTAGAATAGACTTGTGGGGTAGCAAGAGGTTTTAGATGTTTTAAAGGTTTAATGTAGCTGGATATTCTTGGTGCGTGTTCTTAGGCATTTTGCTTTTAACCCCATCTCATCTGGTGGTCGCGCTGAAAAGGAAGGAATTCAAGAAATGAAAAAGAAAGAGACAAAGGCAGGAGGTGGTTTTTTGACAGGCTTTATTCCCGGTTATAGCCGCCTGTAGCAAGGGAATATCTCCCTGGCTAGTAGGAGCGACTAGACCCTGTTAAAGCCTAAACTCGAATGGCCGAGAGATTCTCTTGGGGGTCGGAAGTCGGTACCTTTTCTCGCACATGCGCGTAGGATTCTTCCGGTTAAGGCCCATGGGAGCTTGTATTTTTTTTCTTTTAATTTTCTTTTAGTTTTATTTCAATCCCTACAGGCTCAGTCCTAATTAGTGATCATCCTCCACACATTACTACAACAACCAGCATTACGTTTTTTTTGGCTTTTTGTTTTTTTGTTTTATGTGACATTGTTTATATTTTGTAATGTGTGAAAATAAACCAGTCTTTTTTTAATTTTTTATTTTTTTTTAACTCAGATCGACCCGTGCGATGTGATAAAAAAGCAAGTAGATTAAAGATTAATTATTTTTTTTATATTTAAAAGATTATATTTTAAGATTATTATCTTATTTTATATTTAAAATAATAATAAATAGAATACATGTGTACATGAACAAACTCGTGGCCGAAATACGTGTTAGTAAAATAAATCTATTTGATCCATTCAGTATTTTCTTTCCTTTGTTTATTTTCCTTTCAACATACTGTCGGATTCGCTCCATTTTCAACTTCCATTAAAGAATAACTAATCAACATTTAATCATACCACTCCCCCCAATAAACAAACAATAGAATTCAGAAAATTAACTATTTATTCGTATTGGTACATTGGCTTAAAAGCTTAAGTTACTAAACTCTAGGTACCACCAAAATACGTCACGTGATCAGTTTAGGCCATACTGAAGGAAGAAATATAAATATCTTTGAACTTATTTTTTTTAAAATCTCGCAGAAAAGAAATAACGAACGTAAAGAGTTGTTAAAAAGAAAAAAAGTAAATTCACAAATCAAATTATCAAAATTACTCACCATTATCTTGAAAAATAAGTAAAACAGTCCGTTTTTTTACAACAGGGACAATTTCTTTATGATATTTTTTTAGCAGAATTCTGTATTCGTGGTTCTTTTAATAAAAAACTTTTACTAAAAAACTCTCGCATAAAAACTTATAAAAATCTTCTGATATAATTATTCAGACTCTTATCTTTAAAGAAAACAAACTAAAAATCGTTTTTTGTCGGTTCATTTTTTCATATTTCATAAAATAATATAGAAGGGGGTAGACCTCGTAATATATATATAATATATATATATATATATATATATATATATATATATTTCCCCTAATATATTTAAGGGAAAAACTATTTCAGACATATTTAAGTAATTATGGTAATTTTCGTGAAAATCGGACCATTAATTGATTTTTCATAGACTTTTTTAAAAAAGCCTCTAGTCATAACTTGTTTTTGGCTACGTTAAATTTCAATTGATTTAACGGTACAAAAATGTAAATATTGTTTTACGTTCATAATTTTCATTATTTCCGTAAGCTGAAAATTAAAAAAAAATCATCAGGAGTTTTTTTAATTTTTCTTCTTTCGAATGGACAAAAATTCTCATGATAATATTAACATTTATGCAAATTTCATTGTGTTAAATATGGGGGGTGGGGGTGGAGGTGGTAAATTTAACAGGGAAAATTGGTAGTAACTACTAAACTCATTGTTTGTAGGTAAGGCCAAAATATTACAGAACTCGGAAAAAATGAATGAAACTTTACGTTGTTGTATTATGAAGAGGAAGGATTTACAAAAAAAAAAAAAAAAAAAAAAAAACGTAAGTTTTTACTTACGTTTTTTTTTTTTTTTTTTTTTTTTTTTTTTTTTGTAAATCCTTCCTCTTCATAATACAACAACGTATAAAATTTCCCTGTTTAAAAGGATGTAAAACAATTTTTATTGTTTTACATCCTTTTAAACAGGGAAATTTTATACACTAAGATATATATCTGTTAAAATGGCGAATTTTGGCGTTTTTTTTCTCTTGAATAAGTGCTCTTCTTAATGTGATTCATTTCATAGTTATAATTAAGAAATTCAATGATTTTTTTTCTTTTACATGTAAATAAGTGAGAATTTACAATTAAAATTTTTCTTTATAAAACTTTAAAGAAATGAGGTGGTGTCATCGTACCCAAATTTTGTCCATACCTACTCACTAAGAAAACATATTATAATGTCACCCTAGGACGGTGTACAATTAGTAAAATTCAGGGATTATTAGTACTAAAAATGAACATGAATATTCTCCACGAAGATTCGAACTCGGATTGCCGAATTTAGTTTCCGTGTCGAAAACCGTTTTTCACACAAAAAGGGGACTAACTAAAAACAAAAACAAAACAAAACAAAAAAAACAGGAAAAAATCTACAGATTAACCGAATGAGACTTTACCAGCGGACTTTTAATTAAAAAAATAGCACTTTATAACAAGCCCCCAGTGAGAATCGAACTCACGACCCCTGGTTTACAAGACCAGTGCTCTAACCTCTGAGCTATGGAGGCTCACGGATACATTTCTAGAGATTATAACTCAAATTCATTACACTGCCATTCCCTCGTGGCTGCTACTTGTATTCCTCACGTGGTGTAATGGTTAGCAAGCTAGATTAACAAACGAATGTTAGTGAGTTCGATTCTCACTAGGTGCCCCATACTTTTGGCCTTGTGTCAAATCTCAGCTATTCCACGTGACTGCCACTGATTTTACTGTTCTTTCTAGCAGAAAATTTACAACTTAATTCTTTAAAAAAAAAACAAACTTCAAATAAGATGAATATGTGCTGTCATACCGAAATTTTGGTCATATCTATTGTTAGTGAGTTTGATTCTCACCCAGTGCAGGGCCGACGCGTACAACCCTCGAATCCCCAGACAGTGAATGGGGGTGAAAGCCTGCTTGAGGGCCTCGGAAGGACAAGTTTCATATATTTTCTATGAATACTGCTTTATTAAAATTGACATTTAGAATATGGGCAGGGGGGTCCGTAACATAGTGTAATTTTTTATTATTCCAATAAAATATATGAAAACCGCATTTTTTGGGCCCCCGTTCGGGGAGTGGGGATTAAGCGTTTAGTACTCGCCGGCCCTGGTGCCTCACATTTAATGGGTGCCTCACACTGTGCTTATCAAGGCCCCCATCCCACCATAAAAAAGGTATGGTCGTAGTATCTGTTAGGGTCACAATAATAAAACTAAACTTACAGATTTTATAAAGGACGAAAAAAAAAATTAAAATAAAAAGTTTTTGATAAGGTATAATCTACCAGCCACCAGTGAGGATCGAACCCATGGTTAGCTTTTATTATACTACGCGATTTACCCTAGCACTGTGTAGAGGTAGACATTTTTTTTTTAAGGAATTAATGCTAAAAATGAACATAAATATTTTCAACTAAGATTCGAACACGTATCGCTGATTTAAGTTTTGGTGTCAAAATTTATTTTTCACACAAAATTGAGGGTGAAAAAAAATCTACCGATGAACTGACGGATACTTTATACCCAGACTTTTAAATAAAAAACGTTTAAAAACGAAGATTTAACGATCCAAGCCCCCAGTGAGAATCGAACTCACGACCCCTGGTTTACAAGACCAGTGCTCTAACCTCTGAGCTATGGAGGCTCACATTATTTATATTAGAGATTATAACTCAAATTCATAAGCGTGCTATTCCCTCGTGGCTGCTACTTGTATTCCTCACGTGGTGTAATGGTTGGCAAGCTAGATTAACAAACCATTGTTTGTGAGTTCGATTCTCATTAGGTGCCCCATAATTTTGGCCTTGTGTCAAATCTCAGCTATTCCACGTGACTTCCACTGTTTGTACTCTTCTTTCTAGCTGATAATTTACAACTTAATTCTTTTTTTTTTTTAAATAAAAATTTAAAATAAGATTTGTGCTGTCGTACCGAAATTGGCAAAACTTGCAAATCGTCGGAAAATTAGGATGACCCAGAAAAAACAAAAGACACAAATTTTGTAATAAATTAATTTTAACTAGGGGGGTTTAAGGTTAGGGTTAGGGTTGAGGCTTAATGGGAAAATAAATAAATGTTTTGGGTTCTATTTTTTTCTGGGTCACCCTAATTTTCCGACCGATTTGCAAGTTTAGCCCCGAAATTTTGGCCATACCTTTTGTTAGTGAGTTTGATTCTCACCCAGTGCAGGGCCAAGGCGTACAACCCCCGAATCCCCGGACAGTGGATGGAGATGAAAGCCTGCTTGACTTAACTTACAGATTTTTATAAAGGATGAAAAAAAAATTAAAGGTTTTTGGTACCAGCCACCAATGAGGATCGAACTCACGGTTAGCTTTTTTATACTACTCGAGTCGCCCTAGCTGTGTAGAGGTAGGTTTTTTTTAAGGAATTAATAATAAAAATGAAGTTAAATATTTTCAACAAAGATTCGAACACGTATCGCTGATTTAAGTTTTGGTGTCGAAATTCATTTTTTCACACCAAAATGAGGGCGACAAAATCTACTTATAAACCGTCTGATACTTTATACCCAGGTGTCTAAATAAGAAACGTCTAAAAAAAAATCCGATCTCGACGATCCAAGCCCCCAGTGAGAATCGAACTCACGACCCCTGGTTTACAAGACCAGTGCTCTAACCTCTGAGCTATGGAGGCTCACCCTCGTTTAACTATTATGAATAAAATTTATACCTACTCGCTAACAATGGTTTGAGAGTATGAACATAAATATTTTCAACTAAGATTTGGACACGTATCGCTGATTTAAGTTTTGGTGTCGAAATTCATTTTTTCACACAAAAATGAGGGCGAAAACATTTTATAAACTAAGATCTGTTAAAATGGCGAATTTTGATGTTTTTTTTTCTCTTGAATAAGTGTTCTTTTTAATGTGATTCATTTCATAGTTATAATTAAGAAATTCATTGATTTTTTTTCTTTTCTTTTTCTTTTAAATAAGTGAGAATTTACAATTAAAATTTTTCTTTATAAAACTTTAAAGAAATGAGGTGATGTCATCGTACCCAAATTTTGAACATACCTACTCACTAAGAAAAAAATGTTATGTCACCCTTAGTAAAATTCAATTAGTACTAAAAAATGAACATGAATATTCTCCATAAAGATTCGAACTCAGATTGCTGACTTTAGTTTCCGTGTCGAAAACCGTTTTTCACACGAAAAGAGGACTAACTAAAAAACTGCCGATAAACCGAATGAGACTTTACCAGCGGACTTTTAATTTATAAAAAATACCACTTTAGACCAAGCCCCCAGTGAGAATCGAACTCACGACCCCTGGTTTACAAGACCAGTGCTCTAACCTCTGAGCTATGGAGGCTCACGGATTTCACACTATAGATTTTAAATAAAATATATGAGCGTGCTACCCTCGTGGCTGCTTCTTGTATTCCTCACGTTGTGTAATGGTTAGCAAGCTAGATTAACAAATCATTGTAAGTGAGTTCGATTCTTACTAGGTGCTCCATGTGTCAAATCTCAGCTATTCCACGAAAGAACAGTAAAATCAGTGGCAGCCACTTTCTAGCTGTTAATTTACAACTTAATTCTTTTTTTAAATAAAAACTTCAAATAAGATGAATGTGTGCTGTCATACCGAAATTTTGGTCTTACCTATTGTTAGTGAGTCTCATTCTCACTCAGTGCAGGGCCGACGCGTACAACCCCCAAATCTCCGGACAGTGGATGGGGGTGAAAGCCTGCTTAAGGGCCCCGGAAGGAAACGTTTCATATATTTTCTAATAATACTGCCTTTTCTCTGAATGTTTGAGATGAGGTTTGATAATTAGTATTATCTGCGATAATCGGACTATTGTCCCCATCTTTGTTATTTTGGCCGATATGCCCTCCGGCCCTCTTTAGGTATTTCTTGTCGGACTCGCGAACCTTCTTTCCGGACTCGGACAAGAAAGTTCCCGAGTTCGAAAAGTAGGTCCCGAGTCCGAAAAGAAGGTTCCCGAGTCCGAGAAGGTTCCCGAGTCCGACAAGAAATACCTGAATAAGGCCGGAGGCATATCGGCCGAAACGTTGTACAATGTAAATAACAATGTAGATGGGGACAATAGTCCGAATAACGCAAATAATACGAATACTGCTTTATTAAAATTGACATTTAGAATGTGGGGAGGGGGGTCTGTATCATAGTGTCATTTTTTATTAAGTAATATTCCAATAAAATATATGAAAACGGCATTTTTCGGGCCCCCGTTCGGGGTTAAGGACAGATACTTTATACCCAGACAAATAAGAAACGTTTTAAAAAATAAGATCTCAACGATCCAAGCCCCCAGTGAGAATCGAACTCACGACCCCTGGTTTACAAGACCAGTGCTCTAACCTCTGAGCTATGGAGGCTCATGGATAGTTACTTATTATGAATACAATTTATACCTACTCGCGAACAATGGTTTGAAAGTATGAACATAAATATTTTCAACTAAGATTCGGACACGTATCGCTGATTTAAATTTATTTTTTCACACAAAAATGAGGGCGAAAACATTTTATTAACTAAGATCTGTTAAAATGGCGAATTTTGATGTTTTTTCTCTTGAATAAGTGTTCTTTTTAATGTGATTCATTTCATAGTTATAATTAAGAAATTCAATGCTTTTTTTTCTTTTTACATGTAAGTAAGTGAGAATTTACAATTAAAATTTTTCTTTATAAAACTTTAAAGAAATTAGGTGGTGTCATCGTACCCAAATTTTGCCCATACCTATTCACTAGGAAAAAATATTATAATGTCACCCTAGGACGGTGTACAATTAGTAAAATTAAGGGATTATTAGTACTAAAAATGAACATGAACATTCTCCACGAAGATTCGAACTCGGATTGCCGACTTTAGTTTCCGTGTCGAAAACCGTTTTCCACACAAAAAGAGGACTAACTAAAAAAAAAAAAAAAAAAGAAAAAAAAAAAAAAGGAACAAGAAAAGTTCTCCCGATAAACCGAATGAAACTTTACCAGCGGACTTTTAATTAAAAAAATTGCACATTAGTACAAGCCCCCAGTGAGAATCGAACTCACGACCCCTGGTTTACAAGACCAGTGCTCTAACCTCTGAGCTATGGAGGCTCACAGATTTTTATCTAGAAGTTTATAACTCAAATTAATTAGGCTGCCATTCCCTCGTGGTTGCTACTTGTATTCCTCACGTGGTGTAATGGTTAGCAAGCTAGATTAAAAAACCATTGTTAGTGAGTTCGATTCTCACTAGGTGCCCCATAATTTTGGCCTTGTGTCAAATCTCAGCTTTTCAACGTGACTGCCACTGATTTTACTGTTCTTTCTAGCTGATAATTTACAACTTAATTCTTTTTTAAGAAAAACTTCAAATAAGATGAATATGCGCTGTCGTACCGAAATTTTGGTTATACCTATTGTTAGTGAGTTTGATTCTCACCCAGTGCAGGGCCGACGCGTACAACCACCAAATCCCCGGACAGTGGATGGAGGTGAAAGCCTGCTTGAGGGCCTCGAAAGGACAAGTTTCATATATTTTCTATGAATACTGCTGTATTAAAATTGACATTTAGAATGTGGGCAGGGGGGTCCGTATCATAGTGTCATTTGTATTAAGTAATCTAATATTCCAATAAAATATATGAAAACCGCATTTTTCGGGCCCCCGTTCGGGGAGTGGGGGTTAAACGCACCGGCCCTGGTGCATCACATTTAATGGGTGCCCCACACTGTGCTTATCAAGGCCCCCATCCCACCATAAAAAAGGGGTGGTGGTAGTATCTGTTAGGGTCACAATAATAAAAACTAAACTTAGATTTTATAAAGAATGTAAAAAAAAAAAAAAAAAAAATCAAATAAATTGTTTTTACCAGCCACCAGTGAGGATCGAACCCACGGTTAGCTTTTTTATACAATGCGAGTCGCCCTAGCACTGTGTAGAGGTAGAAGGTTCCTTTAAAAAGGAATTAATGCTAAAGATGAACATAAATATTTTCTACTAAGATTCGAACGCGTATCGCTGATTTTAAGTTTTGGTGTCAAAATTTATTTTTCACACAAAAATGAGGGCGAAAAAAATCCATACCGATAAACCAACTGATACTTACTAAACTTACAGACGTTTAAATAAGAAACGTTGAAAAAATAAGATCTAAATGATCCCAGCCCCCAGTGAGAATCGAACTCACGACCCCTGGTTTACAAGACCAGTGCTCTAACCTCTGAGCTATGGAGGCTCACTCTAGATCAACTATTATGAATAAAATTTATACCTACTCGCTAACAATGGTTTGAGTGTATGAGCATAAGTATTTTCAACTAAGATTCGAAAACGTATCGCCGATTTAAGATTTGGTGTCGAAATTTATTTTTTCACACAAAAAAATCTACCTATTAACCGACTGATACTTTATAAAATAAGAAACATTTTAAAAACGACGATATAACGATCCCAGCCCCCAGTGAGAAATCGAACTCACGACCCCTGGTTTACAAGACCAGTGCTCTAACCTCTGAGCTATGGAGGCTCACTCTAGATCAACTATTATGAATAAAATTTATACCTACTCGCTAACAATGGTTTGAGTGTATGAGCATAAGTATTTTCAACTAAGATTCGAAAACGTATCGCCGATTTAAGATTTGGTGTCGAAATTTATTTTTTCACACAAAAAAATCTACCTATTAACCGACTGATACTTTATAAATAAGAAACATTTAAAAACGACGATATAACGATCCCAGCCCCCAGTGAGAATCGAACTCACGACCCCTGGTTTACAAGACCAGTGCTCTAACCTCTGAGCTATGGAGGCTTACCCTCGTTAATCTATTATGAATAAAATTTATACCTACTCGCTAACAATGGTTTGAGTGTGTGAAAATAAATATTCTAAACTAAGATTCGAACACGTATCGCCGATTTAAGATTTGGTGTCGAAATTTATTTTTTCACACAAAAAAAATCTACCTATTAACCGACTGATACTTTATACTCAGACTTTTAGATAAGAAACATTTAAAAACGACGATTTTACAATCCAAGCCCCCAGTGAGAATCGAACTCACGACCCCTGGTTTACAAGACCAGTGCTCTAACCTCTGAGCTATGGAGGCTCACTCAAGTTTTTCTATTATGTATACAATTTATACCTACTCGCTAACAATGGTTTAAGAGTGTCACTCCTTTATACTACACCTAATCGGCCTAGCACTGTGTAACACTCCAAATAGAAAGATTTCCCAAAAGGAATTAATGTTAGAAATGAACATGAATATTCGGTTATTTCCTATAAAACCAACATAAACAAAGGGGAACCACTCTCGACAGATAGATTATTTATTTATTTGTTGATCTACTAGGAAAAAGAAGACGTGGTTATTCTCCCAGGTCCACTCTGACCCAGAGTACCTGTAGGGGTAAAATAGATCTGTCTGAAAGTTATTAGTATTTCATAAGAATACTTGAGACCATATAGATATGTGTGAATTATGATTTATTATTGATTTTAACGGCATGTCAAACCGTACATAATTCCCAAACATCTAAACATAAAATAACCCCAGATAGATTGACATGCCTTTAAAACCAATCAATCAATGATAACATTTTAGTACCCACCCCCATAAAATTTGCGGGTACTAATGCACAATAGCGCGCTAGAGATAATATCATTAGAATCGCATTTTACGTACAAATACCATTAGAAGTCGGAAACTCCCGAAGTAGCTTAACCCTAACCCTAGCGCCTCAAAGGTTAAATGTAATGCTTTTTATACGTAATCTAACGATATTATCTCTTGCGCGCTATTGTGAATTAGTAATAAGAGATAATATCATTAGATTAGGTATAAAAAGCATTACGTTTCATTACATTTACCCGAAACCTTTGAGTCGATAGCGTTAGAGTAAGGGTTATGAATAGTGTTAGGGTTAGTAGGGTTAGAGTTATGATTAGAGGCTACTTCGGGAGTTTCCGACATCTAATGCTATTTATACGTAAAATGCGATTCTTATGATATTATCTCTTGCGTGCTATTGTACATTAGTACCAAGAAAAAAATAAAGAAAAAAACAAAAAAAACAACGAAAATTAATAGAAAACAAAAACAATTGTGAGCTTAAATAAAAGATAGGAAGGAAAGAAAGAAGGAAGAAAAGAAGGAAAGAAAGAAAGAAAGAAATATTAAAACTTAAGAGGAAAGAGGAAAAAGAAGAGAACAAAACAATGTGAGTAGTAAAATAAAGTAAAAAACATGGAGAGTCGTTCGTTTAAAAGCCACAGAACAACTCTATTTATAGTAACAGCAACTAGAACAGTCTGATCAGTGGCAGCCACGTGGAATAGTGGGCGTATAAATTTTACTCATAATATCTACCACCGATTTCGTGTGCCTCCATAGCTCAGTGGTTAGAGCACTGGTCTTGTAAACCAGGGGTCGTGAGTTCGATCCTCACTGGGGGCTGGGATCGTTCGAAACGTAGTTTTTAAACGATTCTTAAATAGAAATCTGCTGGTAATTTATCATTCAGTTAACTGGTATATTATTTATATTTTTTCGCCCACTTTTTTTTGTGTGAAAAACCATTTTTGACAAAGCGAGTATGTATCTTTAGATATGGCACAAGGTCAGAAGTATGGGGCGCCCAGTGAGAATCAAACTCAGTTACAATGGTTTGTTAATCAAGCATGCTAATCACGTGGAAAAGTGGCCGTAAAAATTGAAATCATAATATCTACTACAATTTTTGTGCGCCTCCATAGCTCAGTGGTTAGAGCACTGGTCTTGTAAACCAGGGGTCGTGAGTTCGATCTTCACTGGGGGCTGGGATCGTTTCAATTGTTGTTTTTAAACGATTCTTGAATAAAAGCTTACCGGTAAAGTCTCATTCAGGGTAAAAAAGAACAATTTCCTCGTATAATTCCTACCATAAAATAAACTGAACCCTCATTTTATGTCCGTGTTTTTGCAATAAATGTTTTATTTTTCTTGCACCCATTATTTTACAATACTAAATATATTTTCTTTATTCTTTATTCTTTAACAAATAAAGAAAATATATTTAGTATTGTAAAATAACGGGTGCAAGAAAAATAAAACATTTATTGCAAAAACTTGGACATAAAATGAGAGTTCAGTTTATTTTATGGTAGGAATTTACGAGGAAATTGTTCTTTTTTACCGCGTAGGGTATCCAGGTTGAATAGTGGGCTTATAAATTTTACTCATTATCTATCTGCTTTCTGTTATGCCCCCATAGCGTATAAGTAGCACGCGTATAAATTTTAGTTATAATCTCCAGAATTTAATCCGTGAGCCTCCATAGCTCAGTGGTTAGAGCACTGGTCTTGTAAATCAGATGTAATGAGTTCGATCCTCACTGGGGGCCTGGGCCGTTTGAATCAGTTGGTAGTGTATGATGCGGTGTTTTCACCCTATTTTTTTTTTTTTTTTGTGGAAATCGATTTTTCGAAACTAAAATCAGCGATCCGAGTTCGAATCCTAGAGGAAAATATTCATGTTCATTTTTATCATTTATTACTTTTGAAAAACTCTGAATCCTCCACAGTCTAAGGTCACCTTGCGTAATGGACTCTCAAACCATTTCGGTATGGCCCAAAATTTTAGTATGGCAGTCTTTCTTCAAAATTAAAAAAGAATTTGTAGTGTAACCGGAAGTTCTTACTACGACGAACAAAGGTCAAGTGACAAAAATTAATGGTTTGCGCAAGGGATTGCGCAGCCTAGTAAAATAAAAATAAAAATAAGATTGAAATAAAAATTTGTACATTTTCGAGACGTTCGCGCCCAAAAAGAAATTTACAAAAAAGATTAAATTTGGAGCCTACTTTTTCTTATAAATAGCGGAGTTTTCAGACCCCAACCAAAAAGAAATTATTCGTCTAACTAAATCTACGTCACTACGTAAGATAAAATCACATTCTCTTATAAGAAGGTATGAGCATTTATATCTTTCTATCTCTCTCTAATCAGCCATTTAAGAGATCAGCAATTTACTTGCGCCTGACTGTTTTGTGATTTTGAATTCTTACTCTTTCTTTCTCACTTCAAAAACTTATAACATCTTTTCTTACATGTTATAATGAACTCTACAAAAATTATTTTTTGGACAAAAGACTGATGAAAGAACTTTACTCGGTATTCTGCATTTACCTTTTTGTAAACCTTTTCTCAATACAAGTTATTTGTTTTAAAACTGAGTCTTGTTATTTATGCCATGTGCCTACAATAATTGTTTTATGGTGTCTTTTTATGTTTGAATAATATTTCATGAATTTTAACATTAAACCGGTGACCTCACAACGACTATATCAAACAACCCTATACTAAATAACCATAAATTCAAAATTGTAAATTGTTACTTATTTTCATCAAGAACAGAGCGTAAACTTAGATAGTGTAGTGAGATAGCCAATGGCGTGTTATCTCATTTACATATGTGTATTACTGCAGGAGATATATAGAGACAGTTTAGGGGACAAGAGAGATTATTAGCGACGAGAAGCTGAACCCAGTGCTAAGATTAAGCACGAATAAATACTGCTGCAACAAGGAACACGAAACCACACCTCACAACAGACAGAAATCTTTTTTCTATTAATTTCTTAATGATAACCATAAAATAAATCACGATGAGAGAGAGAGAGAGAGAGAGAGAGAGAGAGAGAGATCCTCCATTTTGTAAAATGTTTAATATAATCGAGTTTTTTCACCGACATTGAAGACTATTCATGAATAATATATAAGTGTATTAAATACACTAGGTATACCCAAATATACTAGGTATACTGGTGATTGCCGCTTCTTGACAGAATAAGGCCATTTCTACAAGTAGTCCAGATGTGAGCAGTTGTGAGCACGCAGATGGCCCACGGATCCAGCTAGTTTTTTTTATTTAAAAAAAAAATTTTTTTATGTACCCCATCACACATATGAAATCCTCGACATACAGGCGCTGCCACACAGGTCAGACTTCAATGTAGGAAATGTTTCCATGGTGTCCGTCATGTGTCGCTTCAGAATGGAGGGCTAGAGTCACCTTACCTCAAACTTCTTACAGCCTGTCTTTCCATGAGGATGTGTATCCAGACCTCCTGTCAATTGGACCTTATAGCTGGAGATGATTTCCGCAAGAGCATCGGTGTCTGTCCCTTATCGAGATACTTCCCTGTCACGATGCAAGTATGTAGTTTGGGTTTCCAGTCTCAAGATCGGGAGGTGTCCAGACATTCCAGGTGGCTATTCTTAGCCTTGTCTTGTGTTGTAGTATTTTCTAGTTTTCACCCAGCTAATGTGGACAACCGTCGAAATGTTTGTTTCTGGCCAGCTTGATAGGTGAACCGGCATTTGTTAGGTCACTTTTTCTAGACACTTCCCAAATGGCTGGGTGAACGGTGTTAACCAAGGGGCTGCTCATTCACCCACAACCTCGCCGAGGCACGTTGCTGTTCAATCAGCAAAGCTGTGACGTTAAGTGCGCCACGAATCACGCCGTATGTATGTAGATTCACATCTGCATGCTTCCATCCCGTCAGCCTGCATACCACACCATTCCTACATCACTCGGGGACTTGTAGAAATATCTGCACATGTTTTTTGTTTTACATGTTGCGCGCTTTAGGTATATACCCAAATACACTAGGTATAAGTTTAGGTGGTATTTTCAACCTCAGGTTCCAGAGACCTTTTTTTAATCACTAAGCTAGACTAATTAACCCCCCGCCACAAAAAAAAAAAAAACAAGCAAAAAAAAACAAAAAAGAAACAAGACATGAGCAGAGCAGAAAAAAATCGGTATAAAAACTTTTGAATTCATCAAAACTTAAGAAAAAAAAAACATAATCCTCTTCAGAAGCCCCAGTGAGGATCGAACTCACGACCCTGGTTTACAAGACCAGTGCTCTAACCACTGAGCTATGGAGGCTCATCGAGCAGATACTCGATAATACAGTATTTCAGACCTATAATCTCAGGTTCCATAGACTGCTTTTTTAATCACTAAGCCAGACTAACTTTTTAAAAAATGAATAAAAACAACGACAACAACAACAAATAACCAACAAGACAAATGAGCAACAAAAAATGATCGGGATAAAAACAAATACATTGAATTTATCAAAACCTAAGAAAAAAAAAAAGTATTTCTTTTCAGAAGCCCCCAGTGAGGATCGAACTCACGACCCCTGGTTTACAAGACCAGTGCTCTAACCACTGAGCTATGGAGGCACATGGTCCTATAGAGTGATAATACGCGTTAAAATCCCTTCCACAATCTCTACGTGTTCACTGATAGCTATTGGCTTTTATCAAATGATGGACATCTGATACACGGTATTACATTTTTTGTCCAATTAATATTCGTCTCCGTTACTACATCCACTACCACGGCTTCCTTTAAAGATCAATGATAATGTGTGTAGAAGAATGTCAGTATTATTTGTGTGACTTGGATTATTCGGACTGTTGTTCTCATCTTTATTATTATATACACAACGTTTGGGCCAATGCGCCCTCAGGCCTTCTTCAGGTGTATCTCGTTTAATTAAAAAAACAACATTGAAATAGATCACTAAGTAGGCCTGAGCCTATTCTAGTAGTGACCAGGTTTGAATTCAGAGTTTTTCTTCTCCTAGACTGGTTAAGTTAAAGAGCCCAGTCTGCCCTACTATTTACCCATAGCTGGAGGGAGAATAATTGGATTCATACATTTCCCAAGGGTATTAGCGTTATGTGAACTGTGGCTCGACGAGTCCATTTCCTACGACTCCACCGCGTTTCCCTCTTGTCGAACTCAGAAACCTTCTCGAACCCAGGAACCTTCTCAGCGAACTCGGGAGCCTTCATATCGTAATCGGGAGCCTTCATGGAACTTCGAACCGAACACTTTATTCAATCCACGAGGGTATACTGTTCTCATTCCGTTAACCATGACAGGGTACAAGTGTTAAGCAGTGTTAAGTATTCTACGTTATTATCGACCGTGGTCAGGATTGAACTTGCAGCCTAGAGATGGTTGTCACTTAGAACTGTATCAAACCAACCCTTATATCCGTTACGCCATGTGTCCAACTCTTTTTTATTTATCACATTTCAAGGTGGAAACCAGTTCAGCCCACTTTGGCCCTTACTTAGACTAGACGAGAAAGCCCCCCCCCTCCGATTTAATCGGCTAGTCACATCAAGACCTAGCACTATGTGATTGCTCCGACCCTATTGCCCTTATGGCACCCCCAACACATTCATATATAGGCAGGGGCTGAAGGTCTTAGTGTCCTGGTATGCCATTAAACTGCATCCAATTCTGGATCTCCTGATTCATATATGATAAAAAGGTTTGTGGCTTTCTACATGGGCAATAGGATTGGGACAATCATATAGGTGCTAGGGCTCGATGTGATCAGCCCATTGACCAGAAGGTGCCTCTCCGACCGCCCGTTTAATCTAAGTAAGGGCCAAAGTGGAGTGTTGCATGTCTGGTTCCTGAGCATGGCCACTCAGAAACTAGGGTTCCACCCTTAAGCATCACGAGTAGCCACCCACGACCAACATCTGGTCCCGTTAGGGGCGTCTTGCTCCTCTGTAAAGGTGCAGTCAGCGTATTCAACAGCCCCAGCTGACAGTGTGGTTTATAGGTTTTACTGTTTCTTATATTTAGAATAGATGCGTGTTCGTGATCACGTATAAAAACAATTTTTAAATAAAAGAAGCCTCAAAATATTGGATTTTACTACGAATCATTTATTTCTTTTGGTGAGGGTAGAAGGAAACCAACATTCTTAAAGTCTTTATTGTAAGTCAGGAATCCTTTTTGTTGTTAGTCTTTTGAGAAGAAGTTTGGATAATATCCGTAAGAATGTAGACAGTTGTTGAGCTCAACTCAGCGTGGTACTGAGTTGAAAATCCATTCCTTTTGATGAGGCTAGTAGGAAACCAAAATTCCTAAAGTCTTTCTTGTAAGTCAGGAATCCTTTTTGTTATTAACCTGACGAGCAAGAAGTTTCGATAATATCCAAAAGAATGTAGTTATTGGTTGAGCTCAGGTCAGCCTGGCGCTGAGTTGAAAAATTATTCCTTCTGCTGAGCTTTAACCTCAGGCTCAACCAATGACTACCTTCTCATGGATATTGTCTAAACTTACTTCTTTCCTAAAGTCTTTCTTTTAAGTCTGGAATCATTTTTGTTATCAGTCTTATTAGTAAGAAATAAGTTCAGGTAATATCCATTAGATTGTATCTATTGATTGAGCTCAACTCAGCGTGGTGCTGAGTTGAAAATCTATTCCTTTTCGTGATGTTAGAAGGAAACCAACATTCCTAAAGTCTTTCTTGTAAGTCTGGAATCCTTTTTGTTATTAGTCTTTTGAGCAAGACGTTTGGATAATATCCACAAGATTTTATCTATTGGTTGAGCTCAAGTCATCCTGGTGCTGAATTGAGAAGAGTCAAATACCACAAATTTATATACTTACTTTAATGACACATTCTTTGATGAGTTCTTGAAAGCATGACTATTTACTAGCATTGTTACAGTAAAGATGGCGATTATTTCATTTTCGGATGTGGAGCCATAAACAGGGGCAGATAACCCAAACTCATTTCCGGTTCTACTTTAATTCTTTATTATTATTTCATTAATTTGTTTTATTCATCTTATTCTCCACCAGATAACACGAATGATTAAGATGCAACTAAAAATTAAAGATGAAATAAAATTCTAGTGAGCATATTTTTAAATAATAATTTTTTTGTACATGGTTATGAGATATCAAGAAATTAATTATAAATAAATTATAAAATTATATATAAAATATATATAAAATCATATTATACATGGATAAATGTATGACTATTAGATAAATATAAAAATAAAAATAGATTATGAATTATAAATCATAGATATCAAAATTATTAATTAAGAATACATTAATATTAATATCAAGATATTATGATTAATAAGTAAGGTCATATGAATGTCAATTTAAGGAAATGGTAAAAAATTTATTCATTGCATTGGTGAGACCTCATTTGGAATTTGTCAATGATTTTGAACCCGGATCGACGAGTCCATTTGCTACGACTCTAACCATTACACCACGCGCCTGCAAAAAGCATTTTCGGTTCTATTTTAATTCTTTATTATTATTACATTAATTTGTTTTATTCATCTTATTCTCCACCAGATAACACGAGTGACCAGAGATTAAAACGCAACTAAAAATTAAAGATGAAATAAAATTCTAGTGAGCATATTTTTGAATAATAATTTTTTTTGTACACGGTCATATGTTATCAAGTATTTTTACCACTAGATCCATTTCACCAATAGATGTTACCCTAACAGATACAGAGTGGACCTGGGAGTAATGGTAGTTGAGGGATAGTGAATCTCAGTTATTGAGTATCTCCCATTGAACAATACAACTTATTGATTGATATTGATAGTGATTTGGAGACCTTGGTAGTATCGGTAGTTGAGAGAAATTTGAGATAATTGTGTGACAGCTTGCAAAAACAAATACAACAAAAAACAAAAAAACAACCAACCCTCACAAAAAGCAAAAAAACAAAACAAACAAAAAAACAAAACAAAACAAAAATATAAGTCATATTTGTAATTTAGATTTGATATTTATATTAAAAAAGTCAACGTTAATAGTTATAAACTTCAGCAATTATACCGTGAGCCTCCATAGCTCAGTGGTTAGAGCACTGGTCTTGTAAACCAGGGGTCATGAGTTCGATCCTCATTGGGGGCTGCTGTAAAGTTTTTTTTTTTTTAATAAATGGCATTCAGAACGACATTTATTTATATGCGATTCGAATTTGACTTGAATATCAGAAACGATCCTCACTGGAGGCTTTCTTTCTTTTGACATCATTTTTATCTTAGTCCATAGAGAATTGTGTGCCTTGAAAAATTTAACCTCAGTGATGATTATATACTATAATTTTTTTTTTTTGTAATTCTTTCTTTGTTCTCTGCGTTTTCTCTGATAACTCACTTACACAAAATAATCATCTCATATAAAATAATCATGTTTCTTTGCATCTTTAGAGTAATAACACTACTACAATCGGTTAGGGCTTTAGAATACACCGACTGCACCTCTGCAGAGGGGTAAGACCTCTAAATGTGGCCACCTGTTGATGCTTAAGGACGGAATCCTGGTGGATAAGCAGTCCATGACTTGCAACAGTCCACTTCGGCCCCTACTTAGGCTAGACGATCGGTCGGAGAGGCCCCCCTCTGATCAATCGGCTGGTCATGTCAAGCCCAATTATCTTTATGGCAAGCCCCAAACCCTTTTTTTTTAATAATATATGTGATAGCAGGCGGTTGCTGAGGGTCTTATTGTCCTCGGTATGACGTTAAACTCTATCTGATGGTGATGTTTCAGTTCTGGAACTCTGAGGAATATTGAGTACCCCTTCATCACCATTACTCCCAGGTCCACTCTGGTCCGGAGTGGTAGTACCTGTTAGGGTCCCATCTATGGGTTAAGAATGAGTTTAAAGAAAATGTGTTTAAAATGATTTAAAAAAAGAAAAATTGAGTACCTACAAAGAATGAGAAAAACAAAAATATCTTTGGCATAAAATAACCCAACAAGGGTTGATATACCGTAGAATCCAACCAACCAGCAGACCAACAAAAAACAAAAAAACAAACTAATGTTTGTTGGATTATTTTGTGGTATATAAGCAGTGCAACAATACACCACTTAAACTTATAGACTAAGCGAGGTCACGTGGTTTAAACCTCAGCCAATCAACAGCCCGAACACGCGGCTGGTTAACTACTTAATCGCTGATACTGAGAGACGTCAATTTGCAATCATTGACGAAGGGGCAGCAAGAATGAGGAGCACCAAGGAACAACCAAAGGATTGTTTACCAAGAATCGCGCTCTGCTTATCACAAAGGATCTCCGCTGGACACGCGCTCTTGCTTGAAGCCTAAAGGATGGCCACAAAAATCGTAACACCAAAATCATCAGAGCTCCAGAACTGGAGTCTCACCACCAGATGTTGTTTAGTGTCATACGCAGGACACGCAAACATGATTATCAGTAAATAAGAATAGTTAATTTAAACCGTATAATATATATAAATTATTAGCATTAGATAGGAGCACTTGAAACTATACAACTATGTGGAAATTATTTGGTAATAGCGGGGCCTGTGGATGTACCACAGTATATTGATTTAATTATTACAACATTTGATATAATATAAAGATTTTGAAGGCAATTTACAATGCAATATGTGTTGAATTTATTTAACTTTTGTTTTGTTTTTCAAAACTAAATATTTTCGGAAGTAAAATTCCATATTCAGAGTTATTGAAAGTTGAAAGTATTGAAAGTACTAGGTGATTTTTTTATAGTACTTTCAATACTTTCAGCTTTCAATAACTCTGAAGATGGAATTTTACTTCCGAAAATATTTAGTTTTGAAAAAAAAAAAAAAGTTAAATAAATTCAACACATATTGCATTGTAAATTGCCTTCAAAATCTTTATATTACACATACACACACAATGCTTCAATGATACTATAAAGAAACAAACAATTGATATGTTTGTTTACTTAAGAGCTATTGCTCAATAGTTCAATATGTAAAAAGTATAATAATCTTTACTAGCAGGACTTGTTGATATACCACAGTATGATGATTTAATTATTACAACTTTTAATATGTTTACTTAAGAGCTATTGCTCAATAGTTCAATATGTAAAAAGTATAATAATCTTGATTTAACTCTCTCTCACTCTTTTTCTTTCTTTTCATCTTTTCATCATTTCATTATGTTCGATTGAAATAGATTAGCGGTATCGCTTCCGCGCGCTCACACCTCATTCTATCTTTACCCTAATCTCTTTCTTTCTTGTTATATTTTTATCTATATCATGACCTTTTTCTTCCTTCCCTTTCTTTATAATAAATACGGAATGGTCCATTATTTAGCTGAGATGACAACACCCATAAGAAATAAGAATTCGGCGGATAGGAAACACCAGACAATCAGGATTTATATATTTGCTTTTCATCATTTGGACGGTCTCATTTTCAACCAGAGGGTGTTGCAAGATGATAACGGTCGTATAATTTAGGAACACTAGTATTGTAATATTGGTATTAGATATGCATACTTGATATCTATGGTGATTTCTCTGAATTTTTGAGATGAGGCTCGATAATTAGTATTATTTGTATTATTCGGACTATTGTCCTCATCTTCATCCTTATCTGTACAACATTTCGGCCGATGTGCCTTCCAACCTTCTTCAGGTATTTCTTGTCGGACTCGGGAACCTTCTCGCACTCTGGAACCATCTCGGACTCGGGAACCTTCTTGTCGTAATTGGGAGCCATCACGGAACTTTGAACCTAACCCTTTATTCAGTCCACGGGGGTATCCTGTTCTTATTCCGCTAACCATAGCTGGGGTATAGGTGTTAAGCTGTGTTAATTATTATTCTATGTTACTGCTGCCCCTGACCAGGATTGAACCTGCAGTCTAGAGATAACTGTCACTTAGAACTGTCTTAGCCTAGTGAATAAAGGAGTTAGGTTATGTGTTCAATTGCCGGAGGGTACATCGGCCGAAACGTTGTACAGAAAACAATGAAGATGAGGACAATAGTCCGAATAATACAAATAATGCTAATCTATGGTGATCTTTATATTGTTTATAAAATGTTTTCGGTGCTCTTCCAATATGTGATCTACCGAAGGTTTGTGATCTACTATTGATCTACAATTTATGGCATGTGATCTACAAGGAAAAAAGTAGACAGGGTTAGGGTTAGGGTTAGGGTTTAGGGTTAGTTTAATGGGAAAATAATGGTTAGTTAATGGGTAGATCACATATTGGAATGTAAACAACTCGGTAGATCACATATGGAAGAGCACCGTTTAATGGAAAATAATGGGTAGTTAATGGTAGATCACATATTGGAATGTAAACAACTCGGTAGATCACATATTGGAAGAGCACCGTTTAATGGGAAAATAATGGGTAGTTAATGGGTAGATCACATATTGGAATGTAAACAACTCGGTAGATCACATATTAGAAGGGCACCGTTTAATGGGAAAATAATGGGTAGTTAATGGGTAGATCACATATTGGAATGTAAACAACTCGGTAGATCACATATTGGAAGAGCACCGTTTAATGGGGAAATAATGGGTAGTTAATAGGTAGATCACATATTGGAATGTAAACAACTCGGTAGATCACATATTGGAAGAGCACCGTTTAATGGGGAAATAATGGGTAGTTAATGGGTAGATCACATATTGGAATGTAAACAACTCGGTAGATCACATATTGGAAGAGCACCGTTTAATGGGGAAATAATGGGTAGTTAATGGGTAGATCACATATTGGAATGTAAACAACTCGGTAGATCACATATTGTTTAATGGGGAAATAATGGTAGTCAATAGGTAGATCACGTATTGGAATGTAAACAACTCGGTAGATCACATATTGGATTAAAAACCATTCGGTTGATCACATATTGGAAGAGCACCATGTTTTCTTTTTTTTGGGGGGTGTCTTTGTATAAATCAATAAGACAATGTCATTGGCCTGTAAAAGAGGCCATGGTAGTGGATGTAGTAATGGGTGTGAATAATTATTGGACAGAAAACATAATAGAATGTATCGGATGTCCACGACTTTATCAGTCATCATCTATGAATGCCTGACAGCAACACACGTGGAGATTGTGGGAGTGGTATTTTAATGCGTATTATCAACCTCAGCCGCTGTGAGCCTCCATAGCTCAGTGGTTAGAGCACTGGTCTTGTAAACCAGGGGTCGTGAGTTCGATCCTCACTGGGGGCTTCTGAGATGAATTACCTTTTTTTCTAAGGTTTTGATGAATTCAAAAATATTTGTTTTTATCCCGATTGTTTTGTTGATTCTTTTTTCATTTATTTATTTTTATTTAAGTTAGTCTGTTTTAGTGATTAAAAAAAATCTGGGGAACCTGAGATTGTAGGTATGAAAATACCATATTATCGGCTTACTGACCCATGAGCGTCGTGTTCGATCCTCACTGGGGGCTTTCATGTAAACGATTTTTTTAACCCTCTTCATACACAGGTTTAGATGAATACAACGGCATAAGATTTTCAAGGATTTCTTTTTTTTTTTTCTTTTTTCGTTTTACTGCACCTTTTTTCGCATAACGTAATGGTTAAAGAGTTAGGTTAGGAAACGTTCATAAATGTGCCTCCATAGCTCAGTGGTTAGAGCACTGGTCTTGTAAACCAGGGGTCGTGAGTTCGATCCTCACTGGGGGCTTTGAAATTAAAAGTCTTTTTTTTAACCCTCTTGATACTAAGGTTTTAATGAATACAGCCGTATCATATTTTTCGAGGATTTCTTTTTTTTTCTAACGTTTTTCTTGCATAATGTAATGGTTAGCGATTTAGGCTAGAAGATATTTATTTGTGAGTACAATTCTCACTGGGTGTTTCACTTTTATATTAACAGTTAGCTCAGCATAGACACGCAGAAGGATAACGCACGCATGCACGCATGCACGCACACAGACACATATTGCGTGAAAGTGGTTGGTATTTACCAGGCCTCGACACTAACTTTTTTCATGACCGTCCCGAACAAAAATTATCAACCGTCCCGAATGGGGTTTGGACCGTCCCGAAATCAAAATATTTTTGTTTAATTCATTAGCATCATCTATACTTGTCAGTCATCAGTAGCATAATAACATGTAATAAAACATTAAGAAAAGCTGAAGCAGTGATAATCCTGGATATTTGGACAAAAAATCCATTTCCTAGTGTGTTTTGAGCTAAAAAAAACAACTTTTTCCTTTAAGTTACCCTGAGTAGGGTTATTAATACATAATTCGGTCCTTTTAAACTATCTCTCTCCACCATTATTCATTACATGGCTTTGAGAATAGACCTGCGGCGCCGTAGCCTCATTTTGAGGTCAGCATTCGGGCAACCACTGGACGGCCAATATTGGAATGTAGTACTAACTTTTAGGAAAATTTTTTTACCGTCCCCAGCAAACTGTTCCGGATGACGTATTGATCGGTGTTAATGTCGAGCCCTGGTATTTACCCAACCCGTTTACCGCGGGTAGGATGTAACACAAGGTCGCAAATATGAGGCATCCAGCGAGGATTGAACTCGCTATTCAAGACAAGTTTGTTGACTATTAAAACAAGATTGCTGTATTTATATAATAGCAATCATACGATAGGTGAAACTTCTTTTATGGATATCATTTTGATTTTCTTGCATAATGTAATGGTTAGCGATTTAGGCTAGAAGACATTTGTTTATGAGTACGATTCTCACTGGGTGTTTCACTTTTATATTAACAGTTAGCTCAGCATAGTTTAAAAGTACCGAATTATGTATTAATAACCCTACTTAACTTAAAGGGAAAGGTATTTTTTTTTAGTTCAAAACACCCTAGGAAATGAATTTTTTGTCCAAATATCCAGAATTATCACTGCTTCATTTTGATTTTGTAACATGGAGGTGTGATCAACCATCTTTCGGATCATTTAATGGCGAATCAAGTCATTTTGATAAACCAGGGACGCATATTGCTCACAATACCTTGTTCATATGGTTACCCAATTAAGTAAACCAGGGGTCGCGAGTTCGATCATTACTGGAGGCTGCAGACGACAGGGCTGTGACATACCGTAAAAACCAACCAACCAACCAACCAACAGCAAGTAATGTAATCATTGCGAGTCCTGTGTGTCAGTCTTAGCCAAACTTTGTAAATGATGGGAGAAATTTGTGAAAAATGAGAGACAGCTTGTCAAATATTTTATAACGAAATATTTTATTACAAATTATGTTTATAATTCAAATGTAATACTTATCATCATCATCATCATAATCATCATCATCATGTCGCACAAGTAGCACAGATATCCATGACAATCTCTCGCCAACCTTCTCTATCATTCATTGCCCCCGGTACATCTTCTGTGCAGCAGCCAGAATCCTCGCATAGTTGGTCAATGTAGGTCCTTGGTGGGCGGCCCACATTAGCATGTCCATGTGTTGGCTTCCACAGGAGAACGTCGCTTATGAGCTCGTCCTTGCTTCTCCAACAGTGTCCTACATACCTAGTCCGTCTCACTCGGATGGTTTGTGAGATTTGGGGCAGGTGGCCATACAACTGCTTCCTTGTGGGGTGCTGTTTCCATGACTTGTTCAAGACTGCACGCAGCATTAAAGGCAAGGGACTGTGTTAACCTCCATAACTCAATGGTTAGAGCACTGGTCACGTCACGCCCTAGCACCTATTAGATTATCCCGACCCTAATGCTCTTATGGCAAGCCCCTAACCCGATCCTCAGTGTGGGTTGCCCAAATTATTTTTGTATAAAGAAAAAAGAACTACATTAATATATTTTGATACAGGAAGAGACAGTTGTTATATCGACAACATTTGTATGTGGAACTCGCAGAAACGGACACAACAGCTATAAAGAGATAGGATAAAATAAACTATTTTCTTACTAAAACATTAAAAAATAATTTGATCACGAAGCCCCCAGTGAGGATCGAACTCACGACCCCTGGTTTACAAGACCAGTGCTCTAACCACTGAGCTATGGAGGCAGACATTAAAAATGTTTCAATATAAAAGTGAAATTCATACCAAAAACAAATCCCGCTGTTGTTTCGTTGTTTATTCAGAGAAGTAAAATCCAAATAAACTAAATCCAAGTCAATCAATATGTTTCGGCTGCGAAGACAAAATAAACAAAATAAATAAATAAATAAAAAAAAAATAAGTAAAATCATAAAAATAAAGAATTCAAAAAGAATCCATAAAAAAACATAAATGAAAAATAAATAATCACAAAAAAAATCATAATGAACGCAAATAAAATCTCTCGGTGGGGATTGAACTCACGGCTCTTTACTTTACAGACCGGCGCAATCTGATAGTATCGTGAAATCATTCCAAGATGGCTATTCACTGGGTGTCCCATCATGATGTAAAAATTCGCAAGCTGGTCTCGCAGATCCATTTCAACTGAATAGCAAGTTCGATCCTCGCTGGATGGCCTATGCTTATGTACCTTGTGTCACATCCTATCAGTAGCGAACAGGTCGGGTAAATAACTTCCCAGGAGGCCATTTGGCTTTTTTGGGATGTGTGTATTCTGTATCTGTTATTACATGTTGTATTAATTAAACATTCTTATGTACATTGACGATATGAGTTTGGTGTCTGTCTTTCCTTACCGAATATTCAGTGTTAGGATGTTCTAATGTGTAATAAGGACTTATGTTGGTTGCAAACTTATAACCACACATTCTTATACTACCTTATCTATTTTAAGAATGGCCCAGCATATATTACAAGTGGGACAACCCAAGTATCATTATTATTATTTTCACTCCTTTTGAGTTTTTCACATCAGCGTTAGCTCGTATTTCACAGGAGTCTGAGTAACAACAAGTCTCCTCAGGTCTCCAGGACTCTTCTGAGTATTCTAGCCGATTGCAGCAGTATAGTAGTCTGGATGGTCTCAATTCTTCCTCTGATTTCCAGATCCTCCAGTCTTTTTTCCAAGTTTATTCGGACCGTTCCAAGTGCACCAACTACAATTGATTCACTCTCATGTTCCACAGCCTTTTCAATTCTCTGGCAAGGTCCAGGTATTTATCCATCTCTTCATTTTCCTTCAGCTTCACCATGTGATCTGCTAGGACCGGAAAGTCCACCAGTTGACACGTTCTCTTTTTTGTTAATCAACACTAGGTCTGGTCTCCTGGCTGGGATAGGGTGATCCGTCTTTATCTCAAAGTCCCAGAGAATGTTATGCGTTTCATTCTCAAGAACAGATACTGGTTTGTGCATATACCATTTTGTTGTATGGTCAAAATTTAATTTTGTGCATAATTAGGGTCGGGTTTTTGTTTGTTTGTTTTCTTTGATTTGTTTTACGGCGTATCAAATTGTCATTGAACTTTTAAAAGGTAAGCTTAAATATTAATGCAATACTAAAATGCAGTGATCAATTTTGAATTCTTCTCTAGTTTGCATAGTGATTTGTAGATACCCGGAATGGAAAAACAAGCCCTAGCACCTATATGATTGTCCCAACCCTATTGCCCTTACAGCAAGCCTATTGCATAGTGATTTGTAGAGACCCGAAACGGCAACACACAAAAATATTGTTTATCACGCAGCTTTGCAATAAGTTCAAAATAGACATATTATATTATTGTTTTGAAGAAAAAATGGAAAAATATTGTTCAAGTATTGTATCGCGAGGTGGAAATGCAGACTTAAATGCCACTCGATATAGTGGCTTTTAAGCTAGTTTATTTTATTTCCTGGCTTGTCAGAGCATCAAAAACTAAAACTAAATCTATATAATAATACTGGTGTTCCTACAAAATACGACCGTTTTCATCTTGCGACACACTCTGATGAAAAATGAGACCATCCAAATGAGCCATCTCCACAACCAAATAATGGACCATTCCGTTTTAATTATAAAGAAAGAAAGGGAAGTAAAAGGACATGCTACACAGAAAAATTAAATTAAGAAAGAAAAAAAAAATTAAAAAAAATAAAGTAGGGGAAAGATAGGGAGAGCAGTTGAACCCACGGAAACCATAACGCTAATCTGTTTCAATCGAACATAATGAAAAGATGAAAAGAGAGAGAGAGAGAGAGAGAGAGAGAGAGAGAGAGAGAGAGAGAAGATTATTATACTTTTTACATTAAATTATCATACTATGGTATATCCACAGGTCCGAGTAGTCCTTTTTTTTAAATACAGAAGTGTATCTATCTTATTTCACTTAGCAACACCAGATACTATAAACAATGTGTCAGATTTCTGTAAGATTATTAAATAATAACATTTTATTTTATTGATTGATATTGACAGAGATTTGTGAAAAGTGAGTGACAGCTTGTCAAATATTTAATTTAATGAATTCATTCAATGTTTGTAATTCAAATTTGACATTTATTTTTAATGTGTCTTGATAGCGTGAGCCTCCATAGCTCAGTGGTTAGAGCACTGGTCTTGTAAACCAGGGGTCATGAGTTCGATCCTCATTGGGGGCTGCTGTAAAGTTTTTTTTTTTTTTAAATACATTTTTTAATTACATTCGGAACGACATTTATATATATGCGATTCGAATTTGACTTGAATATCAGAAACGTACAATCTACAATTTAGCACAGTGGTTAATCCTCTGCGTCTATAACCGAAACTACGTCACCACTGACGTCACAATTACCTTAGTTATTTAAGTTATATTCTCAACGATTATGAAATAGTCGTTATTTAATCTAAATTAGCATATTTTCTATTAACTATGCCTCTATTAAACACTAGTTGATATAGATTTGCCGCAACACTTCCCATATTGTTAATACATGTAAAATCCATAAACATGTTATATATATATATATATATATATATATATATATATTCTTTTTTCGAACATCTCGGAAATTCTCCGTATTTCAACAGATTTCATTTAAAACAATAAGGATTTACTCTGACGAAGGCCGCTCTTTCTTTGTATACTGATAATTTCTGTAGTTTTTTCTATTATTGTTATTTTATTTTATTTTGTTTTTAAAACAATAATAGATAGAATACATGTATGCATGGATAAACTCCTGGTCGAAACACGAGTCAGTAAAATAAATCCTATTTTTATCCATTCAACATTTTCTTTTCTTTATTTTTCATTTCAACACACACACACACACACACACACACACACACACACACACATATATATATATATATATATATATATATATATATATATATATATATATGTGTGTGTGTGTGTGTGTAAGAAATAAAGATTTATTTAGTAGGTATTTGCCTCATACCCCACTTGTATAGGCTGGACACAAAGGTCTCATTTTTATGTGGGCTAACAAAAATTGCGTCGATCCCGTCGGCATTCCCCCTCATGGGGGCGCCTCAGGCGCTGGGCAATAAACTCAGCCCTGCCCCATTAAGTCAAGGAGGCAGGTGTTGCCTGGGGGAGGGGAGCCCCCTGGGATCAACGCTATTATTTGTACTTTACCGGTCCAGTGGCCGAAGCGCACTGGACCCCTCGAGGGGAAGAGAAGTATTTACATAGTATATGGTTGGAATAATTTGCAAAAAGGTTTTAACAATACTGGGTTTAATAAATAATCATTTGCTGTTACTGATTTCTAATACCCTCATTTTATTCTTAAACGTATTAAAAGCAACCCAGTATATAATTCTATAAAATAAATCATACTAAAAATGAAATTCGTTCTTATTTAGTTTCGTTAGTCTTTCTAATAATATATTAATATCAATATATCTTATTACTTAATACTAGCCCTGAGGGTGCATACTTTCGCTAGTCTTGTTAAATATTTAATTAAAAAAATTTAAATTTGATATCTATATCAAGCTATTTTTGCTTATTTTCTATAACTCCAACCTAAAAAAGGGGAACCACTCTGAATGAATTTTATCTGTTAATTAATCTACCCATTATTTTCCCATTAAACTAACCCTAAACCCTAACCCTAAACCCTAACCCTAAACCCGTCTTCTTTTTTCCTAGTAGATCAATAAATAAATAAATAATTTATCAGTCAATCAGAGTGGTTCCCCTTTTTTGGAGTTATATGAAATAACCCTATTTTTCTACTTGACTCTCAGTGGCTCAGTGGTTAGCGCACAAAGTTAGCGGTTGGGATTTCGCATACCCAGTAATTGCTGTACGTCAAGTTTAATGTTCTTTTATCAATACTAGCAGAGCTACCCGGTGTTGCCAGGGATATAAAAAATTAAAAGAGGAATCTCTTTTCTATATTTATATATAGATTAATAAAAATTATTGGTTATTTCCTATAAATCCAACATAAACAAAGGGGAACCACTCTTGACTGATAATTTATTTATTTATTTTCCCATTAAACTAACCCTAATCCCAAAACCCTAACCCTAACCCCGTATTCATTTTTCCTAGTAGATCAATCAATCAATAAATAATTTATCAGTCAAGAGTGGTTCCCCTTTGTTTATGTTGGATTTATAAGAAATAACCAAATTATTTTTCTATATTTTGATTTTATCATATTTTGTACTTTATATATTCTTGTTTTTGAGTAGTTCATTTTTATTATTATTCTTGTTTGCATTTTTTTCTTTTATTTGGAAAGATTCCTTTTAAAATGGTGGAAAATAAGAATCCAGCGGATAAGCGACACTAGATAATCTGGATTTATATTTTTGCATTGCTGTATCGATTTTCTATCCGGAACAGAATCATTCTGAAGAAACATGAAATGAATCTAAAAAGCTCTAACTGAATTGGAACAAATGCTGTGCTAGTGAGGTTCCTGTAACTGAATTCTTTCTACGGCGTAAGTTATTGACTGACACTGGTATTACAGTTTGGCAAACATGACCTTTAAAACGAAATTTTAGACATGCCAATCAAATTTGATTTGAATATTGAAATCGCACCGGCGTCATTCATAGCTCAGTGTTTAAAACTAATGGAATTATAAACCAGAGGTCGTGAGTTCGATCCTCAACAGTAGCTGCGTAAGCTATTTTTTTAAATTTCACGAATTCTGTTGATATGTTCACCTGGTCGTGCGGTAATAACTCGCAAGCTGGTCTCGCAGATCAATTACATATATAAAGGACAGCAGGTATGTACGTATGTCCAGAGGAAACAACGAAAATAAAACAATTAATGGCAAGTAAATATACACGTTCACTATCACCAAATCTTGCTTTTTGTGCAAAAATAATGAAGATTTGATTGATATAAGATATTTGAAAATTAGGATTTGAATAGTAAGAGCAGGGAAAGTCATTGGTGGCGTTCGTGATTAAAACAAACAAACAAATTATGGTAGACCAAAACAATAAATAGATCTGTGAGAAAATTTTGTTAAACTCCCCTCTCCACAGGCAATGCCGGGTAACCGCTTCTAGTCTCTTATAAGTGGCTGAAGAGAAGGTGGTCATCTTGCACGCAAGACACATGTGCGCCCGCTTCGCCTCGCAAGGTAATTAATTTTACCTCTCGCTACATTTCAGTAAATTGTTATACCTTTAAAAAAAATAAAACCCTTAAGCGATAGATGTGTTTGAAAAATGGGACTATATTACCTTTAAGCACCCCATCTGCGATCTCGATTCATAAGGACATTTTTTTCATTTACAACGTCAGAATCCGGTTGTTTGTTAACAGACGATTTTTAGAGTTTTTTTTAAATTATAAAACTAACCCCTAACCCTAACCCTAACCTTAACTCTAACCCCTAATCCCTGATCCTTACCTCTAACAAACAACCGGATTTTGACGGTGTAAATGAAAAAAAATGTCCTTATGAATCAAGATCGTTGATGGGATGCTTGAAGGTAATATGGTCAGAAAAATGTTTTATTGTGAGTCAACTATATCATTAAACATTTGATTGAAAGTGTTATTTTCTTTGTTGTTCTCTGAACATTAGAAATCACAGATATCTGCTTGAATTCCATATTGCTTTTTATTTCTAGTCTTACATGCAAGATGCCCACCTTCTCTTCAACCGCTTATTAGTGGTTGAAAATATTATAACAGAAATGGATATCTCCTTTGGTTCATAAATTTTACTAACTCAATACATCCACTCACCAACAAAACAAATTAAAAAGAAAAACAAAACACTTCGGAACAGAACCTAAGTTACTGAGAAATGTAACATCAAACGGATGTTGACCCGACAGTAGCTCTAAATGAAATGAACAAAACAAGTGTTCTGCACATAGGCTCCATGCAATCTTCCGGGTGAAAAACAAAATTTATTAACAATTAAAAATATCCCCTATTTAATGTTTTTCAACCAATCATAAATTTTAACCAGAAAAAACTTTTCAAAGCGTTTTTCGAGCCTACTGACAAATATAAAATCAACTGACTTAAAGTCGATAAGTCAGTTGACTATCGGCGTTGGCACAGAACGTCGTTCCTATGAGAGCAAGATCAAGGTACTACCGAGCCTTCGACCCACACCACACCCCCGCGTCACACAGAACCAAGTCGTTGGCCAAGAACAGACTTTCAACCCTACACCCGAATCAGCCGTCGAAGAACAGACTTTCAACCCCACATCTGCCCTCATTTCACCAAGCGAAGAAAGAATTATCATCTCAACATTTCCAGCTTTTGTTTATTTTTTAAATAAACGAAATTAATCCAATTTTTCTCGTCCATTTTTCTTTTGCTACCATTCGCTTGTTTGTGATATTTCATTGGTGTCAGAAGGTGGGCATCTTGCACGCAAGATCTTGCACTCGCTTAGCCTCAAAAGGTAATTCGTTTCACCTCTCGCTACATGTTATTTACGTAAACTCCTGGTTTGCAATATCAAATTTGAATTTGAAACATTATATGAACTGGTACAAAATAAAAAACACCCTCCGGGCGATGTAAAATAAAATATTGAAACATATTGCCTAAGGGGTGGGAGTAAAAAATTCAATGTCAGCGAGTTTGTACCCTAAGTAAGTAAAATCATCAAATTCATTAAAGGATAAAAAAAATGATAAAACAATTTGAAATGTAAACTTTAAATATGTATTAAAATAAAACAAACTATATATAGATATATAATACCAGTCATGTATTTATTAAAACTTGTTTTAAAAAAACAATGAGGACTGTCTAATGCTGCATGAGTGTATTTTGAGTGTATTTATTCTATGTTATGACGATTTTGGGTAATGTGACGTAAGCAGTGACGTCATTTTTGTTACAGACAGAAACCGGAAGCGAATCTCCATTATTAATAGATTTTTAAATTAAATATTTGACAAATAGTAAATGTATATATAATACGCGTTTATATGCCACTCTTCCGCCATGTCGTCTGGGACTGTAGAATGCACCGACTGCACCTCTACAGAGGGCTGAGGCTGTAGAATACACCAACTGCACCGTTGCACCAATGAAGCCACTGTTGGCCGTGGGATCATCTGGATTATTTCTGCATTCTTTATTTCTCCGCGGCCAAAACGTAAATCTGTAAAGGAGGCGTGAGTTCAATCCGCACCGAGTGATTTTATTTGCATTCTAGTGATTTTTTCTTAATTATTTATTTTTCATTTATGTTTTTAAAGATTCTTTTTGTATTCATTATTTTTGTCATTTTATTTATTTAAGATTTATTTAAGATTTATTTATTTATTTTGTTTATTTTTTCTTCGCAGCCGAAACTAACAGATTGCGCCGGCCTGTAAAGTAAAGAGTCGTGAGTTCAATCCCTACCCAGAGATTTTATTTGCGTTCATTATGATTTTTTTTATTATTATTTATTTTTCATTTATGTTTTTATAGATTCTTTGTGAATTCTTTATTTTCATAATTTTACTTATTTTTATTTATTTATTTATTTTGTTTATTTTGTCTTCGCAGCCGAAACATATTGATTGACTTGGATTTAGTTTATTTGGATTTTACTTCTCTGAATAAACAACGAAACAACAGCGGGATTTATTTTCAGTATGAATTTCACTTTTATATTGAAACATTTTTAATGTCTGCCTCCATAGCTCAGTGGTTAGAGCACTGGTCTTGTAAACCAGGGGTCGTGAGTTCGATCCTCACTGGGGGGCTTCTTAAAAATACTAGTGTTTTGGTAAGTAGGAATTTTATCCCATCTCTTTATATCTCTCTATATAAAGTTGCTGTGTTCGACTCTGTTCGTTTCACATAAAATGTTGTCGATATAACAACCGTTTCTTCCTGCCCAAACAAGTTTTTGAACAGCTTAGTATATTATGGGGTAGCAAAAGGTTTTGTGTTTTTTAAAGGTTTAAAGGTGGCTGCGGTTATTCTTATGGGTTTTCTTTTAACCCTGTTTCATTTGGTGGACGCGCTGAAAAGGAAGGAATTCAAGGAACGAAAAAGAAAGATACAGAGACAGAAAGTGGTTATATGACTTAGGCTTTATTCACCGGTCATAGACGCCAAGTGGCAATAGAATATCTCCCTGGCCAGTAGTAGCGATTAGACATAGTTAAGGCCTAAACTAGAATGGCCCAGAGATTATCTTGGGGTCGGAAGTGGGTCCTTTTTCTCGCATATGCGCGGACGGTTCTTCCGGTGAAGGCTCATGGGAGTTTGTTATTCTTTAAATTCTAATTTTATTCTAATTTTATTTCAATCCCAACATTATATATATTTACCAACCCCTCCGCACGAGCAGGATGCGACGCAAGGTCAATTTCTTAAGCGGAGTTTAACAGGTTTTAATTCAGAGTTTAATAAGACAGGTTACCTTAGGCATAGTTAAAGAGTCCAGGGGATTGTTAAAACTACATTTTCTTTCCCCTTTTTTCTGCAACTGGTATAATTTTGTTTTAAATTATCACAGAAAACATTCAAAATGTATTTTCACTCCTATCAGCAGAACATTCGGACTGTATCCCAAAATCGGTTTACTGAGTATAAATATCTATTTTGAAAAATACAAAAATATGGTACAAGGCCTAAAATGGATGAGGGAAAGCTGGGCTTCTCTATCTTAACTTTTAACTTAACTGTTTCCATCCATGACACAATTCATACTACAATTTTCCATTCACCATAAAAACCAATTCACACTACAATCAACAAAACTTACCTGTCTCTCTATGAAAATCCTAAACCTAATCCCATATTTACATAGTCGTGAGGGAGGGGGAATGATTTGATTTTTATATACAAATTAAAACAAAAAGAAACCCCACAATGAAAACAATGCGAGCAAAAATAAATATACGATAAAAATAAAATGATTTACTGTGTATAATACTAAACTCCTGTTCTGGAAATCGAGGAGTGTTGAGTACCCTTTTATTGCCATTACTCCCAGGTCCACTCTGATCCGGAGTGATAGTACCATCTCTGGGTCAAATAGATCTGTTTAAACATTATTCACCTTCAGTAGGAATACTTGACTCCATATAACTGTGCAAATCGGACACCTCACATGGTGTAATGCAAATCGGGCACTTTATGTGGTATAATGGTTAGCTAGCTAGATTAGTAGACCATTAATAGTCTTCGATTCTCACTGGGCATCCCATACTTCTGGCCTTGTGCTATATCTATGCTAAGCTTAGTGTTGTGAGGTGTGGTTTCGTATTCTCTGTTGTAGTAGTATCAATAATTCTTCGAGCGTAATCGTAGCTCAGGTCTTAGCATCAAGTTGCTAATTTCATACCAGTCCTCTAAACAGTCTCTATATATCTCCTGCTGTAATACACATATGTAAATGAGATAACACGCCATTGGCTATCTCACTACACTTAGTAAATAACTAGGGCACCTCACGGGGTGTAATGGTTAACAAGTCAGATTGTTAATGAGTTCAATTTTCATTGGGCGCCTCATACCTCTGGCCTTGTGCCATATCTAAGCTAAACTTAGTAAACGAACTATAACTGCAAATCATTTCTATTAAGAATAGTTACTAGAAGGTATAATTAATTACAAAGGATTATTCTTTTTTCTTTCTTTTTTTAAATGATTTTACTGCATGTCATCCCGTGTGGGTTATTTTATACCAAAGACTTTTTGTTCTATTCATTCTTGATCGGTACTGAAAAATTTTTTTTGAATTCAATTGTTTTAAAACATATTTTTGTTAACTCCTTTTCTTCTATTTAACCCATAGATGGGACCCTAACGATATATTTCTCCGGGTCAGGAAAATAATTGCACTTCACACTCTCCCGAGAGCTTCAGAATTGGAACTTCCCCATTCGGTACAGTTTAACGCCATACCTATGTAGTATATCGGATGTGTCGCATTTGATAAAAATCACTATACGTCAATACCTGACTGCGAACACGTGGAGATAGTGGGAGTAGTGTTTTAATGCGTAATTATGTGACAATTACTCAGTTAGCCTCCATAGCTCAGTGGTTAGAGCACTGGTCTTGTAAACCAGGGGTCATGAGTTCGATCCTCATTGGGGGCTGCTACAAAAAATTTTTCTTTTTTTTTAAACATTTGAAACGACATTAATATATGTGTAATTCGAATTTTGATTTGAATATCAGAAACTTACAATCAGTGTTTAGCGCAGGGATCGTGTGTAGCTCCTCTGCTTCTGCGTTAAATATTTTCAAGTTCGATCCTCAGTTGCCCCATATAGAAATAATTTTTTTAACCCTCTTAATACTCAGGTTTAGATTAATAAAGCGGCATCAAATTTTTCAAGGATTTCTTTTTTACCTGTTCGTTTTTCTCGCATAAACACATTTTTTTCTAGGCCAGTCACCTCTCATAATGAGCGAGGTAGGTTAGCAGACAATTATTAGTGAGTTCGATTCTCACTGGGTGCTTTATCTATCCTTGTATTATAACTATAGTTATAGTACCAGGATAGATAATATACCACTGAGCTATGGAGGCTAATGAATGCAACTAGTATGTATTTATATATATATATATATATACCAACCCCTCCGCACGAGCAGGTTGTGACACAAGGTCAATTTCTTAAGCGGAGTTTAACAGGTTCGAATTCAGAGTTTTCCTTCTCCTAGACTGGTTACCTAGCCATGGTTAAAGAGCGCGGTCTGCCCTGCTATTTGCCCATAGTTGGAGGGAGAAT
>CM042162.1:16562599-16578429 GCA_023376005.1 Doryteuthis pealeii
AACAAAAAAAGAAGAAAAAAGAAGAAAAAAAGAAAATAAAAAGAAAAATAAAAAGAAAAAAAGTAAAAAGAAAAAAGTAAAAGAAAACGAAAAGAAGAAAAAATAGAAAAAGAAGAAAAAAAAAAACATAGTAAAAAAAAAAAAAAAAGAAAAAGTAAAAGAAAACGAAAAGAAGGAAAAAAAAAAAAAAGAGAAAAAAGAAAGAAAAAGAAAAAAAAAAAAAGAAAAAAAAGAAGAAAAGAGAAAAAAAAAGAAAAAAGTAAAAGAAACGAAAAGAAAAACAGGTTTCCATTCTATAATTTGTCAGTGTCGTATTTGTCAGTCTATTGATTTGTCAGCCCTGTCGACCGGGGCTTTAGAATACACCGACTACACCTCTGCCTAGAGGTAAGACTCCCTCAATGAAGCCACCTGTTGAACACGCGTGGCGACGCATCATGCTTAATGACGGAACCCCGGTGGCTGAGCAGTCCATGACATGCAACAATCCACTTTGGCCCTTACTTAGGCTAGACGGGCAGTCGGAGAGGCCCCCTCCGGTCAATCGGCTGGTCACGTCAAGCCCTAGCACTTATATGATTGTCCCAACCCTATTGCCCTTATGGCAAGCCCTAACCCTTTTTATCATATGGGTGTTAGAAGGCGTTGGCTGATGGTCTTCATATCCTGGAAACTATCTGATGGTGAGGTTCCAATTCTTGAGCTCTGGGGAATGTGGAGTACCCCTTCATCACCATTGCTACCTGTTCCACTTTTACCCGGAGTGGTAGTACTTGTTAGGGTCCCATATATGGGTTAAATATAAAAATGTATTTATAAAAAAAAATGTATCCATTAAGAATTGATTTATTTAAAACATTATCGGCATTAAATGACCCACTGAGGTTGATATGCCCTAAAACAAACCAAAGCAAACTATGTGTTTATTTACTATCAACAATATCATAACAAGAGTCGGCGTTATTCTTCCGTAATAATCCATGTTTTTCACAAAAGAAATCTTCTGAAGGGGTTAATTCTCGGAAAATATTTATCTCCCTTTGTTACTTGCTTTAAAAATTGAATTTCTTGTGGGCCACCACAATGAAAGACTATTGGCAAAATTAGGGATTAATTAGCTACCCTTAGCTGCAGGGAGGAGGGGAATCAGGCAGTACGTAGGTTGGCGCCTAAATTGAATACCTGTCTAGGGCCCTTGTAGTGTTGGTCATCAGAAGCAGTAAGACGTATTATCCTGTCTCTCCCAGAAGACAAATACCCGGACTTTGCCTGAGAATTTTTTTTTTAAACTGAGGAATATGAGGGTGAAAGTGATACCTATTGTAGTTGGTGTACTTGGAACGGCCCCAAAAAGCTTAGAAAAAAAGACTAGAGGAACTGGAAATCAAAAGAAGAATTAAGACCATCCGGATAACAGTATTGTTACGATCGGCTAGAATACTCAAAAAGTCCTGGAGACCTGATGAGACTTGTTGTCACACACACTCGAGTGAAAGACCATCAGCTGACGCTGGTGTGAAAAACTCACAAGGAGTGAAATAATAATAATTCTGACCGATCTTAACAATGTTGTTGTTTGGATGGTCTCGATTCTTTTTCTGATTCGGAGTAAAAATAAAATAAAACGAAGATATACACAAATACTTAGACATGGACAGAGAACTGAAAAAAAATCCTGTAGACATGAGAAGATTTGCTGTCACTCAGACTCCAGTGAAAGATCATTCACAAACGCTGGTGTGAAAAAATTGTAAGGAATAATAATAATTATAATAGTAGTAACAATAATCGGTTTATATCCATTTTAAATTACTTTTTTGTTAAAGTTAGTGCTGAGTATTCTCCCTTGCAAAGAACGAGTTGTCTCCCCTATTTTTTAAGTGTATGAGTAGTCTCCCTTAAATATTCTTATTTGTATCGGTAAATCACACTTCGGTTTCTTAAAAGAATTAAAACGTTAGTATTTAACTATATAAATATAATTTAAAATATAATTAAAACACATTAAAAAAAAAAAGAGCAATATATTAGAATAGCATTTAATGCTGAATATCTATCTATCTATCTATCTATCTATCTATTTATCACATTCTGTTCATATCTATCTATCTATCTATCTATCTATCAGTGACAAAACTTAGTTAACTTTAGAAAAATAAAGTATAGAAGTTCACAGTTTGACCCGCATCTTTTCATATGAAAGTTAAATCCAAGTCTGCGCATTGAAGTTAAGCAACATTGATACTGATCAATAATTTTATGAGTGACCGCCTATTAACATGATCTGTTTTTTGTTGGTTGGTTATTTGGTTTGATTTTACGGCATGTCAACCCTTGTTGGGTTATTTTATGCCGAACATATTTTGTTTTATTCAATCTTGTTGGATATTCAGTTTTTATTTTCAAACTCACAATCTTTGAAACACATTTCTTAAAAACTCATTTTTTCTATTTAGCATATAGATGGGACCCTAATAGGCACTACAACACCGAGTCAGTGGACCTGGGAGTAATGGTGATGGAGGGGTACTCCACACCCACCAGAGTTCCAGAACTGGAACCCCACCACTAGATGCAGTTTGGTTATTTCCCACAAGTCCAACATAAACAAAGGGGAACCACTCTTGACTAATAAATTATTCCTTTATTTTCCCATTAAACTAACCCTAAACCCTAACCCTAAACACTAACCCTAACCCTAACCCAGTATTCTTTTTTCCTAGTAGATGAATGAATAAATAAATTATCAGTCAAGAGTGGTTCCCTTTATTCATGTTGGACTTATAGGAAATAACCTGCAGTTTAACGTTATACTTAGGATACTAAGACCTTCAAACATCGCCTTCTAGCACATATAAGATAAAAAGGGTTATGAGCTTGCTATAAGGGCAATAGGGCTGTGACAATCATATAGATGCAATGACTTGAAGTGACCAGCTGATTGATCGGAAGTGGACCTCTCCGACCGCCTTTCTAGCCTAAGTAAGGGCCAAAGTAGTGATATCAATAAAACTGATCTAAAAAGACTAAAGATAACCGTTTGGTTTGGTTTAGTTGTTTGTTTTACGGCATATCAACCATTTTCGGGTCATTTAATGCCGAATCAAGTCATTTTGATAAAGGTTGCTATGTTTCAAGTTCTTTGTAGCGGGTGGTAAAGGGTATTGCCTCGCGAGTCGACAGATTGAACTCACAACCTCCTGGTTGTGAGTGGTGACACTTGGTAAGCCTCATGTAACCTCCTGAGTGGTTCGGCCGGTTGGGAGGCATAAAAGCCAAGACAGGCTCTTTCGGGGCAAATTACTGGACAAATTAACTTGTATTTATATAATTTGGTATTGCTTATTGATGCTCAAGTTTTGTATCAATTGAAGATAACAAGGTTTACTCATAATACAAATAAAAATATTATTTTGACCCCCCCCCCACGAAAAAATACTTGCTGGAAGCTCTCAGTGAGGATCGAACCCCCGGTTTATAAGACAAGTACTCTAACCACTATGGATGGAGGCTGCAATTGCAATTCGTGTTAAAAACAAGCTTTAGCCATAAATATATATGAGAATATTATTTTCCCCAAAAATATTCACAGGAAGCACACAGTGCGAATCTAACTCACGACACTTGGTTTACAACACTATTGGTCTATCCACTGAACTATGGAATCTCACCGTATGTATATATTGAAGGTAAGAAGCTTTACACATAATATATTTGAACATATTTTGATAATAACTATTCACAGGGCGCCTTGGTGAGAATCGAACTCACAATTGATAGTTTAATGGAGGCTGAGTTTTTTGTCAAGCTTTACTCACAATATACATAAAATGTCATTTTGAAAAAATACAACAAAAACAATATTAATCAAAGGTAGCCCCCAGTGAGGATCGAACTCACGACCCCTGGTTTACAAGACCAGTGCTCTAACCACTGAGCTATGGGGGCTCACGAAATTCTAAAGTATTTTCAATATAGTTATCAAATATAAATTACAAATATGAATTGTTTTATTATTTGCCTTACCAAGCTGTTACTTATAAAATAGTCCTACATAGGTTGACATGCCGTAAAATCCAACCAACCAACCAACCCTCCAAAGCACACATATAAAATAAATATAATATGAAATAACAAATTGTATCAATAAAAGAATGTAAACTACAAAGCCCCCAGTGAGGATCGAACTCACGACCCCTGGTTTACAAGACCAGTGCTCTAACCACTGAGCTATGGAGGCTCGATGTGTTGTAAAGCAAATTTCAATATCTAAATCAGATTCAAATTCCACATGTTTGACAAGCTGTGACCGAAATATCACAAATCTCTGTCAATCTCTAAGTCGATAAGTTTCATTGTTAAATGGGAAATATTTATTTACTGATATTCACTCTTCCCTCAACTACCGATACTATCAAGGTCTCACACTCACATAATAAAACTTAGCCTTTTAAAATAGTTTTTTTTTCAGTTGAAATCGAAAGACTTAGATAAAGATTCAGTTGAATAAACCGTAAATATTTAAACAAATGTAATTTGATCTGCTCTGTTTGAAAATGGACTTGTAGGGAGACAACATAATTATCTTCTCTTGGATTTCTACGCCACGTGTCCGTTGGTCACAGGATACTTTATCCCTTTAAAAACTCTTTCTTTGGTCCTCGTTTTTTCGAAGAGATATAACCTGTTTTGGTCCTCGTTCATTGCGGAAATAGGACATATTTCTCTAAAATATTAATCTTAGAAGATTAAAGACGTAAGCTCCCAGTAAGGATCAAAGTAACAACCTGTGATTTAAAAGGCCTGTGCTCTAACCACTGAGCTATGAAAGCTCATATTTTTTCGCTATTGAAGATAACATGTATTCATTTGCGTTCAGAGTCTTTTCTGAGGCCTCTTGACGTATTATAAGAAGTGGTATTAGCTATTCAAGTAAAACCAACTTTTAAATCTTATAAGTGTATTGACACCACATTTTATTTCAGATGTAACGGGGGAGGGCTGAAAAGTTAATATGATGACGCATCTGCTGTTGATGACCCTTTTTTTTTTTTTTTACAAATTAAAGGTTAAAATTTACCTCATTAGCTCACAATTCATGAGAATATCTTGGTCAGCCCATGAACTTCTCAGTCGACCCTAATATAATGGTTTGATATCATCATCATCATCATTATCATCATGTCGTGCTTTCAGCGCGGATATCCATGACAATCTCTCTCCATCCGTCCCTATCGCTCATCATTCTCGGAAGGTCCTCTATGCAGCATCCTGTATCCGCACAGAGCTGATCAATGTACGTCTTTGCTGGTCGGCCCACACTGGCTTGTCCATGTGCTGGCTTCCACAGGAGGACGTCGCTTATGAGTTCGTCCTTGCTTCTCCAGCAGTGTCCCGCGTGTCTTGTCCGTCTTACTCGGATGGTTTGGGTGATATGTGGTAGGTGACCGTACAGCTGTTTTCTCGTAGGGTGTTGTTTCCATGTCTTGTTCAGGATCCCTCGCAGCACTCTTGTGCAGCTCCCATCTAGTTTATTCTCTAGTCGCTTAGATAGGGTCCAGGTGGTGCAGCCATACAGCAGTACTGACACGACAACGGCCTGGAAGAACTGTCTCTTTAGCTTGTCTGTGAGATTGGACCTCCATATAATAGATAATCTATTTATAGCGTTTGCTTGTTTCGTAGGATTATTTTTAAATTCGGCACAGAAGCTGCTAAAGGTGATCGTAAAATTCGGCTGGTGGGGAAAAAAGGAAACAATATCTAACTGTACTGTCCCCAAAAGAGTTTAAATGTGAGGGTTTGTCACTTGAAATAATATCGTGAAATAAACACCACTCAGTTGTATATATCTTAAAGCTTAAAAACGTGCGGTGGAGGAGAACCCAAACACCCGCAGCGGAAAAAGTTTAGGAATTAAAATACTTTATCAAGATCATTACATAAGCTTTAAAAACATACAGGAGTTCTTGAGATAATATAATACTATTTTGATAACAAAACAACTCACCGAAACACCATAGTGAGGATTTAACAAAGGACCATTAGTTTACAAGACCAGTGTGCTAAGCACTGAGCTATGGAGAGGCTGAACTTTTACAACAATTCAAGGTAACAATATTTAAACATAATACATGCAAAAATATTCTTTTGAAAAAAACAAACAAACAAACAAGGAAACACTTGTCGGAAGCCCTTTGTGAGGATCGACCTCACGACCACTAGGTTTACAATACCAGTGCTCTAACCACTGAGTTATGGAGGCTCAGGAATTTCGATGCGGATTTTCAATATTGTTATCAAATCTAAATTACAAATATGAATTGCTTTTTTTTATTTGCCTTACCGAGCTGTCAATCAAAAATTTTAATACCCAACAAGAATGAATAAAACAAAAAGTCTTCGGCATAAAATAACCCAAAAAGGGTTGACATGCCGTAAAATCCAAACAAACAAAGCCTCCAAAGCAACCATATAATGTAATGAAATAAAAATTGTATTAATAAAAGAAGCAACTGAACTACAAAGCCCCCAGTGAGGATCGAACTCACGACCCCTGGTTTACAAGACCAGTGCTCTAACCACTGAGCTATGGAGGCTCGATGTATTGTTAAACAAATTTTAATATCTAAATTAGATTCAAATTCCACATGTTGTTTGACAAGCTGTGACCGAAATATCACAAATCTCTGTCAATCTCTCAGTCGATAAGTTTCATTGTTAAATGAGAAAGATATATTTACCGAGATTCACTCTTCCCTCAACTACCGATACTACCAAGGTCTCACACTCACATGATAAAACTTAGCCTTTTAAAATATTTTTTTTTTCTGTTGAAATCGAAAGACTTAGATAAAGATTCAGTTGAATAAACATCCGTAAATTTCAACGTAAAATGTATTTAAAAAAAAATGTAATTTGATCTGCTCTGTTTGAAAATGGACTTGTAGGGAGACAACATAATTATCTTCCCTTGGATTTCTACGCCACGTGTCCGTTGGTCACGGGATAATTTATCTCCTTAAAAACTCTTTCTTCGGTCCTCGCTTTTTCGAAGAGACATGGCCTGTGTTTCGGTCCTCGTTCGTTGCGGAAAAGGGACATATTTCATAAAAAATATTAATCTTAGAAGATTTAAGACGTAAACTCCCAGCAAGGATCAAACTAATAACCTGTGGTTTAAAAGGCCAGTGCTCTAACCACTGAGCTATGAAGGATCACGTTTTTATCGCTATTGAAGGTAACATGATTTATCTATGAAAATACCATCTTGACAACTCACCGAAACACCCTATTTATCTAACGGTATTATAGTGTTCCTTTTTTTCTGTTGTAAAATCTGTTCATATCTATATATCTATCTATCTGTCTATCTTATTCTCTTCACATCTATCTATCTATCTATCTATCTATCTGATTCTGTTCATATCTATCTATATATCTGTCTGTCTATCTATCTATTTAGTTCACCCTGTCCATTATCAATCAATCTATCTATCTATCTATCTTATTCTCTTCACATCTATCTATCTATCTATCTATCTAATTCTATTAATATCTATCTATATATCTATCTGTCTGTCTGTCTGTCTATCTATCTAGTTCCCTCTGTTCATATCTATCTATCATTTCAGTCTGTTCACACACACACACACACACACACACACATATATATATATATATATAAAGTAAAGTCGTCAGGGCGTCCTAGTGTCGATATCAGCCAAACAGTAAGGGAGTCTATCCCCTTTTCACTAGCGATAGACCAGGAAGATTATTTTAGCATCAGATGGTGGATCGCTACACATACCATCAGCTCCTCATTTTACCGCACACACCCCTCATACGCTGGGGTTGACGAGGGCCGGTATCGAACCAGGAACCTTATGATTCCTATCCGAACGCTCTACTGACTGAGCTAAACGGCCCCTTTTATCTGTTGTAATTTATGTGAAAATAGATAAACCGGAGAAGGGAGGGGTAGTCCAGGTGGAATAGTAGTTCGTTGCTTTGGTTTTATGGCATATCAACCCTTTTTGGGTTATTTTATGCAGAAGACGTTTTGTTTTAGTCATTCTTTTGTTGTATACAATCATTTAAACATTTTTTTAGAAAACTCATTTTTATCTAACCCATAGATGGGACCCTAACAGGTACTACCACTCTGGGTCAGAGTGGACCTGGAAGTAATGGTAATGAAGGGGTATTCCACATTTCCCTGAGCCCCAGAATTAGTTAGTTGGTTGGACCAATAGTTTACAAGACCAGTGTGCTAATCACTGAGCTATGGGGAGGCTGAATTTTTACAACAATTGAGGTTGAACTCTTACAACAATATTTAAACATAATATATGTAAAAATATCCTTTTGAACAAAAAAAAAAAAAAAGAGCAAAGAAAGACGTAACACTAACAGAAGCCCCCAGTGAGGATCGAACTCACGACCCCTGGTTTACAAGACCAGGTGCTCTAACCCACTGAGCTATGGAGGCTGTTGTTGTATTCCCTCCTCTTAATATTAAAAATAAAATCCAAATGCAAATTTAGAGAATTAAAAAAATGTTGTTTGCCAAGCTTGTTACTTATAAATCACAAATTATCAGGGTCAATCAATGTTGAATGAATCATCATCATCATCATTCATCACCATCATCATCATCATCATCATCCACACACATTCATCATCACCACCACCACCACTTCATTCATCATCATCATCAATCTCGTGCTGCAGCACAGATATCCATCTCTTCTCTCTCCCTCTCTCTCTCTATAATATATATATATATATATATTACTACTATATATATATATATCGACCTCATATCTGTCCCACTGGTATCGCCCCCATGGAATGTTCGCTCCGCGCGGCATCCAGAATCCGTACAGAGCTGATCGAATCGTAGTTTTTGCAGGTCGGCCTTTGTTACTGGTTAGTATCATGTAGCTTTCACGGTGCGGTAGATGAAGTAGCACTATGAGATCGTCCTTGCTTCTCCAGCCGTTCCAGCATGTTCTTGGTCTTCGTTTGATCTTTGTGTTATGATAGGTATTTGTAATGTGGTCCGTTACAAGCTATCCAGGATTTGGTCTCTTAAGATCTAGCACTACAGCATCTCTGTTATAGCTCTCATTCTAAGTCTTTTTTCTTTCGTTAGTAGTACATTAGTGTGTCAACACGGCTACAGTTTGGAAGAATTCTCTCTTTAGTGCTTATCAGGAGTGAGATCAGATTTCCAATATAACTTGATAATTTTTTTCAATAGCATTCCAACCTTCTCCTATGCGTCATATTGAAATAGCTTTCTGTAGATGAGATATATACTAGCCTATGTATATGTAATTTGGTTTATTTCAGGCTTCGCTCGGCCGAATCTAGTTGGAGAGTTCTCGCATCTGTCATGTTCTGTCCAATTTGTAAACACCGATTCGCGCTTTGGTGAATCAATGGCCGACAAGGATCTACATCTAATATCCTACGCCATCAATTTCCGTCCCCACCGAAGACCCCTACAAGCCTGATCGTGCTCCATACGAAGCTGACACATTCCTCGAGTCGCGAAACGTCGTTGAGTACTTAGCACATCCACTTCAGACTAGACGTTGGATAAAAAGCAAAAAATTATATGCAAATGGTCGGGAGACGGCAAAGTATGCTCCGAACCCGAAACACAGACAAATCATCACACTGAAGAAGCGTGCATTAACATCAAAGAGAGAAGCCTGACAACGACAATTATACTCAACTGCCACTTATCTCTAACCAAAAAATGAAGAGCACAATAAAAAAATCAAAGAGAGAGAACGCAAGATTATATAAATCGTAACAACCCAAGAATTAGCAACTGCAGATCTCCTTGATCGATCAATGTCTGTCTCTGTTAATTGAGCGCGAAAGGATTAACAGACATGAATTCTAGACTTTATACAATACACCAGATCAATCTAATACTGCCGTACAAAGACCCCCTGAAAATATGCCAGACAACGTCTAAGCTTATTCATCTACACTAGTAGATGAGGTAACTAATTCTATAATGCTCAAATGATTAATACCGACAAGAAAAACCCTTCATTTAATTAAAAAATTCTACTATGAAAAATCCAGTTAGATTTGCCTCAAAATACAGTTCATTCGTTATTAGCGTGCGTCTCTAACAATCCTTGCAATGTAGTCTTTATATGATCAAAACTAAGACAATAGAAGGTTAAATATATAATATGGACTGTCTGGTTCATTTTGCCACTACTGTTTAAAAAACTGGATTTAAATACAATACATTACTTGGCTGTTATGATCTTCTAATTACTTTTCTAATTCTCAAAGTTTAAAATCAATCCTGATGCACTGAATTACATCTATGATAGAAATAAATAAACTAAAATTCACTAATCTCTCTAAACAACTACCTATTTACTGTACACTCAACACGTTAAATTCACTTACTCGCCTGGCACACGTGCAACTCACTCTACGCGCCATTAGAACATAAAGTACAACAAGAAGCAAACGTTATTATCCTATATCAGCATATACTTATATAACAATCCTTGAATATTTAACAACACACTTCACACGCTCAATTTCTATTAAAAGAAATCCAGATAGAGACATACCTGTGTTCTCTCACAAACACTCACACTCACCACACACTCGTTTTTTTTCACCACTCACCTCGTACACTCTCCTCTCACACACACTCTATCGATATACATATTCACACATATATATACACCAGCTCGAGCATCCGAACTCACGACCCTGGGTACCACAGCACCCCACCGATGTTCTGAATCACCAAGGCTGCAGGCATCTAAATTGTGCAGGCTCCCGCTTTGTAAACCACTTATTAATATATAAATCAGATTACAAAATCCACACACATATATATCTGTTAGAATGTGTTTGACAAGCTGGACGCGAAGTCACTCATACACTCAGATCAGTGCTCTTAACTACTGCAGCTATGGAAGCTAACATTTGCAATTATCTATACCTATCTATCTATTTTCTATACATATATAAATGGCGGTTGTGTGAATCAGTTTATGTCGGAGGAAAACTTCGAAAATAAACAGTTAAACACAAAGTAAATACTATATAACAATTTAAATTCACCGGGGCTTGTTTTTGAGTAAAAATACCTAATAACCGATGGTAACTATCAATGTGAAGTCAATAATTAAATAAAAAAATTATAGCAATATAAAGAAACAATGCGAAGTTCTATTTTATCAAAAATTGCGCTATTATCCTAAACACTTTACTACCTGCAGACACTAAGAATAGATATTGACGGATAACCACCATTTCATCTTCATACATAGACATTCTAAAAGGGTAAGCTAGCTGGATCTCAAGTGGCAAATGGTCTCTCTTCTTACCATAGGGATTTTGTCTAACACATGGCCGGCCATCCCACGAATGCAATTCACCAATGATTCACCAAGTAACTAGCATAAGCAGGTGTAGTGCTAGCACGGAAACTGAGATCTTAACTAAAAACTCCCCACGTCTCAAGACACACCAACTTACCAACAATCTCCTTACAAAACCCACGTGCGACGCTCACGCCGCAGAGCCGGCTTGCTTTTAAAGTAATTGCGTATCATATATACAAGGGCACTGTCGTCCACGCTGCTTAGCCTCATGATTATGATCATGGAGATATGATTCAAGACTTTTGAATACAGCTTACATACAGAATACTATCTTATATACCATGAATTTACTATATACACGTGTGACGAAAAAATTAAGTATAACCACTCCCACCATCAATCTCACAATAATTGTCAAAACAACAAAAATATAATTACCTCAAAAATTAAGGGCCTCGTGAAGTCACAATCGATAGATTAAAAAAATCAACTTAATGAGCAAGTGAATATCAACAGACATATACTCAACTAGAATATACTAGGCTGAGATATAATTTTATCTTTTCAAAGTGATCGCCCGATCAAGAATTGAGGAATACTACTTTTGTGTGTACATAGGGATGGTTTTTATAGAACACTACCTTACCTTTACCGCGACTCCTATCTCTTAACCCGATGGGCGTGACGCCGAGGGCTCAGACGTTTTTACGCTTTCTTAACTCTCATAACAAAAAGTTTCTAAACAACAACACTATATATCAATTGCAACTGCTGTTTATTCAATCATTGTTTCGGCAATTACGCTCAATTTCCTTTCTTAAAAACTCATTCATTCTAAACACGGCTGTGCTCTACTATGATCACCACAGATAATATAATAGCTGGTCGTCTACCTAAATACTACTGCATGTGGTTAATGCTGCATTATGGTCTTTAACGAAATCGGGTTTACATAACATAATATACTTGCAGCTATTATTATTAAATCTCTGCAACCAACCACCTTATATTGTTGTTTGAGCTTTCTCCCACGTACTTAATATATCAATCTGTCCTAAATGAATGAATCTCATTTAACGTAATAGAAACCAACATAAGATATAATTAATAAATGAAGCGCTTGTGAGAAAGTCATTCCTCTATTTACTTCTTATCTTAATTTCCGTATAGTCCTTTCTAATTGATTGATATAATCTATCACATCTTCCATTCCTCATATTTCGAGCCATATATAGATTCATGAATTAACAAAACTCAACGACAGAGGGATACTTAATATTTCTGCTGTAGTATAATAATAGAATCAAATAGTTTGAACACATTAGTCTGACGTATATAAGTTGCAATAGAGGGAAAACTATCCCCTCACGTTCGAGAGTTCAATATCAAGACTTCACACAAACTCATTTAAAAATAACATCCTTGAGTCTATAATAACTACCCATACCCCGGCATTTATTATTGAGGATTTTCTAGGTAAATGACTAATTTCCCACACGTAGAAAACTGAGAATACTGCTGTTGATTTGGCTAAACTCGCCACAAAAACAAGATCTGAACATTTTAAATAAGCAATATAGAATTCAACCCGACAGCAAAAAGACAAAAAAACAGAAAAACAAACCCTGAGTACGTTTACAACAAATCAGTATTCTAACCGACTGCAGCTGATTAGTAAAATACTTCCTACGTTCTTTAGCCAATTGAAATGTAATACTCATATATTCATAACAATCGCCATAGTTCATCCCTCAATATCATATAACAATATCAAGTTTGTGCAATATAAAAAAATTTTCGCTTGAATCGTCCTAGATGCCCATAGATATATAAGTGAGTGATCGAAACTTCTTACGATCCCATATCTAAAAAATCCCTTCAGCAGGAATCTGCAGCCGCCCCCAATGTCGTAAGATGCGGGATCCAAATACTCTCTCGAGGCGACCCACTGGTAATTAACCGAAGGACCAGTGCTCCTATACTATCAAGCTAGTAGAATATATCGAGCCAGGCCAACCATTCAAACATATAGCAACAAATAAATATCAATATAAATAATAATTGGAACAAATCCAAATATAGTATTTCTTGGGTTGTGTTATCGTACAGCTTGATAACTGAACGAGTGATTACCACGCGTCTCAGATAACAGATCATACTCTCTTCTCTCTCTCATCTCTTCATCTTGTCTGTCGAGACTTGCATCTATCTGTCTCTTGTATCATCTCTGTCTCTCATCTCATTCACAATTCTCTCCTCCAGCTCTCTCTCATTCTCTCTCTGTTGCCTTTCCTCTTGCTCTCTCTTTCTCAAAACAGAGAGAGACAAGAGAAAGAGCCGACGGAGGAAGAATTAAGTAGTAGTTAGAGAGATTTCTGTTAGGTGAATAAGAAAGGGAAATGGATTATTTGAGAAACTTGAGAAAGAAAAGGACGAGAGCTAGAGTGTATGAGTGGTGTTGGGCTCGAAAGATAAAGAAAGAAAGAGAAATGATGAAGAGTAAAGTTGTGAGAGAGAAATATGAAGAAGAGATAGAAGATATATGAGAAGAGGAGATAGAAGGGGGGAAAGTAGAAAGAAACTAGAAGAGAGAGAGAAAGTGTGTGTGTGTGTGTGTGTGATAGTAGATTAGTAATATTGTGTGTGCTGTGATGATGTTGAGAGACTTTGAAGAAGAGAGAATTGTGTAGTAAGCTGAAAGAAAGAATGACGAGAGAGCGATGAGTAATAGAGACGGACATTTTGTTTTCTCTTTCTATTGTCCCTGCGGATCAATATTTTGAATCCCACGTCACCCAACTCTTTCTTAACAATTCTTATAATCGATATATTAATGCTCGTGTTCGCTTGTTTCTTATACACGTACCGTCGCTTCAAATCATCATATGCAAACACCACGTGTCTAACTTAAAAGTTATACTGGTCCAAATCGATGAATACCAACTGATAAAATACATATAAATGTTAAAATCTATCTATCTGGTGTTGCTTATCTGTATGCCCAGCATTTCTTATTTCTTATTACGTTGTTTGTCATCTCAGCTAAAATAACTGAACATAGAACACAGTTCTTATCTCTTATCATTAAAAAAGAAATGTTAAGAAAAAGGACATGACTACACAGAAAAAATATAATAAGAGATGTGAATAAGTAGACTAGACTGATAAAGATAAAAAGAAAGAGAAAGATAGTGTGATGAGAATGCCAGCCTGTGATAAGGATGAGAAGAAAGCACAAGTTCAAGTGTGTGAAAGCGATAACGCAATGTGTTATATAGCTCACTCGAACTTAAAAAAAGATTGAAAAGAAGGAAGAAAGAAAAGAAGAAAAGAGTAGCGAAAGCAAGATCAGAAATGTTATATATCTAGAGAAAAAGTTTTAAATAATAATATCTTATGTACACAATTAACCTAGTCTTCCATAGATATCAAATTAAGTCAGCTTATTAATTTTGAAACAGATTATCAAATTGTACCTGTAATAATAATAATTATATCTCATGCTCTGTTTGGCGGTAAATATACAACAAGGTCCTGCTAGTTTAGTTTATTAAAGTGGCTAAATATATGATTTCTTCTGTCTTTTTTGTTGCCAACATTGCATTAAGTGCGAGATTAAGCTTGTTTCAACAGTGTATAATATATGAGCTTTTAATTAGAACTAATTTGAAAGAGAAGGGTGAGAGCGCGGAAGCAATAATACTAATCTGTTTTCAATTTCAGATACGTAATAATAAAAAGAAGGAAAGAAAGAAAGAAAAGAAAAGAAAAATAAAGAGCAGAGAGAGATATTATCTAAGCGAAATCATTATACTTTCTACATATTGAACCATTTAGCCAATTAGCTCTTAAGAAAACATATCAAATGTTGTAATAATAAATTATTATACTCTTGTACATACCGTCACAGGTCCTGCTTAAGTAAAAATTACCCGACATTCTGATAATGGTGATAATCCAAGATTGCCCTACTTAAAGTAAATAGACTAGGGCAGACTGGCGCTCTTTAACCATGCGTATATAGTTGCAGTTAGTTAATTAATTTACACACTTGCCCCAGTGTTTCTATGCTGATAGCCCTTATTTTGTGTTTCTGGGGACACACACAGTTGCTTTGAAATGAACTCCATGGGAAAATTTATGGTCCCAACTAAAGTTCTTAATAGATTGTAGGGTTTTATTATAAATTGGCGGAAACACTAAAGCCATCATCTCTTACCTTGTAAATTCTATCTGCTAATAAAAATTATTTTATACTTTTGTATAATATTATTGAGATATTTTGCAATATCTCAGTAAGATAAAAATAATACAAACGGAAATGATGATTAAATTATCATTACTGTGTATATCCAATCCTGCTAGTTCAAAATAAATGGTCTAAAAGTTAGAGCGTTGAGCTGATCAGTGTCAGATTATTTGTCTGCAATCAATGTCATTTCTCCTGCT
>CM042162.1:16578529-16591029 GCA_023376005.1 Doryteuthis pealeii
AAAGAGAGATGAAAGAAGAGAAAGAAGAGATACACTCGAAGATAAAAATAAAAAATCCCAAGATTATTATTTTTTTAATCTGAGTCCTTCTGCTCAATTATAATGAAACTAACCATCAGTTTTTCTATTATGTTTGGCTGTGGTGAGAGAGACGCTGTGAGCCGCTTAACTTTTGGCTTACCCAAATTTCCCCCACGGCTATCAAATTTTCTTGGTATTTTTTACCTGTTAAATAGGATATTTCAAAGTTCACTATCTATTCACCTCAAAGATACCATGGATGTTTACTTATTGATTTTTCAGTGTAACAATGACACGGTAGGATCGCATTGGTGGGAGAGCCGTTGTGAGCGGTTTTAAAGTAGGCAAAGATTTAAAAATATAAGTTCACTAAAATGTTTCAGTCTAAACAAATGACACGGTTGGATCGCACGTGTGGGAGAGCCGTTGTGAGCGGTTTAAAGTAGGCAAGAATTAAAAATATAAGTTCACTAAAATGTTTCAGTCTAAAAAATACACGGTTGGATCGCACGGGTGGGAGAGCTGTTGTGAGCGGTTTAAAGTGGCGCAAAGAATTAAAAATATAAGTTCACTAAAATGTTTCAGTCTAAAAAATGACACGGTTGGATCGCACGGGTGGGAGAGCCGTTGTGAGCGGTTTAAAGTAAGCAAAGAAATTAAAAATATAAGTTCACTAAAATGTTTCAGTCTAAACAAATGACACGGTGGGATCGCATTGGTGGGAGGCCGTTGTGAAAGCGGTTTAAAGTAGCAAAGAATTAAAAATATAAGTTCACTAAAATGTTTCAGTCCTAAACAAATGACACGGTTGGATCGCACGGGTGGGAGAGCCGTTGTGAGCGGTTTAAAGTAGGCAAAGAATTAAAATATAAGTTCACAAAATGTTTCAGTCTAAACAAATGACACGGTTGGATCGCACGGGTGGCGAGCCGTTGTGAGCGGTTTAAAGTAGGCAAAGAATTAAAAATATAAGTTCACTAAAATGTTTCAGTCTAAACAAATGACACGGTTGGATCGCACGGGGTGGAGAGCCGTTGTGAGCGGTTTAAAGTAGGCAAAGAATTAAAAATAAAGTTCACTAAAATGTTTCAGTCTAAACAAATGACACGGTGGGATCGCATGGTGGGAGCGCCGTTTGAGCGGTTTAAAGTAGGCAAAGAATTAAAAATATAAGTTCACTAAAATGTTTCAGTCTAAACAAATGACAACGGTTGGATCGCACGGGTGGGAAGAGCCGTTGTGAGCGGTTTAAAAGTAAGCAAAGAATTAAAAATATAAGTTCACTAAAATGTTTCAGTCTAAACAAATGACACGGTTGGATCGTACGGGTGGGAGAGCCGTTGTGAGCGGTTTAAAGTAGGCAAAGAATTAAAAATATAAGTTCACTAAAATGTTTCAGTCTAAACAAATGACACGGTGGGATCGCATTGGTGGCAGAGCCGTTGTGAGCGTTTAAAGTAGGCAAAGAATTAAAAATATAAGTTTACTAAAATGTTCAGTCTAAACAAATGACACGGTTGGGATCGCACGGGTGGGAGAGCCGTTGTGAGCGGTTTAAAGTAAGCAAAGAATTAAAAATATAAGTTCACTAAAATGTTTCAGTCTAAACAAATGACACGGTTGGATCGCACGGGTGGAGAGCCTTTGTGAGCGGTTTAAAGTAAGCAAAGAATTAAAAATATAAGTTCACTAAAATGTTTCAGTCTAAACAAATGACACGGTTGGATCGTAACGGGTGGGAGAGCCGTTGTGAGCGGTTTAAAGTAGGCAAAGAATTAAATAAAGTTCACTAAAATGTTTCAGTCTAAGTTTAAAATAGAAAGATTAAAATTAAGTTACTAAAATGTTCAGTCTAAACAAATGACACGGTTGGATCGCACGGTGGGAGAGCCGTTGTGAGCGGTTTAAAGTAAGCAAAGAATTAAAAATATAAGTTCACTAAAATGTTTCAGTCTAAACAAATGACACGGTTGGATCGCACGGGTGGGAGAGCCGTTTGTGAGCGGTTTAAAGTAAGCAAAGAATTAAAAATATAAGTTCACTAAAATGTTTCAGTCTAAACAAATGACACGGTTATATCGCACGGGTGGAGAGCCGTTGTGAGCGGATTGAAAGTAAGCAAAGAATTAAAAATATAAGTTCACTAAAATGTTTCAGTCTAAACAAATGACACGGTTGGATCGCACGGGTGGAGAGCCGTTGTGAGCGTTTAAAGTAGGCAAAGAATTAAAAATATAAGTTCACTAAAATGTTTCAGTCTAAACAAATGACACGGTTGGATCGCACGGGTGGGAGAGCCGTTGTGAGCGGTTAAAGTTTGGCAAAGAATTAAAAAATATAAGTTCACTAAATTGTTTCAGTCTAAACAAATGACACGTTGGATCGCACGGTGGGGGGGGGGGGGGCGTTGTGAGCGGTTTAATGTAGGCAAAGAATTAAAAATATAAGTTCACTAAAATGTTTCAGTCTAAACAAATGACACGACTGGATCGGTTTGGGGAGCCACTGAGAGCGGCTTAAAGTAGGTAAAGATTTTCAAACTATTTTAAAAACTTTCTAAAGAAAATTGCTTCACCAAAACTTTTCTAAAGTCAAAACTAGTTCAGAAAAATCAAAGATAAATAACTACAAAGAAATCTGATTTTTCTTCATCTCTTGGACTGATTCCAAAATAATGTCCATAGACGCTAGGCACACAAATATATTGATAGATATATATCATCAAATTCACAGGGTGATCCAAAAAACAGACTTTTTTTAAAAGTCAGTTCTGTTTTTTTTTTGTTTTGTTTTTTTTTGGGGGGATTGGGGGGTCACCCTGTATATATATATATATATATATATATATATATATTATATATATATATACAGGTGACCCAAAAAGGTATGTTTTTTTAGTGACCCTATATATCTAGGTCCGCAAAATGTATTATGTTCTCAGAAAAAAAAATGTTTATTCTTTTTATCTTACATATGCGACACGTGTTTCTGATCTGTTGTCTTCTTCAGGCATTGAGTTATTATTTTGGCAGAATATGTCCGATATTTGATAGGTTGTGTGTGTTTCTGCAACTTTTCTATATCTCGATATCAATACCCGTGTTCCTTAAAAGTACGACTGTTACCATCTTGGAAAACCCTCTGGTTACAAATGAGACAATCCAAATAGCCCAAGATGAAATGCAAAAATGTAAACCCTGATTATCTGGTGCCGCTTCTTTGCTAAATTATTATTCTTTATAAGTGTCGTCTCTTCGTTCCATTTCTCGTATAAAGAAGGAAAGGGAAGAAAAGGGCATCAGAAAAAAAAATCTAATAAAAAAGAAAGAAAGAAAGAAAGAGAAAGGTAGAGAGAGAAAGAGAGAGAAAGATAGAGAGAGGAGGTGAGAACGCGAAAGTAATAACGCTAATCTGTTTGAATCGATCATGAAAAGAAGAAAGAAAGAAAAAAAACGAGAGAGAGTGAAGAGAAGAGAGAGGGGGGGGGAAAGAGAGAGAGTTATTATACTTTTTACATATTGAAGTATTTACATTATTTTTTTTAAATTGAATTTTCGTACTGTAGGGTCCTGCTAGTATAATAATATAGTACTTTGATATACTATTAAGAGCTATTGAAATATTTCAATATAATAAAAAGTATTATAATCTTGAATCTACTCTCTCTCTCTCTCTCTCTCTCTCTCTCTCTCTCTTCTCTCTCTCTATTCCTTCTTTTCATCTTTTCATTCTCTTTCTTTCTTTCTTATTATATTTTTCTTCTGTATAGCATGTCCTTTTTCTTCCCTTTCTTTCTTCACAATATAAACGGAATGGTCCATTATTTAGGTGAGGTGACGACATCCATCCCCCTACCCAAACGTCCTACCAAATACGAAGCCTCTCGGGATAGGGTGTTATTAAAGTGTGACACACGTAGGTAATTAAGTAGGCAGGTAGATACTAGCGTATTAATATATAGATTCATTTACTTGCGTGTAAAGAAAGTAAAAAACAGGCCTGTAGGTTCACTGCAGACCATTCTGATAACTACCACTTTGCCCTGAGGTAAAAATATTGCAAATATACATTTTTTATATAGGGAAAGGCCGTGGGTGAAAAAAAAAAGGATTAGATCTGTGGGGCGGGGGGTTAAGGGTTGTTATTACTCTCCTGTAGGTGAAAGGTGGAAGAGGGGAGGCGCGAGGGGAGGAAGTTTTGGGGAAAATCCATCAAAAGTTTGTCTAGACTAAGCATCATCCACTTTTTCTACTTTTGGCTCTGACCCCCGGCCCGGTGGTTACAATCACATTAAGAGGGGTCACAGACCCCAAAGAGAAAAGTTGGCGTCATACCGAACCAAAATCGTAGAGGGTCGGACGGAGTGGAGCGGGGACCCCAAAACCACACAACGGTAGAAAACGATCACGATAACATCTAATTGAACGATCATTACAGTTTTTTTAAAGAGTGGGTGGGCTGTAGTCCCCACTGCGTCATGGCTAACGTGCTGGACTGCGAGATTGTAGCAAGCGAGTTCGATCCCAATCGCGCTATTATATTCACTTTCGGTTGAGATTTGTTTGATACGTTGCCCCAACTACTCCAACAAAAACAAATAAATAAAACAAATTATGTGATGGGAAGACGAAATGCCTTGATAAATTAAACTCAGTAACTAGGCTCACTAAAAAAAAATATCACCTTGTTGGCTATCTCAGCTGTCAAATGGAATTCATAGTTTTTCTTCTCCTTGACTGATTCCTGTACCAAAGCTAAAGAGACTACTTTATTCTACTATTTACCAATAGTATAGGGGAGAAGAGGTATGTTGTTCAAAATTGTAGCACTACTGTTCTTCTACAAGGATGGCTTTGGCATTAAATAACCCACGAATGTTAATATTCCATTAAACAAAGAAACTAGACCTTAAATTCATTCTACCTATATCCCGGGAGGTCTCAGTCTCGGTCTCGGTCTAGGTCTTGGTCTCTGTGGCACAGTAGCTAACAGGATAGACTGCGATATTGTAGCGAGCGAATTTGAATCCCAATCGCCTTATTGTATTCATTTTCGGACTAATACCCTTGAATTCACTCAGCTATGGGTTAAATAGTTGCACTTCTATTCTTCTATAAGATGGCTTTGGCAGGAATTGAACCCAGGTCAACGAGTCCATTTCCTACGACTCTAACCATTAGACCAAGCGCCTCCAATTTTCACAGTTATATGGTTTCAGGTATCCAATACTAATAATTTTTAGACATACCTATTTGACCCATAGATGAGACACTAACAGGTACTACCTCTCCGGGTAAGGGCGACTGGCATGAAAGACGGATTCGGATAACATGGTTATAATTTTGGCTGGGACAGTTTAAATTCATTTTTAACAATAAAGTAAGTAAAGTTGTCGGGGTGGCCTAAAGTCGATATCAGCCAATCAGCGAGGGACTATATCTCCTTTTCACTTGCGCTAGACCAAGGAGATTGTTTTGGCATCTGAGGTGGAGCGCCACACCTGTAACGTAGCGGCGTCGTCACGGTACTAAATAGATATATGTTGCATACCTCTTTACCGGCACTATATATCTATATGTTATATACTTCTCTTCTGGCCGGCTTTGCTTCTTGTATCGTCTATCTTCTATCTTGGCCTGGTATATCTTCTACAGGTCTGGTCTTTCTTATATGGGGATTCCGGGTCTGGTCTCTGTCGGGGATCACTGCTTATCAGAAGCCCTGTGCTGTTGTTAGCTTTTAGTAATAACAACAAGACTTCGATTTACGATGATGTTACTTTATTCCATAAACCCCCAGACCAGACAATGCGCGCGGATCCTTACATCTTGCTAGCTTCACTTCTAACTCCTAACTCTAACTGACTCAGTTCCTTACCCCTTAAACCGGAAGGGGCTTCTATTGCCTTCCGTTCTCACGTTCCATCCCCAGAACGCAATGTGAGATCGAGGTCAAGCGCCGTCACTCACCCTCAAGGCCACCAGCTGCACTAATATGATTTCTACACTATTGTCATAATCATTAGGTATCTAATGATTATGTAACACACCTACCATCAGCTCCTTACTTTACCGCACAGATCCCTGTGCTACTGATACGCTGAGTTGGCGAGGACCGGAATCGAACTAGGAACCATGTGGGTTTCTAGCGAACGCTCTAACTGACTGAGCTAACCGGCCCTTTTTAACAATACTGTTACAAAAGGCATGAAACTATAAGATTGTTTGGAAAATACTATCTAATTTTGAGTATAAAAAGTTCTGCCCTAATGTATTATTTATAATGTATATATAAAAGAAAAGAAAGACAATAGGTAAAATTGAATTGACATATTTCGCTAAAGGGATAGCGGCTTCAGAAATTATATTTTATTTCACAAGAAAAAAAAAGGTTACAAAAAGCAGATCGACATGAGCTCAAATTTTGGGGAATGTCTAACTTTAACATATGTTGTATTATCATGCAACGGAAGAGGAAGCTTCCGGCAAAAAAGACAAAGAGAAAGATAAAAATATATATAAAAAAGGGAGGAGAACGGAAGAGAGGTCTTCCGGTCAAGAAGCAGGGAGAAGATGAAGAAATAGATAAAAGAAAAAAGGAAAACGGAAGCAGAGTCTTCCGGTGAAGAGAAAGATAAAGAAATATATATGTCCGTTATCAGATCAAGCGATAAATATGTGGGCATATTCATTGTATAAAAATGCTAGCGGATTATGGGTGAAGGCAGTCCCTAGCGCGCAGCCGAGAAGTTAACCTCTTCGTCTCCTGTATCAACCGCTCGGAAGTTCATTGTGAACACTGTGCTCTTCGTCAACCACCCGGTATTTTCATTGTGAACCCTCGTCGCCCCTCACCACCTACACACCGAAGAAAATAAAGACGGGTCCTATTTTTATATATACGTTTCTGTGGTTTTATTGAAGTCCAGTCAAGCGGCTATACAACACATAGTCCATAGCTGTGCACAATTTCAGAAAGTTTAAAACGGGCTAGGTGACATTGCCTGGATGATTTGACATGGAATTACCCGTATATCAGTTAGGGTACCGTAGAAACAGAAGAACTCTTGTTGTCTATCTTAATTTTATGCCCATGTTGATAGGGTAATTCCATATCAAATCATCCAGGCCATGTTACCCACCCCCTTTAATTTTTCTGAAATGTTCTTCAGGGGTGGACTATGTTAAAGTTAGACAATCCCAAAAATTTGAGTTTCCAATTCCAAGAATTGGCGGAGTTATGTCGATTTTTAGCTCTCCAAATTTGAGGGAGGGGCGACTTTTTTAAATCTATTTTTGTCTGTAAAATGAGTCCTAGAGCTTCCCTACACCTAATAATTGGTTTATAAAAGCATTTTTTCCCGAGGAATCCAAAAAGGCTATCGAAAAAGTCTGAAAGTTAACCAATTTTAAGTTATTGATGATTTTTTTTATTTTTTCATAACTCCGTCGATTCTTGAAATTGGAAGCTCAAATTTCGAGGAGTGTCTAACTTTAACATAGTCCACACCTGTGCAAAAGAGTTTGAAAGTTAACCAATTTTAAGTTATTGATGATTTTTTGATTTTTTCATAGCAAGATCAATATCCAAGTGTGTGTATCATGTGACCAAAACAGTTCAAACCATGGATAACGCTTCATTTCATGCTTTCATATTTAGGGACATATAACCTTCAAAATCAAATTCTAAAAAAAGTGATAGAAGACACATTAATCATTAGGAATGAGATTTTTTATAACTACTGGGCAATTACATGTCAAATCATCCAGAAAAAAAGTAAAATTGTCACCCACCCCGTTAATTTTTCTGAAATGTTGTACAGGTGTGGACTGTGATATACACGCTGAAAACAAACGCGACAAATATTGTCAAACGTTTGACTCACCCTTGTAGTAAAGACTACACTTATAATCACAATAAAGATATCTCTAACCATTTTTGCGATTCTACCAACCATAACGGGTACCTTCAATGACTTGAAGTGATTTGGTCATGGGATATACGTGCCGCTAACTAGCATGTACCAATATATTTTTTTTACCCTATTAGGAAAGACAACGTTTTTAATCATAACCAAGATATCTTTAACCACTTGATCGATACTAATCAAGATATCTTTAACCACTTGACCGATACTAATCAAGATATCTTTAACCACTTGATCGATACTAATCAAGATATCTTTAACCACTTGGTCGATACTAATCAACATATCTTTAACCACGTGATCGATACTATCAACCATGTGTACTTTTCCCGGCTTCAACTGTTTTGGTCATGTGATATACGTGCTGTAAAATCATGTGATATACGTACCAAAATATCCTCACACTTTTGACTCACCCTAGTAGTAAAGAGTACATTTTTAATCACAATAAAGATATCTTCAGTCATCTGATTGGTGCTTTTCGCTGATATTGTTGCCTTTTATGGAGAGGGGTTGTTTTATTTTTATTTTATTTTTTTCTATTTTCTTATTTAAAGTTTTGATCCTTTCTAATTATGTTGTATACGAAAACATTAGATTTTGATCTCTCGTCTCTTTTCGAAACGATTGCCTTCCTTTTTGTGTTCAAATAGATTATCCCTTACACCCTACCCCACCCACCCCGCCGTTGTTGCATCTAATCTCATTTCTGATTGGATTTGACAAAGCGGTGGATTGAAAAGTGGTGTAATGTTTTGAAGGTTTATCTCTGACCCAAGGAGGGTTGATAGGTTATTAGGTGCACATAAGTCATCCAAGTGCAGACCATTCTTCAGCCGCGTCGACCGTTCTGCTTGTTTGACAAAGAATCTCCTCTTAGAAAAATTCCTTTTTAGATAAATTGGACTTCACCAAAGTTCTTGAAATTCATTTAGCTTGGATTAGACAGGCAGACTAGATTCAGATTATTAATTGTTATGGATATTTTGTTCCATCTTTTAAATGTCTGTTATGATGGAAGGCGTTCCTAGTTGCCATGACAACCTTGTAGACAGCTTAATTTTTCTAGCATTATTATTTTATTAATTTATTTTCTTTAGTTCTAGTTAGTGCACTTGGGACTGTCCCAAAAAGTTCAGAAAACAAATTAGAGGAATTGGAAATCCGAGGAAGAATAGAGACCATCCAAACAACAGCATTGTTGAAATCGCCTAGAATACTCAGAAGAGTCCTGGAGACCTTAGGAAAGTTGGACTTAGAATAGTTGAATTCATACTTTTCACAAGGATATTAGTGCTAGGTGAAATGCAAGCAGCCTCGTCCAGGATTTGAACTCGGGTTGTAGGGTCTGTTTCCTTTTATGATAACCATTACACCACGCGCCATCGAGTCTTATGTAAAAAAAAAATTCTGAGATAGGCTTTATGATATTAGTTTTATTCCAGACTACGCCAGATAGTTCTGCGTTTATCTATCTATCTATCTATCAGTCTCTCTCTCTCTCTCTCTCTATATATATATATATATATATATATATACACACAAATATAGATATCATATGTATACAAGAACACAGATTTGACCATGGTGATGTAGAACTAAAATACCATGAATCTGGAAATGGCTGGACATTTGTGTCAGCATCTGCATGGAAAAACTCCGTCAATGCCACTATAGGAGGTGTAAGAATGCTTCTCAACACTATGGCTGAATTAGGAGGTCGTGAATAAGGAGAGGGGTGGTCAATTATTGGTGTTAACAGAGGTTGCTAGAGGAAGATTTTCATCTTTCTTTCAGATAGGGTGTATAGCAATTCACTAGTATAAAAATGTTCACCATTGAAGCAAGAACTCAATCCAAAGTCCTGAAGAAGGTCTAATAGACCGAAACATTACAACGTTGACATCAGCACAATAAACATCCATTTGCTACAGCATGCCGTGTTTGTCTACCTTTCTCCATATATATATATATGTGGGTGACAGAGCCTATTCCGGAGATGATGGGTCTAAGAGGTATGTCGGGTTTATGTGTGTGTGTGTGTGTGCGTGTGTGTGTGTGTGTGCGTGCGTGTCGACTAATAACTCAAAAAAGAGATTTCATTGAGCATTATAATCGGGCATACACTTTAATATATTTATAAGGAAAAGTACAACAGTTTTTGATTTTTAAAAATTAAATGTTATAATTCAATAATCAAAATTCAATCGATTTGAGGAAGTTCAAAGTTCTTCATATGTACGTATAAAGTCTAGTGATAAGAAAAATAAAATCATCTTTCAAACCGCTCATGAGCTTTGGGTGACATTTCAAAAATAATATTTAAAATGTAAACAAAAAACAATTCCTAAAAAAAACGAATATTATAATTCACGAATTCTTACCATTATTTTATCGGTAAAATTAATTTCTTTTACTCCTCTGTTCGCTCTTTCTCCCTCGTATTCCTAAAATCAATTTCGTCGACTCGTAGACCATGTACTTCTGCTAGTATATATATATATATATATATATATATATATATATATATATATATATATGGGGGGGGGGTAAAAGTTGATGAATAAAAGTGAATAAAACAACACAATTTCATTCAATTAATATTTCGCTTCGTTAATACACCGGAGCGAAATATTAACTGAAGGAAATTGCTTGTGTTGTTTTATACACTTTTATTCCTTAACATTTAATCACAATTTGTCGGATTTTACCCAATCTGTTATATTCTTATATATATATATATATATATATATATATATATATATTATATATATATATATATATTTGTGAGTGTGTGTGTGTGTGTGTGTGTGTGTGTGTGTGTGTGTGTGTACTGACTTTCTTGTTATTTTCCATTTACTCCTCTCTTCGCCCTTTTTCTACCATTACCTGGTATTCCTAAAATCCATCTTGTCCGCTTATGGACCAGATACTTCTGCTAGAACACTCACATACACAAATATATATATATATATATATATATATATATATATATATATAGTCATCCACAGACACCGTGTTTCGACGTTTCATGTCTCTTCAGTGTGGCTAGACCCAGCAACTACTTCCTGTCTAGTTCCTTAACTTCTCGGCCGTCGGCAGCGGTGTTTTAACTGATGAATAGATACTTCGGTGTATATATTTTACGGTAACCAGAGAGTTCAAATCTGTAAACAACAGACGAGCTTTGGTTTATTACGCTAGCGGTGAAAGTCAATTAAAGTCGCTCCTAGAGAGCTCTACCAAGTTTCAGGAGCATATAATAGTCTATATATATATATATATATATATATATACGTGTGAGTTCGTGTCTGAGTCTCTCTCTCTCTCTCTCTCTCTCTCTCTCTCTCTCTCTCTCTCTCTCTCTCTCTCTCTCTCTCTCTCTCTCAATTCCTTTGTTATTTTCCTTTGTGTGTTAACCAACTTCGGAATTATCAGAAGTTGAAAGAACGTAAACAATGTATAAAAACGACAGGATTAGTAATCGGTCTCCGATCTTGTTCAGACTGATCGTCTCCCGCGTTAAACTCCGGCTTTTGTGTTCAAAAACACTTTATACACCAATTACTGTCACACACCTGCCCGCATCTACCGACATAAACGCGGAGCGACTGCAAGAGCGACAGATTGGGAAACAGAGAGAGTCAGAGAGAGAGAGAGAGAGAGAGAGAGAGAGACGCAGAGAGACACACAGAGAGACTGCGGTTTTTAGCGCCTCTTTTTGTGCTCGGTGCCAATTGCCGCAAAAAGCGCGGCGCAGTCTCCGAAACGGGCTCGGTTCCCGCCATCGTAAATACTTGGGCCTCGGCTCGCCCTCCACCACCACCCCACCACCCCCTCGCTTCAAATAAATCTTCACTGACGTTTTGCTTTGATAAGCGAAAAAAAAGTACATATTATTAACTTTCAATCTTCACTGCTTGAAAACCAAAAGACATTTGGTATGCTTAGTTTAGTACAGTGGTTTCCAAAGTGGACGGTACCACCCCCCGGGGACGGTCCCATTCTGTTCATATCTGTCTATCTATCTTATTCTCTTCACATCTGTTTAACAATCTATCTCTCTTTCTGTTCATATCTATCTATCTATCTATCTATCTATCTATCTATCTATCTTATTCTCTTCACATCTATCTATCTATCTATCTCATTCTGTTCATATCTATCTATATATATGTCTGTCTATCTATCTATTTAGTTCACGCTGTCCATTATCTGTCTATCTATCTATCTTATTCTCTTCACATCTATCTATCTATCTATCTATATAATTCTGTTCATATCTATCTATATATCTATCTGTCTGTCTGTCTAACTATCTATCTAGTTCCCTCTGTTCATATCTATCTATCATTTCAGTCTATTCACACACACACACACACACACACACACACACAATAATATATATATATATATATATGTATGTATATATATTATATATATATATATATATATATATATATATATATATATTGTTTTGTTCGTGAAACAAAAAGTCGGTTTAAAAGTTTTCTGTAACTCAAACCAGCATGCCATCAATAGATGCTTGGTT
>CM042162.1:16596029-16601029 GCA_023376005.1 Doryteuthis pealeii
AGGACCTGTGGATGTACAAGAGTATAATAATTTAATTATTACAACATTTGATATGTTTTCTTAAGAGCTATTGCCAAATAGTTCAATATGTAAAAAGTATAATAATCTTGATTTAACTCTCTCTTACTCTTTTTTTTTCTTTCTTTCTTTCCTTCTTTTTATTACGCTCGATTGAAACAGATTAGTATTATTGCTTCCGCGCTCTCACCCCTTCTCTTTCATTAGCTAATTAAAGCTAATTATAACTAAACACTCCTAATGCCATATTGCAACAAAAACAGAAGAAACTTTTTAGCCACTTTAATAAACTAACTAGCAGGACCTGTGTATATACAACAGCATGATAATTTAATTATTACAACGTTTGATATGTTTACTTAAGAGCTATTTCTAAATAGTTCAATGTGTACAAAGTATATTAATCCTGACTTAACTTGCTCTCACTCTTTTTTCTTTCTTTCTTTCTTTCCTTCTTTTCATCTTTTTATTAAGTTCGATTAAAACACATTAGCGTTATCGCTTTCACACACTAACCCTCTCTCCATCCTTCCACTGCATTCTCTCTTTCTTCCTTTCTTTTTTTCTTTCTTTCTTTCCTTCTTATTATATTTTTTCTGTGTAGCATGTCCTTTTTCTTAATTTTCTTTCTTTATGATAAAATTAGAATGGTCTATTATTTAGCTGAGATGACAACACACGTAATAAGAAATAAAAATTCGGCAGATAAGCAACACCAGATAATCAGGATTTACATTTTTGTATTTTATGTTGGACGATTTGGACGATATAACTTTTAAGTAGAGGGTGTTGCAAGATGATAACGGTCGTTCAAACAAGGAACACGAGCATTAATATATCGATAAACAAATGTTTGAAAGAGTCGGGTGACGTGGGATTCAAATATTGATAGGGAATAGTGAAAACAAATCTCTCTCTCTCTCTCTCTCTCTCTCTCTCTCTCTCTCTCTCTCTCTCTCTCTCTCTCTCACACACACACACACACACTTTCTCTCTCTCTCTCTTTCTTTCTTTCTCTTCCCCTCTCTCTCTCTCTTTCTCTTTTTCTCTCTCTTTTATTTCTCTCTCACACTTTTCCTCTATATTTCTTTCTTTCTCTTTCCCCTGTCTCTCTCTCTCTCTCTCTTTCTCTTCTCTTCTCTCTCTCTTTCTCTCTTTCTCTCCATCTCTTTCCTTTCTCTCTCTCTTTCTCTTTGTCTCTCTCTGTTTGAGAGAGAGAGGGGAGAGAAAGAGAAAGAGAGAGAGAAAGAGAGAGAAAGAGAGAGAGAGAGAGAGAACTTATTGACCGGCACTTCAGTTACAGCTGTACAAACACAACGCTGGAAATACTTTTGTTTCAATTTATTTATTATATTTAATGTTGCAGAATGTCGGCCTCCATAGCTCAGTGGTTAGAGCACTGGTCTTGTAAACCAGGGGTCGTGAGTTCGATCCTCACTGGGGGCTTCCTCTGAGGATTTTTTAGTAAAAATGATTTTTCATATGTATTATATATAAACATTGTTACCTTCGATTGAGTTATGTTAGGCTCCATACTTCTGTGTTAAGAGTACTGGTCTTGTAAATCAGACTTTGTCTGTTCGATCCTTACTGTATCCTAGTAATCTTATGTCACTTCCTACTTTTAACGTGTTTGGTAAATCTCTACCTTTTAATCAAATTATAAATGTAAGGAAATTCTTCTTTTAATTATATCTATTTTGACTATAAATTAAATACGCATTGATAAACTTACGCAATTCCTGAAGGTATTGTGACGTAAGCAGGGATCTAGTTTCTGTTACAGACACCGAAGCTCCATTATAATAAGACTCATGAATTATGAAAAAATTGAAAGATACTTCAGTTACAGCAGTACAAACACAACGAATCAAATACTTTTGTTCGAATTTATTTATCACATATATTGTAGAATGTCCGCCACCATACCACAGTGGTTAGATCACTTGTCTTGTAAACTTAGGTTTGTGAGTTCGATCCCTACTTGGGCATCATGCGATTATTTTTTGACAAAATTATATTTTCATATACATCATGAGTAAATATTGTTACCTTCAATTGCTAAAAAACGTGAGTTTCCATAGCTCAGTGGTTAGATCACTGTTTTTGTAAATACTCAGGGTTTGTTTTTCTTTTTTTTTTTTTTTTTTGCTCGTTTTTTTTTTTTTTTTTTTTCGTGCAATCAAATCTTTTTCTGTGTCTGTCACCTCTCATAATAAGCGGGTTAGGTTTATCAGACAATTATTAGTGAGTTTGATTCTCACTGGGTGTTTCATCAACTCTTGTGCTATGTCAAATGTATATTAGTTATACTAGCAAAAATATACGCCCTCTGAGCGTAAGTATTTAAATTATAATAATGAAATATATCAAATTAGAAAGACTAACAAAATTAAATAAGAATGCATATAAAAAGATTACACTTATTTTAATTATATTTTAATTGGTTTCTATATAAAATCATTCATAGGATGGATTTTAATACGCTGGAGAATAAAACAATATCAGAGATTAATAATACCAAGTAATTATTTATTAAACCCGATTTCGTTAAAACCAATATGCAAATTAACCACATCATATATTATGTAAACCTTTATTTCTTAGTGATATATATAACACACACGTGTTTAAAAAATGAGTTTAAAAAGAAATTGAATATCCAACAATATTGAATAAACACAGTGCATTAAATAGTTTTGTTTGAACTTTTTTATTATATTAAACTAAAAATGGCTACCCGGCGTCACCCGGGTAGAGATAGGGGGGGTAGTTTCTATTAAAATCCCTATGTAAAAAAATATATTTCGTTGATCGAGACACTTTGAAAAAAAAATAATCTCACCTATTTAGAATGCTGTTATCATTTAAATTTTATTTTTTAATCATCTTCACGAATATAAATCAAATCTTCATTATTTTGTATTTATTTAAAAAGCAATTCTGGTGATAGTGAATGTGTATACATATTTACTTTTCATTAATTATTTTATTTTCAAAGTTTCATCCAGACATACATACACACCAACTGCCCTTTATATATGTACTAGCAGCGGCTCCCCGGCGTCGCCTGGGTTGAGGGGGATTTTTTAAAGTTAGTTCCGCAATCCATTATTACTGAATCGTGAGTGAATCCTCGTGGGATGCCCCATATAAATCCCTATGTAAAAAATAGACCTTGCATTGATCCAGCTACTCTGAAAAGAAATGTTAACGTCTACTATCTAAAATATTAAATGGATTTAAAAAATTCCATGCTGTTATCATCTAAATTTTATTTTTAATTATCTTCACGAATCTCTATTATTTTTACTCAAAAACCAAGCCCCGGTGATATTTAATGTGTATATATATTTACTTTGTCGTTAACTGTTTTATTTTCGAAGTTTCCTCCGGACATAAGATTCACACAACCGCCCTTTATATATGTATAGAAAATAGATAGATAGATAGTATAGATAATTGCAAATGTTAGCTTCCATAGCTCAGTAGTTAGAGCACTGATCTTGAGTGTATGAGACTTCGGTCACAGCTTGTCAAACAACATTCTAAACAGATCATATATGTGGATTTTGTATCTGATTTATATATTAAAAGTGGTTTTACAAAGCGGCGAGCCTCCATAGCTCAGTGGTTAGAGCACTGGTCTTGTAAACCAGGGGTCGTGAGTTCGATCCTCACTGGGGGCTTCCAGTGTGTACTTTTTGTCAAAATAATATTTTCATATATATTATGGGTAAAAATTGTTACCTTCAAGGGCTAAAAAAAATGAGTGTTTAGCTCGCTTATTTTGTAAACCACAGGTCCTGTGTTCGATCCTCACTGGATCCATTTTTACATATACATGTCACTTAACGAATGTGTTTGGTAAATATCAAATTATAAATGTAAATAAATTCTTCTTTTGATTATTCTAGCAAGAATATGCACCTTCCAGGCGTAAGTATTTACGTTTTAATGTAAAGAAATATATTAAAATAGAAATTTTAATTATATTATATTTCTATATAAAATCATTCATAGGATTGATTTTAATACGTTGGAGAATAAAACAATAATATTAGAGATCAATAACAGCAAGTAATTATTTATTAAACCCAGTTTTTTTAAACCAGTATGCAAATGAACCACACCATATATTATGTAAACCTTTATTTCTTAGTGATATATAAGACACATTGCAGGATTTTAAACGCACTAATAACATGAGCTGTTTTGAGGCAAATCTAACTCGGATTTTCATAGTAGACATTTTTAATAAATAAGGTTTATTCTGCGTATTAATCATTTTGACTATAAATTAAATACTTATTGATAAGCTTACGCAATTCCTGGGGTTATGTGATGTAAGCAGTGTCGTACTCTCGTTACAGACAGACATACACAGAATCTCCATTATAATAAAATCTTGACCCTTGGAAATTATTTGTCTTCAATTTTTTTAGATGAGGCTTGATAATTGTATCCTCTAGATTTTTCGGACTCTTGTCCCCATCTTTTTTGTTATATACACAACGTTTCGACCGATGTGTCATCCGGTCTTCTTCGTGTCGAATTACTTTGAGTTCACAAACAATCGTGTTACAAACAAGATGGAGACGTCTCCAAACTAGACGGCAAGCCCCTGAAATAAACCAGTTCATATACATAGGTAGTAATATCTCATCTACAGAAAGCTATTTCAATATACGCATAGGAAAGGTATGGAATGCTATAGAAAAAAATTATCAAGTATATGGAAATCTGATCTCTCTGATAAGATAAAGAGAGAATTCTTCCAAACTGTAGCCGTGTTACACGACTTGTACTCTAACGAAGAAAAGCTAGATGAGAGCTATACAAGGATGCTGTGTGCTGTCTTGAACAAATCCTGGAAGTAGCTGTACGGCCACTTACCTCCTATCATACAAACCATCAAAACGAGACGAACAAGACATGCTGGACGGCTGGAGAAGCAAGGACGATCTCATAAGTGACTTTCT
>CM042162.1:16603529-16611029 GCA_023376005.1 Doryteuthis pealeii
TGGGGGCTTTGTATTTCAGTGGCTTCATTTATTGATACAATTTTTATTTCATTACATTATATGGTTGCTTTGGAGACTTGGTTGGTTGGATTTTACGGCATGTCAACCCTTGTTGGGTTATTTTATGCCGAAGACGTTTTGTTTACTCGTTCTTGTTGGTTATTAAAATTTTTGATTGACAGCTCGGTAAGGCAAATAAAAAACAATTCATATTTGTAATTTAGATTTGATAACAATATTGAAAATTGAAATTCCCCATAGCTCAGAGCACTGGTTTGTAAACCTAGTGGTCGTGAGGTCGATCTTCACAAAGGGCTTCCGACAAGTGTTTCCTCTGTTTGTTTTTTCAAAAGAATATTTTTGCATATATTATGTTTAAATATTGTTACCTTGAATTGTTGTAAAAGTTCAGCCTCTCCATAGCTCAGTGATTAGCACACTGGTCTTGTAAACTAATTCCTTTGTTAAATCCTCACTATGGTGTTTCGGTGAGTTGTTTTGTTATCAAAATAGTATTATATTATCTCAAGAGCTCCTGTATGTTTTTAAAGCTTATGTAATGATCTTGATAAAGTATTTTAATTCCTAAACGTTTTCCACTGCTGGTGTTCGGGTTCTCCTCCACTGCACGTTTTTAAGCGTTAAGATATCTACAAGTGAGTGGTGTTTATTTCACGATTTTATTTCAAGTGACAAACCTCACACTTTAAACTCTTTTGGGGCAGTACAGTTAGATATTGTTTCCTTTTTTCCCCACCAGCCGAATTTTACGATCACCTTTAGCAGCTTCTGTGCCGAATTTAAAATAATCCTACGAAACAAGCAAACGCTATAAATAGATTATCTATCATATGGAGGTCCAATCTCACAGACAAGCTAAAGAGACAGTTCTTCCAGGCTGTTGTCGTGTCAGTACTGCTGTATGGCTGCACCACCTGGACCCTAACTAAGCGACTAGAGAATAAACTAGATGGGAGCTGCACAAGAATGCTGCTGGGGATCCTGAACAAACATGGAAACAACACCCTACGAGAAAACAGCTGTACGGTCACCTACCACATATCACCCAAACCATCCGAGTAAGACGGACAAGACACGCGGGGCACTGCTGGAGAAGCAAGGACGAACTCATAAGCGAAGTCCTCCTGTGGAAGCCAGCACATGGACAAGCCAGTGTGGGCCGACCAGCAAAGACGTACATTGATCAGCTCTGTGCGGATACAGGATGCTGCATAGAGGACCTTCCGAGAATGATGAGCGATAGGGACGGATGGAGAGAGATTGTCATGGATATCCGCGCTGAAAGCGCGACATGATGATAATGATGATGATGATGATATCAACCATTATATTAGGGTCGACTGAGAAGTTCATGGGCTGACCAAGATATTCTCATGAAATGTGAGCAAATGAGGTAAATTGTTAACCTTCAATTTAAAAAAAAAAGGGTCATCAACAGCAGATGCGTCATCATATTAACTTTTCAGCCCTCCCACGTTACATCTGAAATAAAATGGGGTGTCAATACATTTATAAGATTTAAAGGCGGTTTTACTTGAATAGCTAATACCACTTCTTATAATACGTCAAGAGGCCTCAGAAAAGACTCTGAACGCAAATGAATACATGTTATCTTCAATAGCGAAAAAAATGTGAGCTTTCATAGCTCAGTGGTTAGAACACTGGCCTTTTAAACCACAGGTTGTTACTTGATCCTTACTGGGAGCTTACGTCTTTAATCTTCTAAGATTAATATTTTAGAGAAATATGTCCTTTTTCGCAACGAACGAGGACCAAAACAGGCCATGTCTCTTCGAAAAAACGAGGACCAAAGAAAGAGTTTTTAAGGAGATAAATTATCCCGTGACCAACGGACACGTGGCGTAGAAATCCAAGAGAAGATAATTATGTTGTCTCCCTACAAGTCCATTTTCAAACAGAGCAGATCAAATTACATTTGTTTAAATATTTACGGTTTATTCAACTGAATATTTATCTAAGTCTTTCGATTTCAACTGAAAAAAAAACTATTTTAAAAGGCTAAGTTTTATTATGTGAGTGTGAGACCTTGGTAGTATCGGTAGTTGAGGGAAGAGTGAATATCAGTAAATAAATATTTCCCATTTAACAATGAAACTTATCGACTGAGAGATTGACAGAGATTTGTGATATTTCGGTCACAGCTTGTCAAACATGTGGAATTTGAATCTGATTTAGATATTAAAATTTGTTTAACAATATATCGAGCCTCCATAGCTCAGTGGTTAGAGCACTGGTCTTGTAAACCAGGGGTCGTGAGTTCGATCCTCACTGGGGGCTTTGTAGTTTACATTCTTTTATTGATACAATTTTTTATTTCATATTATATTTATTTTATATGTGTGCTTTTGAGGGTTGGTTGGTTGGATTTTACGGCATGTCAACCTATGTAGGACTATTTTATAAGTAACAGCTTGGTAAGGCAAATAATAAAACAATTCATATTTGTAATTTATATTTGATAACTATATTGAAAATACTTTAGAATTTCGTGAGCCTCCATAGCTCAGTGGTTAGAGCACTGGTCTTGTAAACCAGGGGTCGTGAGTTCGATCCTCACTGGGGGCTACCTGTGATTAATATTGTTTTTGTTGTATTTTTTCAAAATGACATTTTATGTATATTGTGAGTAAAGCTTGACAAAAAACTCAGCCTCCATTAAACTATCAATTGTGAGTTCGATTCTCACCAAGGCGCCCTGTGAATAGTTATTATCAAAATATGTTCAAATATATTATGTGTAAAGCTTCTTACCTTCAATATATACATACGGTGAGATTCCATAGTTCAGTGGATAGACCAATAGTGTTGTAAACCAAGTGTCGTGAGTTAGATTCGCACTGTGTGCTTCCTGTGAATATTTTTGGGGAAAATAATATTCTCATATATATTTATGGCTAAAGCTTGTTTTTAACACGAATTGCAATCGCAGCCTCCATCCATAGTGGTTAGAGTACTTGTCTTATAAAGCGGGGGTTCGATCCTCACTGGGAGCTTCCAGCAAGTATTTTTGGTGGGGGGGGGTCAAAATGATATTTTTATTTGTATTATGAGTAAACCTTGTTATCTTCAATTAATACAAAACTTGAGCATCAATAAGCAATACCAAATTATATAAATACAAGTTAATTTGTCCAGTAATTTTCCCCGAGAGATCCTGTCTCGGCTTTTATGCCTCCCAACCGGCCGAACCACTCAGGAGGTTACATGAGGCTTACCAAGAGTCACCACTCACAACCAGGAGGTTGTGAGTTCAATCTGTCGACTCGCGAGGCAATACCCTTTACCACCCGCTACAAAGAACTTGAAACATAGCAACCTTTATCAAAATGACTTGATTCGGCATTAAATGACCCGAAAAGGGTTGATATGCCGTAAAACAAACAACTAAACCAAACCAAACGGTTATCTTTAGTCTTTTTAGATCAGTTTTATTGATATCACCACTTTGGGCCTTACTTAGGCTAGACAGACGGTCGGAGAGGCCCACTTCCGATCAATCGGCTGATCACTTTAAGTCATAGCATCTATATGATTGTCACAGCCCTATTGCCCTTATGGCAAGCTCACAACCCTTTTTATCTTATATGTGCTAGAAGGCGATGTTTGAAGGTCTTAGTGTCCTAAGTATAACGTTAAACTGCAGGTTATTACCTATAAGTCCAACGTAAATAAAGGGAACCACTCTTGGCAGATAAATTATTTATTTATTTATTCCTCTACTAGGAAAAAGAATACGGGGTTAGGGTTAGGGTTTAGGTTAGGGTTTAGTGTTAGTTTAATGGGAAAATAAATATATAACTTATCAGTCAAGAGTGGTTCCCCTTTGTTTATGTTGGACTTATAGGAAATAACCAAACTGCATCTAGTGGTGGGGTTCCAGTTCTGGAACTCTGGTGGGTGTGGAGTACCCCTCCATCACCATTACTCCCAGGTCCACTTTGACTCGGTGTTGCAGTGCCTATTAGGGTCCCATCTATAGGCTAAATAGAAAAAATGAGTTTTTAAGAAATATGTTTCAAAGATTATGAGTTTGAAAATGAAAACTGAATATCCAACAAGATTAAATAAAACAAAATATGTTCGGCATAAAATAACCCAACAAGGGTTGACATGCAAAAAACAGATCATGTTCATTGGCGGTCACTCATAAAATTATTGATCAGTATCAATGTTGCTTAACTTCAATGCACAGACTTGGATTTTACTTTCATATGAAAAGATGCGAGTCAAACTGTGATCTTCTATACTTTATTTTTCTAAAGTTTGGCACTGATAGATAGATAGATAGATAGATAGATAGATAGATATTAACAGAATAGATAGATAGATAGATAGATAGATAGATAGATATGAACAGAATGTGATAGATAGATAGATAGATAGATAGATAGATAGATAGATAGATATGAACAGAATGTGATAGATAGATAGATAGATATGAACAGAATGTGATAGATAGGTAGATAGATAGATAGATAGATATGAATAGAATTAGATAGATAGATAAATAGATAGACAGATAGATAGATAGACATGAACAGAATGGGGTAGATAGATAGATATGAACAGAATGTGACAGATAGATAGATAGATAGATAGATAGATAGATAGATAGATATTCAGCATTAAATGCTATTCTAATATATTGCTCTTTTTTTCTTCTTTTTTTAACGTGTTTTAATTATATTTAAATTATATTTATATAGTTAAATACTAACGTTTTAATTCTTTTAAGAAACTCAAGTGTAATTTACCGATACAAATAAGAATATTAAAGGGAGACTACTCATACACTTAAAAAATAGGGGAGACTACTCGTTCTTTGCAAGGGAGAATACTCAGCACTAACTTTAACGAAAAAGTAATTTAAAATGGATATAAACCGATTATTATTACTATTATTATCATTATTATTATTCCTTACAATTTTTTCACACCAGCGTTTGTGAATGAACTTTCACTGGAGTCTGAGTGACAGCAAATCTTCTCATGTCTACAGGATTTTTTTTCAGTTCTCTGTCCATGTCTAAGTATTTGTGTATATCTTCGTTTTATTTTATTTTTACTCCGAATCAGAAAAAGAATCGAGACCATCAAAACAACAACATTGTTAAGATCGGTCAGAATTATTATTATTTCACTCCTTGTGAGTTTTTCACACCAGCGTCAGCTGATGGTCTTTCACTCGAGTCTGTGTGACAACAAGTCTCATCAGGTCTCCAGGACTTTTTGAGTATTCTAGCCGATCGTAACAATACTGTTATCTGGATGGTCTTAATTCTTTCTTTGATTTCCAGTTCCTCTAGTCTTTTTTTCTAAGCTTTTTGGGGCCGTTCCAAGTACACCAACTACAATAGGTATCACTTTCACCCTCATATTCCTCAGTTTAAAAAGAAAATTCTCAGGCAAAGTCCGGGTATTTGTCTTCTGGGAGAGACAGGATAATACGTCTTACTGCTTCTGATGACCAACACTACAAGGGCCCTAGACAGGTATTCAATTTAGGCGCCAACCTACGTACTGCCTGATTCCCCTCCTCCCTGCTGCTAAGGGTAGATAATTAATCCCTAATTTTGCCAATAGTCTTTCATTGTGGTGGCCCACAAGAAATTCAATTTTTAAAGCAAGTAACAAAGGGAGATAAATATTTTCCGAGAATTAACCCCTTCAGAAGATTTCTTTTGTGAAAAACATGGATTATTACGGAAGAATAACACCGACTCTTGTTATGATATTGTTGATAGTAAATAAACACATAGTTTGCTTTGGTTTGTTTTACGGCATATCAACCTCAGTGGGTCATTTAATGCCGATAAAGTTTTGAAATAAATCAATTCTTAATGGATACATTTTTATATAAATACATTTTTCTATTTAACCCATAGATGGGACCCTAACACGTACTACCACTCCGGGTAAAAGTGGACCAGGGAGCAATGGTGATGAAGGGGTACTCCACATTCCCCAGAGCTCAAGAATTGGAACCTCACCATCAGATAGTTTCCAGGACATGAAGACCATCAGCCAACGCCTTCTAACACCTATATGATAAAAAGGGTTAGGGCTTGCCATAAGGGCAATAGGGTTGGGACAATCATATAAGTGCTAGGGCTTGACGTGACCAGCCGATTGACCGGAGGGGACCTCTCCGACCGCCCGTCTAGCCTAAGTAAGGGCCAAAGTGGATTGTTGCATGTCATGGACTGCTCAGCCACCGGGGTTCCGTCATTAAGCATGATGCGTCGCCACCCGCATCCAACAGGTGGCTTCATTGAGGGAGTCTTACCTCTATGCAGATGTGTAGTCGGTGTATTCTAAAGCCCCGGTCGACAGGGCTGACAAATCAATAGACTGACAAATACGACACTGACAAATTATAGAACTGAAACCTGTTTTTCTTTTTTTTCTTTTTTTCTTTTTTCTCCTTCTTTTCGTTTTCTTTTACTTTTCTTTTTTTTCTTTCTTTTTCTTCTTTTTTTCTTTTTTCTTTTTCTCCTTTTCGTTTTCTTTTACTTTATCTTTTTTTCTCTTTTCTTCTTTTTTTTTTTTTTTTTCTTTTTTCTCCTTCTTTTCGTTTTCTTTTACTTTTTCTTTTTTTTCTCTTTCTTTTTCTTCTTTTTTTCTTTTTTCTTTTTTCTCCTTTTCGTTTTCTTTTACTTTTATCTTTTTTTCTTCTTTTCTTTTTCTTCTTTTTTTCTTTTTTTCTTTTTCTCCTTCTTTTCGTTTTCTTTTACTTTTTTCTTTTTTTTCTTCTTTTTTTTCTTCTTTTTCTTTTTCTTTTTTCTCCTTCTTTTCGTTTTCTTTTACTTTTTCTTTTTTTTCTTCTTTTTTTTTTCTTCTTTTTTTTTCTTTTTTTTCTTTTTCTTTTTCTCCTTCTTTTCGTTTTCTTTTACTTTTTTTTTTTTCTTCTTTTTTTCTTCTTTTTTCTTTTTTCTCCTTTTCGTTTTCGTTTTCTTTTATTTATTTTTTATTTTTACTGTTTTCTTTTTTCTTCTTTTTCTATTTTTCTTCTTTTCGTTTTCTTTACTTTTCTTTTTCCTTTTTTTTCTTTTTTTTATTTTCCTTTTTTCTTCTTTTTTGTTCTTTTTTTGTTCTTTTTCTCTTTTTTTTCTTCTTTCGTTTTCTTTTACTTTTTTACTTTTTTGCTTTTTTCTTTTTTTTTTTCTTTCTTTTTTCTTTTTTTCTATTTTTCTTCATTTTGTTCTTTTTTCTTTTTTTCTTCTTTTCGTATTCTTTTTCTTTCTTTCTTTTTTCTTTTTTTTCTATTTTCTCTTCTTTTTTTGTTCTTTTTTTCTTCTCTTTCTTTTTTTTCTTCTTTTCGTTTTCTTTTACTTTTTTCTTTTTTTTCTTTCTTTTTTCTTTGTTTTTACATAGAAATTTGGGATACATTTTATGTATAAATAAAATTAAAAAAACATAATGAATTCTTTTATTTCTAATAAGCAATTTTTAGTAACA
>CM042162.1:16616029-16665030 GCA_023376005.1 Doryteuthis pealeii
TATATATATATATATTATATATATATATATTATATATATATATTATATATATATATCATATATATATATACATATATTATATATATATATATTATATATATATATATATACATATATATATACATATATATATATACTAGTTGCGTTTGTGAGCTTCCATAGCTCAGTGGTATATTATTTATCCTGGTACTATAACTATCGTTATAACACAAGGAGAGATAAAGCACCCAGTGAGAATCGAACTCACTAATAATTGTCTGCTAACCTACCTCGATCATTATGAGAGGTGACTGGCCCAGAAAAAAATGTGTTTATGCGAGAAAAACGAACAGGTAAAAAAGAAATCATTGAAAAATTTGATGCCGCTTTATTAATCTAAACCTGAGTATTAAGAGGGTTAAAAAAATATTTCTATATGGGGCAACTAAGGATCGAACCTGAAAATATTTAACGCAGAAGCAGAGGAGCCACACAGGATCCCTGCGCTAAACACTGATTGAAAAAGTTTCTGTTAGTCAAATAAAAACTCGAATTACACATATATTAATGTCGTTTCAAATGTTTAAAAAAAAAAGAAAAAAATTTTGTAGCAGCCCCCAATGAGGATCGAACTCATGACCCCTGGTTTACAAGACCAGTGCTCTAACCACTGAGCTATGGAGGCTAACTGAGTGATTGTCACATAATTACGCATTAAAACACTACTCCCACTATCTCCACGTGTTCGCAGTCAGGTATTGACGTATAGTGATTTTTATCAAATGCGACACATCCGATATACTACATAGGTATGGCGTTAAACTGCACCGAATGGGGAAGTTCCAATTCTGACGCTCTCGGGAGTGTGAAGTGCAATTATTTTCCTGACCTGGAGTGGTAGTACCTGTTAGGGTCCCATCTATAGGTTAAATAGAAGAAAAGGAGTTAACAAAAATATGTTTTAAAACAATTAAATTCCAAAAAGAATTTTCAGTGCCGATCAAGAATGAATAGAACAAAAAGTCATCGGCATAAAATAACCCAACACGGTATGACATGCAGTAAAATCATTAAAAAAAAAAGAAAGAAAAAAGAATAATCCTTTGTAATTAATTATACCTTCTAGTAACTATTCTTAATAGAAATGATTTGCAGTTATAGTTCGTTTACTAAGCTTAGCTTAGATATGGCACAAGGCCAGAGGTATGAGGCGCCCAATGAAAATCGAACTCATTAACAATCTAACTTGTTAACCATTACACCCCGTGAGGTGCCCTAGTTATTTACTAAGTGTAGTGAGATAGCCAATGGCGTGTTATCTCATTTACATATGTGTATTACAGCAGGAGATATATAGAGACTGTTTAGAGGACTGGTATGAAATTAGCTACTTGAAGCTAAGACCTGGGCTACGATTACGCTCGAAGGATTATTGATACTACTACAACAGAGAATACGAAACCACACCTCACAACACTAAGCTTAGCATAGATGTAGCACAAGGCCAGTGAGAATCGAAGACTATTAATGGTCTAATAATCTAGCTAGCTAACCATTATACCACATAAAGTGCCCGATTTGCATTACACCATGTGAGGTGCCCAATTTTCACAGTCATATGGAGTCAAGTATTCCTACTGAAGGTGAATAATGTTTAAACAGATCTATTTGACCCAGAGATGGTACCCTAACAGGTACTGTCACTCCGGATCAGATTGGATCTGGGAGTAATGGCAATAAAAGGGTACTCAACACTCCTCGATTTCCAGAACAGGAGTTTAGTATTATACCCAGTAAATCATTTTATTTTTATCGTATATTTATTTTTGCTCGCATTGTTTTCATTGGGGGTTTCTTTTTGTTTTAATTTGTATATAAAAATCAAATCATCCCCCTCCCTCACGACTATATAAATATGAGATTAGGTTTAGGATTTTCATAGAGAGACTGGTAAGTTTTGTTGATTGTAGTGTGAATTGGTTTTTATGGTGAATGGAAAATTGTAGTATAAATTGTGTCACGGATGGAAATAGTTAAGTTAAAAGTTAAGATAGAGAAGACCAGCTTTCCCTCATCCATTTTAGGCCTTGTACCATATTTTTGTATTTTTCAAAATAAATATTTATACTCAGTAAACCGATTTTGGTGGGGACTGCATGGGATACAGTCAGAATGTTCTGCTGATAGGATTGAAAATACATTTTGAATGTTTTCTGTGATAATTTAAAACAAAATTATACAAGTTGCAGAAAAAAGGGGAAAGAAAATGTAATTTTAACAATCCCCTATGAGGATCAAAGCTATGACCGCTGGTGTACAAGATCACCCAGCCTTGTCGACTGGGGCTTTAGAATACACAGACTGTACCTCTATAGAGGGTAAGACCCCTCCCCACCCACCCCCCAAAAAAATTGGGGCCACCTGTTGGTCGTGGGTGGTGATCCGCGATGTTTATGGACGGAATTCTGGTGGATGAGCAGTCCATGACATGCAACACTCCACTTTGGCCCTTACTTAGGTTAGACGGGCGGTCGGAGACGCCCCTCCGATCAATCGGCTGGTCATATCAAGCCCTAGCACCTATATGATTGTCCCAACCCTATTGCCATAATAGCAAGCCCTAACCCCTTTTTATCATATGGGTACTAGAAGGTGGTGGCTGAGAGTCTTCCTGTCTAGGATATGACGTTAAACTCTAACTGATGGTGAGGTTCCAGTTCTGAAGGTCTGGGGAATGTGGAGCACCCCTTCATTACCATTGCTCCCTGGTCCACTTTGGTAGTGGTAGTACCTGTTAGGGTCCCGTCTATAGGTTAGATAGAACAAAGTGTTTAAAAAATTACTGAGTTAAAAAAACTGAGTTAGACAAAAATTAGTTTAAAAAAACTGAGTTCCAAACTGTCGCTACGAATCTTTCAAAACGTTACCGGCATTAAATGACCAACTGTGGTTGATATGCCGTAAAATAAAACAAATACAATATCACCGCTCTAATAATTGAGTCATAAATTCTTTTACAGCTCGACAATCAAAAGAAAGAAAAAGAAAACCACGGGCTGAAATTAGTTAAAATAGCCATGGGTAAAGTAACAAAAGGAGATAATGATTTTTTTTTAATTTCTGAATTTTAAAACAATTACCAAAAATCGGGGAAATTGTCCAATTTTAATGGAATTTTCACCAAGTTATTCATTGATGACATGATTTTATAATAAATAGCTTATTTCATTAAAAAGAATTTGGAAAAAAAAGTTTTTTTATCAGTTCCAAATGTAGGGTATGGTAGGTCGATTTTTAACTTTTTTAAAATTCTCTCAAACAGCGAAAGTTGTGAGTTGGTATAATGAATACTGATACCAAAAACTAGATCTCTTATTTGCACCATTGTTTGTGGAAATAGCATCAAATATCGTCTTCTAAAATTCACCAAAAATCCTTGTTTTCCAACATTTAGCCTAGAAATTGGTTAGAAAATTTAGCTATTTCAATATCTAAAACAGACATTTTAAACGAAATGAATAAGATATCTTATTATAATGGAGATTGTGGGTTTGTCTATCTGTAACCGAAACTATATTACTATACAAGTCACAATTCCTTTAGTTATTTACATCATATTCTCCATGATTTTATTTTTATTTAAACCTCAATTATTAATAAAATTGTTTTACATTACTTACACTGTTGACCATATCTACAACTAATAACATACAATTGTATTTATATATACAACAAAATAGCAGTTTACAGTGTGAATGGGAAGGCTAATTTGCATATTGATCTTTAAAAATCGAATTTAATAAATATATGCTTAGTATTATTGATTTATAATTGTTTGGTTTTATCCTATTGAATATGAGCAAAAATCTCTTCAATAAATCTCAAAAGAAATCCCTTAACAAGAAGAAATAACTGTAATATTATTCTTTACTTCCTATTTTAACTAAACAGTTTAAATTAGGAAAATTTACCAATGAAAGACGGGAGTAACGGAAAATGATGGAAGTGTTAGTTTCAAAGTTGTTCTATTCTTCAATCATACCCCCTCTGTTCAAAATCTTTTTATCTACATTCTTATTCAGTTTCATTAGCCTTTCTAATTTAATATCATATTTTATTATAAAATTTAACTAAAATACTTGCACCCGGAGGGTGCATATATTTGCTAGTTATTATAATTATTTAAGAAAAGAAACCAGCAACAACGTCCCATCAAATAACCAAAGGTTAATTCCACACATAAAGTCTCAGCAACATATAATGGAGGCGTGTGGTCTAATGGTTAGAGTCGTAGGAAATGGACTCGTCAACCAGAGTTCAATTCCTGGATGAAGCTGTTGGCATTTCAGATAGTTTGGGAAAGGTATGAATCCAATTCTCCCTCCAGCTATGCGTAAATAGCAGGGCAGACTGGACTCTTTAACTGTGCCTAGGTAACCTGTCTAGGAGAAGGAAAACTCTGAATTAAAACCTGTTAAACTCCGCTTAAGTTATTGACCTTGTGTCGGATCCTGCTCATGCGGAGGGGTTGGTAAATATATATAAAGTTGGGATTGAAATAAAATTAGAATTTAAAGAATAACAAACTCCCATGAGCCTTCACCGGAAGAACCGTCCGCGCATGTGCGAGAAAAGGGACCCACTTCCGACCCCAAGATAATCTCTGGGCCATTCTAGTTTAGGCCTTAACTATGTCTAATCGCTACTACTGGCTAGGGAGATATTCTATTGCCACATGGCGTCTTTGACCGGTGAATAAAGCTTAAGTCATATAACCACTTTCTGTCTCTGTCTCTTTCTTTTTCGTTCCTTGAATTCCTTCCTTTTCAGCGCGTCCATCAAATGAAATAGGGTTAAAAGAATACCCATAAGAATAACCATAGCCACCTTTAAACCTTTAAAACACGAAACCTTTTGCTACCGCATAATATACTAAGCTGTTCAAAAACTTGTTTGGGCAGGAAGAGACGGTTGTTATATCGACAACATTTTTATGTGAAACGAACAGAGTCGAACACAGCAACTTTATATAGAGAGATGGGATAAAATAGACTGTATTTTCCTAACAAAAATACAAGTATTTTTACGAAGCCCCCAGTGAGGATCGAACTCACGACCCCTGGTTTACAAGACCAGTGCTCTAACCACTGAGCTATGGAGGCAGACATTAAAAGCCTTTCAATATAAAAGTGAAATTCATACTGAAAATAAATCCTGCTGTTGTTTCGTTGTTTATTCAGAGAAGTAAAATCCAAATAAACCAAATCCAAGTCAATCAATATGTTTCGGCTGCGAAGACAAAATAAACAAAATAAATGAATAAATAAAAATAAGTAAAATTATAAAAATAAAGAATTCACAAAGAATCTATAAAAACATAAATGAAAAATAAATAATAATAAAAAAAATCATAATGAACGCAAATAAAATCTCTCGGTGGGGATTGAACTCACGACTCTTTACTTTACAGACCGGTGCAATCTGTTAGTTTCGGCTGCGAAGACAAAATAAACAAAATAAATCTTAAATAAATAAAATGACAAAAATAATGAATACAAAAAGAATCTTTAAAAACATCAATAACACATACATAATTAAGAAAAAATCACAATGAATGCAAATAAAATCACTCGGTGCGGATTGAACTCACGCCTCCTTTACAGATTTACGTTTTGGCCGCGGAGAAATAAAGAATGCAGAAATAATCCAGATGATCCCACGGCCAACAGTGGCTTCATTGGTGCAACGGTGCAGTCGGTGTATTCTACAGCCTCAGCCCTCTGTAGAGGTGCAGTCCGTGCATTCTACAGCCCCAGACGACATGGCGGAAGAGTGGCATATAAACGCGTATTATATATACATTTACTATTTGTCAAATATTTAATTTAAAAATCTATTAATAATGGAGATTCGCTTCCGGTTTTTGTCTGTAACAAAAATTACGTCACTGCTTACGTCACATTACCCAAAATCGTCATAACATAGAATAAATACACTTAAAATTTGAACATGCAACATTAGACAGTCCTCATTGTTTTTTTAAAACAAGTTTTGATAAATACATGACTGGTATTATATATCTATATATAGTTTGTTTTATTTTAATACATATTTAAAGTTTACATTTCAAATTGTTTTATTTTTTTAATCCTTTAATGAATTTGATGATTTTACTTACTTAGGGTACAAACTCGCTGTCTTTGAATTTTTTACTCCCACCCCTCAGGCAATATGTTTCAATATTCTATTTTTACATCGCCCGGAGGGTGTTTTTATTTTGTACTAGTTCATATAATGTTTAAAATTCAAATTTGATATTGCAAACCATGAGTTTACGTAAATAAGATGTAGCGAGAGGTGAAACGAATTACCTTTTGAGGCTAAGCGAGTGCAAGAGCTTGCGTGCAAGATGCCCACCTTCTGACACCAATGAAATATTACAAGCAAGCGTATGGTAGCAAAAGAAAAACGGACGAGAAAGATTGGATTAATTTCGTTTATTTAAAAAATAAACAAAAGCTAGAAATGTTGAAATGATAATTCTTTCTTCGCTTGGTGAAATGAGGGCAGGTGTGGGGTTGAAAGTCTGTTCTTCGACGGCTGATTCGGGTGTAGGGTTGAAAGTCTGTTCTTGGTCAACGACTTGGTTCTGTGTGACGCGGGGGTGTGGTGTGAGTCGAAGGCTCGGTAGTACCTTGATCTTGTTCTGGTAGGAACGACGTTCTGTGCCAACGCCGATAGTCAACTGACTTATCGACTTTAAGTCAGAGGTTTTTATACTTATTAGTAGGCTCGAAAAACGCTTTGAAAAGTTTGGGGGTTACAATTTATGATTGGTTGAAAAACGTTAAATAGGGGATATTTTTAATTGTTAATAAATTTTGTTTTTCACCCGGAAGATTGCATGGAGCCTATGTGCAGAACACTTGTTTTGTTCATTTCATTTAGAGCTACTGTCGGGTCAACATCCGTTTGATGTTACATTTCTCAGTAACTTAGGTTTCTGTTCCGAAGTGTTTGTTTTTCTTTTTAATTTGTTTTGTTGGTGAGTGTATGTATTGAGTTAGTAAAATTTGTGAATCAAGAGCGATATCTATTTCTGTTATAACATTTTCAACCACTTATAAGCGGTTGAAGAGAAAGTGGGCATCTTGCACGTAAGACTAGAAATAAAAAGCAATATGGAATTCAAGCAGATATCTGTGATTTCTAATGGTCAGGGAACAACAAAGAAAATAACACTTTCAATCAAATGTTTAATGATATAGTTGACTCACAATAAAACATTTTTCGGACCATATTATCTTCAAGCACCCCATCTACGATCTTGATTCATAAGGACATTTTTTTCATTTACACCGTCAAAATCTGGTTGTTTGTTAGGGGTTAGGGTCAGGGGTTAGGGTTAAGGTTAGGGTTAGGGGTTAGTTTTATCATTTAAAAGAACTCTAAAAATCGTCTGTAAACAAACAACCGGATTCTGACGGTGTAAATGAAAAAAATGTCCTTATGAATCGAGATCGCAGATAGGGTGCTTAAAGGTAATATGGTGCTTAAAGGTAATATGGTCCCATTTTTCAAACACATCTATCGCTTAAGGGTCTTATTTTATTTAAAGGTATAACAATTTACCGAAATGTAGCAAGAGGTAAAATTAATTACCTCGCGAGGTCTTGCGTGCAAGGGGCCCACCTTCTCTTCAGCCACCCGGTGGGTCCAGTGAGCTTCGGCTGCTGGATCGAGTGTTGTAATTAATAGCGTCGATCCCAGGGGGATATCCTCCCAGGCAATACCTGCCCCCTTGATTTAAAGGAACAGGGCTGGGTTTATTGCCCAAAAGGTTTGAGGGGGAATGCCGAAGGGATCAACGCAATTTTTCTTCTTTCCCACCCATGAGCTTCGGCTTGTGGGTGGGCCCACGTTAAAACAAGGCCTTGTGCCCAGCCCATACAAGTGGGTATGAGGCAAATACCCCCCCCCCATTCAACCACTTAGACTAGAAGCAGCTACCTGGCATTTCCTGTGGAGAGGGGAGGTTAAAAAGTTAGTCTCGCAGATCCACTGATTGTTTTGGTCTTCCATAATTTATATGTTTGTTTTAATCACGAACGCCACCAATGACTTTCCCTGCTCTTACTATTCAAATCCTAATTTTCAAATATCTTATATCTATCAAATCTTCATTATTTTTGCACAAAAAGCAAGCTTTGGTGATAGTGAACGTCTATATTTACTTTGTCATTAATTGTTTTATGTTCGTTGTTTCCTCCGGATATACGTACATACCTGCTGTCCTTTATATATGTAATTGGTCTGCGAGACCAGCTTGCGAGTTATTATTACACGACCAGGTGCGCATATCAACAGAATTCGTGAAATTAAAATTAAAAAATAGCTTATGCAGCTACTATTGAGGATCGAACTCACGACCTCTGGTTTATAATTCCATTAGTTTTAAACACTGAGATCTGAATGACGTCGGTGCGATTTCAATATTCAAATCAAATTTGATTGGCATGTCTAAAATTTCGTTTTAAAGGTCATGTTTGCCAAACTGTAATACCAGTGTCAGTCAATAACTTACGCCGTAGAAAGAATTCAGTTACAGGAACCTCACTAGCACGGCATTTGTTCCAATTCAGTTAGAGCTTTTTAGATTCATTTCATGTTTCTTCAGAATGATTCTGTTCCGGATAGAAAATCGATACAGCAATGCAAAAATATAAATCCAGATTATCTAGTGTCGCTTATCCGCTGGATTCTTATTTTCCCCCATTTTAAAAGGAATCGTTCCAAATAAAAGAAAAAATGCAAACAAGAATAATAATAAAAATGAACTACTCAAAAACAAGAATATATAAAGAACAAAATATAATAAAATCAAAATATAGAAAAATAATTTGGTTATTTCCTATAAGTCTAACATAAACAAAGGGGAACCACTCTTGACTGATAAATTATTGATTGATTGATTGATCTACTAGGAAAAAAGAATATGGGGTTAGGGTTAGGGTTAGTTTAATAGGAAAATAAATAAATAAATTATCAGTCACGAGTGGTTCCCCTTTGTTTATGTTGGAATTATAGGAAATAACCAATAATTTTTATTAATCTATATATAAATATAGAAAAGAGATTTCTCTTTTAATTTGTTATATCCCTGGCAGTTCTGCTAGTATTAATAAAAGAACATTAAACCCGACGTACAGCAATTACTGGGTATGCGAAATCACAACCGCTAACTTTGTGCGCTAACCACTGAGCCACTGAGAGTCAAGTAGAAAAATAGGATTATTTCCTATAACTCTAAAAAAAGGGGAACCACTCTGATTGATTGATAAATTATTTATTTATTTATTGATCTATTAGGAAAAAAGAAGACGGGGTTAGGCTTAGGGTTTAGGCTTAGGGTTTAGGGCTAGGGTTAGGGTTAGTTTAATGGGAAAATAATGGGTAGATTAATTAACAGATAAAATTCATTCAGAGTGGTTTCCCTTTTTTAAGGTTGGAGTTATAGGAAATAAGCAAAAATAGCTTGATATAGATATCAAATTTAAATTTTTTTAATTAAATATTTAACAAGACTAGCGAAATTATTCGCCCTCGGGGCCAGTATTAATTAATAAAATATATTGATATTAATATATTATTAGAAAGATTAACGAAACTAAATAAGAACGAATTTCAAAATATTACACTTATTTTAATGTCATTTTTAGTATGATTTCTTTTATAGAATTATATATTGGGTTGCTTTTAATACGTTTAAGAATAAAATGATAGTATTAGAAATCAGTAACAGCAAATGATTATTTATTAAACCCAGTATTGTTAAAACCATTTTGCATATTATTCCAACCATATACTATGTAAATACTTCTCTTCCCCTCGAGGGGTCCAGTGCGCTTCGGCCACTGGACCGGTAAAGTACAAATAATAGCGTCGATCCCAGGGAGCTCCCCTCCCCCAGGCAACACCTGCCTCCTTGACTTAAAGGGGCAGGGCTGAGTTTATTGCCCAGCGCCTGAGGCGCCCCCATGAGGGGGAATGCCGACGGGATCGACGCAATTTTTGTTAGCCCACATAAAAATGAGACCTTTGTGTCCAGCCCATACAAGTGGAGTATGAGGCAAATACCTACTAAGTAAATCTTTATTTCTTACACACACACACATATATATATATATATATATATATATATATAATATATATATATATATATATATATATATGTGTGTGTGTGTGTGTGTGTGTGTGTGTGTTGAAATGAAAAATAAAGGAAAGAAAATGTTGAATGGATAAAATAGGATTTATTTTATTTTGTTTTATTATACTTACACGTGTTTCGGCCAGGAGTTTATCCAAGTATACATGTATTCTATCTATTATTATTTTAAATACAAAATAAAATAACAATAACAGAAAAAACTACAGAAATGTTTAGTATACAAAGAAATAACGGCCTTCGTCAAAGTAAATCCTTATTGTTTTTAAACAAATCGGTTGAAATACGGAGAATTTCCGTGATGTTCGAAAAAAGAAATATATATATATATATATATATATATATATATATATATATATAACATGTTTATGGATTTTACATGTATTAACAATATGGGAAGTGTTGCGGCAAATCTATATCAACTAGTGATTAATAGAGGCATAGTTAATAGAAAATATGCTAATTAAGATTAAATAACGACTATTTCATAATCGTTGAGAATATAACTTAAATAACTAAGGTAATCATGACGTCAGTGGTGACGTAGTTTCGGTTATAGACGCAGAGGATTAACCATTGTAGATTGTACGTTTCTGATATTCAAGTCAAATTCGAATCGCATATATATAAATGTCGTTCCGAATGTAATTTAAAATGTATTTTAAAAAAAAAAAAAAAATCTTTACAGCAGCCCCCAATGAGGATCGAACTCATGACCCCTGGTTTACAAGACCAGTGCTCTAACCACTGAGCTATGGAGGCTCACGCTATCAAGACACATTAAAAATAAATGTCAAATTTGAATTACAAACATTGAATGAATTCATTAAATTAAATATTTGACAAGCTGTCACTCACTTTTCACAAATCTCTGTCAATATCAATCAATAAAATAAAATGTTATTATTTAATAATCTTACAGAAATCTGACACATTGTTTATAGTATCTGGTGTTGCTAAGTGAAATAAGATAGATACACTTCTGTATTTAAAAAAAAAAGACTACTCGGACCTGTGGATATACCATAGTATGATAATTTAATGTAAAAAGTATAATAATCTCTCTCTCTCTCTCTCTCTCTCTCTCTCTTCTTTCTTTTCATCTTTTCATTATGTTCGATTGAAACAGATTAGCGTTATTGTTTCCGTGGGTTCAACTGCTCTCCCTATCTTTCCCCTACTTTATTTTTTTTTATATTTATTTTTTCTTTCTTAATTTAATTTTTCTGTGTAGCATGTCCTTTTACTTCCCTTTCTTTCTTTATAATTAAAACGGAATGGTCCATTATTTGGTTGTGGAGATGGCTCATTTGGATGGTCTCATTTTTCATCAGAGTGTGTCGCAAGATGAAAACGGTCGTATTTTGTAGGAACACCAGTATTATTATATAGATTTAGTTTTAGTTTTTGCCAGGAAATAAAATAAACTAGCTTAAAAGCCACTATATCGAGTGGCATTTAAGTCTGCATTTCCACCTCGCGATACAATACTTGAACAATATTTTTCCAACATTTTTTCTTCAAAACAATAATATAATTTGTCTATTTTGAACTTATTGCAAAGCTGCGTGATAAACAATATTTTTGTGTGTTGCCGTTTCGGGTCTCTACAAATCACTATGCAATAGGCTTGCTGTAAGGGCAATAGGGTTGGGACAATCATATAGGTGCTAAGGCTTGTTTTTCCATTCCGGGTCTCTACAAATCATTATGCAAACTTCTCTAGTTTGCATAGTGATTTGTAGAGAATTCAAAATTGATCACTGCATTTTAGTATTGCATTAATATTTAAGCTTACCTTTTAAAAGTCCAATGACAATTTGATACGCCGTAAAACAAATCAAAGAAAACAAACAAACAAAAACCCGACCCTAATTATGCACAAAATTAAATTTTGACCATACAACAAAATGGTATATGCACAAACCTTTATCTGTTCTTGAGAATGAAACGCATAACATTCCCTGGGACTTTGAGATAAAGACGGATCACCCTATCCCAGCCAGGAGACCAGACCTAGTGTTGATTAACAAAAAAGAGAACGTGTCAACTGGTTGACTTTGCGGTCCTAGCAGATCACATGGTGAAGCTGAAGGAAAATGAAAAGATGGATAAATACCTGGACCTTGCCAGAGAATTTAAAAAGCTGTGGAACATGAGAGTGAAAGTGATACCAATTGTAGTTGGTGCACTTGGAACGGTCCCAATAAACTTGGAAAAAAGACTGGAGGATCTGGAAATCAGAGGAAGAATTGAGACCATCCAGACTACTACACTGCTGCAATCGGCTAGAATACTCAGAAGAGTCCTGGAGACATGAGGAGACTTGTTGTTACTCAGACTCCTGTGAAATACGAGCTAACGCTGATGTGAAAAACTCAAAAGGAGGGAAAATAATAATAATAATGATACTTGGATTGTCCCACTTGTAATATATGCTGGGCCATTCTTAAAATGGATAAGGTAGTATAAGAATTTGTGGTTATTAGTTTGCAACCAACATAAGTCCTTATTTAGAACATCCTAACACTGAATATTCGGTAAGGAAAGACAGACACCAAACTCATATCGTCAATGTACATAAGAATGTTTAATTAATATAACATGTAATAACAGATACAGAATACACACATCCCAAAAAAGCCAAATGGCCTCCTGGGAAGTTATTTACCCGACCTGTTCGCTACTGATAGGATGTGACACAAGGTACATTAGCATAGGCCATCCAGCGAGGATCGAACTTGCTATTCAGTTGAAATGGATCTGCGAGACCAGCTTGCGAATTTTTACATCATGATGGGACACCCAGTGAATAGCCATCTTGGAATGATTTCACGATACTATCAGATTGCGCCGGTCTGTAAAGTAAAGAGTCGTGAGTTCAATCCCCACCGAGAGATTTTATTTGCGTTCATTATGATTTTTTTTGTGATTATTTATTTTTCATTTATGTTTTTTATGGATTCTTTTTGAATTCTTTATTTTTATGATTTTACTTTTTTTTTTTTTTTTTATTTATTTTGTTTATTTTGTCTTCGCAGCCGAAACATATTGATTGACTTGGATTTAGTTTATTTGGATTTTACTTCTCTGAATAAACAACGAAACAACAACGGGATTTGTTTTTGGTATGAATTTCACTTTTATATTGAAACATTTTTAATGTCTGCCTCCATAGCTCAGTGGTTAGAGCACTGGTCTTGTAAACCAGGGGTCGTGAGTTCGATCCTCACTGGGGGCTTCGTGATCTAATTCTTTTTTTATGTTTTAGCAAGAAAATGGTTTATTTTATCCTCTCTCTTCATATAAAGCCGTTATGTCCGTCTCTGTGAGTTCCACATACAAATGTTGTCGGTATAACAACTGTCTCTTCCTGTATCAAAATATATTAATGTAGTTCTTTTTTCTTTATACAAAAATAATTTGGGCAACCCACAGTGAGGATCGGGTTAGGGGTTTGCCATAAGAGCATTATGGTCGGGATAATCTAATAGGTGCTAGGGCGTGACGTGACCAGTGCTCTAACCATTCAGTTATGGAGATTAACACAGTCCCTTGCCTTTAATGCTGCATGCAGTCTTGAACAAGTCGTGGAAACAGCACCCCACAAGGAAGCAGCTGTATGGCCACCTGCCCCAAATCTCACAAACCATCCGAGTGAGATGGACTAGGCATGCAGGACACTGCTGGAGAAGCAAGGACGAGCTCATAAGCGACGTTCTCCTGTGGAAGCCAACACATGGACATGCTAATGTGGGCCGCCCACCAAGGACCTACATTGACCAACTATGCGAGGACGCTGGCTGCTGCACAGAAGATGTACCGGGGGCAATGAATGATAGGGAAGGTTGGCGAGAGATTGTCATGGATATCCGTGCTACTTGCGCGGCATGATGATGATGATGATAAGTATTACATTTGAATTATAAACATAATTTTGTAAAAAAATATTTCGTTATAAAATATTTGACAAGCTGTCACTCATTTTTCACAAATTTCTCCCATCATTTACAAAGTTTGGCTAAGACTGACACACAGGACTCGCAATGATTACATTACTTGCTGTTGGTTGGTTGGTTGGTTGGTTGTTTTTTACGGTATGTCACAGCCCTGTCGTCTGCAGCCTCCAGTAATGATCGAACTCGCGACCCCTGGTTTACTTAATTGGGTAACCATATGAACAAGGTATTGTGAGCAATATGCGTCCCTGGTTTATCAAAATGACTTGATTCGCCATTAAATGATCCGAAAGATGGTTGATCACACCTCCATGTTACAAAATCAAAATGAAGCAGTGATAATTCTGGATATTTGGACAAAAAATTCATTTCCTAGGGTGTTTTGAGCTAAAAAAAAATACCTTTCCCTTTAAGTTAAGTAGGGTTATTAATACATAATTCGGTACTTTTAAACTATGCTGAACTAACTGTTAATATAAAAGTGAAACACCCAGTGAGAATCGTACTCATAAATAAATGTCTTCTAGCCTAAATCGCTAACCATTACATTATGCAAGAAAATCAAAATGATATCCATAAAAGAAGTTTCACCTATCGTATGATTGCTATTATATAAATACAGCAATCTTGTTTTAATGGCCAACAAACTTGTCTTGAATAGCGAGTTCAATCCTCGCTGGATGCCTCATATTTGCGACCTTGTGTTACATCCTACCTGCGGTAAACGGGTTGGGTAAATACCAGGGCTCGACATTAACACTGATCAATACATCATCCGGGACAGTTTGCTGGGGACGGTAAAAAATTTTCCTAAAAGTTAGTACAACATTCCAATATTGGCCGTCCAGTGATTGCCCGAATACTGACCTCAAAATGAGGCTACGGTACTGCAGGTCTATTCTCAAAGCCATGTAATGAATAATGGTGGAGGGAGATAGTTTGAAAGGACCGAATTATGTATTAATAACCCTACTCAGGGTAACTTAAAGGAAAAAGTTGTTTTTTTTTAGCTCAAAACATACTAGGAAATGAATTTTTTGTCCAAATATCCAGTATCATCACTGCTTCAGCTTTTCTTAATGTTTTATTACATGTTATTATGCTACTGATGACTGACAAGTATAGATGATGCTAATGAATTAAACAAAAATATTTTGATTTCGGGACGGTTCAAACCCCATTTGGTACGGTCCAAACCCCATTCGGGACGGTTGATAATTTTTGTTCGGGACGGTCATGAAAAAAGTTAGTGTCGATGCCTGGTAACATAAAAGTGAAACACCCTGTGAGAATCGAACTCACAAATAAATGTCTGCTAGCCTAAATCGCTAACCATTACATTATGCGAGAAAAACGTTAGAAAAAAAAGAAATCCTCGAAAAATATGATACGGCTGTATTCATCAAAACCTTAGTATCAAGAGGGTTAAAAAAAAAAAAAGGACTTGTAATTTCAAAGCCCCCAGTGAGGATCGAACTCACGACCCCTGGTTTACAAGACCAGTGCTCTAACCACTGAGCTATGGAGGCTCATTTATAATCGTTTCCTAACCTAACTCTTTAACCATTACGTTATGCGAAAAAAGGTGCAGTAAAATGAAAAAAGAAAAAAAAAAAGAAATCCTTGAAAATCTTATGACGTTGTATTCATCTAAACCTGTGTATGAAGAGGGTTAAAAAAATCGTTTACAGTGAGGATCAGTAAGCCGATAATATGGTATTTTCATACCTACAATCTCAGGTTCCCCAGATTGTTTTTAATCACTAAGACAGACTAACTTAAATAAAAATAAAAATAAATAAATTTTTAAAAAATCAACAAAATAATCGGGATAAAAACAAATATTTTTGAATTCATCAAAACATTAGAAAAAAAAAGTATTTCATCTCAGAAGCCCCCAGTGAGGATCGAACTCACGACCCCTGGTTTACAAGACCAGTGCTCTAACCACTGAGCTATGGAGGCTCACAGCGGCTATGGTTGATAATACGCATTAAAATACCACTCCCACAATCTCCACGTATGTTGTTGTCAGACATTCATAGATGATAAAGTCGTGGACATCCGATACGTTCTATTATGTTTTCTGTCCAATAATTATTCACACCCATTACTACATCCACTACCATGGCCTCTGTTACAGGCCAATGACATTGTCTTATTGATTTATACAAAGACACCCCCCCCAAAAAAAAAGAAAACATGGTGCTCTTCCAATATGTGATCTACCGAATGGTTTCTAATCCAATATGTGATCTACCGAGTTGTTTACATTCCAATATGTGATCTACCCATTAACTACCCATTATTTTCCCATTAAACGGTGCTCTTCCAATATGTGATCTACCGAGTTGTTTACATTCCAATATGTGATCTACCCATTAACTACCCATTATTTTCCCATTAAACGGTGCTCTTCCAATATGTGATCTACCGAGTTGTTTACATTCCAATATGTGATCTACCCATTAACTACCCATTATTTTCCCATTAAACGGTGCTCTTCCAATATGTGATCTACCGAGTTGTTTACATTCCAATATGTGATCTACCTATTAACTACCCATTATTTTCCCATTAAACGATGCTCTTCCAATATGTGATCTACCGAGTTGTTTACATTCCAATATGTGATCTACCTATTAACTGCCCATTATTTCCCCATTAAACGGTGCTCTTCCAATATGTGATCTACCGAGTTGTTTACATTCCAATATGTGATTTACCTATTAACTACCCATTATTTCCCCATTAAACGGTGCTCTTCCAATATGTGATCTACCGAGTTGTTTACATTCCAATATGTGATCTACCTATTAACTACCCATTATTTCCCCATTAAATGGTGCTCTTCCAATATGTGATCTACCGAGTTGTTTACATTCCAATATGTGATCTACCTATTAACTACCCATTATTTTCCCATTAAACGGTGCTCTTCCAATATGTGATCTACCGAGTTGTTTACATTCCAATATGTGATCTACCCATTAACTAACCATTATTTTCCCATTAAACTAACCCTAAACCCTAACCCTAACTTCCTTTTTCCTAGTAGATCACATGCCATGAATAGTAGATCAATAGTAGATCATAAACCTTCGGTAGATCACATATTGGAAGAGCACCGAAAACATTTTATAAACAATATAAAGATCACCATAGATTAGCATTATTTGTATTATTCGGACTATTGTCCTCATCTTCATTGTTTTCTGTACAACGTTTCGGCCGATGTACCCTCCGGCAATTGAACACATAACTTAACTCCTTTATTCACTAGGCTAAGACAGTTCTAAGTGACAGTTATCTCTAGACTGCAGGTTCAATCCTGGTCAGGGGCAGCAGTAACATAGAATAATAATTAACACAGCTTAACACCTATACCCCAGCTATGGTTAGCGGAATAAGAACAGGATACCCCCGTGGACTGAATAAAGGGTTAGGTTCAAAGTTTCGTGATGGCTCCCGATTGCAACAAGAACTTTCCCGATTACGACAAGAAGGTTCCCGAGTCCGAGATGGTTCCAGAGTGCGAGAAGGTTCCCGAGTCCGACAAGAAATACCTGAAGAAGGTTGGAAGGCACATCGGCCGAAATGTTGTACAGATAAGGATGAAGATGAGGACAATAGTCCGAATAATACAAATAATACTAATTATCGAGCCTCATCTCAAAAATTCAGAGAAATCACCATAGATATCAAGTATGCATATCTAATACCAATATTACAATACTAGTGTTCCTAAATGATACGACCGTTATCATCTTGCAACACCCTCTGGTTGAAAATCAGACCGTCCAAATGATGAAAAGCAAATATGTAAATCCTGATTGTTTGGTGTTTCCTATCCGCCGAATTCTTATTTCTTATGGGTGTTGTCACCTCAGCTAAATAATGGACCATTCCGTTTTTATTATAAAGAAAGGGAAGGAAGAGAAAGGTCACGCTATACATAAAAATATAACAAAGAAGAAAGAGATTAGGGGAAAGATAGAAAGAGGTGTGAGCGCGCGGAAGCGATACCGCTAATCTATTTCAATCGAACATAATGAAATGATGAAAAGAAGGAAAGAAAGAAAAAGAGTGAGAGAGAGTTAAATCAAGATTATTATACTTTTTACATATTGAACTATTGAGCAATAGCTCTTAAGTAAACATTAAAAGTTGTAATAATTAAATCATCATACTGTGGTATATCAACAAGTCCTGCTAGTAAAGATTATTATACTTTTTACATATTGAACTATTGAGCAATAGCTCTTAAGTAAACATTAAAAGTTGTAATAATTAAATCATCATACTGTGGTATATCAACAAGTCCTGCTAGTAAAGATTATTATACTTTTTACATATTGAACTATTGATCAATAGCTCTTAAGTAAACATATTAAAAGTTGTAATAATTAAATCATCATACTGTGGTATATCAACAAGTCCTGCTAGTAAAGATTATTATACTTTTTACATATTGAACTATTGATCAATAGCTCTTAAGTAAACATATTAAAAGTTGTAATAATTAAATCATCATACTGTGGTATATCAACAAGTCCTGCTAGTAAAGATTATTATACTTTTTACATATTGAACTATTGAGCAATAGCTCTTAAGTAAACAAACATATCAAATGTTTGTTTCTTTATAGTATCATTGAAGCATTGTGTGTATGTGTAATATAAAGATTTTGAAGGCAATTTACAATGCAATATGTGTTGAATTTATTTAACTTTTGTTTTTTTGTTTTTTTTTCAAAACTAAATATTTTCGGAAGTAAAATTCCATCTTCAGAGTTATTGAAAGTTGAAAGTATTGAAAGTACTATAAAAAAAAATCACCTAGTACTTTCAATACTTTCAACTTTCAATAACTCTGAAGATGGAATTTTACTTCCGAAAATATTTAGTTTTGAAAAAAAACAAAAAAACAAAAGTTAAATAAATTCAACACATATTGCATTGTAAATTGCCTTCAAAATCTTTATATTATATCAAATGTTGTAATAATTAAATCAATATACTGTGGCGCATCCACAGGCCCCGCTATTACCAAATAATTTCCACATAGCTGTATAGTTTCAAGTGCTCCTATCTAATGCTAATAATTTATATATATTATACGGTTTAAATTAACTATTCCTATTTACTGATAATCATGTTTGCGTGTCCTGCGTATGACACTAAGCATCATCTGGTGGTGAGGCTTCAGTTCTGGCACTCTGATGATTATGGTGTTACGATTTTTGTGGCCATCCTTTAGGCTTCAAGCAAGAGCGCTTGTCCAGCGGAGATCCTTTGTGATAAGCAGAGCGCGATTCTTGGTAAACAATCCTTTGGTTGTTCCTTGGTGCTCCTCATTCTTGCTGCCCCTTCGTCAATGATTGCAAATTGACGTCTCTCAGTATCAGCGATTAAGTAGTTAACCAGCCGCGTGTTCGGGCTGTTGATTGGCTGAGGTATAAACCACGTGACCTCACTTAGTCTATAAGTTTAAGTGGTGTATTGTTGCACTGCTTATATACCACAAAATAATCCAACAAACATTAGGTTGTTTTTTGTTGTTGTTGTTGGTCTGCTGGTTGGTTGGATTCTACGGTATATCAACCCTTGTTGGGTCATTTTATGCCAAAGATGTTTTGTTTTTCTCATTCTTTGTAGGTACTCAATTTTTCTTTTTTTAAATCATTTTTAACACATTTTCTTTAAACTCATTCTTAACCCATAGATGGGACCCTAACAGGTACTACCACTCCGGACCAGAGTGGACCTGGGAGTAATGGTGATGAAGGGGTACTCAATATTCCCCAGAGCTCCAGAACTGAAACATCACCATCAGATAGAGTTTGATGTCATACCCAGGACAATAAGACCCACATTCACCACATTCTATCACTTATATGATAAAAAGGGTTTGGGGCTTGCCATAAAGACAATTGGGCTTGGCATGACCAGCCGATTGATCGGAGTGGGGGCCTCTCCGACCGACCGTCTAGCCTAAGTAGGGGCCGAAGTGGACTGTTGCAAGTCATGGACTGCTTATCCACCAGGATTCCGTCCTTAAGCATCAACAGGTGGCCACATTTAGAGGTCTTACCCCTCTGCAGAGGTGCAGTCGGTGTATTCTAAAGCCCCAACCGACTGTAGTAGTGTTATCACTCTAAAGATGCGAAGAAACATGATTATTTTATATGAGATGATTATTTTGTGTAAGTGAGTTATCAGAGAGAACGCAGAGAACGAAGAAAGAATTACAAAAAATAAAATTATAGTATATAATCATCACTGAGGTTAAATTTTTCAAGGCACACAATTCTCTATGGACCAAGATAAAAATGATGTCAAAAGAAAGAAAGCCTCCAGTGAGGATCGTTTCTGATATTCAAGTCAAATTCGAATCGCATATATATAAATATCGTTCTGAATGCCATTTATTAAAAAAAAAAAACTTTACAGCAGCCCCCAATGAGGATCGAACTCATGACCCCTGGTTTACAAGACCAGTGCTCTAACCACTGAGCTATGGAGGCTCACGGTATAATTTCTGAAGTTTATAACTATTAACGTTGACTTTTTTAATATAAATATCAAATCTAAATTACAAATATGACTTGTATTTTTGTTTTGTTTTGTTGTTTTTTTGTTTGTTTTGTTTTTTGCTTTTTGTGAGAGTTGGTTGTTTTTTGGTTTTTTGTTGTGTTTGTTTTCGCAAGCTGTCACACAATTATCTCAAATTTCTCTCAACTACCGATACTACCAAGGTCTCCAAATCACTATCAATATCAATCAATAAGTTGTATTGTTCAATGGGAGATACTCAATAACTGAGATTCACTATCCCTCAACTACCATTACTCCCAGGTCCACTCTGTACCTGTTAGGGTAACATCTATTGGTGAAATGGATCTAGTGGTAAAAATACTTGATAACATATGACCGTGTACAAAAAAAATTATTATTCAAAAATATGCTCACTAGAATTTTATTTCATCTTCAATTTTTAGTTGCGTTTTAATCTCTGGTCACTCGTGTTATTTTGGTGGAGAATAAGATGAATAAAACAAATTAATGTAATAATAATAAAGAATTAAAATAGAACCGAAAATGCTTTTTGCAAGCGCGTGGTGTAATGGTTAGAGTCGTAGCAAATGGACTAGTCGATCCGGGTTCAAAATCATTGACAAATTCCAAATGAGGTCTCACCAATGCAATGAATAAATTTTTTACCATTTCCTTAAATTGACATTCATATGACCTTACTTATTAATCATAATATCTTGATATTAATCTTAATGTATTCTTAATTAATAATTTTGATATCTATGATTTATAATTCATAATCTATTTTTATTTTTATATTTATCTAATAGTCATACATTTATCCATGTATAATATGATTTTATATATATTTTATATATGATTTTATAATTTATTTATAATTAATTTCTTGATATCTCATAACCATGTACAAAAAATTATTATTCAAAAATATGCTCACTAGAATTTTATTTCATCTTTAATTTTTAGTTGCATTTTAATCCCAGGTCACTCGTGTTATCTGGTGGAGAATAAGATGAATAAAACAAATTAATGAAATAATAATAAAGAATTAAAGTAGAACCGGAAATGAGTTTGGGTTATCTGCCCCTGTTTATGGCTCCACATCCGAAAATGAAATAATCACCATCTTTACTGTAACAATGCTAGTAAATAGTCATGCTTTCAAGAACTCATCAAAGAATGTGTTATTAAAGTAAGTATATAAATTTGTGGTATTTGACTCTTCTCAATTCAGCACCAGGATGACTTGAGCTCAACCAATAGATAAAATCTTATGGATATTATCCAAACGTCTTGCTCAAATGACTAATAACAAAAAGGATTCCAGACTTACAAGAAAGATTTTAGGAATGCTGGTTTCCTTCTAACATCACGAAAAGGAATAGATTTTCAACTCAGCACCACGCTGAGTTGAGCTCAATCAATAGATACAATCTAATGGATATTATCTGAACTTATTTCTTACTAATAAGACTGATAACAAAAATTATTCCAGACTTAAAAGAAAGACTTTAGGAAAGAAGTAAGTTTAGACAATATCCATAAGAATGTAGTCATTGGTTGAGCCTGAGGTTAAAGCTCAGCAGAAGGAATAATTTTTCAACTCAGCGCCAGGCTGACCTGAGCTCAACCAATAACTACATTCTTTTGGATATTTTCCAAACTTCTTGCTCGTCAGGTTAATAACAAAAAGGATTCCTGACTTACAAGAAAGACTTTGGGAATTTTCGTTCCCTTCTAGCCTCATCAAAAGGAATGGATTTTCAACTCAGTACCACGCTGAGTTGAGCTCAACAACTGTCTACATTCTTACGGGTATTACCCAAACTTCTTAAAAGACTAACAACAAAAAGGATTCCTGACTTACAAGAAAGACTTGTGGCGAGCCAGAAGTTCTTGCTTCAACAGACAGAGATCGAATGACAAAAATAAGTAGTTTCCGCATGGGGATCGCGCACCCTAGTAAAAAATAAAATTTAAAATAAAATTCGTAAAATTCAACCAATCAGAGGCGTTCCCGCCTAATAAGAAAAATTATCGAATGGAGCCCGACGGAGCCTACCTGGATTCTATAAATACTCAGACTTTTTCATTTTCAAGCAGAAAGATTTTGCCTGCCTAAGAGAATCCTTGTCACATGTTTTAAGAATTTCTAATGCAGACGGTACGAACTATCTATCTATCTCTCTCTCTTTAAATAATCATCGCTTTAAGAGACAAACTTAATAGCAGTACAAATATTGCTTGACTGATGATTATTGTGACCTAAAAACTTTAAACGTTCTTTCTCATTTTGTGAATTGTGAAATATTATCTTACATTGTACATTGAACTTTAAAAAAAGAACTTTTGGCTGAACCTCGCCAAGTATTCAATGCTGTCTTTTTGTATACATTTTGTTAATACAATTCTGTTTAATCAAGAGTTTTGTCTTCTATGCCATGTGCTTGATTGTTTTATGGTCTTCAAATGTTTGAACACTTATTAAATATTGACATCAAACAGCCCTACCTATCACCATAGTCTTTAGGAAATTTCCTTTCCTTCTAGCCTCATCAAAAGGAATGGATTTTCAACTCAGTACCACGCTGAGTTGAGCTCAACCACTGTCTACATTCTTACGGATATTATCCAAACTTCTTCTCAAAAGACTAACAACAAAAAGGATTCCTGACTTACAAGAAAGACTTTATGATTTTTCGTTTCCTTCTACCCTCACCAAAAGAAATAAATGATTCGTAGTAAAATCCAACATTTTGAGGCTTCTTTTATTCAACAATTGTTTTTTATACGTGATCACGAACACGCATCTACTCTAAATATAGGAAACAGTAAAACCTATAAACCACACTGTCGGCTGGGGCTGTTGAATACGCTGACTGCACCTCTACAGAGTGGCAAAACACTCCTAATGGGGTCAGATGTTGGCCGTGGGTGGCTACTCGTGATGCTTAAGGGTGGAACCCTAGTTTCTGAGTGACCATGCTCAGGAATCAGACATGCAACACTCCACTTTGGCCCTTACTTAGGTTAGACGGGCGGTCGGAGAGGCACCTTCTGGTCAATGGGCTGGTCACATCGAGCCCTAGCACCTATATGATTGTCCCAATCATATTGCCCTTATAGAAAGCCACAAACCTTTGTATCATATATGTACTAGGAGATCCAGAATTGGAACCTCACCACTAGATGCAGTTTAATGGCATACCAGGACACTAAGACCTTCAGCCCCTGCCTTTAAGTATATATATGATATGTGTTGGGGTGCCATAAGGGCAATAGGGTCGGGGCAATCACATAGGTGCTAGGGCTTCACATGACTAGCCGATTGATCGGAGGGGGGGGGCTTTCTCGTCTAGTCTAAGTAAGGGCCAAAGTGGGCTGAATTGGTTTCCACCTTGAAATGTGATAAATAAAAAAAGAGTTGGACACATGGCGTAACGGATATAAGGGTTGGTTTAATACAGTTCTAAGTGACAACCATCTCTAGGCTGCAAGTTCAATCCTGACCACGGTCAGCATAACACTTGTACTCGGTCATGGTTAAAGAAATGAGAACAGTCTACCCTCGTGGATTGAATAAAGTGTTCGGTTCGAAGTTCCATGAAGGCTCCCGATTACGATATGAAGGCTCTCGAGTTCGCCAATAAGGTTCCCGAGTTCGCTGAGAAGGTTCCTGGGTTCGAGAAGGTTTCTGAGTTCGACAAGAGGGAAACGCGATGGAGTCGTAGAAAATGAACTCGTCGAGCCACAGTTCACATAGCGCTAATACCCTAGGGAAATGTATGAATCCAATTATTCTCCCTCCAGCTATGGGTAAATAGTAGGGCAGACTGGGCTCTTTAACTTAACCAGTCTAGGAGAATAAAAACTGAATTCAAACCTGATCACTACTAGAATAGGCTCAGGTCTACTTAGTGATCTATTTCAATGTTGTTGTTTTTTTAATTAAACGAGATACACCTGAAGAAGGCCTGGGGGCGCATTGGCCCAAACGTTGTGTATATAACAATAAAGATGAGGACAACAGTCCGAATAATCCAAATCACACAAATAATACTGACATTCTTCTACACGCATTATCATTGATCTTTAATGGAAGCCGTGGTAGTGGATGTAGTAACGGAGACGAATATTAATTGGACAAAAAATGTAATACCGTGTATCAGATGTCCATCATTTGATAAAAACCAGTAGCTATCAGTGAACACGTGGAGATTGTGGGAGATTGTGGGAGGGATTTTAACGCGTATTATCACTCTATAGGACCATGTGCCTCCATAGCTCAGTGGTTAGAGCACTGGTCTTGTAAACCAGGGGTCGTGAGTTCGATCCTCACTGGGGGCTTCTGAAAAGAAATACTTTTTTTTTTCTTAGGTTTTGATAAATTCAATGTATTTGTTTTTTATCCCGATCATTTTTTGTTGCTCATTTGTCTTGTTGGTTATTTGTTGTTGTTGTCGTTGTTTTATTCATTTTTTAAAAAGTTAGTCTGGCTTAGTGATTAAAAAAGCAGTCTATGGAACCTGAGATTATAGGTCTGAAAATACTGTATTATCGAATATCTGCTCGATGAGCCTCCATAGCTCAGTGGTTAGAGCACTGGTCTTGTAAACCAGGGGTCGTGAGTTCGATCCTCACTGGGGCTTCTGAAGAGGATTACATTATTTTTTCTTAGGTTTTGATGAATTCAAAAGTTTTTATACCGATTTTTCTGCTCTGCTCATGTCTTGTTTTCTTTTTTGAAGGTTTTTTGCTTGTTTTTTTTTTTTTTTTTTTTTTTTTTGTTTTTTTTTTTGGGGGGGGGGTAATTAGTCTAGCTTAGTGATTAAAAAAGAGGTCTCTGGAACCTGAGATTGAAAATACCACCTTTTAAACTAACTTATACCTAGTGTATTTGGGTATACCTAAAGCGCGCAACATGTAAAACAAAAAACATGTGCAGATATTTCTACAAGTCCCCGAGTGATGTAGGAATGGTGTGGTATGCAGGCCTGACGGGATGGAAGCATGCAGATGTGAATCTACATACATACGGCGTGATTCGTGGCGCACTTAACGTCACAGCTTTGCTGATTGAACAGCAACGTGCCTCGGCGAGGTTGTGGGTGAATGAGCAGCCCCTTGGTTAACACCGTTCACCCAGCCATTTTGGAAGTGTCTAGAAAAAGTGACCTAAACAAATGCCGGTTCACCTATCAAGCTGGCCAGAAACCAACATTTCGACGGTTGTCCACATTAGCTGGGCGAAAACTAGAAAATACTACAACACAAAACAAGGCTAAGAATAGCCACCTGGAATGTCTGGACACCTCCCGATCTTGAGACTGGGAAAACCCAAACTACATACTTGCATCGTGACAGGGAAGTATCTCGATAAGGGACAGACACCGATGCTCTTGCGGAAATCAGCTCCAGCTATAAGGTCCAATTGACAGGAGGTCTGGATACACATCATCATGGAAAGACAGGCTGTAAGAAGTTTGAGGTAAGGTGACTCTAGCCCTCCATTCTGAAGCGACACATGACGGACACCATGGAAACATTTCCTACATTGAAGTCTGACCTGTGTGGCAGCGCCTGTATGTCGAGGATTTCATATGTGTGATGGGGTACATAAAAAATTTTTTTTTAAAAATAAAAAAAACTAGCTGGATCCGTGGGCCATTATATTAAACATTTTACAAAATGGAGGATCTCTCTCTCTCTCTCTCTCTCTCTCTCTCATCGTGATTTATTTTATGGTTATCATTAAGAAATTAATAGAAAAAAGATTTCTGTCTGTTGTGAGGTGTGGTTTCGTGTTCCTTGTTGCAGCAGTATTTATTCGTGCTTAATCTTAGCACTGGGCTCAGCTTCTCGTAGCTAATTCCCTTAGTCCCCTAAACTGTCTCTATATATCTCCTGTAGTAATACACATATGTAAATGAGATAACACGCCATTGGCTATCTCACTACACTGTCTAAGTTTACGCTCTGTTCTTGATGAAAATAAGTGACAATTTACAATTTTGAATTTATGGTTATTTAGTATAGGGTTGTTTGATATAGTCGTTGTGAGGTCACCAGTTTAATGTTAAAATTCATGAAATATTATTCAAACATAAAAAGACACCATAAAACAATTATTGTAGGCACATGGCATAAATAACAAGACTCAGTTTTAAAACAAATAACTTGTATTGAGAAAAGGTTTACAAAAAGGTAATGCAGAATACCGAGTAAAGTTCTTTCATCAGTCTTTTGTACAAAAAGTAATTTTTGTAAAGTTCATTATAACATGTAAGAAAAAGATGTTATAAGTTTTTGAAGTGAGAAAGAAAGAGTAAGAATTCAAAATCACAAAACAGTCAGGCGCAAGTAAATTGCTGATCTCTTAAATGGCTGATTAGAGAGAGATAGAAAGATATAAATGCTCATACCTTCTTATAAGAGAATGTGATTTTATCTTACGTAGTGACGTAGATTTAGTTAGACGAATAATTTCTTTTTGGTTGGGGTCTGAAAACTCCGCTATTTATAAGAAAAAGTAGGCTCCAAATTTAATCTTTTTTGTAAATTTCTTTTTGGGCGCGAACGTCTCGAAAATGTACAAATTTTTATTTCAATTTTATTTTTATTTTTATTTTTATTTTACTAGGCTGCGCAATCCCTTGCGCAAACCATTAATTTTTGTCACTTGACTTTTGTTCGTCGTAGTAAGAACTTCCGGTTACACTACAAATTCTTTTTTAATTTTGAAGAAAGACTGCCATACTAAAATTTTGGGCCATACCGAAATGGTTTGAGAGTCCATTACGCAAGGTGACCTTAGACTGTGGAGGATTCAGAGTTTTTCAAAAGTAATAAATGATAAAAATGAACATGAATATTTTCCTCTAGGATTCGAACTCGGATCGCTGATTTTAGTTTTCGAAAATCGATTTCCACAAAAAAAAAAAAAAAAAAAAAAAAATAGGGTGAAAAAACCGCATCATACACTATCAACTGATTCAAACAGCCCAGGCCCCCAGTGAGGATCGAACTCATTACCTGTAGTTTACAAGACCAGTGCTCTAACCACTGAGCTATGGAGGCTCACGGATTAAATTCTGGAGATTATAACTAAAATTTATACGCGTGCTACTTATACGCTATGGGGCATAACAAAAAGCAGATAGATAATGAGTAAAATTTATAAGCCCACTATTCACTATTTACCTACGGGGTAAAAAAGAACAATTTCCTCGTAAATTCCTACCATAAAATAAACTGAACCCTCATTTTATGTCTAAGTTTTTGCAATAAATGTTTTATTTTTCTTGCACCCGTTATTTTACAATACTAAATATATTTTCTTTATTTGTTAAAGAATAAAGAATAAAGAAAATATATTTAGTATTGTAAAATAATGGGTGCAAGAAAAATAAAACATTTATTGCAAAAACACGGACATAAAATGAGGGTTCAGTTTATTTTATGGTAGGAATTATACGAGGAAATTGTTCTTTTTTTACCCTGAATAAGACTTTACCGGTAAGCTTTTATTCAAGAATCGTTTAAAAACAACAATTTAAACGATCCCAGCCTCCAGTGAGGATCGAACTCACGACCCCTGGTTTACAAGACCAGTGCTCTAACCACTGAGCTATGGAGGCGCACAAAAATTGCAGTAGATATTATGATTTCAATTTTTACGGCCACTTTTCCACGTGATTAGCATGCTTGATTAACAGACCATTGTAACTGAGTTTGATTCTCACTGGGCGCCCCATACTTCTGACCTTGTGCCATATCTAAAGATACATACTCGCTTTGTCAAAAATTGTTTTTCACACAAAAAAAAAGTGGGCGAAAAAATATAAAAAAATCTACCAGTTAACTGAATGATAAATTACCAGCAGATTTCTATTTAAGAATCGTTTAAAAACTACGTTTCGAACGATCCCAGCCCCCAGTGAGGATCGAACTCACGACCCCTGGTTTACAAGACCAGTGCTCTAACCACTGAGCTATGGAGGCACACGAAATCGGTGGTAGATATTATGAGTAAAATTTATACGCCCACTATTCCACGTGGCTGCCACTGATCAGACTGTTCTAGTTGCTGTTACTATAAATAGAGTTGTTCTGTGGCTTTTAAACGAACGACTCTTCATGTTTTTTACTTTATTTTACTACTCACATTATTTTGTTCTCTTCTTTTTCCTCTTTCCTCTTAAGTTTTAATATTCCTTCTTTCTTTCTTTCTTTCTTTCCTTCCTATCTTAAGCTCACAATTGTTTTTGTTTTCTATTAATTTTCGTTGTTTTTTTTTTGTTTTTTTGTTTTTTGGTACTAATGCAGAATAGCACGCAAGAGATAATATTATAAGAATCGCATTTTACGTATAAATAGCATTAGATCTCGGGAACTCCCGAAGTAGCCTCTAATCCTAACTCTAACCCTAACCCTCCTAACCCTAACACTATTCATAACCCTTACTATAACGCTATCGTCTCAAAGGTTTCGAGTAAATGTAATGAAATGTAATGCTTTTTATACCTAATCTAATGACATTATCTCTTATTACTAATGCACAATAGTGCGCAAGAGATAATATCATTAGATTACGTATAAAAAGCATTACATTTAACCTTTGAGACGCTAGGGTTAGGGTTAAGCTACTTCGGGAGTTTCCGACTTCTAATGGTATTTGTGCGTAAAATGCGATTCTAATGATATTATCTCTAGCGCGCTATTGTGCATTAGTACCCGCAAATTTTATGGGGGTGGGTACTAAAATGTTATCATTGATTGATTGGTTTTAAAGACATGTCAATCTATCTGGGGTTATTTTATGTTTAGATGTTTGGGAATTATGTACGGTTTGACATGCCATTAAAATCAATAATAAATCATAATTCACACACATCTATATGGTCTCAAGTATTCTTATGAAATACTAATAACTTTCAGACAGATCTATTTTACCCCAAAAGGTACTCTGGGTCAGAGTGGACCTGGGAGAATAAATAAATAATTTATCTGTCGAGAGTGGTTCCCCTTTGTTTATGTTGGATTTATAGGAAATAACCGAATATTCATGTTCATTTCTAACATTAATTCCTTTTGGGAAATCTTTCTATTTGGAGTGTTACACAGTGCTAGGCCGATTAGGTAGTATAAAGGAGTGACACTCTTAAACCATTGTTAGCGAGTAGGTATAAATTGTATACATAATAGATAAACTTGAGTGAGCCTCCATAGCTCAGAGGTTAGAGCACTGGTCTTGTAAACCAGGGGTCGTGAGTTCGATTCTCACTGGGGGCTTGGATCGTTAAATCGTTGTTTTTAAATGTTTCTTATCTAAAAGTTTGAGTATAAAGTATCAGTCGGTTAATAGGTAGGGTTTTTTTTGTGTGAAAAACTAAATTTCGACACCAAATCTTAAATCGGCGATACGTGTTCGAATCTTAGTTTAAAATATTTATTTTCACACACTCAAACCATTGTTAGCTAGTAGGTATAAATTTTATTCATAATAGATTAACGAGGGTAAGCCTCCATAGCTCAGAGGTTAGAGCACTGGTCTTGTAAACCAGGGGTCGTGAGTTCGATTCTCTCACTGGGGCTGGGATCGTTATATCGTCGTTTTTAAATGTTTCTTATTTATAAAGTACCAGTCGGTTAATAGGTAGATTTTTTTGTGTGAAAAAAAATAAATTCGACACCAAATCTTAAATCGGCGATACGTTTTCGAATCTTAGTTGAAAATACTTATGCTCATACACTCAAACCATTGTTAGCGAGTAGGTATAAATTTTATTCATAATAGTTAATCTAGAGTGAGCCTCCATAGCTCAGAGGTTAGAGCACTGGTCTTGTAAACCAGGGGTCGTGAGTTCGATTCTCACTGGGGGCTGGGATCATTTAGATCGTATTTTTTAAACGTTTCTTATTTAAACGTCTGTAAGTTGGTTTATCGGTAGATTTTTTTTCGCCCTCATTTTTGTGTGAAAAATAAATTTTGACACCAAAACTTAAAATCAGCGATACGCGTTCGAATCTTAGTTGAAAATATTTATGTTCATTTTTAGCATTAATTCCTTTAAAAAAAAAAAACTTTCTACCCCTACACAGTGCTAGGGCCACTCGCATTGTATAAAAAAGCTAACCGTGGGTTCGATCCTCACTGGTGGCTGGTAAAAACATTTATTTGATTTTTTTTTTTTTTACATTCTTTATTATAAAATCTAAGTTTAGTTTTATTATTGTGACCCTAACAGATACTACCACCACCCCTTTTTTATGGTGGGATGGGCCTTGATAAGCACAGTGGGCACCCATTAAATGTGATGCACCAGGGCCGGTGCATCTAACCCCTACTCCCCGAACGGGGGCCCGAAAAATGCGGTTTTCATATATTTTATTGGAATATTAGATTACTTAATAAAAATGACACTATGATACGGACCCCCCCCCCGCCCATATTCTAAATGTCAATTTTAATACAGCAGTATTTCATAGAAAACATATGAAACTTGTCCTTCCGAGGCCCTCAAGCAGGCTTTCACCCCCATTCACTGTCCGGGGATTCGAGGTTGTACGCGTCGGCCCTGCACTGGGTGAGAATCAAACTCACTAACAATAGGTATAACCAAAATTTCGGTACGACAGCACATATTCATCTTATTTGAAGTTTTTCTTAAAAAAGAATTAAGTTGTAAATTATCAGCTAGAAAGAACAGTAAAATCAGTGGCAGTCACGTTGAAAAGCTGAGATTTGACACAACGCCAAAATTATGGGGCACCTAGTGAGAATCGAACTCACTAACAATGGTTTTTTAATCTAGCTTGCTAACCATTACACCACGTGAGGAATACAAGTAGCAACCACGAGGGAATGGCAGCCTAATTAATTTGAGTTATAAACTTCTAGATAAATATCTGTGAGCCTCCATAGCTCAGAGGTTAGAGCACTGGTCTTGTAAACCAGGGGTCGTGAGTTCGATTCTCACTGGGGGCTTGTACTAATGTGCAATTTTTTTAATTAAAAGTCCGCTGGTAAAGTCTCATTTGGTTTATCGGTAGATTTTTTCCTGTTTTTTCTTTTTTTTTTTCTTTTTTTTTTCTTTTTTTAGTTAGTCCTCTTTTTGTGTGGAAAACGGTTTTCGACACGGAAACTAAAGTCGGCAATCCGAGTTCGAATCTTTGTGAAGAATATTCATATTCATTTTTAGTACTAATAATCCCTGAATTTTACTAATTGTACACCGTCCTAGGGTGTCATTATAATATTTTTTCCTAGTGAATAGGTATGGACAAAATTTGGGTACGATGACACCACCTAATTTCTTTAAAGTTTTATAAAGAACAATTTTAATTGTAAATTGTCACTTACATGTAAAAAGAAAAAAAAAGCATTGAATTTCTTAATTATAACTATGAAATGAATCACATTAAAAAGAACACTTATTCAAGAGAAAAAACATCAAAATTCGCCATTTTAACAGATCTTAGTTAATAAAATGTTTTCGCCCTCATTTTTGTGTGAAAAAATAAATTTAAATCAGCGATACGTGTCCGAATCTTAGTTGAAAATATTTATGTTCATACTCTCAAACCATTGTTCGCGAGTAGGTATAAATTGTATACATAATAGGTAACTATCCATGAGCCTCCATAGCTCAGAGGTTAGAGCACTGGTCTTGTAAACCAGGGGTCGTGAGTTCGATTCTCACTGGGGGCTTGAATCGTTGAGATCGTATTTTTAAAACGTTTCTTATTTGTCTGGGTATAAAGTATCTGTCCTTAACCCCGAACGGGGGCCCGAAAAATGCCGTTTTCATATATTTTATTGGAATATTACTTAATAAAAAATGACACTATGATACAGACCCCCTCCCCACATTCTAAATGTCAATTTTAATAAAGCAGTATTCGTATTATTTGCGTTATTCGGACTATTGTCCCCATCTACATTGTTATTTACATTGTACAACGTTTCGGCCGATATGCCCTCCGGCCTTATTCAGGTATTTCTTGTCGGACTCGGGAACCTTCTCGGACTCGGGAACCTTCTTTTCGGACTCGGGACCTACTTTTCGAACTCGGGAACTTTCTTGTCCGAGTCCGGAAAGAAGGTTCGCGAGTCCGACAAGAAATACCTAAAGAGGGCCGGAGGGCATATCGGCCAAAATAACAAAGATGGGGACAATAATCCGATTATCGCAGATAATGCTAATTATCAAGCCTCATCTCAAACATTCAGAGAAAAGGCAGTATTATTAGAAAATATATGAAACTTGTCCTTCCGGGGCCCTTAAGCAGGCTTTCACCCCCATCCACTGTCCGGGGATTTGGGGGTTGTACGCGTCGGCCCTGCACTGGGTGAGAATCAAACTCACTAACAATAGGTATGACCAAAATTTCGGTATGACAGCACACATTCATCTTATTTGAAGTTTTTACTTAAAAAAAGAATTAAGTTGTAAATTATCAGCTAGGAAGTGGCTGCCACTGATTTTACTGTTCTTACGTGGAATAGCTTAGAATTGACACATGGAGCACCTAGTAAGAATTGAACTCACTTACAATGATTTGTTAATCTAGCTTGCTAACCATTACACAACGTGAGGAATACAAGAAGCAGCCACGAGGGTAGCACGCTCATATATTTTATTTAAAATCTCTAGTGTTAAATCCGTGAGCCTCCATAGCTCAGAGGTTAGAGCACTGGTCTTGTAAACCAGGGGTCGTGAGTTCGATTCTCACTGGGGGCTTGGTCTAAAGTGGTATTTTTTAAAATTAAAAGTCCGCTGGTAAAGTCTCATTCGGTTATCGGTAGATTTTTCTTGTTCTTTTTTTTTTTTTTTTTTCTTGTTTTTTAGTTAGTCCTCTTTCGTGTGTGAAAAACGGTTTCGACACGGAAACTAAAGTCAGCAATTTGAGTTCGAATCTTTATGGAGAATATTCATGTTCATTTTTTAGTACTAATTGAATTTTACTAAGGGTGACATTATAACATTTTTTTCTTAGTGAGTAGGTATGTTCAAAATTTGGGTACAATGACACCACCTCATTTCTTTAAAGTTTTATAAAGAAAAATTTTAATTGTAAATTCTCACTTATTTAAAAGAAAAAGAAAAGAAAAAAAATCAATGAATTTCTTAATTATAACTATGAAATGAATCACATTAAAAAGAACACTTATTCAAGAGGGAAAAAAAACATCAAAATTCGCCATTTTAACAGATCTTAGTTAATAAAATGTTTTCGCCCTCATTTTTGTGTGAAAAAATGAATTTCGACACCAAAACTTAAATCAGCGATACGTGTCCAAATCTTAGTTGAAAATATTCATGTTCATACTCTCAAACCATTGTTAGCGAGTAGGTATAAATTTTATTCATAATAGGTAAACGAGGGTGAGCCTCCATAGCTCAGAGGTTAGAGCACTGGTCTTGTAAACCAGGGGTCGTGAGTTCGATTCTCACTGGGGGCTTGGATCGTCGAGATCGTATTTTTTAGACGTTTCTTATTTAGACGCCTGGGTATAAAGTATCAGACGGTTTATAAGTTGATTTTGTCGCCCTCATTTTGGTGTGAAAAAATGAATTTCGACACCAAAACTTAAATCAGCGATACGTGTTCGAATCTTAGTTGAAAATATTTATCATTTTTATTATTAATTCCTTTAAAAAAAACCTACCTCTACACAGCTAGGGCGACTCGAGTAGTATAAAAAAGCTAACCGTGAGTTCGATCCTCATTGGTGGCTGGTACCAAAAACCTTTAATTTTTTTTTTTTTTCATCCTTTATAAAAATCTGTAAGTTAAGTCAAGCAGGCTTTCACCCCCATCCACTGTCCGGGGATTCGGGGGTTGTACTAAGACCAACTAGAACTAGAACTCTATATCGGTGGCCTCGGTTGTACGCCTTGGCCCTGCACTGGGTGAAAATCAAACTCACTAACAAAAGGTATGGCCAAAATTTCGGGGCTAAACTTGCAAATCGGTCGGAAAATTAGGGTGACCCAGAAAAAAATAGAACCCAAATCATTTATTTATTTTCCCATTAAGCCTCAACCCTAACCCTAACCTTAACCCCCCCCCCCCTAGTTAAAATTAATTTGTGTCTTTTGTTTTTTCTGGTCACCCTAATTTTCCGTCCGATTTGCAAGTTTTGCCAATTTCGGTACGACAGCACAAAACTTATTTTAAATTTTCATTAAAAAAAAAAAAAAAGAATTAAGTTGTAAATTATCTGCTAGAAAGAAGAGTACAAACAGTGGAAGTCACGTGGAATAGCTGAGATTTGAAACAAGGCCAAAATTATGGGGCACCTAATGAGAATCGAACTCACAAACAATGGTTTGTTAATCTAGCTTGCCAACCATTACACCACGTGAGGAATACAAGTAGCAGCCACGAGGGAATAGCACGCTTATGAATTTGAGTTATAATCTCTAATATAAATAATGTGAGCCTCCATAGCTCAGAGGTTAGAGCACTGGTCTTGTAAACCAGGGGTCGTGAGTTCGATTCTCACTGGGGGCTTGGATCGTTAAATCGTCGTTTTTAAACGTTTTTTATTTAAAAGTCTGGGTATAAAGTATCCGTCAGTTCATCGGTAGATTTTTTTCACCCTCATTTTTGTGTGAAAAATAAATTTTGACACCAAAACTTAAATCAGCAATACGTGTTCGAATCTTAGTTGAAAATATTTATGTTCATTTTTAGCATTAATTCCTTTAAAAAAAAAAACTTTCTACCTCTACACAGTGCTAGGGTAAATCGCGTAGTATAATAAAAGCTAACCATGGGTTCGATCCTCACTGGTGGTTGGTAGATTATACCTTATCAAAAACTTTTTATTTTTATTTTTTTTCGTCCTTTATAAAATCTGTAAGTTTAGTTTTATTATTGGGACCCTAACAGATACTACGACCATACCTTTTTATGGTGGGATGGGGCCTTAATAAGCACAGTGTGAGGCACCCATTAAATGTGAGGCACCCATTAAATGTGAGGCACCAGGGCCGGCGCGTACTAAACGCTTAACCCCCACTCCCCGAACGGGGGCCCAAAAAATGCGGTTTTCATATATTTTATTGGAATATTACTTAATAAAAAATGACACTATGTTACGGACCCCCTCCCCACATTCTAAATGTCAATTTTAATACAGCAGTATTCATAGAAAATATATGAAACTTGTCCTTCCGAGGCCCTCAAGCAGGCTTTCACCCCCATTCACTGTCCGGGGATTCGGAGGTTGTACGCGTCGGCCCTGCACTGGGTGAGAATCAAACTCACTAAGTCAATAGGTATGACCAAAATTTCGGTACGACAGCACACATTCATCTTATTTGAAGTTTTTTTTTTTAAAGAATTAAGTTGTAAATTATCAGCTAGAAAGAAGAGTACAATCAGTGGCAGTCACGTGGAATAGCTGAGATTTGACACAAGGCCAAAAGTATGGGGCACCTAGTGAGAATCGAACTCACTAACATTCGTTTGTTAATCTAGCTTGCTAACCATTACACCGCGTGAGGAATACAAGTAGCAGCCACGAGGGAATGGCAGTCTAATGAATTTGAGTTATAATCTCTAGATAAATATCCGTGAGCCTCCATAGCTCAGAGGTTAGAGCACTGGTCTTGTAAACCAGGGGTCGTGAGTTCGATTCTCACTGGGGGCTTGTTATAAAGTGCTATTTTTTTAATTAAAAGTCCGCTGGTAAAGTCTCATTCGGTTAATCTGTAGATTTTTTTCCTGTTTTTTTTTTTTTTGTTTTGTTTTGTTTTTTTAGTTAGTCCCCTTTTTGTGTGAAAAACGGTTTTCGACACGGAAACTAAAGTCGGCAATCCGAGTTCGAATCTTCGTGGAGAATATTCATGTTCATTTTTAGTACTAATAATCCCTTAATTTTACTAATTGTACACCGTCCTAGGGTGACATTATAATATTTTTTCTTAGTGAGTACGTATGGACAAAATTTGGGTACGACGGCATCACCTCATTTCTTTAAAGTTAATTGTCACTTATTTACATGTAAAAGAAAAAAAATCATTGAATTTCTTAATTATAACTATGAAATGAATCACGTTAAAAAGAGCACTTATTCAAGAGAAAAAAAACATCAAAATTCGCCATTTTAACAGATATGTATCTTAGTGTATAAAATTTTCCTGTTTAAAAGGATGTAAAACAATTTTTACTTACGTCTTTTTTTTTTTTTTTTTTTTTTTTTGTAAATCCTTCCTCTTCATAATACAACAAAAATAATACAACAACCTAAAGTTTCATTCATTTTTTCCGAGTTCTGTCAAGTTTTGGCCTTACCTACAAACAATGAGTTTAGTAGTTACTACCAATTTTCCCTGTGAAATTTACCACCTCCACCCCCACCCCCATATTTAACACAATGAAATTTGCATAAATGTTAATATTATCATGAGAATGTTTGTCCATTCGAAAGAAGAAACATTAAAAAAACTCCTGATGATTTTTTTTTAATTTTCAGCTTACGGAAATAATGAAAATTATGAACGTAAAACAATGTTTACATTTTTGTACCGTTAAATCAATTGAAATTTAACGTAGCCAAAAACAAGTTATGACTAGAGGCTTTTTTAAAAAAGTCTATGAAAAATCAATTAATGGTCCGATTTTCACGAAAATTACCATAATTACTTAAATATGTCTGAAATAGTTTTTCCCTTAAATATATTAGGGGAAATATATATATATATATATTACGAGGTCTACCCCCTTCTATATTATTTTATGAAATATGAAAAAATGAACCGACAAAAACGATTTTTAGTTTGTTTTCTTTAAAGATAAGAGTCTGAATAATTATATCAGAAGATTTTTATAAGTTTTTATGCGAGAGTTTTTTAGTAAAAGTTTTTTATTAAAAGAACCACGAATACAGAATTCTGCTAAAAAAATATCATAAAGAAATTGCCCCTGTTGTAAAAAAACGGACTGTTTTACTTATTTTTCAAGATAATGGTGAGTAATTTTGATAATTTGATTTGTGAATTTACTGTTTTTCTTTTTAACAACTCTTTACGTTCGTTATTTCTTTTCTGCGAGATTTTTAAAAAAATAAGTTCAAAAATATTTATATTTCTTCCTTCAGTATGGCCTAAACTGATCACGTGACGTATTTTGGTGGTACCTAGAGTTTAGTAACTTAAGCTTTTAAGCCAATGTACCAATACGAATAAATAGTTAATTTTCTGAATTCTATTGTTTGTTTATTGGGGGGGGGGTATGATTAAATGTTGATTAGTTATTCTTTAATGAAGTTGAAAATGGAGCGAATCCGACAGTATGTTGAAAGGAAAATAAACAAAGGAAAGAAAATACTGAATGGATCAAATAGATTTATTTTACTAACACGTATTTCGGCCACGAGTTTGTTCATGTACACATGTATTCTATTTATTATCATTTTAAATATAAAATAAAATAATAATCTTAAAATATAATCTTTTAAATATAAAAAAAATAATTAATCTTTAATCTACTTGCTTTTTTATCACATCGCACGGGTCGATCTGAGTTTTAAAAAAATAAAAAAATAAAAAAAGACTGGTTTATTTTCACACATTACAAAATATAAACAATGTCACATAAAACAAAAAACAAAAAGCCAATGTGTGGAGGATGATCACTAATTAGGACTGAGCCTGTAGGGATTGAAATAAAACTAAAAGAAAATTAAAAGAAAAAAATACAAGCTCCCATGGGCCTTAACCGCGCATGTGCGAGAAAAGGTACCGACTTCCGACCCCCAAGAGAATCTCTCGGACATTCGAGTTTAGGCTTTAACAGGGTCTAGTCGCTCCTACTAGCCAGGGAGATATTCCCTTGCTACAGGCGGCTATAACCGGGAATAAAGCCTGTCAAAAAACCACCTCCTGCCTTTGTCTCTTTCTTTTTCATTTCTTGAATTCCTTCCTTTTCAGCGCGACCACCAAATGAGATGGGGTTAAAAGCAAAAAAGTCTAAGAACACGCACCAAGAATATCCAGCTACATTAAACTTTTAAAACACCCAAAACCTCTTGCTACCCCACAAGTCTATTCTAATAGTGACCACCTCAGTTGTTTTATTTTTCGTTTTTCTTTTTTGTTTTTGTCTTTTTTTATATAGTTTCAAAGTTGATTATATGTTTACTTATACGTATAAAGTGAACTTTTTAAAAAAAGATTACAGGTGAGTTTAATTCTCATTAACATGTTTATACCTGTATCGTTAAATATTTTGATTATTATTTACAACATAGGTTTATTTTTGTATTTTTCATGACCTACAAAAAAAGGGATAACACAATGGTTAATCCCTAGCCCCCAGTGAGGATCGAACTCACGACCCCTGGTTTACAAGACCAGTGCTCTAACCACTGAGCTATGGAGGCACACGTTATTGAATCAGTGATATTTACTTCTTATACTACTATATTTCTTTTTTTTTTTAAATGTGTGTTTGTCTAGTTTTATCATCGACTATAAACAGTATGTCCACAAAGTCCGTGTGCACTTTAAAGTCATAAATCGTTTAAAGTGCACACGAACTTTATATACACTCTATAATTTTCTTTCACCTATTTTTAGTTGTAATACTATTTTATAGTCAACAAGTTTATCAAGTAGTTTAATTCTACAAAAGTAGTAGTAGTAGTAGTAGTAGTAGTGTCGATTCGGACTCGTTTCCCATACAATCGCAGTTTTGTTCCATGAGACGGACAATACATTCTGGACACTGCTGGAGGAGCAAGAACGAACTCATAAGCGACGTTCTCCTGTGGAAGCCAACACATGGACATGCTAATGTGGGCCGCCCAGCAAGGACCTACATTGACCAACTCTGTGCGGATACTGGATGCTGCATGGAAGACCTCCCTGGGGGCAATGAATGATAGAGAAGTTTGACGAGAGATTGTCATGGATATCCGTGCTAATTGAGTGACTTGATGATGGTGAAAGTATCAAAGTTTTTATAGTATTTATTTACTAATTTGGTCCTTACTGAGGCTAGACGGGGGGGGTCGCAGAGGCTTCCTCCGATCAATCGACTGTTCATGTCAAGCCCTAGCACCTTTATGATTGTCCCAACCCCTTTGCCCTTAGGGCAAACCCCTAACCCTTTTTATCATATATGTGCTATAATGCGGTGGCTAAGAGTCTAAGGGTGGTTTTGGCGCCAAGATCAGATAGACATTTCGGACCAGTTCCAGGAGAAATCGGCCAGAAATTATCTTCGAGAATTGATTAAAACAGAAGATACCAGATATCCTCAAATTTCCTCTCTATCACACTGATAAGTCTCTCAAGATTGACTCTATACGTAAGAAGGACTTTTTATATTATTTGTTCTTAAATAAATTGTTAGAATTGAACTAAGTTTTAATTCATTTGTTTGTTGCTGTTAGTCTTAGAATTAAATGCTATTATAAGATAAAAATGTTCTTATATTATGTTAGAAGGCTCAAAGTAGTCGTCCACGTGGGTACGTATATGTGTACATGAATTACTCCGAAAAAGAAGTAAGATAGTTTAATTCTAACAATTTATTAACGAGCAAATAAAACAATGAGTAACAATATAAAGTCCTTCCTGTGTATAAAGTTGAGTTTGAAGGACTTACCGGCGTGCTGGTGAAGATATCTGGTATCTTAGGGTGATTTCTTGGAGAGGATTTAAAGTCGCTGCCTCATCGGATCTGGTCCGGGGTCTCTCTGTGATTTTTGGTATTTTACGCCAAAACTTCTGGGCTCATCACGTGATTGGTATATCCAATCACAGAAAGCCTCTCCTTCATTTAACTCTATACACAGGAATTACCATTTTACTGACCCAACACATTTGTTATTGCCAAATAAAATGCCCGAATTTATAGTAAGGATTGAACTCAAGGCCTCTAGGCTAACAAAACGGTAACCCCATACGCTACGCATCAGCCAAAGAATAAGGAGAGATAAGTATTAAAATCATAGACATTAACATACTATGTTCTTCAGAGTCCAGTGGCTTCGGCTTCTGGACCAATGAGATATTGTTTAATAGCGTTGTAAGGATGGTTTAAAGTTCAACATACTTTGGATACAAATAACTCCGACAAAGGTTAATAGACAAACATTTAATAACACAGCACATGGATAACAATTGGTACAACGTTCATAGTAAAGAGTACATATAAAAAGGTACACAAATAAAGATAGACACATTCATGAATGATACAAATATGGTATAAAAGGCACAGACATGAGACTAGCGATAGTCCATGCTGTGAGGACTTACAGTAATGTAAGGGGGCGGAGCCCCACGAGAGGGTTTAGATAGAATCTACCCCATGTGGCTCGTAGTTGCTGAAACTATAAAGAGGCCGAAAGGATTTGAAACCGGCGCTTAAATACTATATGATGCCCTAGCGGGCATCATCAAACTAAAAGGGCAGACAACTCCACCAGACGAATACAAACTAACGCTACAGCGTGATCCAAGGGAGCCACCAACCCGGCAACATTTGCACCCTCGTCTAAAGAAGATAGGGCCGGGTTTATTACCTGGTGCCTGAAGCACCCCAAAAGGGGAATGTCGAAGGGATTTTTAAAAATAATTTTGTAATTTTTATGAGCTTCGGTTTGTGCGTGGCTCCCCACGTTAAAAAGACCTTAATGTTAATCCGTCCAGGTGGGAGGTCAGAAAAATACTTACTACCTGGTTTTAACTGCTTGCTCAATCTAGCTATTTGCAATCTAACAACTTTCATCTCTTTATATAAATGTCTCTCATATGTATAGAGTCCAGCTTGAGAGACTTATCTGTGTGATGGAGAGGAAATTTGAGGATATCTGGTATCTTCTGTTTTAGTCAATTCTCGGAGATAATTTCTGGATGACTGCTCCTGGAATTGGTCTGAAATGTTTATCTAATCTTGGAACCAAAACCTTTAACCACATCTCGTAGGCAGAAATTGTTACTTATGCTCCGTGAGTAATCGAATTCGATTCCAGATTTAAAAGAAACCCAGTAATAGCCTCAAGTGAGAATCGAACTCACGCTACTGGTTCACAAAACCAGTGTTCTATCAACTGAGCTATGGAGGCATATAACACTGTGTGTACAATTCCATTAATTCTTTTTATTTGCATGAAATACAGATGTATTGTGAAAAAATAATGTTTTGATTATTTTTCACAAAGAAAAAGTACATAATGCAACAAAAATTCAAAATACAAAAAAAGAAAAGATATAACAAATTTTCTTTTTAAATAGAACAATTTTTCAGATGAGCTACCATCAAGCAGCCCCCCAGGAGTATTAAACTCACGACCTCTGGCTATCCACAGGACCAGCGTTCTAACAGTTGAGCTATAGAGGAACATACTGTCAGGGGGGGGGGGTACAATTTTCCTAATTTGTTTCATTCCTTTTATGTGCATGAAATACAGAGGTATTATGAAAAATTAATTTTTATCCTTTTTTTTTTTGAAAAGATAAAATACAAAATCAAAAATACAACAAAAATACAAACTATGAAATACTGCAAAAATAGAAAATATAATAAAAATAAAAGACACCACGAAAATGTTTTTTTTTTTTTTAATACCGAATTTTTTGGCAAAGTACAATTTGATAACGCCCAGTAAGGATCGAACCCGTTACCACTGGTTTAAAAAGATCAGTATTCTATCCTATGAGCTATGAGAAACACCAAACAGAATAAGTCGGTTCATTTATTTTATTAATTCTTTTTATTTTTATAAAATGCAGAAGAATTGTGTAAAATTTATCATTGCATTTACCTCGTACCCCACTTGTACGGGTTAGACACAAGGCCCTATTAACGTGGGACCACCCACAAACCGAAGCTTATGGGTGGCAGGTGAAAAATTGCGTCGATCCCGTCGGCATTCCCCCTCAAGGGGGCAGCCTCAGGCGCTTGGCAATAAACCCAACCCTGCCCCTTTAAATCAAGGGGGCAGGTATTGCATGGGGGGATAGCCCCCTGGGATCGACGCTATTAACTTGTAAAGATCCAGGACCGAAGTGTAAAATTTATCATTTTTCAAGAAGAAAATTACAAAATTATTAAAAAAATACACTAATACAAAATTCAGTAAATACATAAGATGCAACAGATTTTTTTTAGTCCTCAGTGAGGATCGAACTCAAGGTCTCTCTCTCTGGTTTAGAAGAACAGTGCTTTAACTACTGAGCTATAAAGGATCGCTGATGTCATTAAGTAGAAAAATTAAAATTTGTGCATCTCACGTGGTGTAATGATTAGCAAGTGATATTGTTAGTGAGTTCGATTCTCACTGAGCGCCCCATATTTCTGGTCTTATGCTACCTCTAAGCAAAGTTTCGAATTCGGATTGCGGATTTTAGTTTCCGGGTCGAAAATCGTTTTTCACAAAAAAAAAGAAGACGGGATAAAAAACGATACCAATAAACCGAACGATACCTTAACATTTAAGATTTATGATTAAGAATCGTTTAAAAACTTCGTTTTAAAGAACCCAGCCCCCAGTGAGGATCGAACTCACGACCCCTGGTTTATAAGACCAGTGCTATAACCACTGAACTATGGAGGCTCACGGTGGCATCTATAGATATTATGGTTAAATTTTATACGCCCACTTTTCTATGAATAGTCTTGTCAGTGGCAGCCACTGATAAGATAGTCCTTATCAACTTGGGTATCTCATTGTGGTGTGATGGTTAACAAGCTAGTCTGGCATGTCTAATACTATTGAAAAACAGGTTCAATCCTCGTCGAATACTTGCGACCCGACCTTGTGTCGAATCCTACTCGTGACTAACGGGTTGGGTAAATACCGACTGTCCTAGTTAACAATTTTTAATTTTTTCGAATTAAAAAAAAAAAAGAACAAAGGAAAAATTTGAGATTGACACTATCAAGTGTTTTCATTTTTTTAAAACCCAGAACAGATTCTAGATTTGCATGTAATAAAAAAAATGGTTAAAAAAATATTTAAAAAATAAAGAAACGGGGGTAGACTGTGAATTCAGATATGGCCTCCTACGGTCAGTTTTCAAATGATAGTATTCATATAAATTATATGAAACCCGCTTTTTCAGGGATCCCAAGCAGGCTACCCGGTCGGGTTTGTGGGGATTAAAAAAAATACGAAAATGTCCCCTCGTCACGGCCTTCTATGCCCCGTTCAATAAAGCCTGGATCTACCTCTTGCCTTTGTCTCTTTCCTCTTTCGTGCCTTTTTGTTCCTAAGTTCCATTTCAGCGTACCAGCCCACAAGGACAAAGAACCACCTTTTATTGGGGTTAAGATACCAGTACAACAGAGGTTTTCAGGATGAGTTGTGTCTCACATTTACTCGGTGCCACACACTCTGCTTATTAAACACAAACATAAAAAGGACTGTCCGGGGAATGATACTAAAACTGCAACGATAGAACACTGAGGAGTGTGAAGTACCTTTTTGTTGCCATTACTCCCAGGTCCACTATACCTGTTAGGATCCCATGATAAAACTAACTTTATTGTTATTACAGGATGAAAAGAAATTAAAATACAGTTTTTGATTACAATAATATATACCAGCCCCCAGTGTGGATCGAACTCACGACCCCTGGTTTACAAGACCAGTGCTCTAACCACTGAGCTATGGAGGCTCATGATATTAACCCTGATTATTATAAATAAAAGTTATACCTACTCACTAACAATAGTTTGAGAGTCAAGCTCCTTTAAACTACGTGAGTCGTCAAAGTAGAAGGATTTTTGAAAAGGATGTAATGCTAAAAATGAACATGAATATTTTCAACTAAGATTTGAACTCGTATCGCTGATTTTGGTGTCGTAAATTGTTTATCACACAAAAATGAGGGCGAATGTTTACTTTACTACCTGACTTTAAGAAACGCTTAAAAACGACGCTTTAGTCTATCCCAGCCCCCAGTGAGGATCGAACTCACGACCCCTGGTTTACAAGACCAGTGCTCTAACCACTGAGCTATGGAGGCTCACGGAATTTTTGCTCGAGATTATGATTAAAATTTATACGCGCGCTATTCCACTGTAACTTGTGCACCTTATGTAGTGTAATGGTTAGCAAGCTTTGATTGGCAGACCATCGTTTGTGAGTTCTATTCTCCCTAGACGCCCCATACTTTTGGCCTTGTGTCACATCTAAGCTATTCCACCTGGCTGCAGCTGATTATAATATTCAAGCTAATGATTTACAATTCTTTTTTATGAAAAAAAAATCAAGTGAGATGAGTGTGTGCTGTCGTAAGAAATTTTGGATATATTATGAACAAAATTAATATTTTGATCATTTTTCAGAAATTAAATGATACAAAATTACAAAACTTTACAAAGTATGAAATTAAAACTATAACTTAAAACACAATAACAACGATATAAAATACAGAATTCAACAAAAATACAAAATATAAAAGAAATAAACGAAACAAAAAGAAAGAAGAATATAACAAAAAACAAAAATACAACAAATATAAAATGCAAAAAATACAAAATATATAAAAGGATAGAGAAATATTAGGATTCAATATTTCCTTGGAAACGAATTACACTGTATTGTGTACAAGGTAGGGGCTGGATGGCTTTAGATGTTCATAGATAAAAACTCTGCAATTTATTTAGAAACTTTAGTTGAGACCCATCAAATTTTCCGGAGACTCATTCAAAACAAATCCGTGTGTACCAGGACGCACTATATCAAAAAGCTATCAGCATCACTGGTCTACAATATTTTGAGATGAAAGGAAGAGTATGACTTGCTCAGAATAGAAAACAAGTGAACACTAAATTTACCAGTACAGTTACGGTTATTTATTTTATTTTATGTTGTTCTGCAATCAAAGACCCGTTTGTATTATTAAGTACGTCAGTTTTTTTAGCGTGTGGTAGTATCCTTCTCATCCCCAATCACATATTTTTAAATCTTGAATATATTCCTCGATTTAAGATCTGTTGAACGAGGAACGAAACCTGTTAGCTAGCCTTCACTTCTTAGTGTTTAATTTCACCGTGAAAAATAAAATATCTTGGGCTAGACGGGCGGTCGGAGAGGCCCCCTCCGATCAATCGGCTGGTCACGTCGAACCCTAGCACCTATATGATTTCCCCAACCCTATTGCTCTTATGGCAAGCCCCAACCTTTTTATCATATGGGTGCTAGAAGGCGGGGCGGGGTCTACATGTCCTGGGAATGACGTTAACTCTATCTGATGGTGAGGTTCCAGTTTTGGCGGTTTGGGGATGTGAGCACCCCTTCATCACCATTGCCCCTGGTCCACCTGACCCGGAGTGGTAGTACTGTTAGGGTCCCATCTATGGGTTAAATAGAAAAATGTATTTATAAAAAAATTGTATTATCCATTTATTTTCAAAACTTTATCGGCATTAAATGACCCACTGAGGTTGATATGCCGTAAAACAAATTAAACCAAACAAACACAAACCAAAAATAAAATATACAGTTTTTCATTGCTATAATAACCTTCTGTATCCTCAAAAATTTTGTAATATTATATATACATGCTGCTGAAATGACTAATATATATATATATATATATATATATATATATATTATATATATATAATATATATATATATGGTTGGCGAGAGATTGTCATGATATCCGTGCTACTAGCGCGACATGCATGAATCTTTTGATAAGTAAAAATAAGGCGGGGAAATTAGAAGGATTAGGGAGATTACTCTTGTTCTATCTGTAATATAATCAAGGGAGGTTACTTTGTCGAAATCATGAAAAAGTGTTTACACCGAAGTTAATTTCATGTACAAATCTAAATGTAATCTATAACTATAGTACATTTATTATTATTATGTGAGCTTTTCACACCAGCGTTAGCTGATGGTATTTCACAGGAGTCTGAGTGTCAACAAGTCTCTTCGGGTTTCCAGGACTCTTCTGAGTATTCTAGCCGATTGCAGCAATGCAGTAGTCTGGATAATCTCAATTTTTCCTCTGATTTCCAGATCCTCCAGTTTTTTTCTAAGCTTTTTAGTACCGTTCCAAGTGCACCAACAACAATTGGTATCACTTTGACCCTCATATTCCAATTATTTTTTTTTCAATTCTCTGGCAAGGTCCAGGTATTTGTCCATCTTTTCATTTTTCTTCATCTTCACCCTGTGATCTACTAGAACTGCAAAATCTACCAGTTGACAAGTTCTCTTTTTTCTTTTTTTCTTTTTTGTTACTCAATATTGGTCTGGTCTCCGGGCTGGGATAAGGTGATCCGTCTTTATCTCGAAGTCACAGAGAATTTTATGCTTTTCATTCTCAAGAACAGATTCTAGTTTATGCATATTTATTATTATTATTATTATTATTATTATTATTATTATTCACTCCTCTTGTGTTTTTTCAACATCAGCGTTAGCTGAGGCCTTTCACTGGAGTCTGAGTGACAACAGTCTCCTCAGGTCTCCAGGACTCTCTGAGTATTCTGATTGCAGCAGTTCAGTATTCTGGATGGTCTCAATTCTTCTCTGATTTCCCAGATTTCCAATCTTTTTTTCGCAATCTTTGGGACCGTTCCAAGTGTACCAACTACAATTGGTATTACTTTGACTTTCATATTCCATAACTTTTTCTGTTCTCTGGCAAGGTCCAAAATATTTGTCCATTTTTTCGTTTTCCTTCAGCTTCACCCTGTGATCTGCTGGAACTGCAAAATCCACCAGTTGACAAGTTCTTTCTTTTTTGTTAATCAACGCTAGGTCTGGTCTTCTTGCTGGGATAAGGTGATCCGTTTTTATCTCAAAGTCCCAGAGAATTTTATGCGTTTCGATCTCAAGAACAGCTTCTGGTTTATGCATATACCATTTTGTTATATGGTCAAAATTTAATTTTTTTCAATAATTCCCAGTGTATCACCTTTCCAACCCAGTCGTGCCTAGTTTTGTACTCCCGTTGTGCTAGTTTACTACATTCGCTTAATACTTGGTTTACAGTCTCATCTCTGTCACCGCATAGTCTACATTTACTATTTTGTTGGGTCTTATCAATGTTTGCTTTGATATAGTTTGTTCTTATCGCATTATTTTGTGCAGCAATTATTAGTGATTCAGTTTCTCTTTTGAGGGTTCCTTTTCTTAACCATGACCAGGTTTTTTCATGTGCAACCTCTCCGATTTGTCGTTTGAAGTGTCCATATAATTGTTTTCTTCCCATTTTTGTTTTCTAGTTTTTGTTGTTTTTCTGTTTGTCCATATGTTACATCTACTATTGTTGGCTGCCATAAGTAATCTGTCTTTGCTCTTTTTTGTGTAGTCTTCGAGTTGTTGGATTGTGTCGTCTATGTTGGCAAGACCCGTTCCCCCTTCCTTTCTTGTATTATTATTATTATTTTACTCCTTGCCTGTTTTTCAAACCATGGTGAGCTGATGGTCTTTCTCTGGGGTCTGAGTGACAACAAATCTCCTCAGGTCTCCAGGGACTCTTCTGAGTATTCGTCAATTTAAAAAATGCTGTTGTCTGGATGATCCCGTTTCTTCCTCTGATTTGCAATTCCTTTAGTCTGGTTTCTTGGAGACAGTTCCAAGGGTACCAACTACAACTGGTATCACTTTCACCCTCATGTTCCACCTTTTTTTTTAATTCTCTGGCAAGATCCGGGTATCTGTCTATCTTTCTGTTTTCTTTTACCTTCACCCATGGTCTGCTGGGACTTCAAAATATACCAGTTGGCAGATTCTCTTTTTCTTGTTAATCAATACTATGTCCGGTCTTCTGGTTGGGATAAGGTAATCTGTCCTTAGCTCAAAGTCTCAGAGAATTTCATGCGTTTCATTCTCGAGAACGGATTCTAGTTTGTGCGTATTCCAATTTGTTGTATGATCAAAATTTAGTTTCTTGCACAATTCCCAGTGGATCACATTTCCAACCCAGTCATGCTTAGACTTGTATTCTCGTCGTGCAATTATTATTATTATCATCATCATGTACATTAATTTTTCACACTGCTGTAGCTGTCGCCTTTGAGTGCGCCTTATAGTTAGATATATTTATTTTTTCCCAAAAAATATACCTTAAATTTGGACAGTGTAAAGGGAAAACAACTCTGTTAGGGTCTCATAATCGAGTGACCACCGAGCCGAATTGGCATTGTGGGAATATCAACAGGTTTCCTTAGGGCAAATAGGACTTCCGCCCTGGCTGATGCAGCAAAAAGGTTGTGTGAAAAATATCGTCCTAAAATAGAACTTTAGTCTTTTAGTTAGTTTCTCGGTACTGGTAAGGCGCACAGGTATGTT